>CM053593.1:360769265-360809157 GCA_028646575.1 Pseudocheirus occidentalis
CAGCAATCTTAACCTTCTTTCTCTTATGCTTGTTCTTTTTGGGAGTGGTGTAAGACTTCTTCTTTCTCTTCTTGGCACCACCACGAAGCCTCAGAACAAGATGAAGGGTGGATTCCTTCTGAATGTTGTAGTCAGACAAAGTACATCCATCTTCCAGTTGCTTGCCTGAAAAAATCAATCTTTGTTGATCAGGTGGAATACCTTCCTTATCTTGTATCTTGGCCTTGACATTTTCAATAGTATCGGACGGTTCGACCTCAAGGGTGATGGTCTTCCCCGTCAAAGTCTTCACGAAAATCTGCATTATGGCACTGGGTCCACCCGTTGATGGCGGATCCGAAAGAGAGCTCTATCAAGTTATCATGCATTGACCTCATTAGCTCTGCCTGAAGTACTGGAATATGATCTCATTAACTCCTCCTGAAGACTCCCCAGGCTCCTCCTCTGAACCACCCCTAGATTCCTCTGTATATAAGACACCATCTTCCCTCGATCTTTGTGAGAGCGCCATAGCACAGACTTGTATGAGAGCTCTTTGAAATGCCCTAGCAGAGATTTGCTCTGTGAGAGTGCCGGGAAATGGCCTAACGCAGACTAGCTCTGTAAGAGCTCCATAGAATATCTTAGCATAGACTTGCTCTGTGAGAGCACCACAGAATGCCCTAGCACCCCATATGGCGAACTTGAACTTTCAATAAACTTTACTTTTCCTTTGGCTGAGAAGACTGGAGTGGAATTCTTTCCGCAGGACCTGGCATGTTGGCATTTTGGGGTCTCAGGCAGCCCTCGCCCTTTTTGGGTACCTCTTCAGTCTAAGTCTTCTACAGGAGTGTTTATCACACATTTTCAAGCGGCTGGTGCATAGGAGACATTGAACCATTTAATTTCTTGCTTATTAAATTAAATGTAGTGGCAGTTTCAAGTGGAATCGGTCTCTCGGTATGAGAGAGATTGATATTTTCTGTGAATCTTTTGGAGGCAGTGTAGCCTGGTGCATGGACCGCTGAACTTGGAGACGGGAGACCAGGGTTTGAATCCTGCCAGGCACTTCTCAGTGTTGTCCCCAGAGAAGTTGCTTGGGCCCTGTTTGCAGAGGCAGACAGCCACATTGCAATGGGCTTGCTGTTCTAATGCCAAACTTATGTTTGCCTAAAAGACCATCTTACAGAGAACTGCCACACAAGTGATCTTCCCTGTGTTTGTGTATCTGGTGGCCAAATGGCATGAAATTCTGGATGTTGTCACTTCTTGTTTAAGGATATCTTTATTTTGATTTACTGGTTTTTTGGTTGTTTTTATGTCACTTTTCCCCTACAAAATATATCACTCCTCTCTCTCTTCCCCAAAATGTCATCCTATGTGACATAGAATTATAAAAAAGGAAAGAAAGAGGAGGGAGAAAAAAGCATTTCAGTAAAACTAATTAGCAGTTCAGGAAGTGTAGTCTGGCAGTATACATGATGTTTCACAAAGGGTCCGTTTCTTGATATCATTAAAAAAATGAGTTTATGGATACAGTTTGTTTTAACATAACAGATATTTCCCAACAAACACCCAGACAAACCACTTTACAGAATACCCTCCCTGAGAAGGCTCTTTGAGCATCGATTGTTAGCAGAAAGGATGGCTGTAAATGTGCTCTTTAATGGTGGCAGTATGATACTGGTGCTGACTGCTGCATTTGGGCACCTTGGCTGCCTCTCCAATTTAACTTTAGAATGTTTCGATCACTGGAGTTTTTTTGTTTTTTTTTTTTTGCTTTGCTCTCCTTGTTCTGCATTACTTCATACAAATCTTTGTTTCTGTGAATTCTTCACATTCAGCTTTTCTCTTGGTATAGTACTTTTACATTATTTCCATTTACTGTAATTTGTTTGGCCATTTCCCAGTCATCAGGCCCATGTTTTATTTCAAGATTTTCCTAATCATAAATAAGGTTGCAATGATTATTTTTGTACAATGGATCTTTTCTTCTTGGGATGTAGTCCCTCTAGTAAGCTCTCTGATTCTGTGCCTATAAACTTGGGTCCTATATCATTCCTATAAGGAACCTACTCTTATGATCTGTTCAAAGTAGAAACAGTTTAATCACTTTTCTTAAGCCCAAACCGTTTTCCAGACGGTTCAATCAATTGACTGTTTCACCAGCAGTAAATTAATGTGCCTGTCTTCTTATAACCTCTCCAACTATGAATTTCTTCCATCTTTTACCCTATTTCCTAGCTCAGTGTGTTTCAGATGGCACGTAAACATTACTTAGATCTTATTATTAATTCCCCACCCTTTACAAAGATGAAAACTACATGCCTTCAACTCGTCCCTCTTTTCTAGGCTATCCAAGACACCAACAACCTCAAGAGGTTTATTCGCCAGGCAGAAATGAATCATTATGCCCTGTTTAAGTGTTATTTATTTCTGAAGAACTGTGGCAGTGGAGACATCCTACTGAAGATAGTGAAAGTGGAGCATGAAGAAATGCCAGAAGCCAAAAATGTGATCCTGGCCCTTGAAGAATTCATGAAAGAAGAAGGAGCGGCCTAGACTTCTGAATTGTTTGTTCTTAGAGACTTCTGAAGTTGCTGCGGCATAGTACTGTATGGTCATACTCTCGTGATTCATTGGAACCAATTTGTCATTGTTATAATGGGTCATGCTATCCAAAAGCAGTCGGTGATTTCAAACTAATTCTAGGTTGCAGGCTTTTGGTGATTTAAATCATGTAAAGAAAAAACCAGTGGAAACACTTTCCTTTGAGTCTTAAGGATAGAAGTGTGCAAGTACATAGTTGTTCTCTTTGTCAGTCTTTAGCCTCATCAATCATAGAGTCTTGGGGTTGAAAGGGACCAGCAGAGGCTACTGATCTCTTTAGTCCTCTGTCTTTGTGTGGAAAATCCTCACAGAAAGAGAGTCTGCAGCTTCTCTTTTTAGTCCATTCCTTTGTTTAAAACACTGTTAAGACACTTTCCCTGACAAAATCATCATGATTCTTTCTCAATCACCCTTGGATTTAGCATTTTGTAGCTCTGTGGAAAAAATACAATTCTAGACTGGGAGCAGACTAGCTTCACAAAAGCATTGTGAAGACAAGTCTAGAACACAACCCATGTCTTAAAAGCTTTGCACTCTGTGGGTGCCTGATGTATTCTGTTGGATAATGGTAATGTCGATATTTATGGTCAGCCCTGGTGCCGATGTGCAAATAAAACTTGGATTTGTAACAAATTGTAAAATGAGCTTGTAGAATAGATGTGCCAATTCAAAGGGAAAACATTAGCTGGTTTGTAGGATGGCCACAAAAATGAATTGAACTAACTGTTGAAGAGACTTTTCTTTTTTTCCAGAAAGTTGAAAATACTTGACTGGTTGGTTGATTGGTGGGTGGTTGGTTGGTTGATTGTCATTTGAGTGATTAAGAGTGAGGAAAAGAAAAGCCAAAGCATTCTGCTGGCA
Organism: Pseudocheirus occidentalis; assembly: GCA_028646575.1. Classification (NCBI taxonomy): domain Eukaryota; kingdom Metazoa; phylum Chordata; class Mammalia; order Diprotodontia; family Pseudocheiridae; genus Pseudocheirus; species Pseudocheirus occidentalis. The sequence goes on from CM053593.1 coordinate 360,772,716, forward strand.
ACACGTAACCTCGGAAACTCAACAGAGACTCTTCATTACATTCAGACTCAGGCATTGATTTTTCTTTCTGTACTTTCACTCTTGTCCTCAAATTGTTTTGCACCAAATCAATGGAAGTCTGCTCTCAAGAGAATCAGATATCTTCTTTCCACTGAAACAGGTTGCAGCTACATAGATGTAGCAGTGGTTTTCCTTGTCTATAGCTATTTAAATAAACCCCCTATTTGATCATGATTATTTAGTTCTGTCAGTCATAGAATAGTGGGTTTGAAAGACTGTACCCAGACCCCTGCCTTGATGCTGATTCCTATTTTCCTAGGCTTAGAAGAGATTCTATAACCTTGTAATAGGAAACATAAATCTTATATTTTTGCTTCCCTGGGGATGTAGTGAAATCCTGAAGGCCTTTAAGCTGAGGAATCATCTCATTTCTCTAAATTCCTAATAAGTGCTGAGTTACAGTAGCAATCTACCCTTCCAGAATGGCCAGCAGTGTTCTCCCCTGCTTTTTATCCTCTAAGGCACAGAAATTCGTATAAGATACATTTATTAAGTACCTACTATGTGCACTTTGCTGTGATTTGGAGGGAGGGGGAGAATCAGATCTGTGATTTCATCAGGGTTGACTCAGTTAAAAAAGACCAAATTCATATCCTCCCCCTGACACATGTTGGCTGTGGTCCTTGGCAGATCCTTTAACTTCTCGGTCCCCCAGACCAAGGTTTAGAGAAGGTACCCAGCTGTTCTTGTAGAGGAAGTTTCATTGTGCTGAGTTACTCAGAACGATACAATCATAGGCCCAAACCCATCTCCCCCCCAGCAAAACTTAGCTTTTTATTATGGTATTTTAAAAAATTAGATGGATTCTCAAAAATGACATTCATTTTAATTCATGGGAAGTTTTTATTTCATTAAAATAAAGGTTATCTTTCTGTGTAGCAGTTCTGAACTTTGTCTTTCTTGTTGGTAGACAAATGGGATGGGAGGGCTAAGGAGGACCTGTTTACTCACCATCCAGAAAGTGAGTATCCACCATGCTCAAAAGCCCAGGTCACTTCCTTTCCCTTTCCTCCGTTTTAGCCACCAAACAATGCCTGTCCTCCGCAGAAGTAAATATACCTTGCAGTAGAAGCCAGTGAGGCCTACAATTTTCTTGGGAAACATTATAGTTCACAAGATGATATTTCCCCAGACTTTTGTCTTATTGACAAGTGGAAATTACATTTTCTTTAAAGGAATCTTTCCATTGGAGGCTTATACAGACTGTGTACCAAGTCACATGATTACCTTCTGAAACATGCTTCTTAGACATGATAACACCCAGGTGGTGAAAATGCTGAAATATAGCTTTTCTCTAATGTCTTTCCATGGGAAACAAGATGAGAGTCATAAAACATTGCCCGTTGTCATGCAATAGTCATTGACTAAACACCTCTCATGTATCAGGCACCGTGCAAGGCATTTTACCAACATGAGCTCATTTAATCTGTGCAGTAACCTTGTAAATAATAAAGGTAGGCTGAAGCCAGCTTTGGAGGGCTTTAAGAGCCAAACAGAGGAGGCCGTGTTTTACCTAACAAGCTGCAGTGGTTCTCAATTTGTGGGTTATGACCCCTTTGGGGGTCAAACGACCCTTTCACAAGGGTCACCTAAGACCATTGGAAAACACATATTTCCGATGGTCTTAAGAACCAAGACACTGCTCCTCTATCCGTCTCCAGGAGGGCCTGCCCACATGCAGATATGCCCACGCATGAATATTAAAGGGTCACAGCATTAGGAAGGTTGAGAACCATAGAGTAAGCCACTTCCTTGAGTAGGGGAGTGGCAGAGGTTAGGCCTGTGTGTTAGGAATATCAGCTTGGCAGCTTTGTGGAGGTTGGATTGAAGAGGAAAGAAAGATTGGAAACAGGTTAATGGGAGACATGTTAGTTCAGGTGAGAGGTAATGAGGGCTTAAGTGAGGGTGGTGGCTCTGTCTGTAGAGGGAAGGGGATATGGAGGTAGAATTGACAACCAATTAGATGGGGGGAGTGAGGAAGAGAAAAGAGTTAAAAGTTTTAAATCTGGGTGACTAGAAGGATAAGAAATAGTCAAGTTTGGGAAAGAGGAGAATTTAGAGAGAGATGATTTTTGTATTGGATATGTTGAGTTGGAGATGTTTGGGGGACATCCAGTTAGAGATTGAGATTAAGTAGTTGGTGATATAGGCATGGAAGAGAGGTTAGGACTGGATGTATAGATTGGGAAGTCATCTGTTGAACCAAAACTGATCGTGCTTAGCATATATTAGGGGGCTTACTGAATACAAGTTGACTGACTGACTAGCTGATGAGAACACCAAAAACAAAGGTAGACAGAGAAGGGCATGTAGACTGAGGAGATATCCTGGGGTATATGTACACATAGAGGCTGGAACACGGATATGATTCAGTAAAGGGGACAGAAAGAGCATTCAAAGGAGTAGGAGGAGAGCCAGCTCTGAGTGATGTCATGAAAACCCCAGGAAGGAGGGTATCTAGGACAAAAGGGTGGTCAGATGCTACAGAGAAGTTGAGAAAGATTAGGACTGAGAGGTCTTAAGACTTGGCAATCAGGCACCTTTGGTAAACTTGGAGAGTGGTTGAGTGACAAGATTGGAAACCAGATTATGGGAGTAGAGAAGGGACAAAGTGGAGGCCCCAATATGGCAACCGCTTTGTCTAAGAATATGATTGTGGCAGGGAGGAGAGATACAGAATGATACCTTGAGAAGGTAGGGGAGAATGAAATAAAAGATTTTATTTTATTTTGTAAGGATGGTGGAGATTTATAAGCATTAGGGAAGAAACAAATAGGTAAGGAAAGATTTAAAATTGTGAGAGGGGAGGATCGGGTGATGGAATTTGAGCTCTAAGGGCCCTTAAAAGTCATCTGGTCCAATCCCTTCATCTTGCAGATGAGGAAACAGGCTAGGAAAGGTTAAAACATCATACAATTAGAGCGGATCATTGAATCCGTGTCCTCTATCTCCAAACCCAGCATTCTTTCCTTATGAGAAAACATATCTGAAATATCTTTGAGGTTCATGCAATATATGAGCACGAGACTCTTTTTTTGTTAGAAAAAAAAGTATTATAAAGAATACTTGCAAACAAGAATTATCCTTCCAGGTATGCCCCTTGGGAGCCCATATACTTACTCCAGCAGTATTACCGTTGCTTAGAATACATTGAGAATTCCTCTTTGGGTATTGTGCGGGGGAGGGGGGGCAGGCCAGTTTCCAAACCAAAGCCAGTCTTGTGACATTAGGGTCACAGTTAATTTGCCTGATTCCCCACCTCATTTCTCCAGACCTGCCTCCAAGTGATTTCTGAATGTGTCTAAAAATCAGATCCATCCGAACAAGTCAGAGATTTACTGTTCTTGACGATAGTCATTTAAAATGTGGTGCAGGTTCCAAAGGCAATTCTTAAAGAAGAGTTCCAGAGGTTTCTTTAAATGATATCATTCCCAAGGAGATAAATAAGCATGTGAACTTTCAAAGACACTACTTGGAAATGGGACAGTTGACTCATTTGGGTGGGGGTAGGGACATTTAGTCAAGGAGCAAGGAAGGTGAAGTGGCAGGAGCATTGAACTGAAGGACTGGGGCTCAGATCCTACTTAACTCACTTGTGTGGCTTTGAGAGGGTCATGTTCTTCCCATGGGCCTCAGTTTCTTCCATCTGTGAAATGAGGAAGTTGGATTTGATGTTCTCTGGGGCTCCTTCTGGCTCTGACTGACCTTCCTGTAATTTATTGGTCAAATGACCGTCTGAATTGTTCGTTTCACTCTGGAGCCCATGGAACAATAGCTCTAACACTTTCTTGTTTCAAGAATCTCTGCCTCTGAAGCCTACTACCTGAGTGACCTCAGGGAAATTGCTCCATTTCCTCTGGGACTTGGTTTCCTTATCTGTAAAGTGGAGGAAGGAGAATTTGGACCAGATGCTTTCTGAGATTTCTGAGAGCTCCACATCTCTGATACTGTTATATCCTACGAGCCTGGGTACTATACCTAGAAAGTGAGACCTACAAATAAACCAGCTGACCCACAGTGTTAGAATTAATGAACATGTTGGCATTTCTGAGGAAATACCAGTGAGGGACAGCATGAGCAAGTTGCTTAGGGCACTGAGGATGAGTGTAGCCTGTAACGTATGTTAACCCATGTAATGTAACCTGTGTGTATCAGAGGCAGTACTTGAACCCTGATCTTACTAACTCCTAGAGAAAGGGAAGGGAGGAAGGAGGAAATGGGGAAGGGATGATGGATTTTCCTCTTTTTGGAGAAGAGCAGTGACTACCCCAGAACTCAAACCCTTCACCAAACTAAAGTAGAATGCTGGATTTGCAAATTCTGCTTATGGGACCCTGGGCAAGCTGCTTGGCCTCTCTGCTTCAGTCTCCTCATCTGTGAAATGGGGACAGTGATAGCACTTAACCTCCCAGGGTTGTTGTGAAGATTAAATGAGGTGGTATTTTTGTAAAATGCTTTGCAAACCATAACATGCTATATAAATGTTAGCTATTATTACCATCCTCCCCAAGCTCTTTCCCAGTGTTTCTGGGGGTGAGCCCTCGCTGCTTCATTCCTGTCCTAAATCATAGGAGAGCTGAATGGGAGACGGTGATGAACTTGGCCTCCTTCCCATTCCCCTTTCCCTGCCCTCCCACTCCTTTTCTTTCTAACAAGCCTTGGACACTATCAAAAGAGAACTGTCGTCTTGGACCTCAGGCCTGGGCTCTCCTCCCAGAACAATTCTGGGAAACCCTCTGAGACATAAAAAAACAAAGCCCAGAGATTTATAGCACACAACAATGTCCCAGCCTGGATTTGTTGGAGCAGGGGGTAAAAAATGAGCAAAGTAAACATCTCTGAACTGAAGAGCTAAAACCTGGGGATCCTGGGCTTGTTTTTAAAAAATACTTTGTTAACAATTTCAATATAATTGATTTCTTTTGTGACCCTATGTGTTTTACTCTTTGCATTTAAAAACATTCTTATGAGAAGGGGGGCTGTAGATTTCATCCAGTTTCTAAAAGGGTCCATGGGACACAAAAGGTTAAGGACCTGCTAATTTAGGAAAAAGAAAGAATTCCCTATGAGGGCCACCTTTGAAGCCTGTGGCCTATTTTAAACAATTATCCTCAAAGATGTTCAGTTTGTAACTATGAAAATCCATCCTGCATATCAGATATTTACATTATAATTCATAACAGTAGCAAAATGACAGTTATGAAATAGCAATGAAAATCATTTTATGGGGGGGGGGAGTCACCACAACATGAGGAGCTGTATTAAAGGGTTGTGGCTTTAGGAAGATTTCCCAACCTTCTTAATTATTTTTGTTCCTACTTCATAACTGTAATTGCTACTGTTATGAACCTTAATGTAAGTATCTGACATGCAGGATGTATTTTCATTGTTACAAACTGAACATAACCCACAGGTTGAGAACCACTGCTGTAGAGCAAGCGTTCTTAGCCTGGTCTGTGAGTCCTTTATTTTTTCAAAATACTTCAGTATAACTAGTTTCCTTTGTAATCCTATATATTTCACTTTATACATTAAAAAACAAAACAAAACATCCTTCTGGGGCAACTAGGTAGCAACGTGAATAGAGCACTGGCCCTGGATTCAGGAGGACCTGAATTCAAATCTAGCCTCAGATACTTCGTACTGACTAGCCGTGTGACCTTGGGAAAATCACTTAACCCCAGTTGCCCTGCCTTCTCCCCTCCAAAAAGCAAAAACAAAACAAAACAAAAACCCAGCGTTCTGAGAATAACCCCAGAGGCTTCACCAGACTGCCAGAGGGATCCATGACCCCCCCAAAATATTAAGAATCCTTGATCTTATGTAGAACCCTAGGTATTTTTTTCATTGCTGGGGGATGGTTCTCTTTGCCACCAGAAAAGAATGGGTCCTAGCACCAGAATTTAGCACCTGTGGCTCCTTCCAGCCACTGGTCCTTTGTAAGTCACAAACCCATAAGCCTTTCAATTTCTCCCAGACTGAGGGAAAAGATAGGTTCCAGTTCACAGAGGCACCTCCTATAACCAATGGCTTTACCCAAAAGAATCTTTAATGGATTCTGTGCTCAAATAATATTTGTTACAACAAAAATATACAGAATGTACACAATACAAAAATATTTAGAAACAAACATTGCAGCTCGGGCTACCTCTCAACTATCAACTTTCTCTAGCCCTCAGAGAAGGGAATTGTCTGTTGGGCACTTTTATTTAAGGCAGAAATGTTATAGATGCTCTAGTTACCATGGGAAACATCACTGATGACATCCAAAATAGAAGAAATCCACAGGCCCCAGGAATCAACATTATTTGCAGACTAAATTGGGAGCTGAGAGGAGACTATATTGGGTTTGGTGAGTGATGACTTCTCTTTGTCTCTAGGTATAAACAATTCTTATGGAAAGCCAGCTGCAGATACTCACCAGCAGAGGAAGTGCCCTCAGTTGGTGGTTGGTTGTTCAAGCCTTGCTGCCATTGTAAAAGAACCTCATTAAGGAGCTTTCCCCAATTAAAATCCCAAATGATTAGTGGCATCATTTAAAACACATTTCTTCTTTGAAGGGTCTTCTCCCCCCTCTTCCAAGTGCTGTGATTATTTTTCTATTTAACATGGGAATCCCACTGCCGTTTTTATATTCTCCGTCCTTTGGATTCAAATAAGACAAGACCCTCAAACCACCAGCCCCTGTCTTCCCCTAGGCCTTTTTCTAGTCTAGACTAAAGAGTTAAACCAGTTTTGGCGCTTCCCTACCTAGTTTTCCCATCCCAAGCCCTTGGTTTCAACATCAGACTAACTAGAGTAACTATACCAGGCAAGGGAAGGAAGGAAAAATTTAAAAAAACCAAACAACTATGAGATTTTGACTGCCTGTTATAAGTGGGGGAGAAGTGAGGAATGGAATGGCTTTTAGGGGTGTCTTGGTGACATGGGGTAGAGAGAAGAAATGCTACAGGTTCTTGGCAAACCCTTCTTCCTGTGGACAACTGACCCTGAAATGAGAGTGGTTGGTGTTCCTGTGGCCCTGGGACACCCTGAAGGCAGAATACAACAGACTCCTCTATCTTTTCAGGAATTCCCAAGGCTACCCAGTTCACCCAGTTTACCATGCTCAGTGGGGATCTGAGAAGGCAGGACGGGGGATTGGGCTTCTGCCCACATGTGACTCAACTTCCAAGGTCTCATGGACCACTGGCAGGGTTGGGTCAATAAAAGAGTGATTTTGTAGGAGTAAGGGAATCAATGTCATTTGAAGATACCCCTCTCTGGAAAGCAAAGAGCAGCCGACTGTGGGCACAAGGGAGGGTAAGGAAGGTAGAATCAGGCATCTGAGAAAGGTAAAAGTATGAGCCACTGGGGGAAAAGGTGGCCAACATTTCCTCATTCCTGGGAGAGCAGAGGTAACAAATTGTGTGTGTGTGTGTGTGTGTGTGTGTGTGTGCATGCACGCGTGTGTTTTCCACACTCTGGTCCCCATCCCCATTTATAGAATGAGCCCAAGGCTAAAGGTTGGAACAAAGTAGACTGACCTCAAGGGGCTTCTGAGCTTCTCATCACCCATCTCTTCACTAAGGGGGTCACACAGACAGATTTCTCCCCTCCCACTCACAGCTCTAGGGTTGAGAACTTGTGGAATGACCAAGCAGAGTAACCAGGAGAATCTCCTAATGCAGAGAGAATTCTTGCAGGGCCCAGCTAGTGACTCTGTCTGCTCCTGCCTGCCCCTCTTCCCCAGGTGGGATGGAGGATGGAGCCCAGAAGAGACACTGTCACTGAGCTACCCATCCCATCCCTCCTCTGCCATCACTTTAACTCAAGCACCCACTTCCCAAAAGGGGAGAGCATCAGCTAGGGTAAAACCCAAGTACTCCTGGAGAATGAGGTAGGAGGTCTGTGTTCATATACACAGTCAAAATCAGTCAGCCCCACCAAAAGATCTGGAAGCCCAGTCTCTGGTTGCTGCAAAAAGGCAAGTTGGTAGCACTCAGCTATGTCCTTGGCAAAGCCCAGGGGGTACTTTGGTGTGGGATTTGGAGCTGATTAGAGCTGCTCTGGTTGTTGGTACTCAAGAGTGGAAAGACTGGTGGAGAATTCCACTTTGGTCCTGTGCAAAAGCTACCTGGGAAGGGGATGGGAACACCCCCAGGAAGCAACTAGGAGTTTCCCTGGTGTCTCCTACCACTAAGAGTATAGACTGCAGATTATTTTCCCCTCAGGGAAAGCACTGCCTTCAGTTCCTGGATGCCCACCTTAAACTCACTATTGTGGGGGTAAACCTAGATGCCTTTCCAGAGAGCCCAAATCCAACTGCCATAGAAAGGTAACTGCTACTCTGCCAACCTCCAGGGATTCTATTTGGGCACATTGACTAGTCAAAAGCTCCTCCCTAGACCCAGCTGCCTGCCATTCTGAAGATGCAAAAAGCTTGGCCCCTCAGGGTTGGTCTGTTTGGAAGCTGTCTCTTGTCTGTCTGGCCAACTCCAGAAAATGAATGGGAGTTTCCAAGAATAGTCAAAATGGAATGGTACAATATGGCTCTCCCTCTGGTATGTAGGGCCCATTTCTGCCCAGGCAGATGGAGATTGATTCTTTTTGGAAGTGACTTCCCTCCCCTATTTGGGTCTTGGTTTCCTCCTCTGTAACCTGACTGAGTTAGACTCAATGATCTCCTTTCTAGGGCTATGATGTACTATGAGATGTTGTATGTCTCTCTGCAACATTCAGTACACATCCAGAACTCATTCTTTCCACCTACCCAATATCCCTCCCATTGCAGTCTCCCATCTCCTAACTCACTTCTATAACGGTCTTAGTTTCCTGACACTACTGAACACCTCAAGGATATATGACATTGTCAATACAACCCCCTCCCCTATATCCTAGTCAGTCATCATTTGTGAGGAGATGCTGTGGCAAGCCTGATAACATGCCTCTCCAAACACGACTGGACCCATTCTCAGCTGGACCCATGCTTGAAGCCTTCTTAGTTTGGTAGAACTGACCAGAGCTTGTGTTCCATGGGGGCAGCTCTGTGGCATTATGGGACACAGGGGAAAGGCTTTGCCTGTGTGACCTACATCACCATGGAGATGAGACTGTCTAGCAGAGACCATCCAAGAGTGCCCCAGATAGTAACATGCTGAAATGGGGACTAGCGGGAGAGGATCTGATAGAGCGTCTCATCTCCATGCTGATGTAGATTATACCAAAATTGACCCCAGAGCCTTAGTTTTTCATCTCCCAACCTCTCATTTCCTGGCAAAGTTCCCACCCAAAGGTACCTACAACACAACTCCTTTTTGGTAATTATAATACTCCAGAGGTAATTAAAAAGTGAGACCTCAAGATCTGGGCTCTGCTAAGGGCAAGGGAAATTACTGTCCCCTCTCTCATTCTCCCTTAATCATAGAAAACCCTGGCATTTCGAAACTAGAAGGGTCTCAGAGAGATCTAGCCTGACCTGATTCAAAGAATACCTCCTATAACACACTGAGAGATGGTCCTCCAGCCTCTGCTCAAAGACCTTAGGGTGGGAATTCATCACCTCCCAGGCAGCTGTTCATTTTTGAACAATTCTATAATGCCTAGGAAGTTTTCCCTGGACTCAATCTTAAATTCCTCTCTTTGTAACTTCCCTCATTGTCCCTAGCTCTGCCTTCATGACTCAAATAGAATGTCCAGGACTTCTGCCAGGGGACAACCCTTCAAATGCATGTGGAGAGCTATGATGTCCTCATATTTTGCCCTCTCTATGCTAAACACCCCAATTTCTTTCAATGTTATTTTGCTGTTTCAGTCATGTCTGATTCTTCATGAGACTATTTGGAGTTTTCTTGCCAAGGGTACCACAGTGCTTTGCCACCTCCTTCTCCAGCTCATTTTTACATATGAGGAAACTGAGGCAAACAGGGTTAAGTGACTTGCCTAGGGACACATAGCTAGTGTCTGAGGGTCAATTTGAATTCAGGTCTTCCTGACTCCAGGACCGGTGATCTATAGTATAGGCTCAAGGATCTTCACTATTCTGGATGATTTTCATCTTGTCCCCCTCCCCTTTCCCCTCCACTCTTCCCACAACTCAGAGGATCTCCAGCGAAAGCGGTGAAGTCATTGTTTCTGCTCTGGTTCACTCATCTGGCAGGATCACCAGAAGGAGGGAGATGAATACAGTGGGAAGGTCCTTAGAGGAACACTAAAGCTTTTGTTAAGAGGATAAGCCCAACAGTCATCACCTGCTCTTTGCTCCCTATAAGCAACATCTCACACAAATTTTTGCGTTCATGGATGTAGCATGGTGGTGGTGGGGATACAGGGTGGTGGGAGAGGTAGGCAGAGTAAGGAGAAGACCCTAGGAATAAAGATAAGACAAGAAAGGAACTAAGACATCAGGGCAAAATGTAAAATAGAGGGAAACCATGCAGTAAAATTCAGGGATTGGGGTGGTATCAGAGGGGTATATGAGACTGTGTGTTGTGAGAGTTGGTGCCAAGCAATATCGAAGGTACCCTGCATTTATTTCTCAGTCCAGGCTTCTCTCAGGATAGAAACAGGCACACCACGAATGGGGCAATCAGTGGGTGAAGGGAGGACTGAGTTGGGACTCCAACTCACCCTGGTCAGGCAGGTACTGGCCTCCTTTCTCCATTTTCCTGAATTGAGACCTTAGAGGAAAATAACACACACCCCCTCTCATATGGGGACACCTCCCCATTTTGACTGGAGAACCCTCCCTTTGTCACTTTTACCCACAGAATCATAGGAGCATAGAATTAGAGTTAGAAGGGACCCTGGAAGCCATTGAGTCCAACCCCCTCATTTTACAGGAGAGGAAACTGAGGCCCAAGGAAAGTAAATTACTTGCTCAGGGTCACACAGAATTAGATTAGAATCCAGGTCTTCCCAACTGCAAGTTCAGCGCTCTATCCACTGTAGGAAGGCTGAATGACCTCTCCTACTATCTGTTCATTCAGCTCTGATCCAGCTGCTTTACAGAGGAAGTATCCTTATCCTGCTGTCCCCTCCAGGTTTTAGAAGCACTAGGCACCAGGTCAGCTATGTCATTTCAACAGCTAGGCCTCTGTTCATCTCTTAGGATCACACTTCAGTGGAGAGGGGGACACTGCTCAATTTTAGTTTAGGGACAGGATAAGAGGTTAACTTGAATTAGCCTGGAACAAGCCCAGGCTACCCAGTAGCATCCAGAATTCCCAACCCTGGGTCTGCTCTGGCAACAACTAACATTGTCTTCTTCATCTTTATAAGGCCTTTCAACAAATGTCTTTGACTAGTACTTTCCTTTGCAGCCCATCCAATTCCATGTACAAAAATAGAGCCACCAAGCATCTCATTTCTTCCTTTCCTCTCTAAACCAAGCTGGCGATGAAAAATAAATGAAGATGAAAATTCTTAAGAGCTGGATCTCCATCAGCAGCCTGAGGGGGCTCTTCATGGAGGAGGGGGCAACCGGAGGTCCAATAAGCTGTAGGCAAAGACATTCCAGAAGACTGCGAACAACACGAAGACTGTATACATGGCCACGAAGATCCACCACAGGGACTGGTCCTGGAGTCTCTGCTCATAGTTCCTTAGGACCACCACGCCCAGGGTGATGCCCACTGCCACACCACCTAGGTGGGCCACGAAGCTAGGGTGTGGGCATGGAGGGTATGCCGATGGGTGGAAGCGCAGCCAGACGGCCCTGCCAAACTCCATGCTCACTGCAAGGGGTGGGAGAAACAGAGAGAGGGCCAGGTAGGTAATGGGAAAGGGCACAATGATGGAAGAAGAAAGCTGGAAGGGACCTCAAAGATCATCAAGTCCACCTCCCTTATTTTACAGCCCTGGAAACTGAGGCCCAGAAAAGATAAGTGACTTGACCAAAGTCACACTGGTAGTAAGTAGTGGAACCAGTACTCACAGGACCACAGAATTAACATTGGGAGAGATCCCAAGGGGGTCTCATTTTGCAGATAAACCAAGGCAAAGACAGGTTAAGTGACTTGCCAGGGTCACACAACCAGTCTTAGGTGACTTCTTTTGTGGCCAAATCCATTCCAGTTCCCACTGGTCAGTAGAACTGGACCCTAGGTCTCATACCTCTGAGGTTATGCTATGGGTCACCATGATGAGTCTCTTCACCTACCTGGTTCTCAGTTTTCCCATCTCTAAAATGGACATTTATCTTTTAATTTGTAACCTATATTTCTGACACTTTCAACAGAAGAAATTCCTATAATGGGCATGATGATGATGATTTATCTATTAAATCTATGCTTCCCCTCCTTTCCTCTACCTCCACCATCCCAAGAACTGCACAGAAACCCAAGGTCAGTAGGGAGTCAAACACAGCAGGAGCAATTATACCCTCTTCCTAGTGCATCCTGAATCAAATTAAAATGTAACTGGGAAAGATTTAGCAAAATAATAAAAAATAATGAAACATAAATGCCATTTAAATTTTAAAACTAAGCTAATATCCAGCCCATGGGGAATCCTTATGTACGGATTAGTGGTCCCTGTTTCTGCTCGAGTTGGAGCCCAGGGCTCTAATGCATTTCTCAATTTGTCCCTTCTCTAGCCCGTCATGCTGTAACTCTAGATGCTACCTCTAGGTGGCAGCACAACAACCATCAATTTCAGCCATGCTCTGCACCCTAAGCTGCCCACTTCCCAGGACAGGTGCCCTGCACACAAAAAGGTCTAATCACAGTGTCTTACTCTCAAACATTACTGACTCTTTTATGAGGCTCAGGCCTGGGCACTTAAAAAAAAAAGAAATCAGGGCTTGCAGAGATAGCTTCCTTACCTCTTCTCAAGGGAAAAAGAAAAAGTAACAGTACACATAAACTTGCTTCATAATTATTATTATTTTTTTAATCTAGTGCCCCTAGGAAACAGGTTTCTTATCTGGCTATAGATGAAGCCGAAACAAGTCCCAGCTCTCCAGCTGTCCCTAAGACTGTGGGGTCTCAGCCCTGAGCTAGGATTCTAAGCCTATCCATCTCTTATTAAAGTTCTATTAGTGATCTTTCAGTTAGACAAGACCTTAGATGTCATCTCCTTCAACCCTCCTTATGAAGGAGGCAATGAGGAACCCTGGAAAATTCGCTTGATCTGAGTTTGAATCCCACCTCTGAGGATTACTAAACATGTGACCCTGGGCAAGTTACTTCACATATCAATTTCCTTATCTGTAAAATGGGGATTAACAATTGGGGTCCTTTATCTGTCTCAAGGTTGCTGTGAGGCTCAAATGAGACACTGTGTATAAAGCATGTTGCAAACTTTAAGGGGCTAGGGCCCAGGAGTGGGCAAATGGACACTTACTACAGATCAAGGCCACAGCCATCCTCAGCAGCTTGAACTGACACTCCATTCCTGACCAATTCTGGAGAAAAAGGAAAGAAATAGAAATCATTTCCATGCTAAAAGCCTCACTTTAAGAACTGAGTTGTTTTTTGTAAGAAAAGAACTGGAGGGATGGCTAGGTAGCTCAGTGAATAGAGCACCAGCCCTGGAGTCAGGAGGACCTGAGTCCAAATCTGGCCTCAGACACTTAACAAAAAGACTAGTTGTATGACCTTGGGCAAGTCACTTAACCTCAATTGCCCTACCTTCCCCCCTCCAAAAAGCAAAAAAAAAAAAAGATTGAACTGGAAACCAAGGTGGCACTCATCAATTGGGGAAAGACTGAAATTACTGCATAGGAATGTGATGGAATACTCTTGTGCTACAAGAAATGATGAAGGAGATGGGTGCAGAGACACCTCAGAAGATTTGTATGAACTGATGCTGAGTAAAGGGAGCAGAAACAGGAGAACAGTTTATATGATGAAAATATTGTTTTAAAAATAAATCATTTGGGAAGATGTAAAGAATTCTGATCAACTCCATGATTAACCATAATTCCAGAGGATCAGCATGAAAAATGCTGTCCACCTTCTTAAAGAGAGCTGATGGATTCAAGATGTAGGAAGAGATAGACATTTTTGGACATGGTTATTGATGAAATTTGTTTTGATTGACTATGTGTATTTGCCACAAGGGTTTTGTTTTTCTATATTTTTTCAATAAGAAGAATGTGAGAGATAGTGAATTTTTGTTCATGGAAAACAATTGAAAAGAATTAAGCTATATAGGTTAATCTGATTATATATTTAAAAAGAAAAGCAAGCTCTGTATAATATAGACCTGCAGTTTCATGTATATTCCTCTCCTTTTCTATCATGCATACCCAATTGCCTATATTATTTGGTGTTTGTTAAGAACGAAAATGACATTTTTGAAAGAACTGAGCTATAAAAACCAGTCTCTGCAAAGCAGATAAATGCTTTCCACCCAAGAGGGTGGAAAGCAGTGTTATTTACTTTCTAAGCTAATTCTCCATTAGCTTGTAACCTCCTAGAGAGTAAGGATTATTTCATTCTTTGTCTTTCTATCCCAGAACCTAGTACAGTGAATGGTGTTTAATAAATGTGTGTTGATTAATTTTACACAAGGATACCTAGCAGAGTTCTGGAAGGTAATTGCTACCGCATCCCCAACATCCTCCTTTTCCAAGTGCATTTAACAATTCACTTTGCAGAAACTCAAACTGTTGGGAAGCTTTTCAGTGGTACATCAATGGCATAAAGCAGAGAGGAATTGTGTTTGCTGCCTGCCCCAAATGCAGCTCAGTGGTCATTTTCAAGTTCCTTTTTGGGGGAGAACGAGTTAAATCCAGAGGCACTTCCCACATGGAGCCCAGTTCAGTGACAGGGGTAGGTATCTGTGCCAGGGAACACACAATGAATTCTACTGTGTAAAAGATTAGCTCTCTAGTGAACAGCCTGTGGAGGGCAAATTGGTAAAAAGAGAAATCTTTAGGCCTCTCCCTGTACCTCCCCTTTCCCATTATTTATCACTGACCAGCAAACTGTTCTTTACAAAACATGAGGTGTAAGATACACAGATTCTCTTTAGAACAGAAAAATCTAATCCCCAAATAGGAATGCAATAACTTCTAAGAGGCAGATGGCTGGGGAGCATCACTGGCTGGTTTGTGTCCCAAAGGGAAACCTCATGAGAGGTCAGCAACAAGAGAAAAAGAGTAAGGATTTTCCCACTGGCTTTGACCAACACAGTTCTATTTCTGCTGATTTTCTAAGGGTGCGTTTTCTAGTCTGCTCATTACCCATTAACATAAGGCTAGAAGGGAACTGAAAGGCTCATCTGGTCCAGGGGTGGGGAACCTGCAGCCTCAAGGCCACATGTGGCCTTCTAGATCCTTGGAGATGACCTTTCCACTGAGTCAAAGTTTTATAGAACAAATTCTTTTATTAACGGGATTAGTTCTGTGAAGTTTGAATTTAGTCAAAGGGATGCCCTTGAGGACCTAGAGGGCCACATATGGCCTCGAGACTGCAGGTTCCCCACCCCTGATCTAGACTAACTCCTTGCTGTAATCCCTTCTGAGGTTTCCCCAACAGGGAGCCATCAAATCTCTGTGGAAACACTCAATGACAGGCACCTTATTCCTTCATAACTGCAGCCTATTGGATCATTGGGAAGCTATATTTGTCACTAAGCCCTTTCCTCATATAAAGATAAAATATACCTCTCTGTTACTTTGTATAATTGAGGCATTTCAGAATTAGAAAGGTCCTCAGAGAACATCCAGTCCAACTTCAAGCTGAACAAGAATCTTCTCTATGATGAACTCGACAAGTGGTCATCCAACCTTTGCTCAAAGACCTCTAATGTGGGAGAGTCCACCTCTTCCCAAGGGAGCCTACTCCACTTCTGGATCGATTTAATGCTTAGGAAGTTTTTCCTACCCAACATCAAACCTTGAATGATCTCTCTTCCATTTTCACCCAGTGCTTCTGGTGCTGTCCTCTAGAGCCAAACTGTTCAGGCTAATGTATGACAATTCTTCAAATATTCAAAGACAACTATCAAATGCCATTTGATTCAAACACTTTGGATAAACACAAGTCATGCCAGACTAACCTCGTTTCCCCTTTTAGGGGAAATGGCAGACAGATCAAGAAAATGCTTCCAGCAAGGCATTTGACAAAGTCTCTCATGCTATCCTTGTGAATAAGATGGAGAAAAGTTATCTTGATGTTGGTTCAGTTAGAAAGATTCTGGACTAGCTGAACCTAAAGAAAATTAATGGGTTGATATCAACTTGAAGGAAGTTCTCTAGTGCGGTGCCCTGGGGATCAGTCCATGGTCCTGTGCTATTTGATATTATAATCAATGATTTAGATAAGGTATAGACAACATGCTTGGAAGATTTGCATGTGGCACAAAGCTGGTAGGGATAGCTGGCTAACATGGTGGATGAAAAAGTCAGGCAAGATCCAAAAAGATCTCAAAAATTAAAAATGACAGACACTCTATTAGGGTGAAGTTCAGTAGGGAGAGCATAAATTTCTCTACTTGAATTAAAGTGCAGTATAGGAACGACATGGCTAGAAAACAAAAAATTCTTGTGAAAAAGATCTGGGAGTCTTAGTGGACTCAATGTAAGTCAACAGCACAGCATGGGAGTCAACAAACTAATACTCTCCTAGGTTGTGTTAAGAGAGGCATAGCATCCAGAAAAAGGCTGATGGCTGGTGGTACCTTGGTACTCAGTCCTAGTTAAACTATATTGGGAGGGAATGTTGCAGGCAGCACACTTTTGGGAAAGACATTGATGAAATAGTTTATTGATAAGAGGAAAATCAAGATGGGGAGGGTACTGAAAACCACATCACATGAGGACTGTTTGAAGGAACTTGGGTTGATTAATAATGAGAAGACTTAGAGGAGGTATGATGCTTGTTTTCCAATGTGTGATAGTGGAAGAATGACTGCATTTGTTCTTACTGGTACCAGGGGACAGACCTAAGAGCAAACAGAAGTTGTAGTGAGGCAGAATTCAGCTTGATATTAGGAAGATTCCTAAGAATTAGAGCTATCCCCAGGTGGAATGGGCTGCCTCTAGAGTTAGTGAATTCCCCTTCTCTGGAGCTCTATAAGTGGACAGTCAGAGACGGTGTAGAAAGGATGCCTGCTGCAGTTGGAATAGTGGATAGAGTGCTGTATTGGCAGTCAGGAAGACTTGATGTCAAGTTTTCTCTCAAGACATTGACTGTGATG
Source organism: Pseudocheirus occidentalis (assembly GCA_028646575.1). Lineage (NCBI taxonomy): Eukaryota > Metazoa > Chordata > Mammalia > Diprotodontia > Pseudocheiridae > Pseudocheirus > Pseudocheirus occidentalis. The sequence goes on from CM053593.1 coordinate 360,789,903, forward strand.
TTTCACCCTGATCAAGCCACTTGCCTTTTACTGATCTCAGTTTCCTCATCTGTAAAATAGGCACAATAATAGCATCTATCTCCCAGGGTTGTTGTGAGGGTCAAATGTGATACTATCTAGAAAGCTCTTTGCAAGCCTTTAAGTGTTATTATAAATTCCAGCTAATATTTTCAAGCTATAGCGTAGTCTCTCACATAGGACCTCAAAGTGTCATTCCATCTCTTTGATTTCACAAGTCTACTAAGTGTCTGCCATGTGCAAGAAACTGGCCAGGTCCTAGGACTACAAGAATGAAAAACAAAATGGCAGCCTCAAGGACCTTACAATCTAATAGAGGGGCTATATATAGCATGCACGTCAATAAGCACAATGTGGGATTGTTGTTGTCATTAAGTCATGTCAGTTGTGTCAGACTCTTCATGATGCCATTTGGGATTTTCTTGACAAGATCAGTGGTTTTCCATTTCTTTCTCCACTCATATTTAGATGAGGAAACTGAGACTTAAGTGATTTACCCAAAGTCACATAGCTAGTAAGTGTCTGTGGCTGGATTTGAATTCAGGTCTTCCTGACTCCAGGGTCAGTGCTGTTGTATCCACTGTGCCACCAGCTACCCATGATGTGAGATAGGATGAAATTAAAGTAAAGGAGGGATGGCAAAAGGATATTTGAGTAGAGAGAAGACTTCGACTGTGGAAATCATGGAAGCTTTCATGGAGGAAGTGGACCTGAGCTAGACTTGAAGAGAAGGATTTTGATTGGCAAGGATAAGGAGGGAGAGAGTACAGCATGGAGAAATGACTCTGAGCACACCAGAAGGAGATGCAGAGATAGCACAGAACCAGAGAGATGAAGGAATGGCTAGTTAGCCCAGTTGAATGTGTCAAGGGGAGGAGAGTGAACTATGGCTAGGAAAGTGGGTTGGAGCCAGAAGCCTTCTAGGTGATGAAACCATCAGCCAGGCAAGTCAAGAATTCACCAGATATTCTGGTTTAGAAGACCCCCCCCCATTTCTGCTACGTTCAGTCCTTTCCCAGCTGCTCTCCAACAACTTTTCCCCTAGGGTTCTTGCATCTCCATATATAGGTGTAAGATATGTGTGTCCCATGTAAGGCTGGTATCCACATGGGTTATCTAAAGGTATAGCTATGACTAATGGGTAGCATAGATAGGTCTGATCTGAGTCTGGGCCAGCCTCTGTGAGTAGCCAAGGGCATTGTCTGCAAGTTAACTGGAGGGAAGAGGCAAGTAGATGTGCCCCAGGAATGTTCCCTAGGCTCTTGTTTCTAGTTTTCAAGAAGAGCCCCTGTCTAGACTCATAGCTATATGCCCTCCCTCAAATATCTCTCTGGTCTAGGGGTACGAATCCAGGTTCAAAAGGAAAGTTGTTTCCTTGATTGCTTCCTGGGGAGGGTAGACCTTGGCTTACACTCACCAGCGTAGCTCCTTCCAGCCAAACGCTGGGGACATGAAAGTCTATCATAAATAGAGAATAATAACAACTAAACCCTTTTAGCCAAGCAAACAGCAAGCAGTTATATAGATTGGAATATGCCAAAGAATATATAAGAGCAAATGATCTTTTTAGCTGGGAGAGATGGGATCTCCGCTTAAACCAAGAGAGGGTCTGATCTCTCAAAGAAGTCCATTTTGTGGTCTCTAGGGAGGCAGGGTGGAAATCAGAGATGTGTTTATAAGCCAGCTTCCCCTATACATCTGCTTCTCTCTAAACCAGTGGTTCTCAACCTTCCTAATGACGTGACCCTTTAATACTGGTATGTGGGCGGTCCCGCCTGGGGATAGATAGAGGAGCAGTGTCTCAATTCCTAAGACCATCAGAAATATGTGTTTTCCAATGGTCTTAGGCAACCCCTGTGAAAGGGTCATTTGACTCCCAAAGGGGTCGTGACCCACAGGTTGAGAACTGCTCCTCTAAACCTATGTCTTTGCCCATGGGTCTCCAGAACTGCATGTATCCATCTCCCAAGAAGCTTGGGCATCAATTCCATCCCTCAAACAGGTATGAGGCATGTCATGTCTGCATTCTTTCTGCCATATAAGAGTACCATTTTGCTTCATGGCAGTCATGATTCACAAAATACTCCAAGACTGGAAATCTGGATCACAGACACAGACACACAACCAAGTGTATATGCATGTATATAACACATATATACAGATATACACGTTTGTGTGTTTGTGTTTATACACATATATGCATACATACACACATATACACACATACTAGTTGATCCCTGGGATGTCTTTAGTCCTAGTAGTCTAATATCTATTTAATATATAATAAATATAACAAAAATAACGCAACATAACATAACATAATATGAAATATCTATTGAAACAGGATTTTTAGGCTTGGAAGAGATCTTGGAAATCACCTGGTCCTTACAGGTGAGGAGGGTGGGGCTCAGAGACATGATATGACACATCCCCACAGTATGTTAAGGCAGCCCCAGAACCAGGTCTCCCAACTCCCAGTTCCTCACACCACCTTCTCCAATGTACGTTCACAGTCTGTGAGCAAAAGCAACTCATCGTCTTGGCCTTTTTCTTCTTGGCTCTGGTTTCTCTCTCCCCCCACTCCGACCCCAAAGCAAATATTTTATAGGCCATCAGCTAATCCCAATAGCAGTCAGGGGGTGAAAGTATAATGTCACCCTTTTTCTTCCAGCTGTCTCATTTTCTAGGACCATTATTCCCGCCAATAAAATTAGCACAGCGAAACAACATGAGAGAAAAAAAATCACACTCACACTCTCAACACTGCCTCTATAAATGTTCAAAAGCCTCAGGGCCCTTGAGGAATTAAAAAAAAAACCTTTGAAATCCTTTAATTCAATTCTCTCCCAGGTTCCAGTCAAGCGGAGAAAGTAACTAGTACCGTGTCAACCTTGCTTCTACAACGTCCTTGACAGATGGTTGTGCAAACCTTTGCTTGAATACTTCCATGGATATGGAGCTCGCTATACTGGACAACTGCACAGCAACTGATTCGCTAATCATGAATATGGGCATCGTTGTCACCTAACCATCAAGAGTCTCATGTGGGAAATTTGTATTCCAGGGCAAGTTGGCGTTCCACTTGTAAACAGTTTCCTGTTACATATACATGTCTGTCTCACCTTGAGAAAATCTTGTGCAGTGGTTCTCAACCTGTGGGTCGCAACCTCTTTGGGGGTCAAATGACCCTTTCACAGGGGTCACAGGGGTCACCTAAGACCATCAGAAAACACATATTTCTGATGGAACCAAGACACAGCGCCTCTATCCACCTCCAGGCGGGTCTGCCCACATGCAGATACACCCATATACACATATTAAAGGGTCACGGCATTAGAAAGGTTGAGAACCACTGGTCTAGTGAGTGAATGAAAATCCAAACTTATTAACACACAAATTAAGGTGAAATTATTTGTATTATAAAAAGACTTTTTACTGAAAAAAAAAAAGGAGTTAGAACTTTGCTACTTACTAGGTGGAGTGATGGCCAGGTGAAGAAACTGAGGCGAAGAGGGTGAAGTGACTCCCTCAGGGTCACACAGCTAAGAAGTGTCTGAGGTCACATTTGAACTCAGGTTCAAGGTTAGGAAGAAGAGTCTTCCTAAGGCCAGAGCTGGTGTTCTGTGCACTACGGCGCCACCCAGAGGCTCAAAGAATAATTAGGAAACCAATTAATCATGTTTCTGTTCTCCACTTTGATTTTTTTGAAGCTAATTCTTTATTTTAAATAAAGAACCCAGTTACCTATTGGCTCTTGGGAAATGAAAGGATTTCTGTGTCTGGTTTCCTGGCATGAATTTATAAGGCTTCTAAAATTCAAGTCTATTTACAATTAGCTGTGTGACCTTGAGAAAATCATTTAACCTCTCTGGGCCTCCATCTTTTCATCTGAAAAGTGAGGGGACTGGACTGGATGTCTCTAGGGTATTATATAGCCCTAAAGTTGAGTGTCCTACAATAAACAAACACATTAATTTCAAGGCAGAGAGTCTTACTTAAACCATTAGCCTGGGGAATAGAAATGTAAACACATTTATGCTATTTCCTCTAAACGAGATTGGTAAATTTTCTAATTGTCCTTCCCCCAATTGGAGTTTGTAAAGATTACACATTAAAAAAATATTCACACAAAATGAACTGAAAACAAATTCTCAGTTGTTTGGGCTGAAAATGACTCAATGTCTAGCTCCCTGTTCAACACAGAACTAACACAGGCACATGAGAAAGCAAAAGTGGTTGCCAACATGGAGAAAACTAAGTAGCTGGGTCAGGAAATGAGTTGTTTTGTCCCAGCAGGATGCAGACAACTTTCTGAGAAGGCCAAGCCCCTGTGTCTCGCTTGGGGAGAAGCAGAAAGAGCTTAGGGAAATCTTTTGGCTTCGGATGGGCGCCTCTGCCAGACCTCACTGGATGGAGCCATTCAGCTCATTAGCCCAGGAAGACCAGAAGGCAGAGAGGCTCCTCCTCCCTCCCTCCCTCCTCTCCCCAGGGAATACTCCTGGGAGCTGGTGGCCCAGAGCTCTGAGCCACTCTCCAGGCTCAGCTGGTCTCCCAAAGCCTCTCCATGAATCATTGTTTCCCAATGGGGGGATGGGTGTCGGGATGGGTGGAGAGGAGAAGGGAGGAATAGCTTCCTCTTGCTTGTTTGTTTTTGATTTTCCATGTGTCCTTTTATTCTCTGTTCTTTCATTCCTACACGCATGCTCACATGCTCCCCAGGGGATGTAGGCATCTACTTTGATTACTGAAAGGAACGTGTGTGGTTTGGGGAGGAAAGTAGGATCTGGGGGGGGGGGGGAAGAGGAGGCAAAGGAAACAGGAGGGAAATTCAGATGAAAATGTGGGCTGAGGGAGAGAAGAGGACACCCTGAGTGCAGAACCCATTTTACATGTCCCCCCATTGTAAGTCACATTGTACAATGAAGGTTTTTGGGGACTGCCCTGTGTTTGTTCCATAGAGTGTGGAGCTAAGCAGATACACAGAGGCCCTGAATCCATCGAAGGTGCAGTCTGGTTCCCCCTCTTTGTCTTTTTTGGGGGGAGGTCATTGTACAAGAGGGCCTTAACTGGATGGTTGGATATTAAATGAGCCAGAATTTGGAGGGGTGGGAGGCAGGAGAGAGTTAGACGAGAATAATTAGGGCAAGAAGCCTGGGAAAGTGTTGAGGAAGCTCCCAGAGCCCCTGGGCTTAGCAGGTGACAAGGAGTAATGAGCAAGTCTAACCAATGACATTGACAGACACATGGAGAGAGAGAAGCAGAAAGGCAGAAAGACAGACACAATAAAAAAGAAAGGAGAGTGAAAGAGACAGAGAAACAGAAAGACTGAGAGAGACAGACAAAAAGAGAGACAAAGAGGCAGACAGACAGACACAATAAAAAAGAAAGGAGAGAGAGACAGACTGAGAGAGACAGAGAGGCAAAGAGGCAGAGAGACAGACATAATAAAGAAGAAAAGAGGAAGAAGTAGAGAGACAGAGAGACAGAAAGAGACAGAGACAGAAAGAGAGATTGAGAGAGACAGAGAGACATGGATTTTATATTTATTAGGTTCCTCTAGAGCAGTGGTTCTCAACCTGTGGGTTATGTTCAATTTGTAACAATGAAAATACATCCTGCATATTAGATAGATTCATAACAGTAGCAAAATTACAGTTATGAAGTAGTAACGAAAATAATTTTATGGTTAGGGGGTCACCACAACATGAGGAACTGTATTAAAGGGTCACGGCATCAGGAAGGTTGAGAACCACTACTTAGGGAATTGGTGTTAAGTGGCAACTGGAATGGGCATGGGAGTAAGTGAGGACTACAGTTTTACCACCAACACAAGAATAATAGATGATGGAAATGTTCAGTTTGTGTGTGTGTGTGTGCGTGTGTGCATTAAGTTCAAAATGGTTTTAAAAAGAAATATTTTTAAAGGAGAAAGAATAATATGTTCAATTGTGCTTGAGAACCCTGGGGAAGGTGGCAACAGGGAGCCGGAAGTAGGTTAGTATAGGAGGGTGCTTACCATCACAATGTTGGCCAGGTGGGCAGAGACAAGTGCATAGACTCCTCCAGAGGAGCCAACGACTGGCGCAGTCATGTCAGCCACAGACACTGCCAAGGAACCTGTTGTGAGAAAGACATTGGAGATTCTTAAGAGCATTATACTTCTTTAGCCATACTGCGCCTCCTGAGCACTGATGTTCCACGGTTGCTGGTGAAACTATTTGATGGGATAAGATTCCAGTGACTTTGAATTCGATCTTCTGGGAATGCTCAAGGGAAAAAAAAAAAGCTTTAGGCCTCCACCTGTCTTGGCATCAACCTGCTAAATTATTCACCAGATCCATGCACATTTTCCATCTTACGGCACTCTTTCCAACTTCACAGAATCACAGAATTTCAGAGTTGAAAAGGACCTCAGAGGTCGGCTAATCTAAACCCATTGCCAAAAAAGAATCTATGTCATAGCACCCTTCACAAGTGGTCCTCCCCTCCAGCCATGGCTTAAGTCCTCCAGAGGGAGGAGACCCACACTTCCCAAGGCCACCCATCCCACTTGGACTGCTGGGAAGCTCTTCCTGACACGGAGCCTGAATCTGCCTCTTCATCTTCTGCCCAGTGTTCCTTTTGTTTCCCCAGGGGCCCCAGAGCACAAATATAATCCCCTCAATACACATACACTCACATATATGCACACTCACACATACACACACACCTATACACAAACACTCATATACATTTATATATACCCATACACACCCTCACACACACACCTTCACACACCTATATACACATACACTCATACATATTTATACACACATGCACACACACCCATGCCCCTACACAATGGCCTTTCAAGTACTTAAAGAGAGTAATCCCATCTCCCCTTACACCCACCTTCAGGCTTTTCCTCTCCAGGATAAACACTCCCAGTTCATCTGGAAAGCCCCAGGGCAGTTAGGAGTCAAAGAGGATAGAGCCCTGGATCTGAAGTTAGGAAGATCTGAGTTCAAATCCAGCCTCAGACACTTAGTAGCTGTGCGACCCTGGGCAAGTCACTTCACCCTGTTTGCCTCAGTTTCCTTATTTGTAAAATGAGCTGGAGAAGGAAATGGCAAAGTGCTCTAGTATCTTTGTCAAGAAAACCCCAAATGGGGCCACGAAGAGCTGGAAACGACTGAACCACAACACTAAGCTGTGAGAACATCAAGACCACCAACCACCTTCAACTCCAGCCAAGAAACATAGACCCAAGAATACACCCCAGAGGCCGTTCAGGTTTCAGGGATGACCCCCTCTCTGTTCTCACACTCCAGGCCTGGAAATAAAACTGGACCAGGAGCCCCACATCTGACACTTGGTGATCTTGCAGGAGTCACTCATAACCTCCTTACAACTCAGTTTCCTCCTCTGTAAGATGAAAGGGTTGGGCTAACAGGCCTGTAAGGCCCCTTCCAATTCTATGGCTATGATCCAATGGCCAGAATTTGGTCTGTGCTTTAGTTCTACCATTGACCATTGGGCCTTGGGCACATGACTTCTCCCCTTGGGGTCTCCATTCCCTCACCTACATAGTTGGGGGAGGAGGAGGGGTCATGGGTGGCCTGGAGAAGGTAATGGCAAACCAGTCAGTATCTTTGCCAAGAAAACTCCATGGGCAGCCATGGCGCACTATGGTCCAGGGGGTTAGGAAGAATCTGACACGACTGAATTACTGAACAATAACAATGTCCCTTCCAGCTCCAAGACTGGGATTCTGGCTAGAAGACAGCATCCCAGTCAGCTGCCCAGAAACCTCACTACTGGTGAATGAATGAGTCAGCCAAGCATGTGTTAGCACTTCCTAGGTGTCAGTGGAGGCGGCTGTGGCAGACTAGAGAGAGCTGGCCTGGGTTTCCAGTCTGCCTTTGACACCTGCTGGCCCTCTGAACCCAGGCAATTCAGAATCCTAGGTTGTCTAAGACTCTACGCTTCAAAGAAGGGGCCAAACTGGCATCAGTAGAGAGAGCTCTCTCATCTGGGAGTTCCTTATGCCAGTGAAATCCTAGGCCCACCCCTTGTCCCTATGTGCTAAGCCATGAGGGTACGCACAGAAAAGAGGAAACAAGACCCCTGATTTGAATGAGAGTATCCCCCCACCATAGCTCAGGTAAACTTCTCGAAACTACAATTCATACAGCGGCCTAAGCCTGTCTAACTAAGGAGACTCTTTTGAATGGGGCTGGCAGGCAAGAGCAGGGCAGGGGTTTAAGTTTAAATGTTGAGTAATAACAATAATAACTCAGATTTCTATGGCACTTTCAGGTTTGCAAAAACACCCTCCTTATCACGTCCTTGTGTCCCCATTCTACAGATGAAAACACTGAGGTTGTTACTTGCCTGTCATTACACAGCATGCTGTCTTTCCTATGCCTCAGTCTACCCATCTTTTGGAAGGCAGCATGGTATAATGAATGGATAGAGTAAGGAAAGCCTGGGTTCAAGTCCTGTGTCAGAAACTTACTGACTGTGTGATTATGGGCAAATGTGAGTCTCAACTTCCTTTTCTGTAAAATGAGAGGATTTGACGGAGGCCGTCTTGGCCTCTGAGGTTATCTATGATCCTATAATCCTAGGGTCTGTGAAATGGGAATCCTCCTTTGTTCTTTTTTTTGTTTGTTTTGTTTTTTTTAGAGGGCAGTTGGGGTTAAGTGACTTGCCCAAGGTCACACGGCTAGTTTTTGTGTTAAGTGTCTGAGGCCGGATTTGAACTCAGGTACTCCTGACTTCAGGGCCGGTGCTCTATTCACTGCGCCACCTAGCCGCCCCCCTCCTTTGTTCTAAGGCAGCTAGCACCGGACCTGGAATCAAGGAGACCTGAGTTCAAATTCAGACATTTAATGACTGTATGATTCTGGTCAAGCCACTTAGCCTCCCTCAGTCTCAGCTTCCTCATGTCTGAAATTAGGTTAATAATAGCACCTGCCCCCCAGGGTTTTTGTAAAGATCAAACATTTGAGACAACATTTGTAAAATGTTTAATGCAATGCCTGGCATGCAGTAGGCACTTAATAAATGCCATTTTTTCCTTTTTTCTTGCATTTGGAGCGATTTTGCACAATTGGCTGACCCCCTTTCTTCCCTTCTCCCCCCGGGCCCTTCCCCCTTTTTCCTCTGAAAGAATCCAAAAGCTCCAACTTTTTTAATCACTACCTTCCTCTCTTCCCCAGCTCCCTCCCAAAACCGCCCTGCTGGAGCACAGTTAAATGACAGAAGAGTCAAAGCTATCTCCTAGGTGGGTTTCTTTTTTTTGCGGGGGGGCGGATGTTCTCAAAGAGAAAGCACTGAAGAGAGAGGCCTGGCACCATCCCCAGAGAAGGGAAAAACAGCGATGAGCCCAGGGCTGAGGAAGGCAAACTTCAGGCTGGGGTGGAAAGAAGCTCCAGGGAGGCGATTAAATCATCGACCTCTTTCTTCCCATTAAGTGTAATCAATGACCAGGGCTTCCCGGGAAGGGCACAGGAGGCTAAAAATAGCTGGAGGGACAGCCCAGGGGCGCAAAGGAGCTGCAGGCCTGATGAGTGGTGACTAGCTAGGTAGGCTGTGGTGAGTGTGCAGAAATTTCCACAGGAAAAATGCCCTCAGGCTCATTAGCCCTTTCCTTAGGAGATGATAGAGACAGAGAGAAGAGGCTGGCAGGGGCCCAGCCTTCTGGGCTAGATGCTTTTCAGGTCTGACCGAGGTAGAGACAAGGGCCTAGAGATTGGGAATGATCTCCCCACATAAGACACTGGGCAGCTCACCGATGGACTTGGGAGTCAGGAAGAGCTGGCCATGAATCTTGCCTCAGACACTTTCCTAGGTATGTGACCCTAAGCAAATCACTTAACCCTTCTCAGTCTCAGTGTTGTTGTTTCAGTAATTTTTCCATCGTATCTGACTCTTCATGTCCCCTTTTTGGGGTTTTCTTAACAAAGATACTGGAGTGGTTTGCCATGTCCTTCTCCGGTTCATGAGAAAACTGAGGCAAGCAGGGTTAAGTGACTTGCCCAGGGTCACACAGCTACTGGGTATCTGAGGTTGGATTTGAACTCAGCTCTTCCAGACTACAGACCCAGCACTGGGGAGAATAAAAACACCCACCTCCCAGAGTTACTGTGGGGACCAAATGAGATAATATTTGTTGAGCTCTCTGCAAACCTTAAAGAGCTATTACATGGTAACCATTATCTTTCTTAGGCCCCTAAGCCTTGAGGGTCCTAGAAAGGTAATTCAAAGGTAGTAACTGTGTAGTGGGAGGAGCCTTGAACTTGGAGTCAAAACAGACCCTCCAGTGACCATAGGCAAGTAACTTCACCCCTCAGCCTCCTCAGCCTGCTCTGTACAATGGGGATAATCACACTTGCACAAGGCAGGATGGCATATAGACAAGAAAGCCGGTCTTAAGCCAGAAAGACCTGGGTTTGAGTCTTACCTCCAACCTAAACTGACTGTATGACCCTCAGTCATAACCTCGCAATGCTCCAGGCAACTCTAAAGAAGAGAGTTCTTAACTATAAATATTATTTTTAAAAGATATTTGGATAACTGTATTTCAAAACAGCTGGTTTATTTTGTGACCTGTGTATTTTATTTTACGCATTTAAAATATTCTTCTGGGATGGTTTCAGATAAACCTGGGAAGACTTGTATGAACTGATACAGAGTCTGGTGAGCAGAACCAGGACCACAAGTTATACAACAACAACAATATTGTAAAAATAAATAACTTTGTAATACTTAGGAAGCCTGATCCACAAAATGAACAACTCTGATTCCAGAGGACTTATGATGAGGCATAGGGCCTATCTCTTAACAAAGGCTATGGACTTCCAAAAGGGGTAGATTGAATTATATTTCGGGGGGACATGGCCAATGTGGGAATTGATTTTCCTTGACTATACATATTTACAATTGAAGCTTTTTTCTCCCTCAATACAGTGTGTATGTGTGTGTGTGTGTGTGGGGATTTTTGTTGATTGAAAAGAATTTTAATTAAAAAAACCACTATTCTGAAAAAGAATCCTTAAATTTCACCAAAGTGCCAAAGGTGTCTATGACCAAAAAAAATAAAAGATTCTAAACCATAAAGTTTTCTTTAAGACTACAGTTTCAGAGAAGGCACCAGCCTGCACTGGTGGAGGTCACCAAGTTAGTGGGAGTTTTCCAAGGGTAGGTCTTCTTGACTCTATCCAAAGAGTCCAGAGTTCTATCAGCCATACTACAAGAAAAGCCAAATCTTTGTTATTTTGTTAAACCTTAAAACAGTACAGAAATCTGAGTTATTATCTAGTTCATATCTTTGCCCCGAGCCATTCATAAACCATCCAAGCACCTGAGTTGTTCTATTATTCCAATCGATCACCCAGGCATTTATTAAGACTCTCCATAGTGAGGTGGTTACAGTGGAGAAGGGACCCAATGCAAAAGCAGGAAGTCTGAGTTCAAATCCTGCTTAGGATGCTTACTGGTTATGTGACTCTTAACAAGTTATTCAGTCTCCCAGTACCTCAGTTTCCTCATCTGTAAAATGAATTGTAGAAGGAAATGGCAAACCACTATTTGTTTGCATTTTGTTTATGCATTTAAAATATTCTTCTGGGGAGGTATCTTTGCCAAGAAAACTCCAAATGGGGTCATGAAGAGTCAGATATAACTGACTGAACAACAAAAACATGTTTACTAGTAACAATTCTAGTCTCAGTCCGAGGTTTCTTAAGCAGTGCCTTATAACATGTTACCTTTTGTTTTTCTTTCTGTAAAAGCTGAGAAATTCTTGTGGCCTTTAAATTTCAGGATTGGCTTTTTCGATGGAGCCAAAGCATATTTATTGAGCTGGGTGATAAATAATGCACAAAAAATCACCAGTGGGGCTTGGAGCTCTCTGAGATGCTGGGGGATGGATGTAAGCAGGATTTCAGGGACAATTTCCTGCCTACCAGGACTGGGAGATTCTGGAAAGGAAGAGCAGTGACAGCTAGCTTTCCCATCTCTGAAGAGGTTCTTTTTTTTAATCTGAAAAAAATCCTTTGTTTTTTGTGTCCTCAGCTCTTGGACCAGTTAGCTGCCTTACACATTAAAGTGCCTACTAAATGCCAGACCCTGTCCCCTAGCATCCTGCCTAAATCCATCCCCAGCATCTTAGAGCATGCCAAGTCCCATCAGTGATTTTCTTGTGTGCTATGAAAGGACTCAACAAATATGCTTTGGCTCTATCTAAAAAGCCAATCCCCAAATTTAGGGTCCACAAGTGTTTGGCAGCTTCTAAGGAAAGAAAACTAAAATGTAGCAGGTTATAAGGCACTAATTGGGAACCTTGGTCTGAGACTTGAATTATTACTAGTAATCATGTTATTCAGTTGTGGCTGACTCTCTGTGACCCCATTTGGGGTTTTCTCAGCAGAGATGCTGGAGTGGTTTGCTATTTCCTTCTCCAGATCATTTTCCAGATGAGGAACAACAGGGTTAAGTGACTTGCTCTTACCTTACATTTATATAACACTTTTTTAAGGTTTGCAAAACACTTTCTTCATGATGATCCTGAGAAGTAACTCCCAATGTTATTATCCCTATTTTATAGATAAGAGTGATACAGATGAGGCTATGAGATATTAAGGGACTTATTCAGGGTCCCCTAGCCTTCAAGTATCTGAGGAAGAATTTGAAGTCAGGTTTCTTAACTCCAGATCTAACACCACACTGGCTCTCCAGTTAAGGTCACTGAGGACTTACAGAAAGACAGGAAGGCTCCTCTGCCAAGTTTCAAGGAATCACAACAATCCTTCTAACCAGGATTCTACCTGGGCACCAAGACTAAGAGATAAAGATCTGATCATCATAACCCTCCTGCTCTGCTCCCCTTCTATCCCTTACTGGGTTTGTTTGCAGGCTGCGGAAACCAAGTCCAGCACCTGGAACAGATATCCTGGGGCACTGAATCTCTGGGCAAACTCCCAGGGTTTGCTTCACTGAATGGTGTGTCCTTTGGTGCTGTGGATTTCCTTGATTCATGAGAAAGTGGTATAGCTGGAAAGGCAGAGTATGACAGTGAAAAAAAGTCAGAGATCCCGAGTTCAAATCCTTTGTCTGGTATTTGCTACCTCTGTGACCTTGGACAAGTCACATAATCTGTCTGGGCTTCAGTTTCTTCATCATTATGAAGGGGTGGGAGGCAATAGCTTCTGAGGTTCTTTCTAGCTAGAAATCTATGACCCTCTAAAACTTGAATGTCTGTGAATGAGAGGAATGAAGTGCATTTATATTCTTTCAAAGACTGTGCTAGGAATACCAAGGACCATAACAAAATCCTTAAGCGCTATAGCAACCTTACCCCCAGGACTTTTAAGACTGCCATTATGGAACCAGGGTAGAGTATGGTAAGCGCAGTGATCACAAAGAAGAAAAAAAAATGACCAACAAACTAGGACTCCCCAAGTCCATTTCCATCAGCTTTCCTCCAGTTTTAATTAGGTATTGATCTATTGTCAGTTAATTTCACAAAGCAGGGTCAGCTATAAACTAGGGGAAATAAATAAAATAAAATAAAATAAAACCAAAGCATGAAATAAGCCAGCGTCATGATAGGCATAACAATGGATTATATTGGGAGGGGCGGGGGTCCCTGTAGTGTGGGGATGTACCAGGAAACTAACTGGAATTTGGGAAAGGAGGAGATGTTTGGCTATTTTGGGTACAGCTTGGGCAGAGGAAGTCCCAGCTTTCTGGGCAAGGCCTCCTTCTGTGATCCTAAAGAAAGTAGATGGAGCAAATTTCTGTTCTTTCATCCTTTCCCTCCCCCCTCCACCCTATTAACCACAACTTGTGTTTGCTCAACAGAGAGGGATGCACCAGCTTTAGACAAAGATTTTCCAGACAGTGTTTACTAATAGGAGGTAGGGGCATTTCCAATTCACCCAACTAGGAGATCCACTGGCCAGGACAACATAAACTTATTTCTGTATTTCCTGGGACAACTGTAATTCTTAGCTCTACCCTCACCATGGTACTTTAATGGTACTGGAGTCCAACAGAAGTCAGAAGAATGTGTTTTCTGTCTCCAGCTCTACTGTATGACTATGAAAAAGTCATAGAATCCTATATTCACAGATTTAGAACTAAAAGGAAACTTAGAGTTCATTGAATCTTACCCCATCATTTGATAAAAGAGGAAACCTACATCCAGAGAGGTGATCTGATTTGCCCAGGGTCACACAAAGAGTAAACATCCGAGGCAGTATTTGAACTGAGGTCTTCCTGACTCTGAATCCAGCCGTATGACACCTGCCTGTCTAACAGATCCCTATATTATTCTTTCTCTACGGACCAACAGAGGGCTAAAGGATATAGTTCCATTTTCAATGGGAAGGAAGAAATGAGGTCAACTAGCAAGAAAAGTTAGTGACCCTAAGGTTTGGGCACAAAGGAGGGGCTTGCTGATGGGAAGGGGGGTAGCAATGGAGTAGCATTTGAAACCTGTGTCAAGGTAATGGAGTAACACAAGACCTTTTGCTTGTAATTTACCTAAATTGTACTACGCTAGAGGGTAGTAGAAGTAATGTGTGCATTGCAACTGCCTATAAAATTGATGTGGGAGAGGCGACCCCTGGAGAAGAATGGAGGCAGGCTATGTCCCAGGGTCATAGTCTTTGGAGACAAAAAAAAAATCCCTTTGTTTTCCCAAGTGGTTGGCAATGGAAAGTATCCAAGAAACACTGGCAGGGACCTAAATGACCTAGGCAACCCTTCCTCAGCTTGTATTTGTCTAACTGATGAATGTACCAACCTGCCCTCATTCTAATGAGATGATAATTTCATCCTACTTTTTCATAATCTCATTTTTTTTTCCCCCAACTGTCCAAGGTCATTTGGAATTTTACTCATCTTCCCAAATAATCAGTCTTACCTAACTTAATATTGGCTGCAGATTTGATGAATGTATTTTCTGTTCCTTTGTTATGGAACCTCTGGGCTTCTCAGTTCCCAGTTCTGAAAAATGGGCATGTGACTTCCTTTTTGTGCATGTGTATTCCAGAAAATTAGGTCTTAGGGGGTGACTCAGGTGGGCGCTGTCCAAGGTAGCAATACTGTCATCCTTTTATTGGAGAACACTAAAGGAGGTGTGTGTTTGGGTTGGGGAAATCTCACTGAAATAAAGGAAGCTGAAGGGCAGAAAGGAGTTTTGCGTGGGTGGACATCATCACCACCTTCTTTCCTGACTCCCACCACCCCCCACCTTGGTCACACTGCCTGTAGTTTGTTTGCAAGGCTGGATGGAGTGCTGCTCTTTTGATTGCAATTTTATTGCTACTGGGAAAAGATTAAGACCTCACTAACACACAGCAGGCACTTGGAAAACCTTATAAAAATGCCACCAATAAAATCCATAATGTGATGAGATTTCTCCCAAAGCCCACAGAGCTGGAACTTGGTTTATTTCCCTGCAGAAATCTGTCCATTCCTCCAGTTCTTATCCTTTTGTAGCTTCTCATTGGGCAGTGTGGGAGGTAGCCTGGGGATTGTATATCTCTTGATTAGACTCTTCTTGATCTGTGTTTTGATTCTGGAGCAATTTTCTGTTTGACCTTTGAAGGAGAAGAACTCTCTACTCCAACCAAACTGGGCTACTGGATGTGCCCCAAACATGATGATCCATTTCCTGCCTCTGTATTTTTGCACAGGCTGTGCCTCATACCTGGAATTTTTTCTCTCTCCTCACACTTCTTGGAATCCTTGGCTCTTTTCTTCAACCTAATAGTTTTCTCCTATAAGAGGCATTTCTTGGTTGTTGGCCCTAAACAACTTCCTATCTACTTTTTATATAGTTTACATTTGTTTATTTGAATATATGTCATTTCTCCCCAAATTCTTTGAAGGCAAAGGTTGTTATATATTTTTTACTTTAAATTACTTGTGCCTATCACCCTGCCTGGCATATATTAGGAGCTTAATAAATGCTTGTTGAATTAAAGTCATTGAATGTTTTAAAGAGATCCTTTAAACTGAGATGTCAGCTTGTTATACTTCAGCCCAGGTAGCCTCCATAAAGTAGAAGCTGAACATAAGAGGACATCATAGGCAGATTTCTGATTTTCCTTTGTTCTCAGGAGGATACCTCCTTCCCTCTCTCCCCCAGCTCAGAGTCTTAGGGCTGTGTCTCTTTCTCTCTTTGTATCTCTGGGGTTTGATATGTAGTAAGTGCTTCATAAACGCTCTCTCATTCATTCATTCACTCACTTACTCACTCATTTCAAAGTCATACCAATTTTGAAGCCTTGGAGACAAGATTTAAGTCATAGTCCTAGAGCTATGAAAGACTTTACTCTTAGTGCAAAGCTTAATAAAAATTTTATCTCCTTGTCTATCTCTCTATCCATTCCAACTCCTTCATTTTATGGATTGGGAAACTGGGTCCAGCTTAAGTGTCTTTATCCAGGATCATATAGATAGTAAATGACAGGTACAGGATTTGAACCCAAGCCCTATGATTCTGTGCTGGTGGGGAGAGGGAAGGTTGCATCACAAGGCAGATGGAAAGGCCTGGGAGAGCTAAGGGTGCAGCAGGTACTTAGGCTACCAGTGGGTCAGATGACAGTGATGGGAGGCTGCAGCGCATGGAGGTGGGATGGGTGTAAAATGGGGGATTGGTCAAGATTATTGCTAAAGCCTTTTCCAGCTCTAAATATGTGGTCCTTAAAGTCACTCTCCTCTCTCATGACCACCTACATCCCTCCCTCTCCAACATTTTCATTTTGGATATGATCAGTGAAACATATGCTAAATAGTCCACACAGGTAAGTAAACCTGTGCTTGTGGCTCTTTTCAAAAAGGAGCAAACAAACAAAAAATAGTGATCCTCCCCCCCCCCACTGGAAATTATACATATGATCTGGCATCATGGGATTTTTCCCAGAGAGCTTTGGGGTGGCCGGCTCAGCCTGAACCTGGCCCCACTTACCTGCCACAACACCAGCCACATAGACAAACCCAATCCGCGCAGCTCCGTGCACCATCTCCAAGGGGACACCTACCAGGAGCTGCAGAACCACATTGAGACCTAGGTGTTCTATCCTGTACCAGAGAGGGAAAAGAGCTTCTATCAGATGGTCAGTCTTTGGAAAAGGGTCCCTCCCCCCCCCAGCCAGTGACAGAACATATGCTCAGGGGCATGAGGGGACTGAGAGGAGTAACATCTGTTCTCTGGGGAGAAGATTGGAGCTTCTTGGAAGCTTTCTAGTGGCTCTGCACAGCAGGCAAGTGCCGGGTCTGCTCTCCCTAGCGCCTTCTCCTTTGTCTGTGTCCTTCCCTTCTCTGGATGGACAAGGCCCAGCTGGGATGTAACTCAGCTCTCAGCGAGGCTTCCTTGAATCCATGGCTTTCTCAGAGGCTTGGCCCAAGTACCACCTCCTCCACCAAGACTTGTCTGGGCCCCAATAACTATTAGCACATTGCCTGCCCCTGCTCCCACCAAAATGATTCTATCTTGTATGCCTTCTATTCACTTATCTGTGTACTTGTTATGTACCCAATAGTGGGTAAGTACCTTAAGGGGCCAAGACTGTTCTTCTCTTTCTATCCCTCTCCCCCAACCTCCCAGCACCTAGCCCAGTGCCAGGCATATAATTAGAGAGAGTTTAATATTGTGGAAGAGATCTGGGTTTGAATCTTACCTCTGACCCTTACTACCTGAATGACCTTAGGTAAGTCACTTAACCTCAGATGCCTCAGTTTTCTCATCTGCAAAACGAAGGGTTTAGACTAGATGCCCTATGGGGTACCTTCCAGCTCTAAACCCATAATTCTATAATTCTATGAGAGGGAGCATTGGACTTAGAATCAAAGGGCCTGGATTCAAATCCTAACTCTGGTACTTGTTACCTGTGTGATTATGCACAAACTTCCCCTCTCTGGGCTTCTCCTTATGAGGGGGTTGGACTAGATGGCCTTTAGGGTCCCTTCCAGGGTTAAATCTATGATTCTAAAAATGAATGAAGGAGATCAAGAAGTATCATTGAAATGAGTGTCCAGAAGTCAAAGTATCTGGTGGCGCCACAGGGCACAGAGCACTAGATATGGAGTCAGGAAAAACCAAGTTCAAATCCTGCCTCAGACATTTACCAACAGTGGGACCCTGAGCAAGTCACTTAACCTGCCTGCCTCAGTTTCCCCAACTGTAAAGTGGGGATAATAATGGCGCCTGCCTTCCAAGGTCATTGTGAGGATCATATGAGACATTTAAATCAGTGCCTGGACACAGCAGGTGCTAAATAAATGCTTATTCCCTCCCTTTCCAAGGTTCAGTCCTTGGCTCTGGGCCATGTTTCCACTGCTTACTCTAATAAGCCCTGTCACTGTTTTGGATAAAGCATACTCTGGGACAGCCTTAATACGTTGGGGCAGCCCTGTCATGAAGATATTTGGATTATCTCCTGTGGGACCCACAGACAAGGTATTGCACCAAAGCATACACTCTACTCTGCTCTACCTAGAGTGAACAATTATGAAAAGGTTCATAGATTTAGAGCTGGAAGGAACCACAGAGGTTATCCAGTCCAACCTCTTCCATTTTGCAGAGGAGGACACAGAAGTAAGTGACTTGCCCAGGGTCACACAGTTATATGTAACAGTCAAGATCTGAACCCAGGCCCACTGTCTCCAACATATTGGCCCCCTCAGAGCCCTGATCATTCTAACATCTCATCTTTGGAGAGTGGCTCCAGAGGAGAAGAAGGGCAATAGAGCAAGAAATGAGATTAGAATCCTCCTGTATCATCAGGGGGGTTGGAAGGTGGGATGGAAGGTGGATGCAAAGGGAGGCAGTGGCAGAAGAAGAAAGCTCTTTTTAGGGGTAACTCCCGTATCAAGGCTGGCCTCTTTCTGCCCCAGCCTTTGGAAAAGCTCCATAAAACCTAATTGGCTTCAGCTCCTCTCAGCTGGTCATTCTTTCCAATGACAGAATCCAATTGATTTATCAGTGTCCAGCTGCCTCAGGGATAGGCTGAATGGCCAGGGGAATTAATGAGCCTGAGCACCCCCACCTCTCACTACCAGCATATCAAAAGCTGAAGAGGGGAGAAGGGGACAAGAGATTAGCAGTCTATCCACCTGCCCTCCTCTCAGATCTCCAGACTTCTCAGTTCCCTTGGATTTTAGTTTTGGCAAACACCTGGATGCCTGGCCAGTCCACAAGGACCCTCCCTTCCTCAGCCTGGCAGGGAAGTAAATTAGG
>CM053593.1:360809257-360850129 GCA_028646575.1 Pseudocheirus occidentalis
CCCCCCCCCCCCCCCCCCCGCAAAGTTCAATAGGGCTGGTTGGGAGAAAACTAGGTTGTTTGTTCTTTTGATGTGAGTGGAGGGAAGAGCTGGGGGCCTGAGCTCTTGGGACCCTGCCTGGTGACCTGGAGATCGAGAAATATGTCTGACTGGCTCTGGTGAAGCTATCCCCTCATGGCCTCCTGCCTTCCCTTGGGTGACCACTTAGCCAGCAAGTTGGCCTTTGTCATGGAAATGCAGCAGGGGCCTGGCTGAATTGTGTCTCTCCCAGAAGAGAGCACCCAGGCTATGAAAGCTTCAAACAGGAATAAAAAATATTGATTCAAGTCAGCCAGATGACCCTGCCTAGCTTCCATGGCTGTGACCCTGGAAACAACCCACAGAAGGGAAGAAAGTGGGGGGGGGTGTCATGCAGTCAATCCCACCCAATCCCTCCTTCACTCCATAACCCCATGGCCCTCATAAATTCAATTGACATTTGATCAATTCATGGAATCAGAGCTAGAAACGACCTCGGAGGCCACTTAATCCAAGCCTTTCTTTTTACTGATGAGGAAAGAGGAACAGAGAAGGTAAGAAACTTACTCTCCCAAGGTCACAGAGGCGGAAAGAATTTAGGCCTAGGCTCTCTAGCATTCTCTTTACTACACTATCTGTGTGAACGGGAGGCAGCATCAGTGTTAAGATCACTGGGCTGGCATTGCAGCTTGGTCATTTTTGACCTGGTATCATAGGTCAGAGGACCTGGGTTCCAATCTTGCCTTTGACACTAGCCATGTATTCTTGAACAAGTCACTTAACCTCTGAGGGCCTCAGTTTCCCTCATCTGTAAAATGAATGAATTGACATCTGAGGTCTCTCCCAGCTTTCAATCTCTAATATTATGATCGTTTGATACTACCTATATATAAAAAAATAGAGCATGGGGCCTGGAGTCAGGAAGACCCGAGTTCAAATCCAGCCTCACTTACTAGCTGTGTGCAAGTGGGCTGTGGGCAAGTCACTTCACCCTGTTTGCCTCAGTTTTCTCACCTGTCAAATGAGCTGAAGAAGGAAATGACAAACTATTCCAGTATCTTTTCCAAGAAGACCTTAAACAGGGTCATGAAGAGTCAGGCAGGACTGAAGCTACTGAACTACAACCACAGCCACAAATGTAACTTTGGGTAAATCCCTTGAATCTCTCTGAAGAGGTTAGACTACAAGGTTCCAAGGTCCTTTCCAGCTCCAAATCCACCTTACAAATATATTTTTACTCTCTATTGCTTTTAAAGATTGTTTATTATAAACTTAGCAACCAGCTACAAAAATTAATAATCAAGTAACCATCCAAAATAACTCCTGTGACTAGGCTCTTCTCTGGACCACCTTCATAAGTGTCAGAGCAAGTCAATAAATCACAAATAAGGAAGTCTCCGAGTTGCCTGGAGCTCAGAGAGGGAATGATTTGTCCATGATCACACAGTCAGGGTATGAATGAATCCTGACTTCAGTCCACCATTCTATCTACCATATAAACCCCTTAATATCACATAGGACTTTATGAATGATTGTAACTCAGGGAGAGAAAACAGGGACATAAGTACTTACCCTGCATGCATAAAGATGTAGGTCAGGTAGCGCCAGGCTTGAGCTCGGAGCTGGGGGTGATAGACTAAAGCATTCTTCAGGTAGTGGGGGTGGGTGACCTGTAATACAAACTGATCCAAGGCCACTCCGTTGTAGAGAAAAAAGGCAATCTGGACAAAAGAAAGCCAAGGAATGGAGAGTCTCTGTTATTAAGGCTGGAAAGGCCTGGGAACATACCTCCCTTTGCTAACACTCAGAGTTCCTACAGTGAATTACAACCACCTCTATCACCCAGGAAACAAGCTGCTGAGTAGGGCTGTAACTAGGGTGAGGTGATCAGGGCTCTGCCCCAGGGCACCTAAATTTAGAGAGAAACTTAACATATGCATTCTTTCAGTGTCATAGAAGTCACTATAGTAATTAATCCTTCCCTCCCACTCAGCTGAATTTGTCTTATCCCTCTGAGTTTTTGGTTTCCTGGCTGGTAAAATGACAGGGACTGCCTAGGTAACATAGAAGGGTCTCTTCTAGCTCTTATGAATCTTATCATTTAAAAGCTCATCTTCTTGCTGCTCGTCCCAGGTGCCAAAATTGCTCATTATGGCTCAGAGGGTGGGAAAATCCTACAGAAACTGCATAATGCTATGGTACATTGTTACTGTTAATTGTTATTATTGGCTGACATTTATGTAGAACTTTAAGGTTTATCTAGTACCTCACTTGTAAATGTGAAGGAAATAAAAGATGAGGGACTTCGCCTCTCTCTAGGTTTAGGACCCCCTTCCCTCCAGCATTGCCATCCCCCATGCCTAGAACTCACTCTCACCTCCTAGGATCCCTCTCCTCCTTTAGTTCAGCCACCACCTTCTACATGAAATGAAGCCTAGCCTAATCCCTCCAATGGCTAGTACCCTCCCTCCCAAACTCCCTTGGATTTGGTTTCTTTCTGTTCACTTGTATTTACTTTCTTTGTATTTCTTCTCCATAAACTCCATATGGCGAGAATGGCTGACACTTACATAGTACTTTAACATTTGCAATGTACTTTATAAATATTTTCTCATTTGAACCTCACAACAATCCTGAGAGGCAAGTGCTTATCATTAAACCCCATTTTACAGATGAAGAAAATGAGGCTGACCCGTGAAGTGACTTTCAAGGGTCACCCATAGCTAAGAAGTGACAGAGGCTAGATTTGAACTCAGGTCTTTCTGACTCCACGTCCAGCGCTCCATCGCCTACACTACTTAGCTGCCTCTGTAAAACAGGAATAATACTAAAAAAATAAACCTGTCTCACAGGGTTGTAGTAAGGAGCAACTTCAGGGTTAGGGCTGGATCATATAAAGCGCATTGCAAATCTTTTTTTTTTTTTTTTTGCTTTTTTTGGAAGGGGGAAGATAGGGCAATTGGGGTTAAGGGACCTGTTCAAGGTCACACAGCTAGATTTGTGTGTGTGTGTGTGTGTGTGTGTGTGTGTGTGTTAAGCATCTGAGGCAAGATCTGAACCCAGGTCCTCCTGACTCCAGGGCCAGTGCTCTATTCACTGCGCCACCTGGCTGCCTGGCACTTTGCAAATTTTGAAGCAATATATAAATGCAGGGTAGTGATGGTAGTGGTGGTGATGGTGGTAGTGGTCGTGGCGGCAGCAGTAGCTAGGTGGCAGAGTGGATAGAACACTGGGCCTGGAGTCAGAAAGACCTAAGTTAAAACCCAGCCTCAGACACTTATTAGCTATGAGACCATGGACGGGTCACTGAACTTCTTTTTGCCTAAGTTTCCTTGATTATAAATAGTAGTATTTACTTTGCAGGGTTGTTGTCCAGATCAAATCATGTATTTGTCAAAGCGCTTAGTATGGTGTCTGGTACATTCTAAGTTTTCCCTCTCTTTCTCTGTTAGCTGGTAGTAGTAGCTGGGATGCAGCGGTAGTAGTCGTCATCATCATATGTTAAATGGTCACTCATTCCTTTTTGCTTACTACTCCCTACCCCTATTGCCAGACTGGCAGAGTCTGGGTGCTCCTGGGCTTCACATTACTGTCATAGTCATTAATTGTCCTTGTGGGCAACTTGGCATTCCACATAAGAACAAAAAACTGGGTGTTAGAAAGTGCCTTGGACTGAGAGTCAGAATATCTAGGATCAGTTCCTTGACTCTGCCATTTATAAGCTACGTTATCCTGGATAAAGCCCTCACCTCTCTTCATCTCAGTTTTCCCTTTTGTAAAATGAGTGGAAAACATTGACACCACCAAGCTCACAAAGTCGTTGTAAGGGAAATGCCTTCTATTATCATCAAGTGCTTTGTAAAATGAATTATTTATAATTAACAATAATTTTCCTGATAATCCAAGTTCACGTACTGAAATTCTGAAACTAGGCTTATTTTATTCACGTTTGCTGCAAATCCTTCTAAAATATATTGTAAACTCCTTTTGTTTTTCAATTGAGCAAATGAAACACTTTATGATTTCAGGTCATTATTATGAACAATCATTGTATTGTTCCATGCTGAAATACTGATAGCTATCGGGAAATGAATGGGATTTAGAACTAGACCTGTTGTTATTCAGTTGTTTCAGTAGTAGCTAATTCTTCATGATTTCATTTGGGGTTTTCTTTTTTTTAATTTATTTATTTGCTTTTAGTTCACAACACTCAGTCTCACAATCCCTTGAGTTCCAAATTCATTTGGTGTTTTCTTGGCAAGGATCCCGGAGTGGTTTGCCATTTCCTTCTCTAGGTGACTTTACAAATGAGGAAACTGAGGAAAACAGAGTTAAGTGACTTGCCCAGGGTTACACAGCTGTTAAGTGTCTGAGGCCAGATTTGAACTCCCGAAAATGTCTTCCTGATTCCAAACCCAGTACTCTGTGCACTATGGTGCCACCTATCTGCCCTGTTGGAATCAAAAGACAGCAATAAAAGTAAAGAGAAATTTTAAAAACAGGGATGGTCCTAAGTGAGGAGGATCACAGGTCTTGCACAGGACTTGTGATATTACACATAGCAAATGGTTCCAGCCTGAATTTTTCTAATTCTTGTGTCTAATTTTAATTTTCTCCTTTTGCTTCCATTGCTGCCTCCTTTCTGTTGCTGTTGTCAAAAATGTCTCCTCCTCTTCCCCTCTAATCTGCCACAGACCGGATGGCCAGATCACCAAGCTCGTTACACTTGTGTTAGAAAGACAGGTAACTGGGTTGAGAGCTGAACAGATGGAATAAAGTGCATGGTCTTTAGAGGTTTGGTAGCAACTGTATCAGAAGCCTTTCCCCCTGACCTGGGGTGTTCTATGTAACAGATATTGCCACAAGATGGCTTCTGGTTAAATTATTACTGGTTAAATATATGACTGTTCTTGAGCTCACTGAGCTAAGCTACAGCCTTGGGCACTGTGGGAGTAGTAAGTCAGTCGTTTCCTCAAGACTCCAGGGAACCATTTTGTCCACTGAAGCACTAACCAACCATACAGTCTGTAGATGAGCGGATGGTAAGCACGGCTTCTAAAGAGAACTCATCACCATCATTATAAACCCTCAGACAGGAGTTAATAAACGCATTAACATAGGGCTTTGAGTGACGGGTTCAACAATAATACAGACATAAAGGAATGGTACAAAAAGCACCCTGCTGGGCGTTGGAAGAGTTGTTCTTAACTTCCCATGAGACCTAAGGCAAGCCACCTGTCCTCCCTGGGCCTCAATTTTCCCATATGTAAAACGGGCTTCTTGGTGTGACTATCTCACAGAAGCCCTGAGAGGCTCACATGAAATTTTAAAATGGCCACAGAAAATAAGACTGTCTGGCATGAAGTCATAGCAACAGATCAAATGGATCAGGCCTTCTGTACTGTGATGGAAATGAAAGAACAGGGTGCTTGGTTATGATACTACTGTTTGTTAGGTGGAAACTTCACAGAAACACGTGGCAGAAAGTTAAACCTGTAACCCTGGTGCAGGAACTAGAACAAGGGGAGAGATGTCGTAGACATGTGGGGAAAGGCAGCTTGGGGAGTTCAAGCCAGACATCCAGAGAATGGGGGCAGGACATGAGGGAGGGAAGGGACGATTTCTTCTCTACTGTCCTCAGTTCAAATATTTCTAAATTCTATTCTAAATTAGGAGACTCCTATTCAGATGATGCACATTTAGACTAAAAATATGTTAAAACCAGATATGCACCACTAACTACTGAAACGTCTCATCATCTATGTTTTATATACATATATATGCATATATGTGTGTACAAATCATTGACATCTATAGAGGCAGCATTGAGTGATGGGTGGAGTATAGACTTCAGCATCAAGACAGATCTGAGTTCTATGTCTGTTTCTGACATATACTGGCTATTGAGACTGCTAGGGGGTACGTGTAGAATGTTAGACCAGAGTTCAAATCCTGCTTCAGACTCTAACTAGCTGAGAGACCCTGGGCAAGTCTCTTTTTGCCTCAGTTTCCTCATTCATATACACACACCCCCACACACCACTGGTGTGAAGATCAAATGAAAAAACACATAGAAGGCATGTAGCAAGCTTTAAAGCAGTGGTTCTCAACCTGTGGGTCGCGACCCCTTTGGGGGGTCAAATGACTCTTTCACAGGGGTCGGCTAAGACCATCGGAAAACACATATTTTCAACAGTCTTTGGGACCTCCTCTATCAGTCTCCATGTGGATCTGCCCACATGAAGATACTCCCACAAATGAGTATTAAAGGGTCGGGGCATTAGGAAGGTTGAAAACCACTGCTTTAAAGGGTTTTCAGGAAATTATATGCTCCTTAAGGATGGGGAACTCTCTGCTTGTATTTGAATTCCCCAGAGCTTAGCACAATGCCTGACACATAGTAAGTGTTTCAAAAAGGTTTGTTAACTATGTGATCCTGGGCTCAGTGGCCCAAGGCTTAGGCAGCTGACAAAGACTTCCTGGTCATCTGAGTGGAAAAGCTATTGCTTGAGAAGTCTGTGGTGCCTCCCTGGGAGTGGGGGTGGGGGTGTTCTGACTGGTAGACCAGCAAGCCCAGCTTACTTCATCTTTCAATGCCCCAAGTCATTGCCCAGGGTTACAAATTGTAGATCAAGGACTCTTCTTCAATAACAAAGTATCAAGAGTACTCTATAGCTAGCATTTATATAGTGCCTACTATGTGCCAGGCACTGCAGTAAGCACTTTACAAAAATTATCTCATTTGAACTTTATAACAACCCTAAGAGTAGGTACTTTACCCCCATTTTACAGCTGGGGAAACTGAGGCTGAGAAAGGCTAAATAATCTGCCCAGTGCTGTGTAGCTAGTAACTGTGTAAGGTTGGATTTTAACTCAGGTCTCCTTGATTCTAAGGACCAATGCCTTATCCACATTGTCACTTAGCTGCCAAAATACCAATGAAATCACACCAAAACAAAACTTTAAAAAATATTCCTAAACTTGACCTTGATATTTATGTTTTTTTCCCCTTTTTTTAGAGGGGGAAATTAGGGCAATTGGGGTTAAGTGACTTGCCCAAGGTCACACAGCTAGTAATTGTTCATGTCTGAGGCTGGATTTGAACTCAGGTTCTCCTGACTCCAGGGCTGGTGCTCTATTCACTGTGCCACCTAGCTACCCCTGACCTTGATATTTATAATAGTACTCTAGGGTTTACAAAGTACAACCCCTCATTTGAAGCTCACAGAAGCCTTGTGAGGCAGGTTCTATAGGCATTATCTTTATTTAAACTGAGGCAAAGAGGTTATATGACTCTTGCCCATAGTCATACAGCTAGTAAGTATTAGAAGCAAGACTGAACTTAGTTTCCTCCTGATACTTTTCATATACTACCAGGTTGTCTAGATTATTTATATCAATGTATAAAATGTAAACTCCTTAAAGGCAAGAACTAGTTTTTTTCTTTATATCCCCTAGGCATGATAGGATAGGCTTATCACATAGCAGATGCTTAGTAAGGACTTGTTGATTGACTGAGTGGTATCTAGTGCTTCTATATTTAAAGTTTCTATACTTAATCTTTCACCCTATGGTCAGAAAAGTCCTATGAGACAGGGAAAGGGAAAGCATGATTAATCTCATTTTACAGAGAGAGAAACTGAGGCTCAGAGTGGCAGAGATTAGGCTAATGGAACTCATCTGAAAGACAAATGAAATAATTTGACTCATAATATAAAAATCAGACCAAATTCCAATACAGTGAAGTCCAGCAGGCTGCCTAAAACCTTTGATTATTCTTTGGACTTTGTCATAATGAAGGATGTAAAAGGGCCATTCATCAGCTGAGGACTGGAAAATCTTTTACGTTCCATGGAGGATCTGCGATGGTCTTTGTGTTAGAGGACTGTTCCTGAAATGACAAGAGGGAGTTTGCTCTTTGTCCCCAACTCTTTTTCTCTGGAGTTGTCAGCATTTCATCTGCCCTTCTTGACTACCTCACCTCACCTAGTTGGGCAAGGCTCTAGGATTTCATTCCACCTCACCCATCTCCCGTCTCCCCAGGAAGTAGCACATGCCTCCAGAAGTGTGATGGCAATCATGAACCAGGGTGGGGGGCAGCAGGTGTAGCTGTCATAGTACCACTTGCGATCAATTTCACGAGGTAGGGTCTCATAGGCAACATGGCGGATCAGCCGCTGGGAGAGACTCAGTCCTTTTTCCTCAAGCAGCGCCTTGCTGCACAGGCGCCGGTTACCTTGTAGGATGGCCTGGCGAAAGCTGTTGGACCGTTTGTTGCTCATCTGTGGTGAGGATAGAAATGAAATCTCAAATGGGGCATTCTCTTGTTCCCAGCTCATCTTGTCTGGGCTGGACCTGGGAGTCAGATATAACCATATACCATATATGAGGGTAAAGAGCATAAACAATGGGGAGTGGGAAAAGGAAGAAAGTAAAGTGAATATGATCTCCACCCTTAGAGATGCCAATCCCTGGGAAAATCCCTGGATGATTTAGGAGTTTGAACAGAAATGCCCTGATGCATGACTGATGGCACTATTTTTTCCTTAAGAGATGTAAGGTAAGATATGTTTGCAGCTTTCCTGGAGAAGGTGATAGAAGGGATTAAGGCAGGAAGGAGGGAGGGAACTGGGAAAGGGCAAGGGAGAAATGGATAAGGGCAAAAGATATCTATTCATTCTGTTCCCCAAATAGACAGAATCTTAGGTGAGGAAATTCTAAGAATAAGAAATGGAGATTGGGAAAAGATAAACAAAAACACATCAGAGCTATGGAGAGGCAATGTGATACTGTGGATTTAAAGTTGGAAGACTTGGGCTTAAATCTTGCCTCTGACACTTAGAACCTGAGTTACCTTGGGCAAGTCACTTAACCTTGGTATCATTAGAATGAGGAAGTCTGATGGAATGCCCTCTAAGGTCCCTTATGGTTTAAAATCTGTGATCAGGGACCTAAAAGCTTCATTTAGATATACTTGAGCAAAATTTCAGATATACCAGAGCAAAGTTTCAATTCCTAGGTTCCCTGGAATGGGATGACAATCATGAACCAGGTACCACTTGTGATCAGTTTTACAAGGAAGGATCTCATAGGCAACATGGCAGATTGAGAACTAGAAAGAAGCTTGAAGGTCATCTAAGAAGGTAAGAGTGGAAAGAGCACTGTCTCTGTCTATGACATAGGATCTGAGTTTGAATCTTGACCCTGATACTAGCTATGTAACCTTGGGCAAAATCACTTAATCCCTCTTGGGATTTATCATCCATAAAATGGAGATCATCTGACAATAGCCTCCAAGGCCCCTTCCTGTTCTACATCAGTGATCCGAGTGGAACCCTCTTATTTCTACAGATAAGGAAACTGAGGCCCAGGGAAGTTAAGTGACTGACCCAAGGTTGCAGGTAAGGTAAATAGCAAAGCTGGTTTCTGAAACTGAGTCCATTGATTCCAAAGCCAGTCAGTCTCCTTTCCACTGGACTCCACTGCCTCCCAGCTGAGCTCATTTTAAGTACATTACTTTACCCCCAAACCCAAGCAGTGAAGGCATTTTATTAGACTTCCAAATTCAGCCAGGCAAGACTCAGCCTCACCTCTTCAGACTGTACTTAATCCCTGCCTTCGACCGAACTAACCACATCCTCAGCATGGGTCTGCACAAGCCAGGCGGCTGACTCTTTCCTCCCTTAATGGATCAACCACGGTCCTAAAGGCCACCATCTCCTGACTCTTGGCCTTTGTCCTGAGTGTCCCCTGTGCCTGGAATGGTCTCCCCTTTGATCTCTGCCTCCTGGCTTCCTTCAAATTCCAACTAAAATCCCACCTTCAACAGACAGGCAGATATTGCCTATCAAACAGACTTTCTCTCTTCTCTCTTCATATACATTTTCTCTCTTTCTTCTCCCTGCCCCAAACTGCAGATATACAGAAAGACATTCACACATTCTCTCTTTCCTCTCCCCAGATATCACAGACGTACAGAAACACATATATACACTTTCCCCTTTCTTCTTCTTCTTCTTCTTCTTCTTCTTTTTCTTCTTCTTCTTCTTCTTCTTCTTCTTCTTCTTCTTCTTCTTCTTCTTTCTTTTTAGAGAGGAGAAGGTAGGGCAATTGGGGTTAAATTATTTGCCCAAGGTCACGAGGCTAGTTTCACCTGATTTGAACTCAGGTCCTCCTGACTCCAAGGCTGGTGCTCTATTCGCTGCCCCTTTCCTTCTCTTCTTACTCAGTGTCTACATTCCCCCTTAATTCTAGTGTCTTCCCTCTGTTAAATATCTCCAATTTATCCAGAACATAGCTTGTCTGTACAGTCATTTGCCTATTGTACCTCCCATTAGACTAGGAGCTCCTTGAGGGCAGGGATTGTCTTTTGCCATCTTTGGAGCCCTAACACTTAGCACAGTGCCTCGTATATAATAGGTGATCAATAAGAGTTTATCGACTAACCCCGCCTCTTTTCAAATCTGGTTGCCAGCCAAAGAGAAGTGAAGGGTTAGCAAAGAGGAGAATGTCTATCATCTTGGTGCCTTTCCCATTGTCTGACACGGCCACCTTTTGGCCTTTATAAGCCTCAAGTCTGGCAGACACAGCTCTTCAGCTACGACCAGAGCAGCTGTCTGGGGATTATCAGACCGTTTAGTGATTCATATAATCCAATTCACCTATGGAAGCCTGGGCCCAGACGCCTGCAGCACAATTATTCTAGAGGGGAACCCAGAGCAGGTGTAACAGTGAGCACATGCGAGCCTCTGGTGACTGGGTACATCAAGCGCTTGGTAAACTGGAAAGAGCCACAGGAAACTTATTATTATTCAATCATGTGCAAGGAAGATGATGACTTTGGCTCAGGATTAAATAAGAAATCTGGGTGACATCGAGAAAAACAGGCAGGGTTTTCAGGGATGCTGGGCTGGGCTGCTTCCACCCCCAAAGGCCCTTCTTTTTTCCCCCATTACAACATTTTCCCAGCAATGCTCCTTGGCTGCAAATCACATCACATCATGATCTCCAAAGAATCCAAACTGCAGGAGGCCCAGTGGGCAAAGGAGACAGTGCCCAGCAGGCAGAAGTAGTCTGAGGCACATTGCCAGTGAAGACAGGCACAGAGCATGTGCTCTAAGGCCTCCCCAGCCCGATGTCCCTCACCCCCAGCCCAGCCCAGGAAAGCTTCCCTGAATGACCAACCCTTCTGGAATCTCTGTGGCTCTTCTATTCCTGGGCCTTTTAACATTTCATTTTTACTCCATTCATTTGCTCCAATTCACAGATTGCTTTGAAATTCGCCTTATTCAGTGACTTCAAGTGCATGTGCTACTTTCCCCCACCTCTTGAGATAGGAACCACACTTCCTCATCCTTTTTAACCCTGTACCTGAACACCCACCCTCTATCTCTCTTTTCTCTCTTCTAATATCTGTGAACAGACAGAAACACACACACACACACACAAACCCACACCCCTTTTCTCTCTTCTCCCCAAATATCACAGAATTTCTCTCTTCTCTCTTCATACACACTTTTCTCTTTACTCTCTCCCCAAACTGCAGACATACAGAAAAACATTCCCATGTACTCTCTCCTCTCCCCAAATATCACAGTCGTGCAGAAAGACACACGCGAGCGCATACATGTCCACATTCTCACTCTTCTTCCTCAATATCTGTAGATGCATCTTCTATCTCTCCTCCCCCCAGTGTCTACAAATAGACACACATACACACACACACACACATACACACATGCACACTCACTCACTCACTCAAACTCACTCACTCAGCCCCAAATAGGACACTTAGTACCACACAGAGCTAATATCTAAGTCTGAGACAGGGATGGACCTGGTAACCTCAGGGAATGGCCTGGAGCCTTCAGAGGTTAGATAATTTGCCCAAGGTCACAGAGCCAGGATCTGTCAGAGGTGAGACTTGAACCCAGGTCCTCTTGGCTTTAAAACCAGTTTTCTGTTTGCTATGATACAGGTAATAAAGTGCTCCAGTGTCAGGCTCTTACTGTGTGACCCTGGCCAAGTCACTTACTTATCCTCTGACTCTACTTTCTCATCTGTAAAATGGGGATGATCATGACATCTATCTCCCAGAGTTAACTGTAAAGATCAAGTGGGATGACATTGGTAAAGAGCTTAGCACAGGGTCTGGTACTCGGTAGGCACTTAATCAAACCCTAATCAAATCCATTCTCTTTTCTCCTTACAAATGGGATGAGATTTTCTTTTGCACATATTTAGTAAACTTGAGGATAAAAGCACATAGGTTATGGTGACAGATTCTCTGTGGCTCAATTTACACAGGACACACCCTGTAGTTGCCCATTAATTCCTTTCCTGGAACTCAAAGAGCCTCTTTCTTCCTTCTTCCAAGGGCAACATGGAAGGAGCTGGAATCATCATGTCCATTTTACAGATAAGGAAACCGAAAACCAGAGAAAAGACTTCAAGTGGTCCTCCCACCCTCAAAGAGTGGCCTCACCGGAATGAGAAGGTTGACTTCCTCTGCCCTGCCAACCTAGCACTCATTTCTCTAGACCAGAGGGGACAAACACTGCCCCCACAACACTCCCAACTCACCCTGAACCAGATTAAAATATAATTGGGAAACATTTAACAAAATAAATTTTAAAAAGCAATAAAACATAGATAATATTAATATGTTGTTTGTTAAGTCAATATGGGGCCACAAACGACCCTTACATAAAGGTTTAGCGTCCGCCCTTCCCGTTAGAGTGTATGACCCGATTGGCTTCCTCTTCTGAGATCTCCATCATTCATACATGCCCCAGGTGAAATTCTGCCAGCTAATCCCACCTTCCCTTAGATCAGTTTGACTAAAGCCACCTCCACCTCCCAACCCATGAACAATAATTGGTTTCCACAGGTAGACAATCCTCCCTTCCCCAATCAGACTAGACATAGCCCCAAGACAAAGGGAGAGCACTAAGGTGCCCTCTGTGGTGTGGACAATGATGAGACCTTACCCCTTTTCATCCCCCAGAAAGACAAACAGTGCATATTACTTTAACGAGCTCCAGGGATACTTTTGCCAGCAAGCAGTTGGGGGCTCAAAGCTAAAGAGACTGAGGGGTCCAGAGGTAGACTGGGCAGGTTTGCTCACCAGGTTGACGAAATCCTGATAGCAGATGTGTCCATCCGAATGGCTGTCGGCAAGGGCCAGGAGCACCTCTCTCTTATGTGGGTCCAGCTCAGACCCATGGCTTTCTAAGAGGCTCCGGAATTTGCCTGTGCTGATGTAGCCGGTGTTCCCAGGGTCGAACTGCAGAAGGAAGGAGTGAGTGGTGGCATCAGAAGGAGATCCTGGGTCCCCTTCAGATCTAACCCAAACCTGGTTCCTTCTCCACAATCCCTTGGGTCTCACATGGGGCACCCAGCTAGCCTCATGACTATACTCAGGATTGGGAGTTAGGAAGACTCCAGTTAGAATTCTATCTCCCACACATTTGAGCTGAAAGATCCCTAGCAAATCTTTTCACCTTTCTCAGGTTCAAATCAGGCCAACAAGAATTCATGTATTTTATTAAAAATTTTTTTAAGTTTTCTCTCTTTTTTTAGATTCAATTTTCTTTTATTTTCAGTCTGAATTCTTTTCCTCCCACTTCCACCCTCATTCCCCTCACTGAAAAAGTAAGAAAAACATAACCCGTTACAAACATAAAATCAAGGAAAATAAATTCCCATGTTGATTATGTGATTCATATGGACATATTATATGTGTATATGACAGCTAAATAGGTACAAGATATAGACAGATAGATGATGTATGCAAGATATGTAATATATATATATTACATGTATATGTGTGTGTATATATATATATATATATATATATATATATACATACACACCCCTCATAGGGCTGTTGTGAGGCTGAAACACATAAAGCATTTTGCAAACCTTAAAGCAATATGTAAATGTTATTTACAAACCCCCTTAATAAAAGGATTTGTTCTGTAAAACTTGGACTCAGTTAAAAGGCTGCACCTGAGGACCAAGAGGGTCACGTGTGGCCTCAAGGCCAAAGGTTTCCCCTCCCTGGCTAGTTGAACCCCTCCCTTCAAGAAGAAATTGAGACTCAGAAAGGGGCAATGGCCTATCCAAGGGTCACCAAGCTGATAAGGGGCAGAGCTGGGGCTGGACCTCAGATCCAGTGCTCTGACCAATGCACCCTTCCACCATGCACAGGGTCACTGTCCTGTCTTCCAACCTACAGTTTTTGGGTACGATGTAGCAGAGGTGCTCCCCCCAGAGCAGTGGCCCACATTGTTCTTTAGCAAGAGGCCAGGGCATGGGTCCACTGGCCTAACTCTAGGCCGCTGACCTCATGGAGACTCACAGGAAGGCTTTGGAGCTGACAGCTCCAGGACACAAGTGAGGCCCACCTGGCCTAGATGAGCTGGGATAGGGAGGCTGGGAATCTCCCGGCTGAGCATCATTAGCAGGCCAAGCCAGGGGCAGAAACAGGGTGATGAGTCCCCTGAGAGCTGATCCAGCGAGCTCCACAGCCTGCCTGGCGCTCTGCCCTGGCAGGTGGGTGCTTCATTTAATTTGATGACAAGGCAGTCGCTTTGCTCGCCCACACAGGGGAAGAGTCAGGAATCCAGGCAGGATTCCTAAATCTGCAGAGAGGCAGCTGGTTGGAAGAAACTTCCTAATTAGTAAAGCTGAAAATGGGATAGACTACCTTGGCAGGCAGTGAGGTCCCCATCACTGGAGGTTTTTAAGGGATGACTGGATGAGGGCTCATCAGGGACACTGTCAAGGAGATTCCTGCCTAGTACAGGTGACAGTAGATGAGCTCTACCCTGCCCTCTTCCCTGGCAGAGCAGCAGCAAGGCAGAGTATAAAGAGCCCTGGATTTGGAACCAGAGGAACTGGGATCAAATCCCACCCCTGCTCTTACTGCCCATGTACCTTATACAAGTCTCTACCTCTCTGGGTCTCAGTTTTCCCATCTGTACAATGAAGAGTATGGACCAAACGGCCTTTCAGCTCTAGACCTAATATCTTATAATAACCCCAGGAGGCTATAATATCTTACCAGAGATCTTCCCCATCAATATCCTTCTTCTCTCTTCCCTGCCTCACCCTCCCTGCCTCAACCTATCATTTGTCTATTAGAGAAATCATCGAATGGACAAACATCTGCTGTAGCTGGTCACCACAAATGTCCCCAAAAGGTCCTGCAGGAATTTGGTATCATTCCCTCATCCTTTGGGAAACCAGGCCTCTGGTTGGGGGTGGGTCTGGGGAGGGGGAGCTCAGGGAGAGGGCCCATCTGCCCTCATTCCATTGCCAGACAAAGGACCACCTGCTCTCCTCCATTCCCTGGGTACTCCCCCATTGTCCTTGTGACCGTGCTTGCCCTCTGCCTCTCCATACCCTTACCCTCCCACAAGCACATGACAAGGGTCCTAGTGGGGAGTGGATGAGCTGGGAAACAAATTGGAGTGAGTCTGAGGCATTTTTCTCTCTGCCAAAATCTTGCCCCTTCAAATTGGGGCCAGACGGGCCAAACAGAGGGGAGACTGGCACCCCTACTAACAAGGTGTCAGGGACAGCTGAGCACACAGGAGGGGTGAAGGGAGGAGCTTCCCAGATACAGCTGGGCTGGCATCACTTGACCAATCAGCCCCAACAGTGGGTAAGATGGGCAAAAATAGCATTCAGAAGAAGAATGGGGCACAGACTGATAGAGGTTTAATGAGGGTAGAGGAGAGAAGAAAACAGCTAACAGTAACAACAAAAAAAACCCCAAAACCATGGACATGCAGACAAAAGGGTAGGGAGAGCACCCCCACCACCCTTAACTCCCACCCAGTGAAATTCTGACTTTAAAAAGGAGGCCTGCCTCTTGCCCGAGGAGAACCAATGAATGAGTCAAAACCAAATTTTGAAAGAAAAGTTTGTCCCACGTGGGAGGTCTGTCTTACAGCTGCACGACCATGGACAAATCACATAACATCTCTGAGACTCTTCTTTTGCATCTGTGAAATGGGGAGCATAATGCTTGCAGGAGACGGGCAGTCTGGCTGGGTTTAAGTTTCTAACATTTTGACTGGATGACCCTGAACAAGTCACCTAATTAACCTTCAAGAGTTTGGGGCAACTGAGACTGAATTGCAGAGAACATAAGGACCCACATTGGTAGAGTGAGTTTCCTCACCTGGGAGTTCCCTATGCCAATAAAATCTCAAGTTCTGTCTTCATATTTAATACCTATAATGCCTAGCTCACAAGGTTGCTATAAGACTTCAGTGAGATGATGTATAAAAAGTGCTTCGTAAATTATAAAATATAATATGTCAATTAGAGCATTGAACATGAAGTCAGGAAGACCTGAGTTCAAATCCAGCATCAGACACTTACTAGCTGTATGACCTTGGGCAAGTCATTTAACCTTTGCCTCAGTTTCCTCATCTGTAAAATGAGGATAATAAAAGTACCTTCCTCCCAACGTTGTTGTGGGGATCAAATGATGTATTTGTAAAGTGCATTTCAAACCTTAAAATACTATAAAAAATGCTAGCTTCTACCATTATCATTTAATTTTTCTCTGATGGGTTTCAGACAGAAATGATCTATCCTGCAATCTCTCACTTCCCTTCAATATTCCTCTGTCTATTGGCTGTTTTCCTACATCATCCTCCAAAAAGTCCTAACTTGATCCACCCATCACTGCTTTCATCCCATATCTCTCCTCTCTTTTGTGGCTAAACTCGTTCACCAGGCTGCCTACAATAGACGCTTCCACTCATCTCTTCTCACACTCTTGTTAACTTGCTAGTTTGGCTTTACTCTCAGTATTCAACCGAAACTTGTCTTTTTGATGTTATCATTGTCCAATCTAGTGGCCTTTTCTCAATTCTAATTTTTCTTGACCTCTCCAAAATCTCAAGTCTAATTTTTCCTGATCTCTCCAAAGACTCTGACACCAGTGGTCCACCCCCCCCTCCTCTCCTTGATACTCTCTACTCTCAAGGTTTTTAGGACTCTCCTCTCTCTGGGTATTCTCCTCAGTCTCCTTGGCTCGATCTTTACCCTGGAATGCCCACTAAGTGTGGGAGGTCCATAGGGCTCTTCTCTTCTACTCTAGTATTTTACTTAGTGATCTCAGCAGTTTCCATGGATTCAGTTACTTGAGATCTACTCATCGAGCTCTAACTTTTCTGCTTGGTGTCCACTTTCAAATCTCCAACTACTCACTGGACATCTCCAACTGGATGTCCTGCAGACATTTCAAACTCAATAGGTCCAAAACAGAACTGATTTTCCTTCTCCCCAAATCCTCCCTTCTTCCAGGATTCTACTACTGTTGAGGGTACCATTATTCTTAGTCACCCAAGATCACAGTTTGGGTATCATTCTTCAATGGGGAGGGACACCCCACCAAATCCAATCTGTTGCCAAGGCCAACATCTCTCATATATGCCCCCCTCTCTCTTCAGACACCACTACTGCCCTAGCACAGACTTTTATCATGTCATTCTTGAACGATTACAATAGTCTGCTGGTTGGTCTTCCTTCCTTATACTCTATCCCCACTCTAATCTGTCCTCCACTCAACTATCAAGATGATCTTCCTAAAGTGCTACCACCTCATTAATAAACTCCAGTAGTTTCCTATTACCTCCAGGATCAAATATAAAATCCTCTGTTTGGTTTTCAAAGCCCTCATAACCTCTACCCCTCCCACCTTTTCACTCTTCTTATACCTAATTACCCATTCTGCTCCCACATACTCTGAACTCTTAGATCCACTGACATGGGCTTCCTTGATGTTTCTCAAATAGGACAACTCCATTTCCAATAGAGGGTATTTTCACTGGCTGTCTCCACATGCCTGGAATGCTCTCCCTCATTCATTTCCAACTCCTGGCTTCCTTCAAGTCCCAGCTAAAATCTCACCCTCTACAGGAAGTCTGTCCCAATCCCCCTTAATACTGGTGCCTTCCCAATGTCAATTGTCTCCCATTTATTCTGACTATATTTTGTTCGTGTTTGTTGTCGTTTACTCAGTTGGTCCTCTTTGTGACGTGGGGATTTCTTTGGGAAGTTGCTGGAGTGGTTTGCCATTTCCTTCTCCAGCTCATCTGACCCATGAAGAAACTGAGTTGTTTGCATAGTTCCTTGAAAGCAAGGGTTGTCTTTTGCCTTTCTTTGTATCCCCAGTACTTACACAGTGCCTGGCACATAGTAGGTGCTTCATAAATGTTTATTGATCGACCACAATTGTACTTATTTGTTTAATGTTCTGCTGACTGTTGCCGATTGGATAAAGTGACTTGTTTCTGTGATTATTCATTATAATGGCTTCTGTCTCAGATTGGCCATGACATACAGGGCCAACCCTTCAGTTTCTTTCTGCCTTAAAGTGCTCCATCCCCTCCTACTTCTCAGAAAAAATGTTTATAGGCTGGGGCCCTCATTAAGCACTTTCAGAGAAAGTTAGCCCTAAACAGAAAAGGCAATAAAGACTCTATTATTTTAATACCCTAAAAACTCCACCCCACTCCCTACCATTATGCCATGTTCTGGATTTATCTTAAGGAGCTGATCTGATTGGATGGGAGGTCCTAAAATCTTAAAAGAAGGGTCATTTTCAAGAACTTTTTTAAAAAAACCATTTTAAAAAATAACTATTTCAACATGATTGATTTCCCTCATAATCCTATGCATTTTCTTCTATGTATTAAAAAATATTCTTCTGGGAAGGAGTCCATAGGATGAATCACCATATCAACAAAGGGATACAAGACACAAAAGAAGTTAGGAACCCCTCCCCTAAAGGAACGGAGGTATATCTAAATTAGTGAAGAGAGAAAGAGAAAGTGCTGAGCAGCCTAGGGGTGGTCTGAATCCAAAGGGAAGGTGGAGGGGGTGGGGGTGGACAGCCTAGGGCTAGGTTGCTGGAGGAATGTGAGCAATGAATGGGCTACAGAGGCCCAGCTGAGAGAAATGAATTGGACCTGTGGGTTAAGGGAGTAGCCTCAAGGCAGTAGGGCTCTGAATAGCACCCAGGGTGGCTGGGGCTCCAAATGAGGCATAAGGCCAAGTTAAAGATGCAGTCTGAAAGGGCTGGGGGGAGCAGAGGGAGGTTAAACGCGCCCAATGGTAAGCCCATTAACACAAAGTGCTGGCACTGAAGGAGAAGCCCCCACAAGTCCCCTCCTCCCACCCACCTGCCAAGGCCTTGAAAAGAGCCTCAAGCTGCTCAGCAGGAATTTTTAATCCAGCCACTACCCCTGCCCTCTGGCCCCCTAATTCCCCCAGCTCCTCCCCTCCCCAGCACCAGGCTCTCAGACATCCTGCACCTCCCCTTCCTCTAACCCTTTCCCTGACACTCTAATACCCCAAGTTGCTACAGTCGTTGCCTGGTGTCTTTTCCCACCTCCTCAAGATGGGAGAGGGAGGTCCAGAGAAAAGGAAACTTAATTCAGAGCTGAGGAAACTGGATTCTACTTTCTTTGTGCCTCAGTTTCTCCATCTGTCAGATGGCATGATCTCAGGTAGTACAGTGCAGTGGACAAAACCTTAGAGTCAAATGAGCTGTGCTCAAATCTCTCTTCTGTCATTTACTACTTGTGTGACTTTGGGCAAGTAACTTCCACTCTCTGGTCTTCAGGTCCCTCATATGTAAAATGAGACAGTTGGACCATATGACCTCTAAGGCAGGTCATGAGGATGAGTCAGCACTGAAGACAGGACAGCTCCACATCAACTCCCGGGAGAGAACCCAAAGAAGCCCCAGATTAGCTGGTAAACCAGGTAGAACCTACACTTAAATTTTGTATACAAATAGAGTAAATTTTATACCTGCCCCAAGGCAGGAGGATGTAGACATTTGGAGTTGTCTCCAGGCAGAGTTTTAGGGAACACAAGTGCTGAATTTAGCCTTAATTCTGGTACCCCAGGAGCATCATCTCACAAATTGACTCTCCATCAAATCCTACTTCTGGCACTTACTAACCTGTGTGACCCTGGGCAAGTCACTTTATCAATATGGGGTTCAGTTTTCTCATCAGTGACATGATGATGGAGTTGGACTCACTGACCTCTAAATTCTCTTCCAACTTAAAATATATGCCAAATGAATTACTTTTCATTAAGGCAGCATAGAGAAATGGAAAGAATCATCGTTTGGGGGTCAAAAGACCCAGGTTCAAATACCATACTACTTGTGTAACCCTAGTCATCACTTTACTGGTCTCTTTCCTTTTCTGTAAAATGAGGGTGTTGAACCACCAGGTGTATCCTCAAGGAAGTCAGTGATCAAAGGAAAGCTTCTATAGACATGAAAATGTTTATAGCAATGTTTGATGCAGTAGAAAGGAACTGGAAACAAGGTAGATGCCCAATGGCTAAACATACTCTGGTACATGAATATAAAGGAATATTATTATTCCTTAGGAAACAAAGAATCTGAAGAATTCAGAGAAGAATACGAAAACTTCAGTGAACTGATACAAACTGAGACAACTCTCACAAGTAAAACAGTACCCTACAGGCAATGACTGCAATACAAATAGAAGAAACATCAAGGTAATAGAACGGAATACAATTCCAATGATCCATCTTGGACCCAAAGAAGAGTTGTAAAAAGGTACCACTCTTCCTTCTTTGCAAAGACCGGATATCGTGGGTACAGAACACTCCATAATGTCAGCTTGGTTGACAGGTAGGTTAGTTTTGCTGAATTGCTTATTTTTCTCTTTCTTTTTCTTTGTTATAAGGGCTGGATCTCTGGAAGGGGGGCAAAAGATGGCAATAAATATCTTTTAAATAAAAATTTCAAAGGGAGCATATATTTTTTCCTTTCAGATGACTTCTGAGGTTCTCTCCCACTCTCAATTTACAACTGTATGATCCAGTCTCATCCCTGAAGGAGCTTATATTCTATTATACACTTTGGTCATGTGGTGCCTTCCTAATTTTCTAACCACTTCTCCATTTTTGTTTCCTGATCATTTCTCCAGAGTCATTCTCAGCAATCCTAAATTATCACACACAAAAAAGAGGAAGATCCTGATGCTCAGGACACATTAGAGAGAAATTCCATTTGGGTTCAAGAAACTTTAAATCATCCTGAGGATGACTGGGAAGCTAACCCTCTAGCTTCTCCCTAACCTCAGCAGCAATCTCCATCTTCCATTAAGCAGCTGAATGGCATAGTAGAGTGCTAAACTTGCCTCAGGAAGACCTGACTTCAAATCCTACCTCAGTCACTTACTGTTGGACCCTGAGCAAGTCACTAAAAAACCCAAACACTGTTCTAGCCTCAATTTTCCCCTCTGTAAAATGGGAGGTGACTTTAGTACCTACCCCAAAGGGTTCTGTAAGACTCAAATGTGAAAACATACATAAAAATGCTTTGTAAACCTTAAAGCTCTATACAAATGCTAGGTATTATCATTATCAGAGCAGGTGCCCCAAGGGGGAAAAGTCCAAAAGAATAACAGATGTCCCTTCTCCAGGGGTGCAGGGGAAGGGAGGGGGGCTGGATGGTTCACTTGACTCTTCTATTTGCCTTCTTAAACATGATGCTGAGCTGAGTGGAATTAATGAGCCCGCCCAGGGGGTTACTGCTCTGTAGAGCTGACCCAAATCCCTTCATACCATTCATGGACATTTACAGCTTCCCATAAATAAAGTTCAGGCCAGCAGCTGCTGGAGGTGATGAGGGTGGGAGGGTAGCAACACTACTCCAGCACTTTTCAATTGCAAGTGGGAAGAAAGAAAGAACTCCATCAATCATGGCACCGTACCTTTCCATGATGCTTTTTACTACCAAAAATAAATCACCTTTGTCTTTACAGTGACCATGATGAAAGCTAGAAAAGGGTTAACTTAATAACAATAATAATTCTGGAGAGCATTTATATAGTTATTTAAGGTTTGCCAAGTGTCTTACAAATATTTTCTCATTTGATCCCCACAATAAATCCAGAAAGTAGATGCTATTATTAACTTCTTTTTACAGATGAAGCAACTGAGGCAGACTGAGATTATGACTTTCCTAGAGTCATGCAACTAATTCAAGAAGCTGAATTTGAACTCAGGTCTTCCTGAATCCAGGCTTAGCACTCTTATCCACCATGCCACAGAAAAGAGTTATGTGACCATAGACCCAGTGTCAGAAGGGACTCTGGAGACTGTCCTCTTTTATATTTTACAGACCAATTGATTAACAAGTTTGTCATTTCTTCTATGTTCTTGGCCCTATGCCAGGTGCAGGGGATGCAAAGACAAAAATTAAATAGTGCCTGACTGGAGGAGCTTACATTCTATGGGAAGAAGACAAGAAAGAAGAACATGCAAAGGAGAATAAATATAAATAGTTAAATAGGGGTGGTTAGGTGGCACCATAGAGCCCAGAGCACTCAGCTTCCAGAGTTCAAATCCAGCCTCAGGTACATACTGGTTGTGTGACCCAGGGCAAGTCACTTCATCCTGTTTGCCTCAGTTTTATCACCTGTAAAATGAGCTGGAGAAGGAAATGGCAAACTCTTCCAGTGTCTCTGCCAAGCAAACCCCAAAAGGGGTCACGAGGAGAGTTGGACACAATTTTTAAAACTACTTAACAAAAATGAGCTGGAGAAAGAAATAGCAAACTACTTCAGTATCTCCACCAAGAAAACCCAAAACGAGGTCAAAAAGAATCAGACACGACTGGAAAACAACCGAACAAAAGTTAAACACAAGACAAGGCAAGGAGAATACTTAGCAGTTGGTGAGGATCAGGCCTTCATGGCCAAGGAGGGAATTTGTTTTGCGTGAGGTCATCTTATGGGAACCATTCTACAGCTTTCCAGGAATTTCTGGTGACAAGGAGCTCACCACTTCCCTCGGTATCCCATTTGGGACACCTCTAATTTTTGACATGCTTTCCTTTCAAACCTAAATTGCTCATTCTGGAAATTCTACCCATTGGTCCTACTTCCACCCTCTCAGGCTAACAGAACAAACCTAATCCCTCTTCTACTTGACAGCTCTCCTGCACTTAAGATAATTATCACGGTGCAATAGAAGGAAAATTGGATTTGAAGTCAGAGGTTTCAAATTCTGTCTGATCTCTATTAACCCTTACAATCTCCCCCTCAACCTAGGTCATCTCTGGGTAACACATGCTCATGTCTGAAAGGCGCAAATACAGAAGTGCACACAAATACACCACTAATCAATGGTTCAGCCCATCAGAGCCATAGCCAGACTCATGAAATGCTAGAGCTGGAAGAAACCTTTCAGATCATTGAGTTCAGCTTCATCATTTTAAAGAAGAAGAACTGAGGTCCTTAGAATAGAAATGATTTATCCATATTTACCCAGCTAGCAAATAATCCTGGCTGGGATTCTGAACTAGGCAGGCCCAGAGTTCTTTCCACTGATCCATGAACCAAGGAGTTCATCTAAGGTTGAACAAAAAGTCAAATGCCTCTCAAAGTCCAGTGGCCAGTTGGGTAGGAATGCCTTTCCTTTCCCTTTTTTCCCTGCCTTGTCCCTTCCCAGTAAGGCACAACCAGATAATGTAATAATGGTAATAGTTAACACTCATATAGTACTTTAAGGTTTTAAAGTGCTATGATGATGATGATGATGGTGATGATGTTGGTGATGATGGTGGTGGTGGTGATGATGATGATGGTGGTAGTGGTGATGGTGGTGGTAGTGATGATGATGGTGATGATGTTGGTGATGATGGTGGTGATGATGGTGATGATGATGGTGATGATGGTGGTGGTGGTGATGATGATGGTGATGATGATGGTGATGATGATGGTGGTGGTGGTGATGATGGTGATGATGATGGTCATGGTGGTGGTGGTGATGATGGTGATGATGATGGTGATGATGGTGGTGGTGGTGATGATGATGGTTGTGGTGATGATGGTGGTGGTGATGATGGTGATGATAATAGCTAACATTTATATAGCACTTACTAATTACAATTATTACCATTACAATTATTATCTCATTCGATCCTCATAAAAACCCTGTGAGGCAGGTGCTATAATTATCGCCATTTTATAGATGAGGAAACTGAGATAAACAGAGGTTAAATGCTTTGTCCAGAGTCACACAGATAATAAGTGTTTGAGGTAGGATTTGAACACAGGACTTCCAGACTCCAGGTCCAGTGCTCTGTCTACTATACCACCTACAGCCGATAGTTTAGTGGGAGGATTGAGGAAGCAGGGATCATAGGAGCCCAGATCTAGAGTGCAGAGACTTGTACTTGAATTTTTGTACCAATGATTAGCTGTGTGACCTTTGACAAGTAATTTCCTTCTCTCTGGGCCTCAGTAAAATAGAGATAGGAAGGTTTGACTTAGAGGACTAAAAAGTTCCTTGTAATTAACTCTAAAATTCTATGGTTCTAGGACATGTGGAAACTGATTAATGCAGTCAAACCAGTTTAATAACGATAGGGAAGGGTAAAAGTTTCCTGCTCTGACCCCTCAGGCAATGCTTCCCAGTCACACCTCTCCTTTCTCTCTGGAAGTTCAGGTAGAAAAGGTAGAACAGGCAGAACCCTATGTCCTTTAAGCTCCAGGCCCAAAGAATACAGCAACATCTCAGAGGGATGGAAGAACCCTAGAGAGGAAAACCAACTTTTAGTCATAACCTCAGTTCCTGGCTCAGAGCCATCCGTTTGAGTGCATACATAAGCTGCTTCCTTATCCCATGGCAGTTTTATAGACTGAAAACTGGAAGGGATATCAGAGGCCATCTAGACCAAATTCTGCCTGCCAGAGGATGCCCAGAGAGTCAAAAGGGGTAAGCCATGAAAGAAGAAATTGACAGAACTAGCATTTGAACTCAGGCCTTCTGACTCAAAATCCAGCATTCTCTTCATGGCAGATACTGCTTCATTTGGGCAAAAACCAAAGAAACATACCTTCTGTGGTCCATCCCAGACCCAGCCCCTCAAGTTAGAGAAAAAATTATTTTTATTGGGGGTAGAGGAATAGGAATAAAAGGGTTAATAACACTACACTGAGTGAGGAAAGAGGGTAATGAAGATATGGTCAATGAGGCTGGCTTCGTAGTGGACAGAAGCAGCCTTATGAATTCTGAACTTCACGTGGAAAAATGTGAAGGTAAAAGAGAAATTCAATTCCAAATAACTGCAAAATGTATAAAATATTTGGGAATCCAACTACCAAGACACACACAAAGAACACAAGAACACACTACAAAACATTCATTATGGAAATACATACGGGCCTAAAAATTGGAGACTTACTCATTGTTCATGGTTGGGACATGCCAATATTATACAAATGACAATAGTAACTAAATAGTACAATATTTTGTATTAAAGCAGTACT
The DNA here is from genome assembly GCA_028646575.1 of Pseudocheirus occidentalis. Classification (NCBI taxonomy): domain Eukaryota; kingdom Metazoa; phylum Chordata; class Mammalia; order Diprotodontia; family Pseudocheiridae; genus Pseudocheirus; species Pseudocheirus occidentalis. The sequence goes on from CM053593.1 coordinate 360,834,631, forward strand.
AAATAGTATAAAATAATAGTAACTAGAAACAAAATAGTAACTAAAGCAATTTATTTGTTTGGTGTTATACCAAACTACCAAAAGGTTATTTTAAAGAGCTAAGAAAAAAATAACAAAAATTCATTTGAGGAACGAAAGATCAAAAATCTCAAGGCAAATAATGAAAAAGTGAAAAGTAAAGTGGAAAGCAGGGCCATATCTCAAATCACACTACAAAGTAATAATTATCAAAACTATTTGTTATTAGTTAAAAAATGAAAGTTGATGGGTGAGATAAAAAATAAACACAGAAGCATAGTATTTGCTAAACCCAAAGACCTCAGCTGTTGGGAAAACTGAAAAGCAGTCTGACTGAAATTAGAATTAGGCCAAGATCTCATACCATATACCACAATAAGCTCCAAATGAATATGTATCATAGATCTAAAAGGTCACATCATAAATAGATTCAAGAAACAGAGAGACACCATTCACAACTATGACTAGAGGAAGTTTCTTGACCAAGCAAGGGATAGAGAATTAATGGTATATAAGATGGACAATTTTGATACATAAAATTGGAAAACTTTTACATAAACAAAAGCAATGCACCTAGAATTAAAAAGGAAATTTGTTAACTAGGGAAAAATCTTTGCAGCAAGTTTTTCTGATAAAGACCTGATATCCAAAATATATAAGGAACTGATTCAAATATTTGAAAACAAGAGCCATTCCCAAATAGGTAAATGGTCAGAAGATGTGAACAGGTAGTTCTCACAAAGAAGAAAAGCAAGATATCAACATCAATATGAAAAAAATGCTCCAAATCACTAACGAAAGAAATGCAAATTAAAACAATTTTTCAAGTAAAAGAAAAAGGAAAAGGAAAATCATAATTGTTGGAAGATATGGAAGACAGGCACATAGAGCAGGTCTCTGAACGGCTAGCTGTCTTTGGCGTACCCCTGGTCGTTAAGTCTTAGCATAGTGCCTGGCACATGATAGGTGCTTAATAAATGTTTATTAACTATCTAATCAATGCAATGACTTATCAAAACTTCAGAGGACTGATGACGAAGCAAGCTTACTATTTCCATATAGAGAAGTGATAGACTAGGAGTACAAAATGAGACATATATTTTAGGTATGGTTAATTTATGGATATGTTTTGCCTGGCTAAGCTAATTTGCTATAAATAAACCAAATCCTGGGGGGCGGGGAGTGTAGGATTGGATGATTGAGGAAACCTAGTGATAATACAAATAGCTAATAATTATATATCTCTGAAATATTTGTACAATATTTTATGAATATTTTCTCAGTTGAAACTCATATAAGACTAGCAGGTAGGTGCTATTATCATGCCTATTTCACAGATCAGAAAACGAAAGCTATGGGAGGTTAAGTGATTTTCCTAGGTTCAGACAGCTACTATTTGGGATTGTATTTGAACTCTTGTCTTCCTAACTGCAGGTCCAGTACTTGGTCAACTCTCCCACCTAGGATTCCCTAATAATAGCAAAAAAGAAACAAGCATCAATGGAACACTTTTAAAAAAATGAACAGAAAAGACATCCTTTGACTAACTGAAGTTTGGAAGACATAACAGATAGGCAGGAGAACTCTGCAACTACCATGCTGAATTGAGTATATACTTAAAAAGAAGCTGTGTGCATTTAGATTCTCAGTTTCATACATAATCCTTTTTTCTGTTCTTTGGTATATGAAAAAAATGGTCATTTTCATTGGTGTTTGTCATGTTTAGAAATCTAAAAGAAATTTTTTTTTTAATGTAAAGGGCTAGAAGGGTTGAGGGGAAGGACAGTGGGAGACAGAGGATAAGGTCTACAAGTTCTTTTTAAGCCTCTTCCCTTTGTCCCTCTCGGGGAGCCCCTCTCTCAGCGAGCCCCTCTCTCAGCTCATTAATCGCATGTTCCAGGGACGAGGGGTCTTGGAACAGCAGCAGATGACAGCCTCAGGGGCAGGTGTTTCTCCCTCTGTGCCTGTATAATCTATTCAACCCTCTTGTCTGTTCCCCTTTTCCCAGAGTCCCCTAGAGCCAGCTTGTTGAAGGACTGCAAATGAGATGAAGCTTCAGGGTCAGGGGATATGGAGGGTCCCCACATGGGGGAACCAAAGGGGAGGGACCAATGGAAGGAAATCAGATAGGAAGAAAGAAGTATCTTTCCTTAGAGGAACCTCTCTGGCTTGGGAAAAGGCAGGCCCTGACAACTGTGCCTCTACCAGGACCAACATCTCAGAAGTATTTTTTCTTTTTTCACTCACAACTTCTGAAGACATCAATTACCTAAAATGTGCCTGGTTTTATGACAAAGATATGAATCCTGTGAAATGGGTTCTCAGGGCAGGGTCAAGGGATCAGAATTCCAGAGCCAGAAGAGATCTGAGTTCACCTTAGTCTAATTTTAATGGGGGAAACCAAGAAAAGCGAAACCAATTGTCCAAGGCCACCCAGATCCTAATGGTCAGAAGCAGGATGATGCCACTGGAAAACTCCCCCCTACCTCCCAGCAAAGCCAGCTGGAGGAGACCAGTCCAGATGGCAAATTCTTGAGAAATCTGACATCACTACATCCTCCACCCCAACACCTTTAGAAGCATCTTAGCTTATTGGCTGTGTTAGTTGTTCCACTAGGCTAACAAGACAAAGGTCATGGGTTTGATCCCCAAGTGGACCAATTGCTTCACTGTCTCCTGGGCCAAGCATCTTACAAATCCAGTCCACTGGGAACCAAGATGAATACGAGAGAGTGCAGACCCATCAACTCGAATTTATTTCCACCACCAGAAATAGAATTCCAAGTTTGTGTACCACCCTAATGGCCAGCAGGTCAATGATGCCATCAGTGGCTGTATGTGAAGGATTAAGTTCTGAAGATCAATGATTTGGACCTGGGGGGGGGTTAAAGTTTAGAGAGTTCAACCTCTTCATTTTACAAATGAATAAACTGAGGCCCAGAATGTAAATAGCATCTAGAAGATAGATTTAGAACAGGAAGTAACCTCAGAACCAGTTCAACCCCCTTATTTTACAGATGAAGTTACAAAGGCTTGGAGAGTTGAAGTGACTTTGCCCAAGGTCACTTAGGAATTTCCTATCAAACCAGCTTCTTTCTCCTGGCATCTTTGGAGATATATGCAGGCATATTTGTACTACGTGTGGAGCCTGAGAAGTAAAACCCAAATGCTTGTTTCACGAGCCAATGTGTGACAGACAGGAGTCTTCCCCTCTCTGTATAAAATAATAGTTACAATAGTTGTAAAGAATAGGAGCGTCTAAGGCATTTTAAGGATTGCAAAGAGCTTTACAGCTCTATTGGTCCTCACACCAACTCTGTGAAGTAGGTGCCATTATTGCACCCATTTTATAGATGAAGAAGCTGAACCTAAGTAGTAGTGACTTACTTAAGGTCACTAAGGGAGTAAGTGCCTAATTTGGGATTTAAATTCACATCTTCTGGCTCAAGCATGCTGTAATCTATTCCACTTAACTGTCCTCAAAATTAATAGTAAACATACAAGTGTATATTTATGTATATATATATCACTATGAGATTTGAAAAACGCTTTATATGTGCTATAGTTTGAAGGAAGGAATAAGTATTTATTAAGCACCTACTATTTGTTAGACACTGTGCTAATTGCTTTTCAAATATTATTTCATCTGATCCTTACAACAACCCTGGGAGAGAGGCATTATTATTATCTTCATTTTTACACTTAAGGAAACTGGGGCAAACAGAAATTAAGTGACTTGCCCAGGCTCACACAGCCACTAAGTGTCTGATGCTGGATTCAAACTCAGATCTTCCTGACTCTAGGCCCAGAGGACTGCACCAATTAGTTGCCACAATATGGAGATGAGACTCACCTAGTATCTCTGCCAAAATTTCCACACTTCAGAAGTACCAACCCCTTTACCTAATCACGAACCAGAGCCAAAGGAAGAAAAAAAAGTGACTGAACGAGATCCTACCAAATACATTTCCAGTACAAATTGGTATTCTCCCTAGTTGAACAGCTCTTTATAAAACTCCTTTCCCTTCCCTTGGTCCCATGGTGAGGTCACAGGATCACAAATTTAAAACTGGAAGGAATCTTAGAGGCCATGTAGTCCAATACCCTCATTTTACAGATCAGAAAAATCAGACACTCAGAAAAATTAGGCAACTTTCCCAGGATCACAGAGTGAGTAAGTGTCAGAAGCAAGGTTTGAATCCAGGGCTCTTGGCTCCAAATCAGAAAATGGTCTACTTATCTCACTGCCTAAAAAAAGAGGGAAACTTTCCAACACAGACAAGGTGAATGTCAAGTCCCATCACTCCACAAGAAATAGTCATGGCAATGTGGTGTAGGAGAAATAACACTGCATTCAGAGTTAGAAGAATTCAAACTCTGCTTCTCACACTTACTGCCTGTGTGTCTTCACTTAGCCTTTTACTTCCTCAGTTTCCTCATTTGGAAATGAGGGAATTGGAGTCTAGATTTATGATCTTAAAATCTTATGAAATGAATCATCAGGAGTTTACAAAATGAATTGGGATGGAGATCAGATATAAGGCCAAATATCCTGAGCATGGATTAACTGAGAGAGGTTATGGTAGTTCATTTTCTTCGGGTCTTTAAGAAGAGACTTGTTTCCTGTTTGTCTAGAATGGTTTCATTTCAGGGGATGGAGGGCTGGGGAGAGGATCAAAAGATGACCTCCAATGTTCCCTTCTGGCTTGGGAAACAAGAATCTAGGATCTCTGCTAGGCTGACTACAGGTATCCTCTAGGTATCCTCCAAGCCAAGCCTCTCTTAATAGTTTTTCAAAATCAATACAAATAGTCTATCTGAAAATGTAAATACACACAATCTAACTGAACTAGTGAGAAACAAAAGAGAGGGAGGAAGGGGGAGAAGAGAAGAGGAAAGAGGGGAGTGGGTAGAGCCACAGTAGGGGGAGGGAAGAGAGGAAGAGATAGGGGGAAAAGAGGAAAGATTAGGGGTGAGAAAGAAAGAGATGGGAGAGAGGGAGGGAGAGGGAGAGGAAGAAGAAGAAAGAGGGAGAGAGGGAGGAAGGGAGGTAAAAGGAAAGAGAGAGAGAGAGAGAGAGAAAATAGACTTTGTTCAGATTCTAAATGCAGCAGGTGTGAAAGGCTGTGCAAGCCACACTCATATTCTTGAGAAGCCATGCCCCACCCCACTGTACCTGTCCCTAGGGGACCCTCAGGAGAAGGACAAAGACTCCCGAATTCTGTAGTTCCAAACTTTCAGACACATAACTGCTAGATATCTCCATCAGAATGTGGCTTCAAATTCCATATTTCTAAAGCTGAACTCTTTCTTTCCCCTCCAAAAACGCTCCTCCCCTACGACCTGCTTTTGTGACTTAGAATCAAGGCATTTTATCTTTATTAAGCACTTGCTTTTCACCAGGCTCTGTCCTAGGTCCTGGAGATACAAAGATAAAACCAAAACAGTCCTTGCCCTCAAAGAGCTTATATTCTTTCAAGGAAAATACCACACAGGCAGAGAAGTACATAGCAAAATAGATGCAAAGTAGAGGCAGGGTAATTTGGGGGGATCCCTAGCAGCGGAGAGAAGAGACAAGTTGGAAGGACATCATGGGGGAGGTGCCCTTTGAAGCCAAATTCTGAAGGAAGCTGACTTTTAGAGATGGAGGTGAGGAAGGCAGTACGAGTAGTAGAGAAAGTACTGGATTTAGAGACTTAAATTTGAATCCTGTTTCAGATAGTAGCCATATGATCCTGGGCAAGTCCCTTAACCTCTCTGTGCCTCAATTTCCTCATCTATAAAATAAAGGAGTTGAACTTTCTGGCCTCTGAGGCCCCTTCTTCCAGTTCTAAATATATGATCCCATCATCCTATCTCTAACACACACACACACACACACACACACACACACACACACCTGTTAATTCTTCATTCTTGATCTCTACCTTATAGGTCCATCCCTGTCCATTCTTACTGGTTTCATCCTTGTCCTGACTCCCAATACCTCACACTTGCTCTGTGTTTTTGTCCCTCCTCTCCCTGCCTCCATTCTCTTTCCCCTTCCAATTCATTCTACATACCATTGCCAGATCAAACATGCTCAAACTTGGTAGTTAGCAGGTGAAATATCCCCTTCTCCACCCTCCACTCAAAAACTAGCAATTACCTACAGGATTATGTTATAAGATCAAAGCATTTAGAACTAGAAGGAACCTCAGATATCATCTCATCCAAACACCTGATTTGACAGTTGAGGAAACTGAGGTGCCAAGACTTTGCCCATGACTTTCACCTGGCATTCTAGGTCTTTCACAAATTGGCCCTTTCTCCCTTTTTCTACCAGTGATGCCCTCAAATACCTTATATCTACTCTTTGCATCCCCCAACAGACCCTCAGCTACAATCTGAGTGGTCCATTCCATGGTCCATTGCTCATGCCTCCTCTCTGCTTTTTTTAATGCCCATCCTGGACTGGCCTGCTGCCTTCTCTGTACCTATCCATTATGTGGTCTCCTCAAAGGGAGGGATTTTAAAAGATGTGCTGCCCAAGGACAGAGTGGTTTCCTTCCTGAAGGTCAGAGCTCTATTTCAGGGCTTAAAAGCTCTAACCCAAGATTTCCAAACACACTGACCCCCACTGCAATCCTAAATACTGCAGATAATCTCAGTTCCCAACCTTGGCTACTGCTTCCCCCCCTCCCCATCTCCCCCAAGTCTTGAGTGAAGTAAGTGAATCAGCCCTTAAATGGAATGCTCTGAGTCACTCCGGGAGATCACTGATAATCCTAGGATGGTGGCTAACTCACCCATGGGATTGTTGTCCCAGCACTCCCCACAACTTCAACCCACCGAAGTGCAAAGGATTTCCAGGCTGATCAATTATCAGTAATAATATCCCCTTGGGTTAAATTGGATCAATGAGGTTTAGGGTGGGGGTAAGGAATGGCTTGGAGGAAAGGGCACGTTCCCCAGGGGAAAGACCCAGCCAAGAAGGAGAGCAGGGCTCCTTCTGATGCCTGGAGATCAGAAACATGGCAAGCCACACCCACAGCAAGCCGTCATCATCTCCGTGAGCAGCCAAGCCTGGGAAACCCACGCAGCAGGAAGACTGACAGTCCTGGGGAGGGGAGAGCTAGGGAAAGGAGGGGGGCTGAATTAACTGCTCACATACCTGATCAAACAGGACTTTCCAGTGCTGACAGAGAGGGAAGCCGTGCAGGAGAGGAGAGGAAGAGGAGAAGGAAGAGAAGGAAGAGGAGAAAAGAAAGAAAAAAAATGCTCAGCATTAGGGCATCTGTAACATTAGAAATGCAGCTGATCTGGCCTCCCAGCTTCTGCATTAGATTGGTCTCCAGGCTGCAGAATTGGCAATGAGACACTGGAAGAGAGCCAGTGAGCTGGGCAGCCCTGTTCCTCCCCAACCCATTTCTCCCCCCACCCCACCCCCAGTTACAGTCTGCACCAAACACAGGGAGAAGGGTAGAAACTCCATTTTTTCTTAGGGCAAAGGGGGGCACTTTGTAGAATGAGGGAGGGAATACCTTAATCTTGTGATAAAGGAGGTGGGGAGAGATAAGTCCAGCATGAGTCACATTAACTAGGGATACAATGACCCTAACTGGTAGACACACATTTGCCAAGATTGGTCACTAGCATGGCTCACATCCTTCTTCCTCATGCACTCAGTCTTTGGACAATGCAACCTCTCTGAAGGCAGGGGTCCAGAACTTGCAACAAACCGAGGTTTTAGATCAACCAGTGAGCACTTAACAAGTGCTCTAAGTAAGAAGCTGAAATTAAGTAGACACACAGAGCTGGAGTGAGTGGGAGTGGGGGGGGGGAGCGAGAGAAGGGATTTTGCTTAACCACAGAAGCAAAAGGGACAACCCAAGGATAATCTGAGCTGCCCCAGATTTATGGTACATCCAGATGGGTCTGTGGGGTCAGCACGAAGGTCAACAGGTCTCTTGCCTATATACACTTGGCAGTCAGGCAGACATAGCTCAGGGGGCCCCTGGACAGAGGACAGGGGTGGCTAGGCTGGTTTCTAATCTGTATTCCTGAGGAATCCTCTGCAGCTCTCTGAGAAAGTCATTAAGAAACTCTCTCCAGCCACACCAGACCTCCCCAGTTCTGGGCCACGCTGGTAGCTCTCTTCCCATATCAGCAGAGATCCTATTCCACGCCAAGAAAGAGGCAGGATGGGGGACTCTTCTTGGAAAGAGACCAAATAGTCAAACTCCACCTTTGTCAGAGAAGAACTGCATCCCCATTCGGTAGCTAGCCTGGGGAAGCCCCCTGGAACGGGGCACCTCTGAGGCAGCCCTTCCCCCACAGCAGAAATCACAGTCCTTATTCCCCAGAATCTATATGGTCATTAGCTCTGGAATCATATACTAAAAGCAATTTTGTGTCGGCCTCTTACCGCCCCCCCCAAGTGCTCCCGGGACTCCAGTGGTAGGTCTAAGTTTTAATCCTAATGTCTCATCTTGCTCGAGTGAGAAAGATGAACAGTAGCTCATTTTCCACCCCCATCCCCCCAAATTGTATCCATGGGGACTGTGCATGGAAGAAGAGAGGGGAGTCATCAAGAGGGTATCTCTTGCAAAGGGCCCATGAAGGAGGAGTCTGCAGCGGCATGGTGCTTCTGGGGATTCAAAGTGTCTCGTAGGTCATGAGTTGCGGGGTGAGGAGGGGAGGGGGAGTCACTCCTGGTGACGTCTCTGCCTCTGCGGGAAAACTGTGTGTCCCGGGCACTGCACCATCCGCGGGGAGGGGGCTCTGCTGAAGGGGATCCCGGACTCCTAGGTTCTAAGCCAGGTGCCTAGTAGAAAGGACCCAGGCGGGGCGGGGGGCACAGGAACGGGAATGGAGAACCCTTGGGATCCCTGGGGAAGAGAAGGCGGGTTGGAACTTGAGGAAATAGTGTCCACTCTGCTCTGGGTAGGAGGGTGGACCAGAGGATCCGGCAGCTTCAGCACTAAGTGTGGCCAGCTCCTAGGTGCTAGGATCTGAGCGGAGACCCTTCCCTTTCTCTAACCTCCGGGTAACAGGCCCCCGTCCCAACACTTCTGCCCTTGGGGCGGGCACATGGATCCTAGGGGGTCCTGCTTCACCTTGAGGCTACCAAGTTGCAACCTACTGGTTATGGGAAAGGTATGGAAAGGGGAGGGGAGGAGAAAAAAGGGGGAGGGAAAGGGAGAGAGGGAGGGAAGCGGGGAGGATAGTCCTCCCTCTTCTGCTGCTCCCAAAGGCAGAGCAGAGAAGGCGAGCCCAGGCTAGCCCCCCGCTGCCGAAAGTTGCACTTACGTCCTCGGGAGCCATGGGCAGCGGCTCCTCAGTCTCGGGCTTGGGCTCGGGCTCAGGCTCGGACTCGGGCTCCAGCTCCTCGATGCGCTCCGCCTCGGCACAGGCTGCCACCGCTGGGGCCGGACTGGGGTGCTCGCCCATGGCCGAGAGCGTCCCGCGCGGGCCCTGGCGCGCCGGGCCAGTTAACTTTCCTCGGTGGCCCCGGCGCCGCTCCGGGGGGCTCCGTGCGCGCAGGGCGCAGCCAGCGCAGCCAACGCAGCCGAGCCGCCGCCGCGGCGGCCGAGGGAACGAGAGCCCGAGCGCGTCCAGCCGCCTCCGCTGCCGCCGACGCTGCCGCCGCTGCTGCCTCCTCCGCCTCTGCCTCCTCCTCTGTCGCCGCCGCCGCGGGCTCCAGCCCCCATGGCCCCGGGGAGCCGCCGCAGGCGCGGGGCAAACTTCTCTCCGAGCCGCTCTAGCCCCCGCCCCCTGTCCTGCTTGCGCTCTCCTTCCTGGCTTCCTCCCTCACCTAGCCCTCGTCCTGTCCCGACTGGCCGGCCGGACTCAGCTCAGCTCCGCCGCCAGGGCGCCCTTGGGCCGCCCCGCCCCGGACCCCTATCCGTGGCGGCTTCCCAAGCGCTCTGGCCCCGCTGCGCTGCCAGCGGCCCGGCTCTGAGTCCCAGTCTCAGTCTCCTCCCCCTCCTCCGGGGCGGAGGCGGGGCGGGGGCGGGGCCGGTCATCCTCCTCCTTCTCCCCCCACCTCCATCCTCTGAGCTTCAGGGCCAAGTTGGCCATACCCAAGGGGGGCCAGGAAGAGCGCTGGTTAGCACAGATTCAGGTGCCTAGTAGCTTGGGAACCTCGGCAATTGAAGGAGGGAGAAGGCCAGAACACGGCTGGAGAGGGCCTTGGCAAGAACGCACGGCTCCACAGTCCCTGGGGTTTGGAGGCAAGGCGGAAGGCCCCCTCCTCACTTCCATAGTTATAACAGTAACCATAAAGATGATAGGAATGATGCTCATGCATAATGGCGTATAGAGCCAGTCTTCTCGTTTAGAAGTCCTGGGTCCTCGTTCTTATTTTGAACTCAAACTAGCTTCATGACCCCAGCCAAGCTTTCAGCGACCGGGGGAGCCCTGCAACATAGGGGTTCTTAACTTACTTTGTGTCCTGGTCCTGTGGGGCCCTCTGATGAAGTCTAGGGAACATGTTTTTAAATGCTTAAAATAAAATATACAGGACGACAAAAAACTTACTAGATTGAGTTTTAAAAAACGAATTAAGGGACTCTAGGTTAAGAACCTCTATGAGACAAGGAATCACACGGCAGTTGTCCATATGCATTGAGAGTTTCCTCCTCACCATTTCTCTCCATCAATGAAATGCCTTCTCCAGACTATTATATTGTATTTATTATTACATATTATTCCAGCTGATAGAGTACTTTGAGGTTTGCAAATTCTTGTACTTAATCAGAACCTCACAACAACACTCATTTTCCAAATGAGAGGCTCAGAGAGGTTAATTCACTCTCCCAAGAACACAAAGCTTGTAATTGCCAGGGATCCGTTCCCTCACTCTATCACATTGTATCTCTCATAAAACCTGTCTCTGTCATCATACTATCCACTCTTTCCCCACCTTCCCAAATGAGTTGTTCCTGAGGATTCCTGAGAACCCCCCACTCCAATCCTTCCAGTAGGTGAGGAAGGAGTAGGGGAAAGGATGGCAGTCACTGAGGGGAGATAACTTTTGAGTTGCAAAGGACTTGATTAATTTTATTTTCAGTGTCAGAACTGGGGAAAAGGAGAAACAAATAGGAAGAATGGAGGAAAGGAGGAGTTGGGGTGAGGAGTGACATTGGGGAACAGGGCAAGAAGTGGGAAAAGGTAGAAGGGAGACAGGGCTGCTGCTTAACTGCAGCAGGTGTTTTATAAGGAAGTTCTTCCTGTGGTTTCTTTTTTTATTCACTAACAAACTCCACCACCTTCAGAGGCCCTGGGTTCAAATCCTCCTTCTGATGCTTCCTTGTGTGACCTGGGATGAGTCACCTCACCTTTCTAAGCCTTGATTTCTTCTTGTGTAAAATAATGGTGTTGGACTAGATGGCCTCAGATGTCTAGATCTACAATCTGAGGACCCTTCAGGCTCTTGGACCTTCAAAGGTTTCCCACACTCTTGTGTGTGAGGCAGCTTTTCCAGCCCTGGGCCTAGAAAGCAGCATTTGTCCAAATCCATTCGTCTGAATGAGATCACAGCTTTGGGAGGTGTTGAAGGAGACAAGTAATTTGGTGGGGGGCACATTCAGATAGTAGCATCTGCCCTCCCAGCATCTGAGGCCAAATGGAATGTGAGCTTCTTGAGAGTAGGGACTGTTTCATGCTTGTCCTAGTATCTTTAGCAACTCACACAGTCAGTCAGTCCTAGTCAATGATTTTTTTTTATATATGTGCTAGGCACTGTGCTAAGGTATACAGAGAAAGGAAAAATAGTCCCAGGGCTCCAGGAGCTCACATTCTAATGTGTAGAGAAACCAGAGAGGCATAGCATAGATTGAAGGGGATTTCAGAGGGGAAATACCTGGCAGCTGGGGGAAGAAAAGCCTCCTAGGAATTGAGCTGAATCTTAAAGTCAGTATATGGGAATACAAGAGGTAAGGGGGCAGAGTATTCCAGGCATGGAGAAAGCCAATACAAAGACTTGGACTTGGGAGATAAACCAGGAAAGAATGTGTACAATGTTGTACTTGGTTTGTGCCTCAAAGGAAATTAGGTATTCTAAGAGGGAAGGAGAGAAAGCATTCAATAGATGAGGGACAGTCAGTGGCAGAGGCACAGAGATAGGAAATTGAGTGCCTGGCATATAATAGGCAATTAATTCTTGTTTATTAATTGATCAATTGGATTCCATAGTGAGCAAAGGGAAGAATACAAGCTGAAGGACACAGCCAAAATCCTGGAAGTAAACAGGAGAAAGGCTGTAAAAAAGAAACTATCACCTGTTCCTTAGTGACCACCAGGAGCCCACCCACAGTGCTGGCTAACTTCCTAAAGCAGATTAATCACCCAGATGCCAATGTTGTTAAGTAGTACCCAGGATCTCGGACAGTTCTTAAAAGTGCAGCCTTAGTGAGAGATTCCCTTCTGAGCTCTAGGCAAACATCCACGTGTCCTCCAAGTCCATTCGATCCTGGAAAAGGCCTTGTTTATCCCAGAGCTGAACCAGAATGATTCTTCCATTCCCTCTCCCAGAGCTGGCTGGCTCCTACCTCCACCCACTCACCCACCTTCCTATCTCTCCCAAGCAAGGGCTGTTTTCCAATATTGAGAATTGCAATGAATGTTCCCATCTTTATAACACACACACACACACACACACACACACACACACAAACACATACACCCCTCTAATATAAAACCTGAAACCATCTCACTCTGGCGATGACCGCCTCCCCTTAAAAACACAGGAAGGAAAATTAACTATATTCTAATTAGGTGAGCCTATTGCAGCCAACAAATCTGATCTCAGTTTCAGAAAGTGTCATCATTTAAACTATTCTTGTCTCCGCTCCCCTCCCCCCAACCCTTGACATCCCTATTCTACTAACAAGTCAAAATCCTGGCAACATTTCCTTGTAAATAAAAAATGTCTACACGGGGTGTGAATTTGCAAGTTGTTAGGAGGGGGGACCGTGGTGATGAAGGATGCAGGAGATACTGAATCTTTAGAGAAGAAAAACAATTTAAACTCTAGAAGAAGCTGAGCAAACAAGCCGGAGGGCTGTGAATCAACAGACTCTCTTTCCTATCCATTTACATGACCCACATGTGCAAGAGCTTAAGTCACATTTAGAGTCTCACCTTGAGAAATGCGCCAGGGAGGAAAAATATGGGAGAAGGAAAAGATGCTGGGAAAAAGGCAGAAAGAGCTTGACTTCCAATGTAGGATGACTTTGATGGAGCAGGCTTGGGGGGTTCCCGTGATGCCAGGCCCTTGCACACAGGAATGGGAATATTTGCTGAACTGAATTGAGAGCTGGCCCAGGGCAGAGAGGATCCAAGCTTCATGTTGTTCCCTTTAAGCTGCCTAATCCAAATACCTTCCAAAAGTCGGAAAACTAGGCAAATGTTCCTTTGGTCTCTGTTTGTCTTACCCTGCCAACTCCAGGAACTTCAAAGGGATTTTTGTCCATTCATTCATTCATTCATTCATTCATTCAATGAGCATTTATTAGGCCCTACTAAGTGTTGGAACAATTGAGGGACCTGGAGTATACATACAAAAACAAAATCACAGTCCCTGTGCTCAAAGAACATACTTTCTATTTTAAACACAAGAACAATATGAACACAGACAAGTGCAGAATATATATGCAAGTAATTATGGGGTCAGAGAGGTGACTTCTCTGGGAGGGGTGGGGTCAAGTTTGACTCTCCATGAAGTTGATACTTGATCAGAGCCTTTAAAGGAAATTAGAGGTTCTTTGAGGCTAAGCTGGGAGGAACCTTAGAGAAGAATCCTTCTCTCATCCATTTTTATAATTAAGGAAACCTCAACCCAGAGATGTGCTGAAGGTCACCCAGATAGGTGTGCAAGGTGAGTAACCGAGTTTGCCACCTCCTGCACTTTCTACGATCCTATATTGTCTTCTTCCAACCTTTGGGCCTGACTTTACTCAAAGTAACTTTTCCTTATGAGTGTCCAGAGAAATGGAGCTGTGACCTTTATCAGTGGAGAGAATGACCTCTCATTATGAGAAGATATCCAGAGAAAGAAACCAGTCATAGGCCCTAGTCTCTCCCCACTGATACAACTCCTCTAACATCTTCTGCTTCAAGCTGAGTCAGTTCTTCCCCTGCTCTGTCATCCTAGGGAAGAGGAGCTGTTCTGTGAAGCCACTGAAACCCACTATCAGAACTAGGGTCTTCAAACTGAGGGATCAAAGGAGTCGTTCAACAAACATTTAACAAGTGCCTGCTGGGCACTAGAGATACAAAGTTCTTACTCTAATGGAGCTTACGTTGGGGGCAGGGGAAAGATTACATGTGCATATGTGAAAATCCATACAAGGTGGGGGTGGAGCCAAGAAGGTGGCATAGAAGCAGCAAAGTCTCACAGCTCCCACAGAGCCACCCTAAATACCCATAAAATAGGACTCTAAACAAATTTTAGGGCTCCCAAACTCACAAAAATACAGAAAACACATCTCTTGCTGAAGGCAGCTCAAAAGGAGGGGCTCATCACAGCAGGCTGGGAGCCAACACCAGCCCAGCCCGAAACCTAAACCGAGGCCAGGCCCCAGGGCAGACGGGAGGAGTCTAGCCATCTGCCTGAGATAAGATCTACAGCACCTGGAGCAATCTCCACATCTATCAACCCAGGAAAAATAAGGATTAGAGAAAGGTCAGTGAAAGTTAAGCTTTCAAGCTAAATTTGGGGGAGGAAAAGCAGTTTGACCAATCTGCCACCAGGGTAAGGGGGCAGCAGAGGAAGGCAGCTGTGGCAGCAGGAATGGCTTAAAGCAGCAACTGCCTCCACTGGGCTACTTCAGAGCTCCTGGCCTGCGGACTTTGCAGGGGGGCTGAGACAATTCATCAGAGTCAAGGGCTCTTGCCTTGAGCAGCCTGGATCCGGATAGTGGTCTTGGGTTGTGGTCCTAGGGTGTGCTTTCAGCAAGCCAAAGCCAGTGGGAGTTGCAGCACCCCCCTAATAGCTCCGGCATCTGTGAAAACGCCAGCAATTTGGGACAGAGCTTTCCCCCCTAGAAGCAGAGCGCTACAGACCTAAAAAAATCAACCAATTAACTGACTGGCCAACATGAGGAAAAGGAAGCAAAGTAAGAACAGCAATAAAACTCTAGAATCCTTTTTTGTGGACAAAAAGGGTCAAAGCATGGAACCGGAGGAAGACAGTCCAGAACTCAGAACTCCCACACCAAATGCTTCCAAGACACTCAAAGTTGCCTACCAGCTATAGATCAACTGAAAAAGGACTTTGAAAACCAAGTATGAGAAGTAGAGGAAAAATTGGGAAGAGAAATGAGAATGATGCGAGAAAATCATGAAAAGAGAGTCAACAACCTGACTGAAGAAAACAACACTTTAAAGAATAGATTAACTCAAATGGCAAAAGAGGCCCAGAAAGCCAATGAGGAGAAGAATGCCTTAAAAAGTCGAATTTCCCAGATGGAAAAAGAATCTCAAAAGCATTCTGAAG
>CM053593.1:360850629-360875972 GCA_028646575.1 Pseudocheirus occidentalis
GAGGGCACAAAAGAGAGCAGATTGGGGGAGGGGCTTTACAGTGGGATGGCTGGTTTGGGTTTGGGGGTTGGGGAAAGATGGGGAGAAAATTTGTAACTCAAAAATCTCATGGAAATGAATGATGTAAACAAGAAAACAAATTTAAAAAAAGAAAAGGAAAAATCCATACGAGGAAATGGGGGGGGTGCCTCCCCCAGGTGGCACTAGCAGCTGAGAACTCTCAAAAGGTCTCATGTAGGACCAGAGCACTGGAGGAAATTAGTGACAGAAGAGGGAGGTCTGTCTGCTAAAAAACTCAGAAAGAAGAGATGGGATGCAATGTGTGAGGAACAGCCAGAAAGCCAGCCTGGCTGAAGCATAGAATGTGAGGAGAGAGATGCACAGGACTAGAAAGGTGGTGAGGCCTGAGTCTGATGAACACTGACCAGATGACCCTGGGTGAGTCATCAGTCGCTTAAGACTTGAAGAGAAGGTGCCAGCCTGCTCTGATGAAGGAGTTTCCCCACAGGGAATTCTTTACAATGTGCTGTCTGTGGGCCAGTCATGATTCACAAATGTTATACAATACAACAGAGATGATGCTAGTATGTAGTTTTCTACGGCCAACATAGGGCCGGGAGGAATCGTTGCGCGCAGTTTTTGTCATTCAGATATTTTCAGCCAAGTAGGACTCTCCATGATCCCATTTGGGGTTTTCTTGGCAGAGATCGTGGAATGTTTTGCCATTTCCTTCTCCAGCTCATTTGACAGATGAGGAACTTGAGGCAAACAGGGTGAAGTGACTTGCCCAGGGTCACACAGCTAGTAAGTACCTGAAGCCAGATTTAAACTCAGGTCTTCATGACTCCAGACTCAGCTGCCCTGTGTAGCTTTTAGAAGCTCCCATTTCAACTAAAATTTGAGACTGTTGACATCCCCAGAATGAGTTCCTATCCCTGACCTTGTGCCAAGGCATGAAAGGCTCACTTGTTTTCAGTTTCTGAGCCTTTGAACAAGTCCCCTAACCTGTTCTTTCCTTTCTTGCCATCTCCCTCCTCACCCCACACCCTCCCATTTCCCTCTCCACACCTGGAGATCCAATCTGGATCCAATCCAGTCCAATCTGAAAATGGCCAAGAAACCCCGAAGCTTCCTTTGGCCTCATGTCAGCCTCAGGATGAAGACAGAATGAGTTTTGACTGAGATCCAAGCCAAATTCTTTTTCTTCCAGGAATCCCCCAGTTGTGTTTGAAGTGTACATGTCAGGACAGCAGACATAACTGGAGGAGCAGAAAACCACACGGATTCCAGCCACCCTTGGAAGCCCCACGTAACATTTTTCCCATTATTATCGTCTAGGAGATCAAACAGAAAATGATTTTTATGTGTTCCTTCTTCCTCCACCTCCTTTTTCTTTCTTCTCTTCTTTTCTCACCCCAGGGGTGAAAATTCTCTTAAGAGACTTTAATCATTAGTGAGAAGTATAAAGGTTTGTGCAAGGGTTCAGATTTATACAGAAAAGAGCCAATGCCCCAACGTTGTGATCTGAAAGGCAAGGTTTAGGAAGCTCATACCACCAGGGTCAGCCAGTTTTTATACATCTAAGGGAGCAGGAAAAAGTCTCTGGTGCGTCCTGTGGAGGAGCCAAGGTCCTTTCCTTCGGCAGATTCTTCTGAGTTTTCCTCCCGGTGTGATCTCTCCTTGGGGCCTGGTGGGTTCCTATGCATTCCCTCTGCGAGTCCTAGGACCTTGAAAGCTCATAGAATCAGACATCTAGGGTCCAAAGGGAGCACAAAGGCACCTGGTCCAGCTCTCCTATTTTACAGATGAGGAAGTTGAGGTCCAGGATGAAGTGATCCTCCCCAAATTGAAAGGCAGTAAGGCAAAGATAGATTCCCCCAGACGCTTACTATATGCATGACCCTGGGTAAATTACTTTACCTCTCTCTTCCTCAACTGTAAATAGCACCTCCCAGGGTTATTGTAAGGATTAAATGAAATAATCTTTGGCATAGCACCTGGCACATTTGTCATTGAATTGTTTCAGCTGTATCTGACTCTTTATGACCCCATTTGAGGTTTTCTTGGCAAAGATACTAAAGTATTTTTGGCAAAGATACTAAAAGTCGTTTTTGTCCAGCCCATTTTATAAAGGAGGAAACTAAGGTAAACCGGGTTAAGTGACTTGCCCAGGTTCACACAGCTAGTAAATGTTTGAGGCCAGATTTGAATTTAGGAACATGAATCTTGGGGCAGCTAAGTGGAGAAGTGAATAGAACACCAGCCTTGGAGTCAGGAGGATCAGAGTTCAAATCTGGCCTCAGACACTTAACCCTTACTAGCTGTGTGACCTTGGGCAAGTCACTTAAGCCCAATTGTCCTGCCCTCCCCCCTCCAAAAAGCAAAAAACAAAAACAAAAAAAAAGCAAGATGAATCTTCCTGATTCTAAACCCAGTGCCTGGCACATAGATACTTAATAATGCTTCCTTCCTTCTTATTATTTATGTAAAGGTATAGGAACTATGGCAGCTACGTGACCCAGTGGATAGAGTATGGGGTCTGAAGTCAGCCAGACACCTCGGCCTGAGTTCAAATCCTGACTCAGAGACTCAATAGTTATGTGACCCTGGGCAGGTCACTTAACCCTGTTTGTCTCAGTTTCCTCATCTGTAAAATCAGCCACAGAAGTAAATGGCAAACCATTACAGTATCTTTGCCAAGAAAACCCCAAATGGGGTCATGAAGAGTCAGATGCAACTGAAAAAAAAAAGATTCAGCAACAATGGGGACTATAGCTATAGTTTTCTTGGTATAGGAAACTCCTAGGTGAGAAAACTCCCTCCACCACCACTGGTTGGCCCCACCTCAGAGAGCTCTGAGGACACTGAGAAGTTAAATGGAAGGAAAAACTAGATATCAGGGGCATCCCTTGAAGCCAAGAATTCTTGACTCCAAGAATGGGTTTTTATTCATTATACCAGGCAGTCTCTCTTTAGAGCACAGGTCTATTTTAAAGCACTTCTACTACATTGCCATGAAAACCATGGTGTGTCATGGATAGAGGGCCCAGCCTTGGAGACAGAAAGGCGTGGGTTCAAATCCTGACTCAGACACATACTGACTTTGTGACCCCCAAGGGAGTCAGTTACCCTCTCAGTGACTCAGGCAGTGTTGCTCACTGGAAAATGCCCTAAACCAATAAAATCACAGGTCCTGACTACAAACCTACCAACACCACAGGATGGGTGTACCCATGATGGAAGTGCCTAACCATCTCCACCAAGTAAACAGGACTAAGAACCGACCTCTATAAAGCACTTTACACACATTGCCTCACTTATTGTTCACGATAACCCTTGAGGTAGGCACGGAAGGTTTTCTGATCCCCGTTTTGCCGATGAAGATTAACCGAGTCTCAGAGAGGTTAAGTGACTGGCCCATGGGCACACAGCCGGCGAGGGCTGGCGTTAGGATCTGAGCTTAGCGCTGTCCTCCCCGCCACGCTGCCTCCAGAGATTGGCTCTGACTTTGAACAGCAACGGAGTAAAACCGAATTTATCATCCCCAGCCTTCATCAGAGAAAGTAACGGCTCCATGCATAGCCATGGAATTCTTCCCTGTGTTGATGTGAACTGTGATACCTTTATTTTAAAGCACTGACTTATTTTTTACCTTATTATCTCAGGGTCTTGTTTTGTTTTACATTGTGGTCGTCATTGCTGGGTTTCCCCCCCCCCCCCACGTCTGGGAGACAAGAAAAACAAGTGATTTTGCAAACGGGAAAATGGAAGCCTATGTGGGTACCTCACCCTTTTAACATATAGATACATAGAGATTTTCATCTACCATCTCTCAATCTTACACCGATGCTCTCCCAGGCGAGCTATGTGGATGTGAAGCTCTTTAACCAGATGGCCTCAGAAGATGTTCTGTGATAGACAAGAGTGTCAGTAAAGGGATCAGGAAGATCTGGATTCAAATCCTGACTCTGATCCTTAAAACTGCTCAACATCTCCGTTTATACTTGTTATTTATGGGCAGACACGGACAAGACTCTTGGGCAGCTAGCTGGTGTAGTGGATCAAGCACTGGCCCTGTAAATCAGGAGGACCTGAGTTCAAATGTGACCTCAGGCACTAGAGTTGTGATCCTGGGTAAGTCATTTACTCGTTTGCCTCAGTTTCCTCATCTGTCAAATGAGCTGGAAAAGGAAATGGCAAACCCTTGCAGTATTTTTGCCTAGAAAACCCCAAAGGTGTCATGAAGAGCCGTGCATGATTGAAAACTACTGAACAAAAAGAATGGACAAGAGTCACACATGGATGGGCAAGCACTGATGGATTTCAATCTACCCCACTGACTGGAATACCCATGTGAATGAAATCCTGGAGGATGTCTGGGCATGAGTTTGGGGGGTGGGCTTCCCCAAGCTCTAAATCTATGATGCTTTGATCAATCTATTGCAAGAACTCTTCTCCCTCAAAGCCCAATTTAGGTGTCTCTTTATCCATGGAAGCTTTCCTATTACTCCCCCTCTCCATCCCACACAAAGATGAAAATATTATTTTCTCACTGTACTTTTTGGGGACCTTTCCCATGTATAGAACACATTCTCCCTAGTATAAGAGTTCTTAACAAGAGGTCCATGAACTCTTAAAGAATCTGTAGACAGATTTTGGGGGAATTCTTACATTTTTCTTTCTTGGCTTATTTATTTTTAAATTTTAATTTAATTGATTTTTTTGGGTTACATTTTAAGTTCTGAACTGTTGCTCCTCTTCCCCACCCCCAAAGTAGAGAAAGCCACCATTTTACACACACACACACACACACACACACACACAAACACATAAACACACCCTTCTCCTTCCCCTCCCCACACTAGAGAAGACCACCATTAGACACAGATATACATATACACATGTACATGTACATATATATGTAAAACCATATTATACATACTTCTCTTTATCAGTTTTTCCTCTGGAGGTGGAGAACATCTTCCTTCATAGGTCCTTTGTAGTTGATTTGAGTACTTATAATACTCAGAATAATGCAGTCATTCACGGTTATTCTTCGAACAATATTGCTGTTAGCATATGGACTTTTCTCCTGGTTCTGCTCATTTCACTCTTCATTATTTCATGCAAGTCTTTCCATGTTTTTTTAAAATCAACCTACTCATGATTTCTTACAGCGCACAGTAGGATTCCAGGAATCCTTAAATTCCAAAAATGTTGATCACTATATTTCAATGGAAATGGTTTCCTTTGTAATGCTATGTATTTTGTTTTGAGCATTTAAAAACTTTATTCTGAGACGGGGTCCATAGAAGGGTCCGCCAGATGAAAAGAGGTTATGGAGCCCTGCCTTAGCATCACAGCCATGTATACCTGTTCCTCTCTCTTCTCCCTTGGGTGGTGAGACCTCTCTCCCTTATCTCTCTTTGCATTCCTAGTGCCTAGCATAGAATAAACCTTTAATAAATGTCTATTGGACTGAATAGCTTCTGCAGCCAATGCAGTAGAAGCAGCCCCCTCTGTCTGAGGAGGCTTGAATCTGTTTCCTGCATCTCCTGGTTGCAGCCAAGCAGTGTGAACGTCTCCTGCGTGCATTGTAAATACCATCTGTCATGTTGCCGGCCCAGACGTGGCCCTCCTTCTTGGAAGGGAAGCTCTCTGATTTATGCAGAAGGCACCGTAGTTAAGTGAAAGGAGAGGACGAGAAGAAGCTGGGGTCAGACACCCACCACCCTGAGACCAGCACCGCCACGATGGCATGGTGGCTAGATGGGAAGCCTAGCCATCCCAACCCAGCCGGAGTGTAGGGCCAGCTCTCTGCTTTCCAGGGGCCAGTGAGTGTGACCTTACTGATGAACTCTGAGCTATTTTGCTGTCTGCCAGTCCCCCTCCATTCTGAGACGGACAGAGAGAGGTAGGTAGCAGAGAGCAATGGGTGCTTTGGGTTCAGTTCTATTAAAAACGCCCCGCATGGGAGAGGAGACGAAAGCTAGTGCTCTAGGTCTAGAGCCGGAAGAGACCACAGGGGTTACCTAGCCTGGCCTCACCTTTTTAGAGATGAGGAAAGGGAGGCCCAAGGACTTTCCTGCGTTATATGGGGTCACACAAGAATTAAGGGGCAGTGGTGGATTAAAACTCAGGTCCTGGGCCTATGAGTTCAGCTTTCTTTCCTGATCACACCCCAGATTGTAATGATGATGGTAATAAAAAATATAAAAAATGTCTATGTAGTATTGACTTAGTGCCAGGCGTCGTGTGAAGCTTTTACTCTTATTATTTCATTTGATTCTCGGGGTGGTAGGTGCTGTTATTATCCCCATTCTACAGATGAGGAAATGGAGGCAAATAACCCGGGTCTCACAGTTAATAAGTTTCTGAGGTCAGATTTGAACTCAGGTCCTCCTGACTCCAGGCCCTGAATGCTACCCCTGTTAGCTAACATTAGATTATGTTATAATCATTATCTCATTATAGATAATAGAATTATCTAATTCATTGTCTAATGAACTTAACATGTAATACAGTACATTATGACCGATTAAACCATAAACATTTATTTTCTCCATCCCTCTGCACTAAACGTCCTCCATGCCCAGAATGCGCGCCCCCTTCATCTCCATCTCTTAGAATATTCTCATGAACCACTTTTCAAATCTCCCCCCCAGCTACTAATGCCCTCTCCATTCCCTTATATCTATTATGCATCTGTCTATAATTAGGTGGTGTGATAGAGAGAATGCTGGCTCTATAGTCAGAAGGACCCAAGTTCAAATCTGCCCTCAGATACTCACCAGTGGGGTGGCTAAGTGGTGCAGTGAATAGACCACCAGCCTTGGAGTCAGGAGGACCTGAATTCAAATTCGGCCTCAGACACTTAGCTCTTACTAGTGGTGTGACCTTGGGCAAGTCGTTTGACCCCAATTGCCCTGCTTCCCCTCCGCTCCAAAAAGGAAAAAAAAAAAAAGATACTCACTAGCTGTGTGACCCTGGGCAAGTCATTTCACCTTATTCATTTCTTTTTCTTTACCTGTAAAATGAGCCGGAGAAGGGAATGGCAAACCACTCCAGTGTCTTTGTCAAGAAAACTGTCTCAGAGAGTTGGACACGACTGAAATGACTGAGCAGCAAATATATCCACATAAGCATTGCATTTGTCTCAGCAGAGTATACACTTCTAAAGTCATCTTTACTTCATTTGTGTTTTGGTATCTTCAGGGCACAGTGCCTAAGGTGCTCACTCAGCTAGCTACAATCTCTGACACATTTCTTACCTAATCTTAATCATTGAATGGGTGTTGCCTCAGTCAAAGTGAAACCTGTTAAAGATTTTAGCTTAAAAAGGCCAGTTAAAAAGGCCACTGCATTCTGGGCCATCCCCAGTCCTCCTAATCTGTATCTGGGCCACTGGCCCCAGACAGTTCCAGAGGTGAAAGTGAGGCTGGTGACTTTGAGCAGTGCTGTCTCACTTAAATCCAGTTCACTTGCACGTCATGGCATCACTTTCCATGGTCCTCTTCAAAAAATGAAGGACCAACAGCAGTCTAAGGTGCTTAATAAGCACTTAATGATTGAGTTATTAAAGTTTGGGCTGGTCTGGGCGGGCAGTGATGCAGGCAGGTTCAGAGAAGGGGAAAGAATGCATTTAATAGCTGAGAAATCTTCTTTCACTGAGGAGAGGAGGGGTCTCTTTTCTTATTCTAGTGCCTGGCAAAATAAAGGCTTTATCCATCCATCCATCCATCCATTTATCTATCATTTATATTTCTCTATATATGTCTATCTATATTTCTATGTATCTGGCCATCTATCTAGCCATCTGTCTGTGTTTCCATATATATATCTGTCCATCTATCTATATTCATATAATTTATCCATCTATATTTTTATGGATCTTTCTATCTATCTATCTATCTATCTATCTATCCATCTATCTAACCTATCTTTCTATCTGTTCTGTCTATACTTCTATGGATCTATTCATTTATCTATCATCTGTATTTTTCTATCTATATTTCTATGTGTTTAGCCATCTATCTATATTTCTACATATCAATCCCTCCATTTATTTATGTTTCTATCTATCCATTCATCTATATTTCTATCCATCCGTCTATCTATACTTCTATCTATATTTCTACATATCTATCAATCCATCCATCCATCTATATTTCTATGGATCTATCCATCTGTCTGCTTAGTTATCCTCTCTCTTCCTCATCTGCTGTTTGAGTTGAATTGGATAAAGCAGGGCTTGAGGTGGTGGGAAATAGCTCTGGTGATGTGCAGCTGACTCCACGCTTCCCTGGTCTTGTCCAACACCAGGCAGGGTCTGTGTGAAGGATGGCCACAGGACGTTGACACCCATTTTGCTTTGCTGGACACAATCCCCAGCATTGTGCACACACCACATGATCTTAGGTACAGTTGTAGCCACTCAACCTTTTGTGAGTCCTAAGGGAGCTGTCCAAGTCCAATGAGCAGTGATGGGGTCGGTCGGCTGCTTGTCCGTGAAGGACACTTTGCTGTTGCAATCTATCTACCCCTTTTTTCCCAGCCTTCTCTCCAGCCCCAATCACTGCAGCTCTGGTCTGCAGCTACACGATTGTCTGGTCTGCTCTCTCTCCAAACTGCAGTATGAACAGCTGAGCAGAAATATATATTTGAGTATCAGGCTGTTCTGTGCAGGCTTGCAGGCTGGTGCTGTTAGCTTTCTCAGGGTCAGGGAAGTCCTGCAATGTTCCCACAATCTTTTTCTCTTTCCTCTTATCCTCCCAAGGAAAACAAAAAGCTCTAAGACAGGAAAATGCTGAAAATTCTAATGAATCTGGCAAGCTTGTCAGATGGCTGACAATCCTCTAGCAATATTTAGGAAGAGGAAGGCTGATAAAGAGAGATGAACTTTTATTTGAAAGTGGCTCAATCTTTATCCTCCAGTTCTTCATTGGAGGAGCCTTGAGGCCCTGGCAGCTGTCTTAGGTCTGCATTGATGGGTGGGAGGAATATGTACATGTAGGAACACATACATACATACACACACACACACACAATCTGTCTCTCTAACCTTGGAGTTGAGGACTGCCTGGTGCAAAAAAAAATATCGAAAGGAGGTTGTCTTTGCTTTGATTCCTCTGAATGTTCATTAGTTCTCTCGCCTCCCTGAAGACATTTGTCAAGAAAAAAATGACCTAATTGTCTACACCGTCCCTCTCACCAGCACTCTCATTCCCAGATTTTTTTAATTGGACCTGTGATTTCCACTGTGCCTCATTGTCATTCCCAGATTAAGTCACTTCATTTTCACATTCGCTAAGAGGTTCTAATCTACTCTTTCCTGAATGTGTCTTATAATAGTTTGAGTGGGTTATCTACAATTTGAGTATCTCTAAAATCACAGAGCTGGAAAGGACCTCAGAGTCTGTCAAGGTCAACTCTTCCATTTTACAGATTTGGAAAGTGAGCCTAGAGATCTCCAAGGTCACGCGTGCAGTGTCAGAGGGAGAGAACCAGTTCCCTTTCCCACGGCAGCTGATACAAGGTTAAAAATGGGAGGAAATCGGGTCCACGTCTAGAGATGGAAGTGAGAATGTCAAGAGTGAGCACAGGCAAGCCTGGCTACACTTCAACATGTAAATAGCCTAACATGAGTTGGAACATTAGTTCCACTAACAGGTTTTTGAAAGTTCATTGAATTTCTGTGGATGATGTTTTTATCTTCCTTGTCCCTCCCCCCCCCAACAATGAAATAGCTATTTGGGGGGACAAGGGAACTGTGTCCCTCTCTTCTCAGCATCAGAAGTGACATGTACTGTCCCTAACTCTGAATAAGTGTTCCACAAATATGTGTCTCTGGCCATGAGAGACAATGAAGGTGAGGGCAGGAGGAAGTGTTTGTTGATGGAAAACTCCCTGGGCTTGGGGGTCAAGAGCTCTGGGCCCAAGTCCCAGTCCTGACACGCATTTATCTGTGGTAGGGCTATGGGTAATGACAAGTCAATTCCCCAAGCCTCCATGAAATGCTTACGATGTCCAAGGCCTCATGGCCTCCATTTTGGACTGGTGATTTCATCTGTGTCTGGAGCTTCCTCTGAGGAACTCCCTTGACCCAGGTAGATGAGCACCTTTTTGGCACTTAGTGAGTTCTCTAGGTTGGATAAGTGAAGTGACTTCTTCTGGGTCAATCAGCCATGTGTCTGAAGTGGGACTTGAACCCTGGTGACTCTGAGGCTAGCTCATTCTCTACTCTGCCATGGTGCCTACTGAGGTACAAGGGACGCAAAGACAGAGAAACCAATACCTTATGCAGCCTCTGTCCTCAAGAAGAGGAATGTTAAGCCAACTGCCCCCATCCCTGGAGCACTCTCCCTCTTCTGCTCTGACTCCCGACCTCTCTGGCTTCCTTGAAGTTCCAACTAACATCCCACCTTCCACAGGAAGTCTTCCCTGACCCCTCCTAATTCCACTACCTTCCTTCTGCTTATTATCTCCTACTAATTCTGTATATAACTTGTTTTGTATACATTTGCATGCTGGCTCCCCCATTAGATTGTAAGCTCCTTGAGGACAGGGACTGAGTTGGGGTGTTTTGGTCCCTTTTTATATCTCCAGTACTTAGCACAGTCCCTGGTACATCATAGGCATTTAATAAATGTTTATTAATTGATGAGATTAATTAAATTGACATTTGTAAATGTTTCTTACATATATGCATTTATATTTATAAATATTATTTACATACACTATTTACGCAGTGCTTTACTATTACATTACTATCTACTATCACATTAGCTAACTGTTCTCTCTTAGTCTCTTCCAATGGCCCATCATCCCCATCCCACCTCCTTAAAGTGGGTGTTTCCCAAGGTTCTGTCCTAGGTCCTCTTCTGTTTCTCATCTATGCTCTCTATTAGTGGCCTCTAAAACTCCCAGTGAGTTTAACTGGAAGAATTAGATATTCAGCCTTGATCACATCATTAACTGCCTCTCAGACATTTTCAGCAGGATGTCTCAGAGATGTCTTAAACTTGGTAAGTCCAAAACTGACCTCATGAAGTTTCACCTTCCAAACATCTCCATCCTTCCAGCATTTCAGGGCTGTGCTCTCTGCATTATCCTGGATTCCTCACATTTCCTTACTCCACATACCCAATCAGTTGCCACGTCTTTCAATTTCTACCTTATAACTTTTTTGTTTTGCAAATGACCCCTTCTCTCCCTTCACACAGCTGCCATCTTAGCTCAGAGCCTTATCATCTCTCCCCTAACTGATCTCTCTGCCTCAAGCTTCTTCACTCCAGTCCTTCCTACACAGTGCTACCAAAACAGCGGTCATTCCACACAATTCTGACTGTGGGACTCTAATACTCAACCAACTCCAATGGCTCTCTATTGCCTCTAGGATAAATTTAAATGCCTTTTTTTAGATCAGTGGTTCTCAACCTTCCTAATGCCAGGACCCTTTAATACTGGTATGTGGGCGTATCTGCATGTGGACAGACCCTCCTGGAGACGGATAGAGGAGTGGTGTCTTGGTTCCTAAGACCACTGGAAAACACATATTTCCGAAGGTCTTGGGTGACCCCCAAGTTGAGAACCACCACTAGTTTAGATCTTAACCACTTGGCTCCAAACTGTCTTTCTAGTCTCATTGACTGTTATTCCTCCTCCTGCTCTGTGTAATCCAGCCAAAGCAACCTTCTCTCTGTTTCTCAGACATCACACTTGATCCCCCATCCTTCAGACCTGTAATGTATTTTCTCTTCCCCTGAGATGAAGTTCACGCACCACCTCCATGAAGCCTTTCCTGATTCCTCCCAACTTTTAATGCCTCTCGTGCCAAACTACCTGCTGTTTAACCACTTAGTGTAGACTTGTATTTTGTAACTTTCTATTACTTGTTATCTCCCCCATCAGACTGCAAGCTAATTGAGTAGGAATTGTTTCATTCTTCATACTGGTATCCCCAATGCCTAGCACATAGTAGGGGCTTAATGATATTTCTCGTAGTTGACACATTGTAGGGGCTTAATAATACTTGTTGGTTGCTAGCGGTGGCTAGGTGGTGCAGTGAATAGAGCACCGGCCCTGGAGTCAGGAGTACCTGAGTTCAAATCCGGCCTCAGACACTTAACACACACACACAAACTAGCCGTGTGACCTTGGGCAAGTCACTTAACCCTAACTGCCCTCCAAAAAAAAAGCAAAAAAAAAATACTTGTTGGTTGCTTAATCTTCACAACAAGCCTTTGAGGCAAGGTCTCATAATGCCTATTTTACAAATAAGAAAGTTAAATTTCAGGTTAAGTTTCTTGTCCACAGTCACAGAATGCTCTCGGAACTTTAAGCCCAGAAATATTTCTACTCTACCACAAGACTTCACCTTTTGGTACTTTGGTTTTCTCATTTGTGAAATGGGAATATTGCCTGTACCCCTTACCCTCACAAGAACAAGTCTTTTGCAAATTATTAAAGGACTGTGTAAATGTGAGTTAATAGTACAAAGGCATCACTATACTGTTAGAAAAGCAACCTGAGGTGAAAGCTGTCCTGGTATGAGAGTGAATTAGAACTGCCATCTTTGGGAAAGAAGGACAAGGTCACGATACCAGTGGCATACTGCTAGACGGTTCTGGAGTGTTTCAAAATTTGTTGACTGATTTAACAGACGTTTAAGTGGAGAGCTGCCATCCTTCTAGGAAGTCGAGTAAGGAATCTCACCCTTCATAAGCCGTAATAAGCTCTGCTATGCCCATGTTCCATAAAGTCTCCATATTTCAGCTTCCCAAATCTAATAAAGGAGCAGGAGCTACCTGCAGAGATGGCATCAGCCTTGGGCTGAAGTCAGCTCTCCCAGGCTGGTGCTGATTCAGTGCCCAGGCTCCACAAAGGAGGAGACAGAAAAGCTCAAATGTAAAGAAAAGGAAGAGCCAAAAAGTCACCCAGAAACGGTATCTTCCAGCACTGCTATGGGACCTGGTCTTCAGATCCTTTCCGTCCGCCACGACCCTTCAACAATGCTGTGAACCTGGCTGACCAGTCACAAGAATAATGATAGTGAGCATTTACATAGTGCCTAAAGGTTCCCAAAGTGCTTAACAGATATCACCTCATTTGATTCTCATGCAAACCCCGGGAGGAAAATGAGTCTGGGCACGGTTAAATGAATTGCCTGGGCTCACGTAGCTGGTATCCCAGAAGGCAGGATTTGAACTCAGTTCTTCCTGACTCCAAGTGCAGTGCTTGTTGAAAGAGAAAAGAATGGTTAGCTTCTCTGGGTCATACTTTCCTCCCTTCAGGTCCCTCAGGTCCCTAGGTTCTCGAGGGCAGCAAGGTTTTGGGGCTGACCATTAGAAGTCATTAAGCTACAGTGCCCTCTGCTGGGGACAAACTACCCCACAGCCTCCTAGAGTTGATCATATGTCTCCCACCTGGGCATTGAGGCCAGAGATGGTCTAGCTTCTGAAAGTATCCCTATGGCTGATACACAGCCCTTAGGCAGGACTGACTGATTGAGGCTACTGATGTTCTCTTCACAACTGGCAAAAACCCAAGGAACACAGGCTCCAGTCTCTTACCTGCCCTGAATATATCAATCAGACTTGTCGCAGCCATCACTGACTAGTTCATTGATTATGTTACAAAGTTTAAGGATTTTTTAAAATCTTATCCTGAAATGAAATACCAAAACAGTGTTTCTAAATATAAATAATAGAAAAACAGGATTCTATATGAACTCATGAATCTCTATTTCATACTGTTTGCTTTTTTTTTTTTTGAGGGCAGGACAATTGGGGTTAAGTGACTTGCCCAAGGTCACATAGCTAGTAGTATCTGAGGCTAGATTTGAACTCAGGTCCTCCAGGTCTGGTACTCTATATATTTCACCACCTAGATTCCCTAATAAGTAGGCAAAGAATTTGAACCTTAGGTCTTCTGACCCTAAATCCAGAGTTCTTTCTACTCTACCAGATTTGGAGGCAGAATAGAGAGAAAGGAAATCAACACTAGGCACCTACTATGTGCTAAGCACTTTACAAAGATTATTAGATTATTTCAGTTGATCCTCACAACAACTCTGGGAGGCAAGTGCTTTTATATCCATTTTACATGTAAGGAAATTGAGGCAAGCAAAGGTTAAGTGACTTGCTCAGAGTCACACAGCTAGTATCTGAGGTCACATTTGAATTCAGGTTTTTCACTCTATTCACTGTGACATCTACCAGGACCATAGACCCAGAACTAGAAGAGACCCAAGAAGTTCCATGTTGTACAATCCTCTTATTTTACAGATGAGGAAGCTGAATCCCCCAGAAGGTAAGGAACATGTAGTAAACATAAAAGGAAGGGTTTGAACCCAGGTTCTATGCTTTTCAGGGTTCTGTGCTCTTTCCACTAAATCAGGCAAGGTAGAACACATAGGTTCCAATCCCAGTTCTACTATTGACATTGGGAAAGTCACACATTCTTTCAAAATTTAATTCTTTTTAATCCTTAATTCAATTTAATCCTAAAGAATCTGGATCCATATTCACCAAAATATTTATAGCAGCACTTTTTGTGATAGTTAAGAATTGTAAATAAAGCAAGTGCCCATCAGTCGGGAGAATGACTAAATTAGTTGTGGTACATGAACATCATGAGCTACATAGGGATCTTAGAAAGGCTTGAAGAGACTTCCATGAACTGATGCAAAGTGAAGTAAAGGTGTCAAGAAAACAACATAGACAATGACTAGAACAATGGAAAGAACACCAGCCACAAGTGATCAAAAACGAAGGAAGGGAGAGGGGGCTAGGTGTTGAAGTATAGAGCACCAACCCTGGAGTCAGGAGGATCTGAGTTGAAATCCCGCCTCAGCCACTTAACACTTACTAGCTGTGTGACCTTGGGCAAGTCACTTAACCCCAATTGCCCTGCCTTCTTCCCTCAAAAAAGAAAAAAAAATGAAGGGTTTCCGAATTACAAAGAACAAGCTTGGCCCTAAAGAACAGCTATGAAAAGTCATCTCCACTCAAATATTTTGCAGCGGCAGGGATCCACGGGCATGAAATGATGCATATTTTCAGATTTTATTTCAAAATGTTGATAAGTTTTACTGCTTTTTTCTCTTGTTTTTTTTTTCTTTTAAAACATTATTTGCTTTATGGTATAATTCTTTGGGAGGAAGAAGGGGAAATATAAATGTGGATGATATGAAAACAAAGTATATCAACAAAATATATTTTTTGAAAAAATGGACAGGTCAAAAACAGTGATCCAAAGTGAAGTTTGCAAAATTAAAAAAAAAAAATCCAAGTTCGACCTCAAAGAAGAGAAAGGGAGAAGTCCTCTCCCTATATTCCTCTGCAGATATCAGAGTCCTCAGCTGTGGAACATGGCATGTAGCTTTTTTTTTTTTTCCAGTGTTCAGGGTTGTTTTTTTTTTCTTTCTTCCTATTTTTTTTTTCAGTTAAAAAAATTCTTTGTCCTAAGAGATATCTCTCTGGGAGAGAGAAGAATACAGGGGGAAATCTAGGAAATGTAAAAAATAAAAGACATGAATAAAGCTCTATTTTTAAAAGATTTGATTTTGACTTTCCCTGGGGGAACCTATAAAGTAAGATAATCTCTTTAAAAGCCTAGACTCTGTTCCCTCAATAGGAAGACAAGAAGCAGCTACTGTAAACTCCTGCAGGGAAGGACGCTGGGAAAGATTTATGTAGCTCTGTTTCTTCTTCCTCTTAAAAATCCAGCATACTTTTAACATGAAAGTCTGTGGGATGGGGTGAAAGGGGGCAAAGAACTCATTCTAGACTAGAAAGGTCTAGCACTCAGACCTGCCAGCTCCTCTCCAGCCTGAAGGGGTTTTCTTTTTCTTTTACTGTAATGCCTGGAATTGTCTCCTTACACAGACGGGTGAATTGGCCTTCTATGTGTTTTATCTATTGCTTTAGCTAATTCTTCAATCTTTTCACTTTGTCCATAGAGACCAGTGACAAAGGCTGGGGAATAATACCGCTTTAACAAATGCCAAAATGACTGTCAGCTCCCTCCCTCACCTTGGATAACCTCAGAAAGCTCAACCGTTCTCTGCTTCCTCTGGGAGATGCTCAGAAATAACCGGAGAGGCAGAGGAAGGGAGACGGGCCGGGGCTGATGACTCCAACAGCCCAACCCGGCAAAGACCCGACACCAGGCAACAGATGAATCGAAAGGCTGGGTCTTGTCGATTACTTATACTTACCCCCCTCCTTTCCCAGGAAGGTCCACCCAGCTCCAGAAGCTCCCAGCTTACACAAACACAGCTGTATCAGCCGCCTGCCAGCTGCCAAACACTGCTGAGAAGATACTCGGAACATCTATCCCAGCTAAAAATAAGTTCCCGGCTCTCCCTGGGCCTTTGCAGTGTGTTCATTCTGTCACGGAGGAATTTTCCAGGAATGCTGCAAAACAGACTTCTGGAAGTACTTATATAAAGTTGGCCAGAGTGAATTCTGTCCTTTCCCTCCTGATGATGGTCACAGGGAAAAGATGAAAAAAGATTACTTCATTAGTGTCTACTGTAATAGGTAAGGCACTGTGGGGAAATGATACCTGTCCTGCACTGCAACGGAAAGACAGGTCTGGATTCAAATTCTGACTCTGCAGTTACTAGCTGTGTGACCTTGGGCAAGTCATTTAACTTCTCTGTAACCCAGTATTCTCATTTGTAATAGAAGGGAGTCTAACTAGATCAGCAGTTCTTGATTTGAGGTTTGTGAACTTTGTCTGCATCGATATAAGTATTCTAATATAATTGGCTTCCTTTATGCATTGAAAAGTATTTATTCTGAGAACCTATGCATAGGTTTCACCAAACTGGCAAAGGGGTCCATAAAAATAAAAGGTTGTATCTATACAAAAATATTTATAGCAGTTCTTTTTGTGGCAGCAAAGAATTGGAAACTGAGAGCATGTCCATCAATTGGGGAATGAATGAATGAATAAATTGCGACATATAATTGTGATAGAATGCTATTGTGCTATAAGAAATGACAAGAGGGATGGTTTCAGAAAAAACCTGGGATGACTTATATGAACTGCTGCAAAGTGAAAGGAGCAGAACCAAGAGAACAGTGTACACAATAAAAGCAACATTGTAACAACGATCAACTGTGAAAGACTTAGCTACTCTGATCCATACAATGATTCACAGTTCCAAAGGATTCATGATTTAAAATGCTATCCACCTCCAGAGAAAGAACTGAGGTCTCTGAGTGCAGACTGAAGCACATTTTTTCCCCTGATTTTTCTTGCCTTTTTACCTGCAATGTGGCTAATCTGGAAATATGTTTTGCATGACTTCCTATCTATAATGGATATTGTGTTTCTTGCCTTCTCAATGGGTGGGAGAAGGGGTAGAGGAAGGGAGACATTTTGAAACTGAAAATTGAAAAAAAATTTAAAGAAATTCAGGAAATAAGCGTAGGGAAAGAGAAAATAAAATGATCAGTTCTTGTAAAAAATAAAAATAACTCCTAGGCTAGAAGGTCTCCAAAGTCCCCTCTACTTTCTCCTTTAAAAGCTCTTTATGATCCTACATATATAGGGAAGTAGTGGTGAGCAAGGTGGAAAAAAAATTAGTTGGAATTAGCGGATGCAAAGCCTTAGGTGTCGGGTCAAGGAATTTAGACTTAATTTGGCAGTCAGCTAGAGAGATGTTAATGGTTGATATCATAAGCCCTGAGCTTTAGGGAGATCAGTCTCTTCAAGGTGTACTATCATGGATTGGAGATAAGCCATTAGGAAGGCATTCCCATACTTTAGACAAGAGGTAACATAAGGCCTAAACTGGGGTGGTGGGGTGGGGTGGCAGGAATGGAATCAGCCAAATGCCTGAGATATTTATACTGGTGTAAAATTGACAGAGATTGGAAATGGTCAAAGGAAAGAGTGAGTCAATGGTAACTGAGGTTTTGAGCTAAGGGGACTGATGGTGTTATTTATTAATAGAAACAGGGAAGTCAGGAAGGAAAACTGGTTTGAAGGGAAGATAGACTCACTTTAGGGCATATTATTAACTATGGACCCTTTCTGCTTCATCCTATGCCCCTGTCCACTTTCCCTTGTGGCTGGATCTTATGCT
Organism: Pseudocheirus occidentalis; assembly: GCA_028646575.1. Taxonomy (NCBI): domain Eukaryota; kingdom Metazoa; phylum Chordata; class Mammalia; order Diprotodontia; family Pseudocheiridae; genus Pseudocheirus; species Pseudocheirus occidentalis. The sequence goes on from CM053593.1 coordinate 360,868,730, forward strand.
TGTCCTAAAGATGTCTTTCCTTTGTCATCGTCACTTGGTGTCTAAGTATCTGACATCCATATTCCTCTCCCTTAAAAAGATTTTAAAGGCTTAAAAAAACCCCAACATGACCTACTCTCCAAAGTCTTCCCTAAACAAAGTCACTCAAATCTAGTCACTTGACATCCATTTGACAAAGATCTATCCAGTACCTACTGTGTGTGGAACACAATGGCAGGTGCTATGGTAGGAAATCTTGTCTTCATGGATCTTTCAGTTCATTCTGAATTGCTTGAATCAGTGTAAGCTTTGGGAGTTATAAATACCAAGTCATTTTCTAGACGTGTTGTCCTGGACTTAGGTTTACATCCATTTTTGTTATTTCCTCCTGGATTTTTAAAAAAATTGCTAAATAGAAATACTCTGGATTTGTTTTGTATTTTGCTACTTTACTGAAGCGATTAGCTTAATTGGTTTCTTTGCTTATTTCTAAGTAAACTATCAAGCTGTTGGCCAATCAGAATAGTGTTTGTCCTCTCTTTGCCGATGCCTTTAATTTCTGTCTCTTATTGCTATTTGCCAGTGTTTCTAGAAGTCGGTCTAGGGCTCTGGCTGAAGATTTGGCGCAGACTCACTGGACCTTGCTTCTTACCTGGGCAGGTCTCTCTGCTTCAGGGTGAGGTCCTGTGGGAGAACTAGCCTAGGTAGACTGAGAAACTTGTGCCCCTCCTTGGCATGGGGAGGTGCTAGTAAGCAGAAAGCATCCTTTGAGATGGAGCCATTGCTATGAAAATATGGATTCTCTCTTTAATAACAATGAAATGAAATAATGACAGCAATTCTCAGAAGTCCAGAAAAAAGGCAAGGAAAAGAAATTAGAAACTCATAAACTTAATAAAATAGAATTATCACTACAGTGGGCCAAACCCTTTTCCTGACTAGCTTTCAGGAGGACAGTGAGCAAGGGAGTGGTACAGAATTTAAGTCAGAGGTCTTTCCAGCATGGAGAATCAGGTGATGCTGAGATTGGCCAGTCCCCTCTTAGGGATGGCTCTTCATGAATGCTGCTGGGCAGAGGACTGGGCTAGTCTCTTCCACCTGGAAAAACAAATTAAATACCATGATCAAAAAGAATCAGACATAAGGCAAGAAACAGTAGGGTTTCTGAATCTCTTCTCTGGCAGACAGGATTCCAAGAACCAAAGAGAGGCATCTTATATTCTCTTAGTCTCTAGTATAACAGTCCCGGGTGGGAGAAAACTACCTCCCTTGGGATTATATCTTGAAAACAAGGGCTTCGTCTACTTTGAAACATGTACTCCCATTGCTTGATAAATACTCTAAGACAACCTCAATGCTCCATTGGATCATTGACCCATCACTGGATCATTGACCCACCATTGAATCATCGGATGTTCAAGGAATACTTTTTGACTAAGAACCCTCTCCTTGCTTTTCACACACACATAACCCCTTCCCCCTCTCACTACTCCAATCCTAGAATCCCAGATATACAGATACTTGCCTGGATTATTTTCAGCTGGGCTGTTGCTCATCCAGGATCTTGGGACATCATAAACAGCAATGGCAGCATCTGATGGAGCAGAAGGTATCTTTCCTTTTGACTAGCATGAGAGCAGTAATGAGCCCACACCCTCTCCAAGCCAACAAACATTTGTTAAGTACTTACCCACATTCAAGACACTGTCCTAGGTGCTGGAGAAAGATGTGGTAGCATTTACAAAGTTTTCCATACATGATCTCATTTTGTCTTTGCAACTCCCTAAGGTAGAGACTACAGATATCATCCCCAAGTTGAAGAAAAGGAAACTGAGGTTCAGAGTAATTAAGTGACAAAGTCACATAGACACTGAATGGAGAAGATAGGATCTGAACCCAGATTTTGAAGCCTCCTCTCCAGCTTACAAAGGCAGAAGGGCTGGAAGGGAGGAATGGGGATAACCCAGTCATCAGTGGCACCCTAGCTATTCTGGGTAAACTCTGTAATTACACTATTTGGAACCTATCTTGACAGGGAAACAAATTGGTATTGGGGACAGGGGCGGCTAGGTGGTTCATTGGATAAAGTGATGGGCCTGAAGTCAGGAAGACTCATCTTACTGAGTTCAAATGTGGCCTCAGACACATACTAGCTGTGCAAACCTGGGCAAGTCACTTAACCCTGTTTGCCTCAGTCTCTTCATCTGTAAAATAAGCTGCAGAATGCAGTATCTTTGCCAAGAGAACCCCAAAAGGGACCATGAAGAGTCAGACATGACTGAAACAACTGAACAACAACAATGATGTGCTAAATGCTGAAAAGGACTGAACAACAACAGAGGAAAATTGAATTTGTATGTAGTTGTTGACACTAAGGAGAAATGGAGCAGTCAAGTAATTAAGAGGTGATAATTGGCTATCAAAGTTTTAACCCAGGCTTTGGGTTGAGGTGTAACCTACCTATAAGTAATTTAAAAAAACCCAAAACACAAACCAAGGCTAATCATTTCAACCATTATGGAGAACAGAGGAAATGGTGCAGAGACTTGCATTCATCAAATGTCTTCTAACCTTTGGCCAGAGCCAAACAGAGCAGGCTAGAGAAAGGAGAGTTAGGAATCAAACAGAAGTTCAATTTCAAAGTGAGGGAAATGGCTTGCAAGCAAGGAGGGACCTAGCCACATGTGCCAGGGCCCTGCCCCTAGTGGGGGGACCCAAGGCAGTGTGGGGAGATTTCAGTACTTATACCAGCAGCTGTTCAGTGGCTGTAGCTCTAGCAATGAAGGGTAAACAACAACAATGAGACAAGTTCAAGTCACAGCAGGGCTTCATGACCAGAACTTGTCCAAGCTTGTTGAGTGCTTGTCCAAGCTCAGTGCTGGACAAAGCAATACAATAATTATGTGGGATTGAGATCATTCAGAGAGTGAGTGCAAAGGATTGTTGTTATGCCAAGTTCAGGGCACATCCTGTGTCCTGGGACTTAGCTCTGGAAAACAGGGTGTCTCCTAATATCCTGACACACTGAAGTACCATGCTAGTACTACTGCTATAGCCCAATGACTTATTTGTGCTCCAAGTGAAGGTGATCTCACTCCTGAAGAAGGTGAAGAGACTCAAAGAACACTCCTCCCCAGGTTATTAGGAAGAATGAAGTGCTCCCAAAGAACATGGAATTTTTTTCAGTGGAGAAAAAAGGGAGACAATGTGAGAAGGGGAAATGGAAAGACCTTTGTCAGGATGTTGGAAGGGTAGAAAAGTTTAGTTAAACAGGGAAGAAAAGGAAGAAAAATAACACCTGAACAATTAGAGCTTAAAAATATATCTGAGGATCTTCTTGAAAGAGAGGGAGCTGGATGTTTAAGGAAGAAGCAGCTGCTTGTTCTCCAGGGAAGGATATAGTAGAGCTATTGAAACTTATAGGTTAAAAGTCATCCAGTAAGGGTCAGAAAGAGAGAAGAATATCTAATCATAATTTTATTTCTCTGCTCTGGGGTACTAAAGCAGCTACTGGTCAGCCTGATGACAATAACAGAGAAGTCTATTGTATTCCTGGGTTGCCTTTCCAAGACTTGAGAGACAAGCCTCCCAAGACTTATCATTACTCATGAAAACTTCACTTTTGGTGACTCTTGTGTCTGTGGAAAACAGATGACATTCGCAGCAGGAACCTAAGAAGCATTGCCAATGATTATGAAGTCTTGGGCAAGAAACTGAAGAACAAAGGAGCACAGGCTGTGTTTTTCTCATGGTCCATCAATCAATAAACATTTAAGTACTTACTGTGTGCCAGACATTGTCATCCACCGAAGAAAAGTAGAAGAGAAAAAATTAATCTAGTAAGTGAACAGTTAGCTAAGAATCTGGTATCTGAAAATGAGATTCGAATGATTGGACCCCAGTTCAAAATGCAGAGATGACAGGTTTCCTGGCCAGGGATGGAATACACCTAACAATGATAGGTTAAAATTACTTGCTGGGTATCTTGCAAGTCTAATCAAACATACTTTAAAGTTAAAAGATGAGAAGACTACTTATGTACATCTTCCAAGTTAGATGCCACTGAGAGTAGCCATAAAAAAGGAAGATTAGCAAATGATATACCCACAGGTTCACAGAGACAAAATACAGGAAGTTGTCATTAGTAAAAACTCAAATCCTCAAATGTCTATACAAAAACGCCCAAAGTTTAGGCTACAAACAGGAAGAACTAGAGTTCCTAATGCAAAGAGGCATCACAGAGAGTTGACAGCATGAAACTCATGACTGGATCATGCTCTGGATGAGGGCTAAAATATTTGATTAAGATGACATAAGGTAGGTGAGATGGGTAGGTGCATTAGGAAAGGACCTTAATGATGATAACCAAAAACCAGACCGTGGAAGCCTGACAGGTTGTTGTTTTTTGTCCTTGGTTCTCAAAGAGGATCATGACATCAGCAAAGTGATACCATGACACATAAATGAATTAGACTTAAGTGAAGGGGGGCTGTACAAAGTGGGCAAAGGTCAATGCAGGAAAAAACGGAAGTGATTTTTGTCACTGGAGTATGTTACAGACCTCTTAGACAGAAAGAGGAAACAGATGAGGAGTTTGGGAAGCTGAAACTTGGCACAGATCTGACACAGAGGCACGAGGGTGATGAGTGATTTCAGTTTTCTAGACATCTACTAGAATTTTCTTTTTGCCCAAAGCAAAGTAGCTAATGACTCCTTGACTTGCCTCAGTGATATTTTCATCCTTCAAAGATAGAGGAACCAATATGGGAAAATTCTCTTCTCAATCTGATTTTCACCAACAGGGAGGAACTTATTGGTGGAATAGAAATGGCAAAGATCTTGGAGGAAGGTAAAATTCACTTCTAGAGTTTGGAATAAAGGTGGAAAATTGGAACAGAGGTTGACAGGGTCTTTAGGTTTGGGGAAAGCAGATTTCAGTGGGTTCAGAGGAAATGTGTAAATGAACTAAAATGCTAGTCATCCCATGAGTGATGAGAGATGCTTATGAGACTCTGAAGATACAAAAGGGGAGTGAGGGGAAAACATGGGATTTTACTGAAGAGACCTATGTCAACAATCAAATCAGGTTTTAAAAGAACTGTACAGAAGACAGAAGCAAGTCCAGGTAATAGAAGATAATAAGAACATGCCATGGTACTCCATAAACATTATCAGGAATGCTGAGCCCAGTGAGGAAAGCTAAGAACAATAAAAAAGTCTTTGTTTTTGTATAGCAATCTTAGGCAAAAAAGGAGGATCAGTGAATGGACAGGACCTTTGCTTGGGGGGTGGGGTGGGATGATGATAACAGAGAGAAAGCAGAACTGTTGGATTTTTATTTTCCTTCTGTTTACTCTGCCAAAAAGAGTGACCTTTGACTTAGGGGTGACAGAATAAAGATGAATAATAGGGAGTTGATACCCAAAATAAATAAGGAATTAGTCTAGGCACCTAGCTTCTCTGTAGGAATTCCAGTCATCTGGCCTCCATGAATTGCATTATTGAGTCCTAGAAGAACTGTCAGGTGTGATGGTTACTGACATTTGAAAGATCATGGAAAGCAAGAGACCACAAGACGAGAGAAAGGCAAACGTCCTGGTTTTCAAAAAAGGGAAGAGAACAGACTCTGTAAACTAGAGCCCAATGAGCTTGATTTAAATTCCTGGGAAAATTCTATAACAGGAATTAAAAGATGGTTGGTGAGCTTCTAGAAAGATGTGATTACAAAAAATTAGGATGATTTCTTCAACCACAAGTCATACCAGACTGACTCAAATTCCTTTTCTGATGGGATTCCTCAACTAGTAGATGAAGGAAATGCTGTGAATATAATTTACCAGGACTTCAGCAAAGATCTTGTAGAGAAGACGGAGAGAGAAAGGTTAGAAGAAAATACAATCAGATGGATTCAAAACCTGTTGGATGGTGGGACTCAGATAATTGTTCAATGTCAACATGGCAAGAGGGCTCCCGTGGAGCACTCCAGGCATCTGTGCTTGGTCTTGGCTTATTTGACATTTTTATTAGTGACGTGGGTGAAGATGGTATGTTCATTGAAGGCACAGATGACACAAAACTGTCTCTCCTGCCAGGAAGAACCTCCTAACAACTAGGGGTGCCCACAAGTGGGACAGGCTTACTTGGGAGGTGGTGGGCTGCTCCTCCTTGGAGGTCTTCAAACAGGGGCTGGATAATTATTTATCATATGTTACAGTGAGGATTCCTTTTGTGTACAGGTTGGACTAGAGAACCATTGAGGTCTCCAATTCCCAAATTCTGCTACTTTGCTTTTGCCTCTCCCCAGTCCTCTAGCTTGGGAATCTCAGAACCAATAAATTCTTCATTTTTTTTTTACCACATCCTTCTTTATTTTCTAACAAACGAAAAGTATATTGGAAAACCCTCAGTAGGTTAAGAAATTGAGGCTAATACTACCCAAATGCCACTGGGGATTACAGAGCACGAGTCCAAAGTTGGGTATCCAAAATCACATTTAATTGGGACCTGAGACCACACCAAGATGCTTAGGCTTTTCTTTACACAAGTCTCTAGAAAGACTCATGGGAATAGCACATTTGCATCCCCCCTCCCAATCCTCTTCTGCTCTAAGCCTTATGATTCACTGATGGAAATTTAAAATAAAAAATGACTCATACAGCACTTATTGGAGAGGGCTGGGAGTTGAGTACTCCTTTCCATGGCTTCTTCTCCAGATACTTAAGCTGGGGAATGCCCAAAGGAGAGCTTACTTGGCACATCATGGTAGGGTCCTATTTCCAAGGTCTCTTCTGGGATTAAGCTATTCATGGTCCTGGCTGGAGAGGGAAAGCCCTCCTCTGCAGATGATAGGCTTTTGCTTAGTTCTTCCTCAAAAAGTTCAGTCCCAGGTAGTGCTTCTCCAGATGACAATTGAAGGTCACTCCTACAGAAAACAGGAGAAGATGGGCTCAAGGACCCAAGTAGGAAGGGTTAGTTTAGAATAGCCAGAGGGATCTGTCCTCCCCTGAGATAAGAGGAAGGGACAAGGGGGTGGAAAGGATCTAAGTAGAGGCAATCTGGACCTGAGGGTCTCCTCCTTAAAGTAGGAGTTGATTTCATCTTCTACCTAGAAGGTCGGGAGGTGGGGACTGGGAGCTTAAGAATGGAACAATTTTAGAACAGGCATTGTGGAGGATGCAATAGTCTAATAAAGCAAATAAAGTGATTGCTGGATCAGAAAATGACATAAAAGAGTCAAAGGGGCTGTCCATGTTTGCCTCTTCAT
>CM053593.1:360876072-360917690 GCA_028646575.1 Pseudocheirus occidentalis
TGAGGTAGGGGCTGGATAATGTATAGATGCCTACATTCCTATGTGCCAAGCTCATGGAAATGACTTCACCTGAGAAACAACCTGGGGATGGTGGGAGGAGGGGGAGTGTTCCCCGAGAAGCTTAAAGAAAACCTGTGAATGTTCGCTTTCTTCCAGATCTTAAGCCCCAGAAACAGGAGAAACAGACTGCTCCTTCAAGGGGGCGGGAAAGTGACAACCGAAACCTTCTGGGTGAGAAAGAGGGGAAGTTAACCTGTGACAAGGACTTGAAACTCTTTCGGGTTTACAAGGGGCCTGTTTAAATCACTCTGGCACATTAATTGCCATTTTGGAATCTGGGCAGAGCACCAGCTGGAGACTGGTAGGTCCTGAGAAGGGAGCATTGAATTCACACTTCTATTCCCTTGGTCTCCACCTAAAGACCCTATCCGACCAAGCATCCTCTGCTTAGAGCTGCTGACCCAAGTGGTACAAGTACGGATTCCAGACTCTCAGGCTAGGCCCTAGCAACCCAGAGTTATTGACTCTCCTTAGCCAATCTTTCTCCAACGCCAGTTATTGGAATCCTTGGTGCAGCAATATTCTTCTTATATAGGAAGTCTGATGGTTTCTGCCCTTCAAGTCTTGTGCTCTGTTCATTATGCCACATTCCTGCTTTACCAGCTGAAATGTTATTTTATCCTTATGACATAACATTACCTTCCACAGGTGGCCTGGCTGAGGTATGGCCCAATGAGCTGCATGGATTTCCATAATGTTTCAATCCACATAGCACGGAGTTTGGGGGTCTCTGCAGCCTGCCAAAACAGTATGAGGAATATCTAGCTGGCTTTCAAATATCAGTGAACTTGACCCCAAAGCAGGTTAAAATCAATCACTACTTGCCCTTGTCAGTCTTTGTTTCTCCAGCTCTCCCAGCTGGAGCCAAAATGGCAGGTGGCTTAGAGGAACCATAGGGGATGGGTTAGGAAAAGCCTGTGGTGACCCAGAAGAATGAGGAGTGGGCCTGAAAAGTGTTTCAGGATCGCTGCAATCTTGTGGATACCCAATGGAAAGCCCATTTTATTTCCTAAGTTTTGCATCAAGTGGCCATTGTATAATACCTGGAGATAAGTGTTTGCAAAATATTTAAGTTACTGATAATTAAGCTACAAGAAAGTTTTAGTGGAAAGTTCCTGAAAAGGCTTTAAGAGTAATGGCCAGGAGGTGCTTAATTTAAAGCATACGGGGTTAGGCAGGAAACTAGATACGTAGGGCTCTCTCTCTGATATGTTAGGGCTGTGGATTGAACAGGTCAGGAGGCCCAATCTGCTTCTGCCTGTCTCTCAGGGGATGGGAGCCTTAGTGACAACACAGCATAGAGACCTTTATTCTCTTATATAAAGCCCAGTCTCTAGCTCCAGCCTCAATACCTGGCTGTGCTGTATACCTTTTAAAAGTGAGCTGGACATTGAGGAAAAGTTGTCTGAAGGAAGAGCAGAATTTAAAACAAAACAACTCGATCCCCACCATCCTACAGATTAGACAGTTGCCTTCACAGAAGCCACCTTACCAGAATTTTCTTCTTTCCATTTTTCATTGTAATCTCAAAGAGGTAATCACCATTCAGTGTTCCAAATTCCCTCACAGCCTGTACCTAAGGAAAAGCTCACCTTATATTCTGGGAATAATGATCAGTACACACAGTAATAAGTCTTTTCAGAATGCTCTTTTACTTTTCATAGGCTAATCAGAGCCTATGATGGTAGCTAGACAGGATGTTCAAAGCCATTGAGTATAACCCTCTCATTTTACAGATCAGGAGACTGAGGCACAGCAGCTTGCCCAGGGTCACAAAGTCAGAAAGTATTTGAAGTAGGATAAGGACCCTGGTCTGCTTGTTCTACCAGCCTCAAGTACTCCCCACTGGTCTGTCCTCCACTCAGCTGCCAAATTAATCTTCCTAAAGTACAGATCTCAACACGTCATCCCCCACTTAGTAAACTCCTAAGGCTCCCAATCACTTCTAAGAACAAATATAAAATTCTGTTTAATATTCAAACCCCTTCACAACCTGGCACCCTCCTACCTTTTCAGTCTTCCTATACCTTACCCCCTCCCCCCATATACTCTATGATCCAGTGACAGTATTGCTATTTCTCAGACAAGAGACTCCATGTCTGAGCATCTACCCTTGCTGTCTCCCATCCCCAGAATACTCTCCCTCCATACCTCTACCTCCTGGCTTCCCAGGCTTTCTTCAAATACCAGATAAAATCTATCATTTACAAGAAATCTTTCCTGATCCCCCTTAAAGCTAGTGCCTTTCCCCTGATGAGATTACATATGTGTGTGTGTGTGTGTGTATATACACACACACACATATACATATACATAAACACATATACATTTATATATACATATGCATTATGTTTGTGCACACACATACATATACATACACACATATACACTTATACATGCATATGCATTATATATATGTGCATACATATTTCCAATCTACCCTGTACGTAGGGCATTTGTAAATAGTTCTTTGCATATTGTCCCCCTCATTAGACTGTGAGCTCCTTGAGAGCAGGGACTGTCTTTTGCCTGTCTCTGTGTCTCCAGTGTTTAGCACAATACCTGGAGTAGAGAAGGTACTGAATGAAGGTGTACTGACTGATTGCCTTTAGGTCCAGTGCCATATCTGCTATACCGCACTCCTGATTTTCTAGTTGGTTTTGCCTGCTAGTCTATCTTCATCAAATCTTGTAACTTTACCAGTAGGAAAACTGGAGCACAGAAGGATTGGTCCAAGATCAAAAATAGTCGACAGCCAAGCTGATACTGCTGATTTCTATCCCCTGACACTCAGGTCAATTCGCTTTCTACAAAATCTCTTCGATATGCTTAGATTTAACAAGGGTAAGAAAAAGACATCTACCAGATGATGAAAAGAAACCTGGGACCTTGTTGCCAAGTGCCACAGATGCTCTGATTATGCTGATCACCTCATGATCTTGCCTTTAACTCTTTGCTTTTTGAAGGCAGGATAGTGTTAGAGCAGGATTGTGTATCCCATCATGCATCTAGGGAATGAAGTGAGGAAACCCTCTCTGGAAAAATTGTTTCTGCCATTTACTTAACTCATACACTGTATATGCCCTCTTATGGTATGCATGGTCTTTTCCAGGCTCAGAGCTAGTAACGAGGGCCACTGCTGTGTAAGTTGGCACAGAAGGCAGGCAAAGGTCCACCTTCTTCACCTTTCACTTGAGCTGCCTGCTCTGATGCCCATACTTAAGATACCTACCCAGAATGTGCAGTACTCAGAGGAAGGCCTCCCTTAGGTCAGTCAAGACCATGCTTTGGGGGCAGTTGAGTATCATTCTCACAAAGCTTCATTTACTTACTGTGTGCATATGGTATTGTCCTCTGAGATAAGCCTGAAAACACACATCACAAGCTCAGAAAAGGCCCTCAGCCTTCTCTGATGAACAGAAGAAAATAAGAATGGGAGGCAAAAATAAAGCAAACACCTACTGTATCTCCACCCTTCTTCAGAAAGAAAGAGAAGGTAGTATTTTGAAGTCGGAACCAGTATTGCACCCACAAAAATTTCTAAAAGAGAAAAAGTATTTTTAAAAATCATTATAGGCTTCCATGCTTTTATTATTTATAAAATTATCAATGTATCAAATTTTAATAGCAAAGACAACTCTAGAATTTGTCTAATAATAATAAAGTTTACATGCAAACACATTAGGATTTTTATCCAAGATTTTATCCAAGATCTTAATCTTTTTCCCCCAAGATGTGTTTTTTTAAGGGAACAATATAGAAGAGAGAAACATTTCTTTGATACAGCAATGGATCTGTGATTTGATATGCATGTTCCATCCAAATACAGATTTGCATCTTTCAGGAAATAGTACATTTGTAGGACTGGGAGTATAGTTCTTCAACTTCATTGGCAATAAACCAAATGTGTCTTGGACCTCTTGGGCAGGCTCATGAAGTCCATGGCTCCCTCCTCAGAATTGTTTTTATTATTTTTAGAATTGTTTTTAAATGCATAAAATAAAATGTAGAGGATTATAAAGGAAACTAATTCTATTGAAACACATTTATCAAAATATCACAAGCTCATGGACCTGAAGTCAAAACCCCCTGGTATAATAAGAGCAATGCTGAATCACAGTAAGAGAAGTCAGGGTATTGAAACTTGAGGCTCTCAGCCTGTTTTCTCATTCAGAGGATGGGGATGAATAATCCTTGAAGTTATTTTTAATCGCAGAGGGTGACTGGGAGAAAAACATGCTATAAACCTTAAATGTTTATTATTGTGCGTATATAGTATTGGATGAATTAGGAAAGGAAACCATGTCTGTTGGATGTTGAACCCAGAGCATTGTTCCACTCATCTACATGATGCTACACATCATCAGAGCCAAGAAACATCTGAAAAGGTTAGTAGCCAAAGTTGCTTGGAAAGCTTCAGAAGTCTTTTCAGATATTGTTAAAATTCTCCTGTCCATCAGAGATACCCACGAAAGCAAGGGCTAATTAATGCTTAAAAAGAAATCTATATTCCTTTTTAATTGATTTTTTAACTAAAATAAACAACTTCATTTAACTTTTATTTGCATGTTAATGTCACATTTACTCCATGCCAAGTTGTTGCTTCCATTTTGGGGAGGAGATTTTGTTCTTTGGAGCTTAGGAACAATTTGTTCCTTTTCAGTAAGTATGCTCTCAGTATGGCAAGGGGAACTCATGTATGGGTTGATTTGGCCACAAGCCCTCTAAGTATGCCTTCAAATTCTCTTAACCTAGATGAGCTCAAGGAGCAGAGGATCCATATTTAAACCCTTCAATTCTATAGTTCTCTATTTTCAAGCACACAAAGCAAGCACCTGAATGTTTTTGGGGCCAAGGACCCCACGTCCTGCCCCATTGCTCAGCCTGAGCACATCTGCCAACTCCATCACTGCAGCAGTGGGAAGGAGGGATGTTGCATGTGCTCTTGATGGCCTGGATAGTTTCACTGGAGGTCTTAAAGTAGACTCAGAGATCTGAGCTCCTTGACTTGCTTGATTTTGTGGGATTTTCTGGAGCAAGTGGCTTCATAATTTTAAATGATTACCTAGGGCAACTCAAAGGATCTTTTTATATATTAAAATTTTTTTCTTTGTTTCCTCCTATTTCTTCTATTTAAAAATTTAAAAAATTAATCTCGTTTTTATATTACCTTCATTTCCAAATATATCCCTCCTCTTCCCAGAGGTTCATCCCTTAAAAGGAAGAGCAGCTGACAAACTAACCAGCACATCCACAGGGTCTGATGGTTATAATCAATATTCCACACTTGAAGTCCCCCATCTCTACAAAGGAGAGGGAGGGAGGTGGATCTTCTCCATTCTCTTTCCCTCCTGTTTATTTTTTCTTTTGTCTTTAAATGTCTGCAGATATCTTTTGCTTGAAAATCACTTATATTCCCCAATATGATTCTCTCTCTTCCCCTCCCAAGAAAAGCATCTCATGGAATAGAGTATTTAAAAAGGGAGAAAATTAGTTCAACAAAGCTAACCAACACAATAAAAAGCCTGAAGCATCTTCCACACCCAAGGTCCCCCACCTTTATAAAGGAGCAGGAGAGGTGTCTTCTCATACATCTTCTTTGGAGGCAAGCTTGATCATTAGAATGGCACAATATCCTATTTCAATTTTTTATGGTTCTATTTACTTTGTTGTTGCTTTTAGACAACAGGGTTAATAAAAAAAACTTCTCTGAGAAAAGGAGCTGGTTCTCAGAGCTATGGAAATTGAAACTGTGTGGACTATTTCAGCAATCAATGGCTAAAATGACCTAAGAAGTATCTGGGTAGAGTTGACAAGAGAACGAGCTTCAGCATCAGGCACTTGTGACTTGTGACCCTGGGCATATTAAGCGACTTACTCCCTCCTTGCTCCCAGCAACTCTCTAAAATGATATGACGCAATGGAAAGATCATTGGCTCTGGAGCAGAAGGACCTGGGTTCCAATCCAACTTCTGCCCTCTTTACTATTTGTGAGATCTTGAAGTTAACTTTTTTGGATTTCAGTTTCTGAGGGGGTGGGTCTGAGGCTTCACCTTACACTCAACAAACTGGCCAATGACAAGAGATGGGTACACTCAGAATGGATGATGGAAATGCAGGCATACTAAGGCATTGTTGGTGGAGCTGTGAATTGGCACAACCATTCTGGAAAGTCATTTGCGAATATGCAAATAAAGTTGCTAAATTGTCATTCTTTGACTCTACATGGTATGAGATTATAAGAATAAGCTTGGTAACAAAGAAAAGATGGAGTCCTTAGGGATGAAATACTGCATAAGACATTAGAATTTCCAATGCATTGACTGATTTTATGATTTTTATTTTCTTCCTCTTTTCCCCATGTTAGAAAAATGTTTTATTATAAAGGATAGTTCTCTGGGAAGGAGATGGGGAGGGGAAAAGTGAAGGAATCCAGATGATGTAACCCAAAATATATTGATAAAAATATCTATTTTTTTAAAAAGAAAATAAAGAGATTGAACTAGATAGCTGAGGTTCCCTTCTGGTTCTAGATTTATAATCTAATGACAAAGTTTAAGAAGAGTTTTCCGATCTGCTTTGGTAGAGAGAATTTCCTCATCAAGAGTTGCTGATGAAATTATAGCATCAAATGTTCTTTCAAAACATATGGAGTAAAAAAAAATAAAGTACTGATGCATTGTGTTTAGACATAACAGACACCATGGTGAACTGGAAAGGGCTCTGGCTCTGAAATCAAGAACCTGTGTTCCGATCCCATCTCTGATGCTTACTACTTGCATGGGTCTAGATTTTTACTCAGGAAAACAATGAAGCTGGTCTCAATCCCTTCTCACTCTAAAATTTTCATCCTCTGGCACTTTTCAAACCCTGATACCCCTTTAACAAAGTCAAATTTTTTTTAATTTAATTTTATTTCAAAGTCCATTTTTCAAAAACTTTTCAAAACACCCAAGTATCAGAGAGCTAATATTTGCTATAGAATGAGAATAAATTTTGAAGATGAATGTCAGATAAAAACTTGACACAGAACATACAAGAAATCATTTAGTAATACATAAAGATCAATCTGTAAAGTGTTGAATGAAACAAAGTCATCTATGGACATGATTCATAAAATTAAAAATACAATTAAAAATATAAAAAGAAAAACACTTAAAATAACTTCCAGTTCTATTAAAAAGGAAATACATAGAAGATATTAATTAAAATAATAAAAAAGTACCTCATCATTCTCATAAATTTTGAAAAAATGAGAAGAATAACACCAAATACTGGCAGGGTTGTAGATAGAGAAGCCCTCCAATGTCACTGGAGACATCATAGTAACCTGGTGAGCTTTATAGAATAGTAACCTATGAATACTCAACAAGAATCACCTAGGATCATAGATTTAAAGCTAGAATCACATAGTTAATAAATATCTGAGATCTGATTTGGAGTCAAGTTTTCCTGACCCAACATCTCAGCACTTTTCACCACTCATCCTTTGACTCTATAATCCCACTATGGGAAATTTGTTCCAACATCAGATAAAATATACTTTCATCTGGGCGAAGAACTCCCTGGGGTGGAAATTCCCTTTCACACACAGATCAGCAATTGTATGTAATATGGTTGTTCTTTTTTTTTTCTTTCCAGTTGTTTCTATTAATTATTCAGACTGAGTTCCACTATGGCCTCAGATGCCTTAGCCGTGGAATCCTGGGCAAATCACTTAACCTCCCAGCCTCAGTTTCCTCATCTGTAAAATGGAGTTAATAATAACATCTACCTCCCAAGATTGCTGCGAGGATAAAAAAAAAAGTAGCACACTCTTCAAATGCTACTTATTATTATATCATTAAATTGCTTTGGAGGGAAAACATATCATTACAGTTGTTTGGCTGGATTTGTTGAAGCCATCAAATTAAAAAAATACAGAATTAAGATCTTTCTCCTCCTTTGAATACTGAAATGGTTGCTTGTTGAAGATTGCTAAGTGGACAATAAAAAAAATTTAATAAGTAAAAGAGACCACTTACCACTTTATCTTTTCTTTTCTTCAGGAAACTTTCAAAAACCAAAGCCTCTCCACAAGCCATTATTTCCATTTCCTTTCCCCTGTGCAAGTTTTCACCTTGACATTCACAGTTCATCAGGAATGTTTCCTCTTTTCCAGCTTCCCCCGTCAGGTGATAGGGAGAGCTGGGCAAAGAACATTCCAAACTCATCTCACTTCCTCTTTTTGGGGTCTCAGAATAGAACCCAGCCTGCCCTGCCCCGCCCCAACCTCTTCTAACTTTAGGGAGTGTTTCTACTGCAACGTTTGAAAGCTTTTACAAATAAATTGGGACACTTTGCTCCTTGCTTGTTTAGCTTCATGCCCGTCCGTGTTAACATGAAAGACAACATCCTGGGCTGCGATTAAGCCCCTCTTGAGATGCTATGTAAAAATACTGCTTGGGCTAAGATAGCGTGAGATACTATGAAATTCCAAACAGTCAACATTACAAATAGAAGTATCTGTTCCTATGACTGCCTTCCAACATACTAAGGGCTGTTTATAATAGCAGCAGCCTAAGGAATGAGTATAGAAAGCATAATTCACTCTCAACAAACAGGGTCTCTCTTTTCTAGTTAGTCCTATTTGTTTATTTCAACCAAAGAGGCTTCTTTTTCAATCACAACTTTCTATTTCCCAGGGACCCCCCCCCTCCCTTTGGTACTCTCTACATTTCTCCTGAGCATATTACAAAACCCAGAATAATTTTTTTGTTATTACTACACTTCTATGTACTTTTCTTTCTCTTATATTTCCTGTCCCTTAAAAATGTTGAGGGGGAGGGGTGGGAGAGGGGGGAGGGAAATCAATACAAATGTTCACCATTTTTCAGTTTTGTAGAAGCAAGATGTTCAGAAGCGGAGGTGGAAGCTATTTTACCCCTTGCTCAGTTAGCTGCCTCCTGCACAGATTCCCCTCTTGCCCCACTTCTATAAACTTCCTAAGCCTCCCCAATGCACTTCTAACCCCAAGAGTACATGTCAACAGTCTGCCATAGTTAACCAGTTTTTTCTTCCCAAGTTAAAAGTGCTTAAGTCCCAAATCAGAAACTTCAAAGGAGATTCTAAATATAAAATATTTCTCAGTTACCAGTCATCTTGGAATCTCTGACAAAAACACTCAGAAAAGCAGTTTTGCTTAAATCAATCTTTCACTCTTAGCACAGAAGAATTTTGAAGATGAGGAGTCAGAGCTTAACACAGTGCCTGGCACGCAGTACTTAATACGTGATCTGAGTTCTAAACTAGCTGTCAGGCACTGGATAACCATTCTTTAGTAAACAGGAATAAGAATTTCAAAGCTTACTGAAGACTGCCATGGCTCAGGCTCCACAGATCCTAGGTGCTTATACAGCACTCCCTCTTTCCTACTTTAAAGTGGAATAGGCAGACCACTTACCTCTCTCATCTTATCAGCTGTCCTTAGGGATACTTCAACTACCTACCACAATGGGAAAGCTGTGAGGTTCTGTTTTGGGGATTTCCCCCCCAGCTTTAAAGTACTGCCTAAATACATTTTTCAATATATCAGGGGAAAAAATAGGGAAGCAAATAAGGTACCTACTATATAAAAACTGACAGTCACGTGTGACTATTGTGCTAGCCCAGGAAAGGGTCAGTTGTCTGAACTCTTCCCTTAAAAGAGCAAGAAAAATCTCTGAGAGGGAGAAAGTTCCTTGTGGGAAAACAGTAATTCAAAAATGACTTTTGAAAACCAGCTGTGAATCACTATTCTCCCATATGTTACCAAATGCAACAACTTTGTCCTCGTTTCTAAATAAACTCCACCTTTTGTCTGAATGACACACTTCATAGAGAAACGCCGATTGTCTCCTGCATCCTCTCTTCCCAGTCCTGAGCCTTCTGTGAACTGTCCCCTTGCCTCGTCTTCCTGAATCCGGACCCTGCATAAGTTACTGCCACATCCCTCCCCCTCCACTCTTAACTCGAGTGCTGCCAGACTGAGATGGAGGAAATCCCTCCCCTGGGCTGACTTGTTCTGCCGCTGCCTCCTGGGACTCTCACTTCAACAAGGCGATCCTTTTATGCCTTTCATAACTGATTCCCTACCCTACCTCCCATCTTCTCTCTGTCACCACCCTGTCTCTCAGTGGAAGACCCCTCCAGAGTCACTTGTGTGGACACAGCTATAGATCTTGCGCAGGTCTATATATGTACATGTAGTCTCTGCTACTAGAACGGTAAGTTCTTTGAGGCCAGGGACTGTTTGGATTTTGTCTTTCAATCTCTAGTGCTTAGCACAGTGTACCACGGTACATAATAAGCACTTCAAATCTGGCCTCTGTGAGACCCTGGACAAGTCACTTAACCCTGTTTGCCTCAGTTTCCTCATCTATCAAAGAAGCTGGAAAAGGAAAGGCAATCCACTCCAGTACCTTTGCCAAGAAAACCCCAAATGGGGTCATGAAGACTCTGACACAAGTGAAATGACCAAACGACAACAAAGCACTTAATAAATGCTGGTTAATTGACTGATTTCTAGGAGAGAAGACCCAACATGAATGAACCACAGTACACATTAGTAATTTATTGAAATATTTTAAAAGGCTGATGATGGAAAAAATAAGTTTATCGTGACGGTTTAGATTCATTAGATTTATTCTTTCATTTAAAAAAGTTGCTGTCTACATGGTTCTAACCAGGTATAGAACACATCAGGAAGCATGCGGCTACTGTGATATTCTACAACACAGCAAGAACTGTGCACTCCCTTGGCACCACAGCTACAGCCAGGACATGACAGTTTACAGGGTGGAGGAAATTAAACAGTAATGGTGTTTTGAAGTAGAAACATTTATAATGTATAAACTGATTCCTCCCCCATGTGATCTGAAAGGGTTTAAAAAATACAACATACTCAAAAATTAAGGAATACACAACAATTACACTGATTCTTTTGCTATGTGACTTTCTGAAAGTTCTGCTCCACCCTCAAAGGGGAGCCTCACGTCCAGCTGTCCGTGTCAGAGATTGTACCAAGCGTCGGTGGCTGGTGTGCCAGAGTGAAGCTGTCCTTGAAACGAAACAAAACTCCACTGGAAAACTGATGCCTACCCTCCATGGAGAGACAATTGTGAACTTTACCTCGTATAGCTTAGAACCCCCTCCCACCCTACCCCCCAAAGCATCATTTCAAATGAATGTGAAATAAATAAGTAATTCATGAGCAAGTACAATTGAGTTGAACTAAAACCTATGATAGTGAGCTCCAATTAAACACTAATATGATGCTGTGTGGAAACATCTATGGACAGCATTTCCATAACTCAGTTTTCTTCGGAAGCCACATATCTTGCTGCCTGAATATATACATTATTTACAGAACATTCCCTTTTGGCCTCTGTAGCACGGCCACCTTTCTGTGGCCAGTAAGCAGAGCTCTTCTTTGCATACACTAGCCAATACTGCAATCATTATCTTTTAAAATACTCTTATGCAAGAATTACAAATATTAATAAAGTAACTCTGCATATATAAATATCTCAACATTTCTAGCAGAATTTAAAGCATTCAGAATGTACATAAAAGTACTGGTTTTTGGTAGGGCCAGTATTATACTTGTTTAAATCATCGCTGCTTCAACAATGCTTTGTACATAGCAAACCCCAAAACTGCAAACACGGTAGCACCAAAACTTGCTCGAAGCCAAAACGTGGAGCTCTTGAGGTCGGCTTGTGTCACGTGCCTGTAGTCGGAAAACAGAAGCAATTTCAACAACAGGACTTATTTGAGAACATAGTGTTACATCAATCAAGAACTTTTAGGGAAGTATTAGGACACTTGTCAGGCTAATTTAAAACTGCTATGTTTACTGAAGCTTTGCATCAATACAGCTGATAGCATAGTTTAGCCATTACCATCGATGGGAAAAGAGGCATTAGTTTTGCAATTAGCTAACATTTTATAATAGATGAGATTTAGTATTTTTCATTATTGCATTTTTCTCATGAAGAAAGACCAATAAGTGGGTAAAAAGCAACCCACCACTTAAAATTATCTGCTGGTCATTAAAAATGAGAAATACAATCAAGTTTTCACATCTTTGAAGGTAATTTTGCTGAATTCAAACAATGAGCAAAATCACCCCACTCCAGGAATCTCAAGATACACTAGGTAGCTTAGTGACAAGTGGCAATACTTTTCTAAGAGCAGTGATAAATCAAACTTTAGAATTCCTAGTCCCCTTTTAAAAATTTGGAGGAACCCTCCCCCACCAAAGGGGAAAAAATCCCTACTAGTTTGCATCACGTTAAAAACATGTTAATAGGAAAACAGGTGTTAGTGAAACAGGCAGTGAAAACAGTACAAACCAAAAGGCGCAATGTAACATGGTAGAATGGAAGTGATTGGATGACATAAAAGAAGCCATGTTATGCATGACAAGGGTCGGACAGCCAACGACCCCACTCTCCCCCATCACCACAAACTAAGCTTGTGAGCATGCTCAGTTAAAAACACCACTGGCTACCCTCAAGAGTCTCAAGTATGACAGCTTACCACAAGGAAGAGAAAGCTTTAAAGCCCAGGTGGGACCAAGGCCTTCATTCAAGTGTCACCAAAGTTTTAGTTAAGCAAAGATAACATGTAACTGAGGTGACTGGGAAACCTATGGATTAAAGGGCCCATGGGTGTCGTCTAGGCTAGGCTATTTTCAGACCTACCTACACTGAAGAAACAGATTTAGGTAAAAGTTAAGTGTCTACAAGAAAGGAGATACTGAGGGTATAAACACATGCAAAAGAGAGTTAATAGCCAAGACATTATGCCAAAGTATTTTGCTCCTTGACCAGACTGCAGAATGACCTTAGTTCCTAAACACTGTGCTGCCGTCATGCGTAGCTAGGGTGATTCTGCATTCCGTGAGCCCCAGGATGCCGTGCTTATCAGCACTGCCCAGCAGCACAGCACTACAGTGCCCTCCCTCACACACCGAAAGAAAAGGAAACCTCTCTTTTAAAATGATTCTTTATGGGTGTTTTTAAGAGTAAAATGATAACACAGGTGCATTCCATCTTGCAAGTTAGTTCTTTTAACACACAATATCTTTTTTTTTTTTTCAATAATCACTTAAGGAACTAGATATCTGGGTTTCAGTTTTTCCAACTGGAAAACACCCAGCAGGGTCAAACCAGTGAGCGTGGGAAATGTTACCTGGCTTCAAGAAAAAGTGGACCGTGAGATGACTCCATGAAGATGGAATCTTCTACGGAGCTGACAGCGTGCACCTGGTGAACAATACTGCTTTCGTCGTCTGCTAACAGCGTGGCACCCCACTCAGCTACCTGGGCTCTTAACCTTTTGCACACACGCACAGTTGTGGTTCATGGCACGACTCAACACAGCAAGGGTCTTAAAATATACCTTAGTTACACACCCCATAATATAGATTTGCTTGCTAATCTGCAATGCTTTGTCTCATTCTTTCTACCTTTTTCTGACTTCAAACAAACTTATTCTATAACGGATTATTCCATTCCATAAGCATTTTGCTAAAAAAAAATATATATATATATATAACCTTTAACATCTGAACAAGCAACTCTAGGGCTCTTGAACACATTTCCCTACACATTCTTAGTATTGCTCTTTCTAACCTTAGATCTGAGACATTTGGATTAACTCCCTTGAAGACACTACCATTTGGCACTTTTGGGGCAAATTTGGGCACATCAAAGTATCCATTTATGAGGAGGCTAACACTCAGGTCCTGCTGTATCTGGGTCACCCAAACACCAAAGGGGCAAATCACCCGGAGTCTAACTCTTTTACCCTTACCCGCAGACTAATTAATCATTACAGAAATACCATGCATGAAAACTAACACATATCCC
The DNA here is from genome assembly GCA_028646575.1 of Pseudocheirus occidentalis. NCBI lineage: Eukaryota > Metazoa > Chordata > Mammalia > Diprotodontia > Pseudocheiridae > Pseudocheirus > Pseudocheirus occidentalis. The sequence goes on from CM053593.1 coordinate 360,890,028, forward strand.
CAACATCTTAGAAGCTGCAAAAAAACACCCAAGTTTACATTGACTGATGCTTTCATGGCTAGTGAGAGTCTCTAAACTACTCCAAGTCAACAAGTATGTAATTTTAAAGAGGAACACAAGCTACAGGTACATTACAGGGCTTATCTTATATTGGGCTCCAATAGCAGCCAAAGTAATGCAATTTCTCCATTCAGCATTGAGGGTGAGTTTCTTACCTTCGCTGCTTCAGAAACCACCTGCTAGTCCCTCACTCTTTGTTGGGATTAACCTCATATTTTTACCAACATGGATAACAGGTGTTTTGTTTTTATTTTTTTTTAACCTTGAGAAAGGACAGGAAGGACTGTCTTGCTACAATCATATGAAAAATACAGTCCAAAGGGGTTCCCAACACAGAATCTCTAATTCTGTAAAGATGTTTAATGTAGGCTTCTCCTTGCTGGAGTTATAACAGGGGACCGCTACTGAAGAAAATCTCCATCTTGACTTGACAGCTCAATTTTCATTAGCTTTGCAAAACAGTATTTATCTATTCCCCAAGCACTCTATGTAATACAGATGCACGTATTTACACATGACAAACATCAAATGCACACACTGCTGAGGCTTGGCTCACACAAATACAGCCCCTTAACACCACTGGTTTACTGTGATACTTAAGGCAAGCAACCATTTACTCATAAAATACTTCAACATCTTCATCAATGTTACAGACATTCTGGGATATAGAAACAGAGTTGGGAAAATAAATTATTCTTTTACTAAATGCACTTGAAAGCTGTACTAACTAGGCAGTATTCATAAAGAGAAGGCTTTTATAAAACTGACAGTGCAATAACATGAACAGAGACAGGAGGGACCTAATAGTCATTACAAAGTCTGATCAAGGTTTGTTATTTCAGGAGATCTCTAACCAGCACTGGCTTCATAAAGCTGCCCGAAGACAAGCCACAACCACATCTCAGCCATCCCAAAGCACAAATCTTTCACAGGGGCTCCCACCAATTACCATGTTAGAAGACATGTTGATATCTTATGACATATCTTTTCTACCTCAACTACCATCTCAGCATCTCCTAATGCTGTTTGCCAGCACAATATCATACAGTTCAGCAGTTCTCAGTAGCAATATCTGATTAGAACATAAATAATGAATTAGTAAGATGAAATGCTTGAAAAAGCCTTTACTTAAGTAAATGGTGTTTATATAGGCACCAAAATACCAAGCTACAAATGTAATTATATATGTACATGGTGAGCTCTAAGTCCCTGCAATGTGACAAAAATTAACAATGCTAAGTATACATTTCTACTTCCCTTGTTTTTTGCTTTATAAAAATGTAAAGTTTGTTTTAAATTTTTTAAATATGCTGAAATTTTATATTGGGCAAATAACTTATACATTTTTAAGTAATCCCAAAGGGGCTCAATAAGAATTATGTCTATCCTAGAATGTACAAACAGGGGGAAGAAGGGGAGAGTAAATGACCAGTGAAATAAAGCACTTTATTGTATAGAAAGCACTTTGCTCATATCAACCCTGTGGAATGGGTAGTAAAAGCATCACACTTCCATCTTACAGAGGAGAAAGCTGAGGTTAAGCAAGTGTCTCCAGGTGACTTGGTAAAGCCAGGCCTCAGAAGCCTAGGCCACATGACCCTTGAGTCAAGTACCTTCTGCAGCATATCAGAGCAACTCTCGTGTTACATATACCTTGGCAGGCTGCCAAACTCGGGGTGAGGAGTGGTTAAAATGGGACTAAAAAATAATTAAATTTTCTTTAGCATCAAATGCAGATGATTTTGCAACAGTAAGAATTGCCTCGATTAGAACAAGCTTTCTGGGGCTTGTTTAACAAAATCACCGGCAAACTCGGTCTTCAGGGATACTAAAAGTGCTCCTACTAAGATCAGTCAGAATATTGACAAGCAGAATATGAGGGAGTGGAGCATGATGGGAAGGAATTCACTAATCCTGGAATTGGGGGTGGGGTGGGGAAGGGCTTGGGTTGCAGGCCCACCTCTCACCTTTACTACCTGTGGGGCTGTGGGCAGATCACTGAACCACCCTGGTCCTCATTTCCTCAACTGCAGAATCCAGAATTTGGAACAGCCAGCCTCTGAGGGCCACTCCCCTCCAGAGCTAGGATGTGAGGATGGGAAAGAGAAAGTGCAGGAAGACTAGGTGCAGGGCTATTGTTTCTCCACCAATTATCTCTGACCTAAATTTATCCTTTCCCTTTCTTCTCCTCCTCTGTAATCTTATTCCTTCCAACCACAACACCACGAGAACACGTTCTCTGGACACTCCATGCACACATGCACACACACTCACACTCCAGGCATGAAGTTAACTTTGAAGAACAAAATAAATTGGCACAGCATTTCCAGAAAGTCCAAGCTAACAGGCACCTGCAACCATAGCTAACTACGTTCTAGTCATCGTAACACCAGAGCTGCAAAATGAAAAACCAGTCCAGACCTCCCCAAACTAAAGTACAGGGGACTGGTCACATTCTGCTTGGTTGACAGAATCAGGGCCTGGGTCTTCAAGTGTAGAGATTTCCTCCAACAATACGGACTGTTAGCTATTTACACCTCAGATCCTCAGGGAATGAGATCCTTTGATTTAAGGTAACACAGCTGGTTGTTGGTCAGAGAAAGGAGTTTTTCCTGACTCCAAGGCCAGCCAGTCACCTGCTCTGCTTTGCATAACCAAGCTTTCTGACTTTCAGAAGGTCTTGCAAAGAAATGCTTTTTTGAAATTACGTGCCTGTCAGTTTTGACTCCATTTTCCTTTCTCTATCCCTTCTTTGGCAAAGAGTATTTTGAATTTTCATTTTTTTTTTTTTGGAGGGCATTTGGGGTTAAGTGATTTGCCCAAGGTCACACAGCTAGTTTTTTTTTTTTTGTGTGTTAAGTGTTTGAGGCCGGATTTGAACTCAGGTACTCCTGACTCCAGGGCCGGTGCTCTATTCACTGCGCCACCTAGCCGCCCCTTTGAATTTTCATTTTTAATATAAAAGTTGATTCTATTCATTCAAATTGCAGACCTAATAAAAAGCAACATTTTGATGACATGAAATGTTTCGATTTGTTTTTTCTCAAAATATTTTTAGAATTTACAATACAAGTGCCCAGTGTGGGTTATGAGCACCACACTCTGTTAGCAGGCTGTTAACTAAGCATGACTTAATGCTAACACACTTTGGAAAAGGCCACTACTGTGGCCCCCATGCCTGGCAATGCTTCCCTGGACACTGGCAGAATCCAGATTTGCAGAAGATGGAAGTTACAGAAAAATGCCCTACTATCATCTAAGTACACCTACACAGACAAACTAAAGAGAGCATTAGTTAAGGCAGACCACAGCTTGCCAGATATTTTAACATACCAATAAAGACATATTTGTCAACTAATAACAAAATTGAAAAGGTGCAAGCATCAGCAATTCACTTGAGGAGGTTTTACCAAGTTCTTGTGTGAAACAGGTGAACGTAGTATCAGCGAGCAAACTTTTGTAAGGAATCAGCTGCTTTCACGAGGAAAACCTAACCTAAATCACATGTACAGTGAGCTAGAGTTGCAGTCAGGAAAGCACCATTTTGCTTTCAAACTAGAAAGAATAGGACAAAGTCCTTTTACACCATCTACCACTCTAATATGTGTGACATCTGAGCTTCCATATTATAGCTATCTGTGTTGGTGTCTTATCTCACCAATCCCAACAAATGTGTACGAGCACCTCAGAGACTCTGTGAGATGCCTGGGGGGTGACATTAAAAAAAGACTCTGCCTTAAGGAGCTTATGGCATCCTGGAGGCAAGGAAAATGGCCACACTTAACGCACAAATACGCATACTATAAGGTAGGAAGTGACGGCAGCACAAGACATCTGTGAAAGAACTTTGCATCTCCCCCAGAGCTTGGTTAAGACAGCGGGCACTCAGTAATAAACATCAGAGTAAATGAACAAAGGCAATGTGACTTAAAGATGCATAGGTGAGACAACAAAAAGCTTCTCTGAAAAACCATTGTGGGCTAGGAGCTCGGATGTCTAGGCGATCTCTAAGAGTAATTCTAAAGGCTTGAAAACGGGAAGATCTCTTCTTCTAAAAGTGTCTACGGATTGAAATGACAGGATCTGAAGAAAGAACTGACTGCCATTAAAGCTCTGCCATTTGTACTGCTAACCAACTCTGTAAATTCCTGTAACCAAGTAAGTTTCTGATTTTAATATATTGTTGGGAGTCCTAAAGGGCACGAAAACTCTAACTCATGCGTGGAAAGGCATAAAATCATCTTCTACTCAAAGACTCAACAGAAGGTAAACTAAGAACTTTGTTACCAGAGTAAAATTCTGCTCTCTTGGTATATAAACAATTATCCAATGATTTGACTAAACTAATGCAAATAATTAAAATGGAATGGAAGAAATGTAATTCTAAAACAAAAGTGGGAAACAAGCCACAAAAACAAAAAGAAGCCCCAAAGAGAAGATTCTCTGATAAACATGTGGCTAAAATAAACAGGAGGATTTGACACAGAAATGCATGTGGGATGTGTACAAAGAAAAGCTGTAAGAAGTAACAAACAGCAGACAAGTGCCAATGAATGTCTACAAGAAGAAAAAATTAAAATCATGTATATGTAAAGCCCTACATTAGACTAACAATTCTTAGGTACAGTATGGGAGCGTATGAGTTTGGAAGGAGGACCACCAAAAGGGCCCTGGGTAGTTCAAACAAATGATATAATTTGCATCTTTATAGTAATTTAAGTAAGTAATTTAATTCTCCACATTAAAAGAAAAAAAAATCAAGAAATTTGGCAACTTTTTGCAAGAAGGGTTAGATATAATATATAAGCAAAAAATGTCCACAGAAGGTATTTTTCATTTTTTCCAACTAATACAGCTCTTGTTATAGAACGGTTGAGGAAGAAGCAGGAGGGAACAATCCCTTATTAAATGCCGACTCTATGCCAGGCATGTGCTGGGCATTTTATAAATGTTCTCTCTTTGGGGCCTTACAACAACCTTATGAAGGAGGTGCTGTCATCACCCTCATTTTACAGCTGGGGAGCTGAGGCGAAGCTAAAGTGACCTAGAGGAAACCCCTCGATGACAAAAAGATAAGCCTGGACAGAGTGGGCAAGAGCAGAACCAACTAGTACAAGTTCTGTATGACTTTTACTTTGAAAGAAAACCCCAGAAACATTATTTTCTTTGTGTTTTCAGTTTTACATGCTGAATACAACATATGCTCAGCTGAGTAGAATCAAGAGATTTTTAAAAAACCAAAATGGTTAAGAGTCTCCTATGCTAGGCAACAAAACTGGAAAAACAAGAGGTACCAATACTGTTTGACAGATAAAAGGGTAATCTTTCTGAATAGCCTATTAAGAACCACCCTTGAAAGGGACTAGCTGGTAGGAGTCCATTGGATAGTTTCTTTTCCTCTTCCTAAGTTGTCAACATTTAATTTTTCAGTTCTCTATTTTCATGTTAAGAGATAAAAAATTCTGCTGTTACTGGCAGACATTAAGCTACTTCCAATTTTTAAATGGATGTAGCTAAAGTACCTATGATTCTTCAGGGATCAAGGATGCAAAGTGGTCCACTGAATGGTTCCAGAGTATTTCTCATATATCCTACACCTCCCTCGTGTTATAGTTTAGGTCAAAAGTGCTGGCCTAACATCATTGTGGCCACCAAGTGAATCCAGGCAAAAAAAGAATATAAATAAAACATGTGATAAAGACAGAAAAGATAATACACATTACACACACTCCAATATACCCTATGAAACACAAATCTGTAATAAAAAGTCACTAGGAATATCTACAACAGATTATCAATGGAGAACAGTGTTATATAGCAGAAAGAACACTCAACTTGGGAGGTAGAAGACTTGATTTCTAGAGTCTAACTCTGACCCTAACTGGTTGTGTGTCCTTAAGTCAAAATACCCTCTGAGTCTCAGTTTCCTAATGTGTAAAACGAAGGGGTTGGGCCTTTTCATTTCTAAAATTCTGTAAGTCTATGGGTTTGTGAGCAGTGATTATTAGGAGCCCATCTAGACTCACTTAAGAAAATATCATGCCACATCCACCTCGTTTCTTTTTTCCTTTTTTTTTTAACTAGAACCACAAGATTGGGAGATCTGTGGCATACTATAAATACATCATAAACAGATTTCAGCAAACGGACGACACGCTCCCATGACATCCTTACAGATATGATGAGGGAGATTCACAGCTGGCATCCGAAAGAGCACTGACAGGGTTCTCTTTCAATCTGCAGGATGTCTCTTTCAGCAGTGTCTTACTAGGGGCAAACTGGAATGTATAAAGCCAACACTTTCAGCAATAGTTTGGATGAAGACATAAAAGGAATTCTTACAGAATTTGCAAATGACAAAGAACGAAGAGGTATAGCTAATAAAATATACTACAGATCCAAAAGAATTGCACAACAGGCTAGAATGAGGGGCCAAAACCACGATGAAACTTAACAGAGGTGAATATAAATTTCTGCATTTCGGTAAAAAAAATAATGACTGTAATAAAGGCTGGGGAGCCCTGGTCTAGGAGAAGTTCACATTAAAGTGATTTGGGAATTTAACTGATCGCACATAGTCTGAGCCAACAGAGACAAAGTTTTTTTTAAAAGCTAACACCATGAATAGAAACACAGTAGACAGATTAGAAGATGTGTGTTAATCTGCACTGTGCGGTGGCCACACTACACGGAGAGTCCTGTTCAGCCTTAGGTGTCATCGTATCTTAAGAGGAACACCACCCAATAAGACAGCTGTCACTGGCCAAGTAGGACAGGGAGAGGTCCAGAAAGGATCTTGTGTGAGGAATGGAAATAGGGCCACTTAACCTACAGAAAAGAGTAAAGGGAGACATGATAACTATCTTCAAAACCTGAAGGGTGAGCATGCAGAAAAATGGGACTGTTTTTGTGCCTTTCTACAGGAGAGAGGACTAATGGGTAAAGTTGCAGAAATGGAATAAGGGCAAAAAATTATACCAACACGGAGCTACTGGGTTATTTAGTGGCACAACTATTTACAAAGGTTCCCGTCATTAGATATGGCCAGGTAGAGGCCAAATGACCTTCTCTGGAGGATGCTGTATTAGCAATTCTTGTTCTAAATGAGAGCATGATTTGTAATGAGTCTATGAATATGGAGCCAGTGGTTGAAAGAATTATTTAGTTTGAGCTACCATTCCAAGCTAACAGAATAGTTTCTGTACGGCTAATGTTTTATAAAGGTGTCACAATAAAGTAATAAGATGGATTTTTAGCCAAAACTAATTGATTTTTTTCAATCCAATGATATTTCATCATTCTTCATTATCTGAACCTCTCCTGGATCTTCTCTTTTGGAATTGCCTTTAAAGCCAGTTTACAAGCTATCCTAGAAATAGAGTGGGCATTATATCTCATTCTTTATTACTCAGCTTGATTTCCATTTTATTTCCCAGACTTGATTCTAAGGAACATCTGAATGCTTAAAAAAAACAAACAAACCCACCACCAAAGGACAAAGATTTGCTAGCATGAAGGATATTCTTTAAAAATGCCACAGGCCTGAAGAAGATTCCAAAAGAGGGTTTCCAGACACATTTCTGGTCCCTGGCAATGCTGCTGAAACAAATGTAAAACCTTTGAGAGTGACTGCACTGAAGGAGACAAGATTATTTGGAGGAATAAGTTCTGTTCTATGAAACAATCCAGTGATATTACTTTACAGTCACACCTCTCATGTGCCAGGAGACAAGGACTTCTAAAAGCACAACTCTCAAAAAGTGGTCCTGCTGGCCCTGAAATCCCTTTCCTATATTATTTGAGGTCCTTAATACAGGTGACATGAGATGCTATGTTGTTGAGGAGTCAAAGTCAATCAGTTAGCTTCAAAAATGGAGGTCATTTAAAAAGCTACAGTGTTCCTCACAACAGTTTAAACAAATCTAATATGCCATGAACATTAGTAAGGTCATTTGGATAACATTTTAATTTCTCTGTAAGCTCAATACAATAAAATACTACCTACCACTGTGATCTTTGTACTCCAAGTGTCTTTACTTTTCAACATTTCTAAAATATTTCTACTCCAATCTCTCTATTATCATTCAATATTTTAAAAAAACCACATCAACCTCCTTAAAGCAAAACCCCAAATCTTCCTTATTCATTCCGTCACAGCATCCCCAAATCCATCTCTTATGTTTAAGAAATTACTAAATATGGTCACAAATCCTAAGTACAAACCACCATTCAGCACAATGAGAGTTTTAGTGCCAATTAGTTGCATTTTAAGACTAGTCTCCTGACCAGTGGTGGCTACGTAGTGAAAACTGTATTAAAAAGAAAAGTATCTATTTTCTTTCTTTGGTATTTTAATAGAATGCCCGGCAGGCAGTAAATAAAGCGAGGACCTGGTAAGAACTGCCGTGAAGAGTTTGTTCTTTACAGATTGCAGCAAGTCTGAGTTGAGGAAGCTCTGACAGATGCAGAATGTACACCTGTTGCAGGTGCACAGACAGCGTAACCGGGCATGGCTGCGAAAACACACAGAAGGACACAGTTGAGTTCTTACTCACCAATGAGGCACCACAGGGCTGTGCCAATTGTTCGTTGTTGTTGTTTTAAAGAAACTAAGGCATCAGCAACACTTACAGAGTAAAGGGGCAGCTAAGGGCGGACTAAAGCTGTGCAGAGTGTGCCGCTCCCTGAGGCAACCAGATGGGCCACAACACCCATGTATAAGACCTAAGAACACAGGTCAGACTTGTGCTTTTGAAGAGGGTGGTGGGAAAATAATTATTATTGCATGATTTTTAGTATCTGCACAGCATTAGAAGGCACCCTCATCAGAATTAAAAATAAAAAAACCAATCCAACAACAGGACGAAGTTTTGTTTGCATTTAAAATAATCTCCACTCCCCCCTCCCCTAGCACACACACACACACACACACACACACACACACACACACACACATGCTTGAAAACCAGGAAGGAGTAAGTGCTGCTGGTGAATAAAAGACAACAAAAGACAAGTCTATCCACTTCCAGAGGGGTAGGAATTCCACCCCCACCCTTAATTTACCCAGCACTTTGGGTCCCAAAGGAAACCAAAGTGCTTCTTAAACTCCCTGGAGTCCCATGGCAGGGTCACAGTGCTCTCCGTTAAGCTTAGAGCTGCTGTGCCTAGCAGGCAGTGCCTGCGACTCTAGCTAAGGAATGAGGGGCAACATCAAACCCAACTGGAATCAAGAAGGGCATTAATGCAGAGGCCTTTCAAGTGGAGGGGAACAATTTAGAAGAGTCGTAGGGCACAACTCATTGCACCTCAACCCACATGACCAAGGGCCAAAGTTGCTCTTTAATGATGGCCAGTTGGTCAAGCCCAGTCAGCATGTGATACCTGGACAGGTCCTCCCACATCTTCCCTCTAGAGGCCTGAGGGGCAGGGCCCTCACAAGAGGGCCTTAGGGAATCAATCAACTACCACATCTGGCAACCTCTGAGCACTGCCAGAGGCTTCTCAGCAGGACAACACAGCTGTGCTGATGAGAGCTGAGGAGGGTGATGGCAGATGGTGGTGGGATGGTTAGGGAAGATTAGCAGTATCCCATGGAGAAAAAATTTTTTATTAAGTTTCAATAAGAATCAAAACATTCCTTTTAAAAACATGACTTGTGAGGATGAGAACATCACTGATACTAAAGCCATTACCAGCTGTCATACTGGAATCCATCTGTTACTTTATAAATTGAATCTAAGTCTTTCATGTACATGAAGCTCTATCTATCAAGAAAGGCAGGAGGCAAAGTGTGCTTAGCAACAGCAAGAGGCTTCAGGAGAAGCAGCTTCACATCAACCATAGAACAAGTCTCAATGTATGTACATTTTTCAAATATACATATGTATACATATGCATACATGTAATACTGTGAGATGCGTTGTAAAAACGTAAATCTACATAAAAAGATATATATATATATATATTAAAACATGTTAAAAGCATACTTGTATGATCCGAAGAAAAGACACCATACACCAAGCAATGAGCTCTATCAAGCAGTGCGTTTCTATGCGATTATGGCATATTAAAAAGTATTATAAGAAAAGACATTTGGCAATCCTGAAAGAAAACATCAACAAAATCCCTGGGAAACTATAAAGAAAAAAAATAACTTACAAAGTAGGTTTTTTTAGTAAGACCCAGAGTTTTCCTCAAATTCTCTATTCTATTAATATTTTAGGAGGATCTGTTTCTGAAATAATCTTCTCTGAATATATGTTTTAAAGCAAAAACACCATATAAATTGTACAAATACAAGGAATTACTAGTCTTATAGTACTAGGAATGATTTTTCATCCCATTAGAAAGCAATTAAGAATTTTTAGGCTTTTTTTTTAAGGTATCACTGGAACAACAGAAAAGTCAACTGACTTTTCTAATCTATAATATGCTAATGTTTTGAAATTATCCTCTTACTGGGGAGAAGATAAAACCATTCTGGCTAACAGCAATGTCTGATTAATATTATTCTTGATCATACCGCATTTTTTCATAAAGAAAAAATGTCAAGATCTATATGATGAATGAGGTGTATAATTTTTTTACTTTAAACCCCTAAGAAACGCACTGCCCAAAATGAAATTTTGTTGCAAAACAGAATGACTTGTCTATATATAGTACTAGCAGAATACTCTTCAGAGTCATGCATTTTAAGACTGTCAACTTAATGTGACCAGCTCTGTACATGTATATACATACATATATGTATCAGTATATCATAAATGTACATGAAATTGGGGCTCATAGTCATAAATGGAGAGCTTTTATCTAGCACAAATTCCCTCTACACTAGGTCTTGTAGCTTATAAAATTGAACTTTCTCCTGCATTACCCTCCCTTATCTTCAATGACAATTAACCACCAGTAGAGGAGAGAAGTTCATATAAAGAAAGGACATATGAAAACTGCCAATTCCCACACACTGGTTAAAAAACAAAGAAACAAATTCCTTTTCTGGTTTGTGTGGCGATGTCCTAAAGGCACAATTAAAAAAAACCACACCTTATATATACTGCAGTAGGTTTATTTTTAAAACAAGGGCTGCTTTTGAGTGAATTATTCAATCTTTGACAAATAAAATACCTTCCAAATAAAACTATTCTTTTTGATTTGTACTTTGTCACTGAAAGGTCTCTTTCTGTTGCTAAATCACTTCGACGTGGCAGCGTTCCACCCTCATGATTGACCATGGCATGCAATGCCCCTGTGACCCGTGCAGACTGCAAACGAGACAGCAAGTACTTACGGATACATAGCCATTGTTGTCAACTTAACAAAGATATCCTTACTCGGTGCGTCAGCAGTATTGCAAGTGAAGGCTTGTGGTGGAGGCATTTTGTGTTTCCTGCAGAAGTCACTGGGTGAAATGCTGTATTCTTGCCTAATTTCATGTAGGTCTGACTTTGCTGCTACAATTAAGCAAGGTATTCTACTGTCCATGAAGTGTTGCTATGCAAAGAAAAAAAGGAAAAAGCCTCAAAATCATAGCTTCATGAAAACTCCAGAGCGCCAGTCTATAAAGGGCAAACTGTTTCAGTTGTAAATTGGGAAGGCATCATGACTTTCAAAAGGAATTAACAGAATCACAACTCAAAGACTTGTATTGTTCAGGCCAGTCTCAGACTACAAACAGGGTCTGAACAATCTTCTTTTAATCTAGGAAACAAAACTAATCTATAATAATGTTCTAGGCTCGCTAAAGATTTGTTAAATTCCACACAGGCATGACTTTGATAACAGAATACAATAGTTACAAACCTTAAAAATCCTGGCACAATATTCAAAGGACTTGGGATTACTGACATCATACACCAGGCATACAGCATCACATATGATCTCCGCCTCAGTTAAGAATTCAGATTCAGAGATATCATGCAACTTGAAACAAAAGATAAATGATCAATGTAAATACCAAGAAATCAATAATTGTTCCTTGTACACTAAAAGTTCTACTTCTACATTAAAAGGTCTTCAGGGGGCACCATAGTGCACAAAACCCTGAGCCTGGAATCAGAAAGACCTGAGTTCAAATGTAACCTGAGGCATTCACAAGCTGGGTGATTCAGTGTAAGTCACTGAAGCGCCTTCTGTAGGCTGTGGTGAGGAAGAAATAAGACAACATTAGCAAAGTGGTGTGTGTGTGTGTGTGTGTGTGTGTGTGTGTGTGTGATCACTATCATCTGCTCTTTGGTCTGTCCTGAGAATGATGCAGAGACTACACAGTCATTTTCACCATTTCCCTGGATATTCTTAAAAAGTGCAAGTGCGGTAAGTGTCCCTCCTATACAGAACACCTAAGCTGATCCCACTTAGGAAGCACAAACGAGGAGGAGGAGGAGGCCAGCTCCAAAGAAATCACTGGCCGGAGGATGGCCCACTGAGCTGTACAGACCTGACCGCCCATTACTGCATTTTCTCTCCCTTCTCCCTTCACATTAGGCTTCCTATTGCTGGAACTACTTTTGGGCATGGGGTGGCGTCACCAGCCACACACGACTCACCTAATTTGGAAAAAGGTCATCAAACTTTGGGAGCACCTAAACACTATCTATGCTGATGAGAGAGGGACACAGGGCAAAGAGGAATAAAAAAACCGAAGAAGCATAAATCATCACCAGGAGGATTTAATCTGGTAGACTACAGACAAGTTTAATGTGGTCATTTTATTGGCAAACTAAGAAGAGTTCAACTGTTGATGGCAGGCCCTTAGACACCCAGAAGGCCCTTTAGGTCCTCTTGTTTTTTCACTAAACTACTCTTATATAAATTTAATTAAACCCTCCAAAGAGATTCTAGAGGAGGCTTTGATAAATGTACTATTCATGTCTTGTTCACACAGTGATGAAATGATGGCTCTTTTAAAGTAGCCAGGGAGTCTGTTTATTTGTTTAACCTGGGTGTGTGATCTACTATACAGGGATCTTGGGACAGAAATTCCCTCCCCGACACAGACCAGCAGTCCTCCGAAGCTAGGGGAGCCCAGGGGTCGGGTGATTACAGAGGCACTGAGGAGTCAGTGACTCGCTCAAACTCACACATGGTGCGCATTCATGTCACAAGTAAGATCTGAGGACCTATCTTGCTCAAACAACCAATGAGCACTGATTCAGCCCTTGACATGAAAAATGTCACTTGTTCTGGTCCCCTAACCACCACTACTCCTTCTAGGCAGCTTCCTAAGTAGCTAAGTAAAAAGAGCAGGAAGTAAGAGGGCAAAGGGGAAACTGGCAGTCACTTACAGAGGGTCCCATAATTGAAGGGCGCAGAACAGTTACCTGCAAATTATCTCATAAATTGGAGGAGCAGAGGAGCTAGTGGAAACTGTTCCATAGATCAACTAATGCCACAAACGGAGACTAGGTGCTGAACGAGGGGAAGCTAACTGGTAAGGACCTCTCGGTCCTGCCACCTCTGCCTGGTGTTCCAGACAGTTAAGACCAACAGAACATCAGTTTATACTATGTTGATGAACCAACCCTAAGACGTGGCTAGTAACATTGAGATAATGCAGATATCTTAATGAACTAACCCCCTAAGGTAGCAACAAGTAAGAGTTAGTTCACTCCCTACCACCAAAAGCCTATAAAAATGACACCCCAAACTCCTGTGCCCTGTACTCTTCCCTCCATTACTGGTCTATGCTGACTCTCTGTGCCTGTCCCCTTCCTCATTCTCTTTCCCATGCTGCCTGCCTCCCTCTACCACTCCCCCCACCCAATCCCAGACTTTCTGCCTCTGTACACTGTGCCTTATTAAAGGCACAGCGTGACTGAAGCATTATTCCCCACTTGCTGCCATTGTGGTCTTTCTTGGTGAACATCCAAAGAAATCGACGTGCCTGTTCCCACAGGAACTCCTTGTAGTCCCAATTCCTTAGTCACAATGAATAATTCCATAAATCAACTGGCAATCCACTCCCAGTCTGTGCCTGACACAGCAAAATTCAAGTGTTCATCAGTAAAATTGACATAAAATTTCTTACCAATAAGTATTTCTCTTGTCCATATACATAAACAGTATTAATTGCATAATAAGATTTATGGTCATCACGAATGTGTTTTTGCCTCTGAAAGTAGAACAGAAATCTTTTATTTGCAACATGAAATCATGACACTAAATTTCCACTAACAAATCAGTTTTATAAATAAAGACTTTTCTGCACTATTTGCCACTTAGCAAACATGAAAATGATGCTGGTTTTATACTGTTTAGTTATCAGCATCTAAGGGGCAAAAGACTTTTTTCGACATATGCTGGTGGCTCAAAATGTTCTACATAAATAAAGCAACAGTTGAAAACAAGGCAAAATCAATTACTGAAAATGCCAATTCCAGAGCCACCTTCTGGCTGAAAGGCCACAGTCTTGGGGTCCTTTCATTATAAAACATTCAGAAGAATGAAAGATTCAAAGGGGGTGGGCACACTTCCAGCTGCTCACCACATGTGGGACACTGGGATAAGAAACCAGGAAGGCAAATGCTGCAAACAATTAGGGCACAGATGAAACTTGGTTCAGTGTTTGTCAAATGGCTCAACTCTAGAAGGATTACTAATGCTTTAAGCTATACTTTGCTCTTGATATACATGTATGTCACTGAGTTTTATAAATCCTCATCTACCAAATACAATTTGAAAAGGATCTATAAAGAAACAAGCATACATCATTTTGTTAGATTTCTGAAAGCTGAAAACTTACCATTAGATTTCTTCCGAGTAGAGCCTGAAGAACTCCACTCTTCCCACAACCTTTCATCCCAATAACGTTACATCTAAACACATTTCTTTGAGTCTGCTTCTTTTGAAGATCTATCTTTTTATCTCTTGTTACTAAATAAACAAATAAAAACACATATAATGAACCATTTTTCAGCCTTTATTTTGCCTTAGGGAAAATATGAAGTTATATGGCCACTCAACTGTTTTAAGGAATATTTGCACTTAAGGTCAAGGCCCTATAAAAACAATACCTTATTATAAGGACTCTTAATTATTATTAGAATAAGCAAACTCCACAGACCAGAATATGAATCAAAGAAAACAACTTTAACTCTTTTCTGCTCTCTGTGTTATGAAGGCATTATAACAAGCAAATAAAGGGAAACATACTAGAGTTAACATGTGGTAAGAACAATGAAGGCCAATTTATTTTAATTCTTTGGTATTTACAAATGAGACATAATAAAAAAAAATTCAGATAATCACCTGTGATGGCAGAAGCTTGAGATTCCTGTTCAGTCAGTATTGAATAGCCCAGATAGCCCAAATACTCCAGACACCGCTGCACATCTAAATAGGTTGTAAGCCTAATAAAAGGGAAGATTAAAGCAATAGTGAATAGCTTCTAAAGGAACATCTGTAGACACAGAGCTCTAACAGCTCAAGAGTGGATCATCCCTTCCAGACACAAAAGGGTCACATGCTTTCTCTTTCTGTTAAAACTCTTTCTTGAACTACCTTGGTGTTCAGAGCACTGGCCTGGAGGAAGGCGAACTTGACATCTCAAAGACCCCAGCTCCACCACTTCCTAGGTAGGACCCGATTTGGGGTATATTACACAGCCTCTTTGTGTCTCAGGGATAATCAACTCTGACAACTGTTGTGAAAACCAGGATGCTCATTATAAGTGGGGTATTTTTCCAGCTGTATAGCCCCACAGTACATGTAAGCTGCTGTTAGAGTTAATGTTATTATCACTCAACTCTGGATAAGGAAACTCCTCTGACAACAGCGGTCAGCCTTTTTCTGAGAGGATAAGTGACTTTTCTAGGATCATACTGATATGTCAGAGGGAAGACTTGAACACAGTCTTCCTGACTGAAAGCCCAGCTCTATGACCATTATACATAGCAAGGATTCTTCATCTTTTTTGTGGGTCATGGACTCTGTACCAGTCTGATGAAGTCTATGGTCCCCTTCTCAGAAGAATAGTTTGTTACCTACTTGCATAATTGGAGGAAATGCTAAATTTCAGCGACACTAAAGAGGTCATTTTAACCCCAGGTTAAGAACCAAGACACCATACCATGCAGCCTCTCTCACAGTCTTGTAAAAAGGTGTTTTCTAGTTAGGAAAAGAGAATGAAGTAAATGGCTATCCAATGAGCTCTTGCCGAAAATAAAATAAACCCTGACCAGAAAAAGTAGGCCAAGTGGAGCACAGTTATGAGAGTATTTAGATGAGAAGCTAGAAAAGACCTTAGAGCTCCCCAGCCCCTCTAGCCATAACCCTTAATTTTGCAGGTAAAGAAGCTGATGAGCCAAGAACTAAACAACTTGTCAGGTCAGACAACCTGTAAGTGCCTGAGGTGGGATCTGTGGTCAGACCCACCAAACTCCAAGCCAATGTCTCTCCACCCTCATGTCTCTCTATGTGGCAAAGAAAGCCTTCATGAAGGCCCCACAAAGCCTGCTTTCTGTCTCTGAGAAGAACATCATCCAGGGATCAAGCTCTTCGAGTTACACATCTACTTCCCATGATTATTAACCACTCAGTGAGGTAGACAGTGGGGCAGGTAGGGAGTGCCATAGTGCTGGGTCTGGAGCTTGGAAGACTCACCTTCCTGAGTTCAAATATGGCTTCAGACACGCACTAGCAGTGTGACCCTGGGCAAGTCACTTAAACCTCTGTTTGCCTAAATTCATTGGAGAAAGAAATGGCAAACCACTTCAGTATCTTTGCCAAAAAAAACCCCAAAAGGTTTCACAAAGAGTCAGACACAACTGAGAAACAACTGAATGGGGTAGAGAGAAAGGAGCTCAGCATTTAAGGGTCAGAAGACCTGGGTTTCAGAGAATGGCTTATTATTACCTGTGCATAAGTCTTTTATAACCTAAACTTCAGTTTATCTATTCTTTGGTTTTGGGGAGTTTTTGGTAGAGATCTGTAATTTCACTGATGGCACCAATGCCAATCAACAGCAGTATCTGTTGTTTGGGGGCAACAAGAAATTAGGGTCACACAGACAAGTTTGTGTCAGAGGTGGGCCTTGGAGCCAGGTCCTTCCCTTTATTCTGAAGCTGGCTCTTTATTGATCTACTCTCTTACTTCTCTGTAAAATAAAGAAAACCTGGATGGTTTCTCGTAAGGTTGTGGTAGAGGACCATAGACTTAGAAACCGAAGGGATCCCAGAGGCCAGTGAGTCCAACCTCCCTCTCATTACACAGATGAGCAAACTGATCAAACTGTGAATGTTCTGTCTTATGGAGGATGTTGAGAGTGAAGAAACAAGCAACAATAATGCCTCAATACATATGTTTAACAAATGCCCCAAAACAAGTCTCCAGAAACTTCAGTGCAAGAAAGTATAATTTTCTTGTATTAGAAGAATAAAGCCTCTAGAACAGTGGTTCTCAACCTGTGGGTCACAACCCCTTTAGGAGTCGAACAACCCTTTCACAGGGGTCACAAGGGTAGCCTAAGACCATTGGAAAACACATTTCCAATGGTCTTAGGAAGCAAGATACCACTCCTCTATCCGTCTCCAGGCACGTTCCACCCACATATGAGTATTAAAGTATTAAAGGGCTGCAGCATTAGGAAGGTTGAGAACCACTGCTCTAGAACATGAGAGAATGCAAGATCAGGGGCCTCTGAGCATCCCAGGGACAAGTGGAAACCTACTAAGTGACTTGTCCAAGGTCACACAGCTATTAAGTATTAAGTGTCTGAGGCCAGATTTGAACTCAAATCTTCCTGACTCCAGAGCCAGTGCTCTATTCACTGTACCACCTAGCTGCCCCTAGTATTTATTTTCAATAATGGAAAGTACACACTGAGTGAGAAGAGATCAGACACGCTGGGCAAGGCGGTAAACGTCTGAGGCTCTGTTTCTTCATCTGTAAAACAGGAGTGACAAATCTTGTATTACCTGCCTCCCAGAGATGTTGTGAGGGTAAGATGAGGTCATGTTTATAAAGTGCTCTGTAAGCTCTGAAGTGCTAAACACATGCCAACAATTACTACTACACCTAAAACAGGGCCCTTCCTTATAACCAACACATGAAAAATCCATAAAAGGCAATGGAGTTTCTGCTTTCAAATGACACTCAGTTTAATGTTGGAGACCCAAAGCCACTGCACAGTTCAGTTTATAAATTATTCTAAAGGAACATTTCCCATTAAGTGAATAAAAACCCATATCATTTTCATCTCTGTATCACTCCCTCACTCCCCTTTATGCCTGTCAAGCTGGTCATATGGCTGATTCTCTCCATGGCCCTGCACAGGCTGGCTCCAGAGCCTCTGGGCTCTCAGAACCCCAGGCTTTCTCCAGCTTTGCTCCAGTGCCACCTCCTCCAGGAGGCCTCCCCTGAATCTCCTCCACCCCCCCAACTGGGGCCAGTGCTTAGCCCTGAATCAACCATCCATCTTTTCTGAATAGTATGTGTACAAGAAACAGGATTGTTTCATTTTTATCTCTTTGTCCCCAAAGCCTAGTACAAGACCAGGTACATAGTGAGCACTTGATAAAACCCCCACAGGTAGACTGAATCTAGAGCTGATTAGGTTTAACTGATCTGATTAAATTATCCCAAGACTATATAGACTGAGAGAGGGGACACAGCTTAGAGCTCAGTACCAGCCCCAGCCTCTTCAGCACTGAGCCCTCTGCACCCCCTAGTGGTCTCAATGTGGAAGCACATTTTACCTGTCTTGATAGGTAAGAATTAACAATCCTATGTATAAAGCAAGCTTGAGGCAATTGGTGGCTGGGTTCATGGAGCACTGAGTCTGGAGTCAGGAATCTAGCCTCAGACACTTCCTGGCTCTGTATCCCAGGCAGGTCACTTAACCTCTGATTTCCTAACAAAAAGATACACTGGAGAAGGAAGTCAGAAACCCCTCCTGTATCTCAGACAAACTCGGTGTTTGACTGTTGACTGAACAACGGTAACAAGAATGTATATAGAAAGCTTACACATATCTTTTCAATTTCAGCGAAAAGCATCACAGTTCTGACCAGATTTATCTTCAATCTAGATTTTAAATATGTCTACATGAAAACATTTTAAATAATATTGTAATGTTCATTAGAATCATATAAATAAGGTAAGACAGTTGTCAGAACCAAGTTAGACAGACTTATGTAAAACACACATCTAAAAATCCACCTTCATGCAGAAGAGCGGGAAGCATTTAACAAATTCTCCTTATTTCCCTATTCTTACAGACAGTTGTGTCTTTGCTCTATCTAGTTCCATGGTATAAAAAAAAAAACAAAAACCTGAAACTCTCATAGCCTTGAAAACAGAAATATAAACCAAGGCAGAAGAAACTATTGAAACATTTCCGTCCAGTGACCACATCAGGTAGGACTGAACACTTATTAGAGGCAGGATATAATTAGCAGGATGGGGAATTTGGCAAACCATCAAGTTAGATACTCTGGTACTTCAGAAGAACTACAAAACTTTTCATGGTATTAATCCTATAAACACATCACTTCAAAGTACACTCCATTCTTTAATCAAGACAAGTGAATTTTATACTCACGTCCACTGTGAAAGAAATCCCTGATAGGTGATCCACCCTCTTTCATTTGTACAAACTGTGTTGTTAACATCAGGCCCCCAAGGCATGTAAGGGAAGACCTTGAATAAATCTTTAAGCTCATCAGGAGATAAAGCACAGTCTCTATCCTGAAAATAAATAAAATGAAGGAAGAGGTTCTCTTAAGAGGTTAATTCTCCAAAATAAGAACTTCTTACTTCTATATCCAAAGTCAAATTAATGAATCTTAATTTTCCATGTTCTTGAGAAAATCTGTGAAAAATCTATTAGTTCTTTTCAAATGTAACTCTAAGCTGAAAAAGTATTTTGCATTTTTATAAAAGTTTTAAAAATAATAAAGAGTAAGAAAATAATTTCAATTGTCCAATTCGAAGCGTTTAATCAGTTTCTTGTCTTATGTGAATTTACTAATCACAGTTTAAAAAAAAATCAATGTAAGCCAATCACATAGATGTATGTACCATAAAACATCAAAATCAGAGTTAATTAAAAGCTTACCAAATCATGCTTGTCGAAAATGCTTTGAAGAAATAAATATGCATGATGATTTAATTCAGTGGTGCAGTCAGGAGGTATTTTTAGTCTACAGACCAAAAAGAAAAGGTAAAATAAAAACTGGTTATCTCTATGTAAATGTTAACCAAGAAATGAATATGAAAATATTAGAAGTAATCTTATGTAAAATATCTTAAGGTTTTTTAAGCCAGTGTATTTCTCAAAGTGAGTTCTCTCTGGGGTAGTGAACAGCCTTAGGATCAATGACAATGACATTCCTAAGTGGTGGGTATAGTGTAAACATTTTTTATATGTACATGGTGGATCCTCTAAGGAGAATTTATAAAGAGAGCTGTAAGAATCACACAGAACGAAAACATGGAGATCTGCATTGGTGAAAGGACTTGGAGAGACTCATGCCCCAAAAAACTGCAGGGGACAGAAATATGAACAATGCATCTGGGGGACAGGATGCCCTTTCAGAGAAAAAGAGCATCAAGTATAAGAAAGCTGGGAGAAGGCAGGATGATTACTAAAGTAGGTTGGGAGGTTACAGTGCCTGTAAGAATATCCTAACAGACCAGCCACTAGATCAGCCAAGAAAGACCTAAAAATGGGAAGCATTTTCTACCATACTTGGTCCAAATGAAAATCGGCCTAGAGACGTGAAACATAAGTGATTCCTCGGAAGAATCCAGGGAAGCCAATGGATTGGGTTTCTAGTGACTCAGAAAGAGCTTTGCTTCCTCAGTGCATCACGGAATCTAAGAAAAACCTCTGATATTAAATTGGAGACATTAATATGAGAAAGTCACACAAGGACAGACAGAGAAGTTCCTGATCTACTATCTGGGAAGGAGACATATGATTACTGTGTTAGCCTCTGTCAAATTAAATGATCTCTTCACCTTTCTTGTGTCATTTCCCCCTTCTGGCTGTCTGGCAAAGGCTATGGGCCCCTTTGCAGAACCATATTTTTAAACAACTGAAGGAAATGCTAAATTTTATTCAGAAGTCAGTGACAATAAAGATGCCACTTTTCCCCATTCACATTTTTACCTGCTTTCTACACAGAATTTCCTATAGACAACCTAGCTTTTGCTCTCTCAAATGACTGTGTGTTAATGTGTGTGGGCTTCAATGAAGAGGGCCTTGCTTAGATGGGACTTTTATTACAGGGATAAAAGAATAAAAGAAGACCCAAGTGAAAAATGTAAAAGTAGTTCTTACGACTTTACCAGCCTGGGGGTTAGTAATGGAAAAAAGTTACCAACTGGATAGAATGGCTGAGGACACTCCTGTGTGGTGAATCATCAGCGTGAGGCTTATTTCTGTCACAGCTTTCTAAACATCATATCCTTTCAGTAAGAATGCATACAGTGTCTACATTTCCCTTAAACACTTAATATGTTTTCTATTAGCACTGAAGGTAGCAACTTTGTCTACATTAGGAAACAGCTAAGGGGGTGGAGAGGGTGCTAGGTGGCACAGTGAATATAGCACTGGCCCTGGAGTCAGGAGGATCTGAGTTCAAATCCTGCCTCAGCCACTTAACACTTACTAGCCATGTGACCTTGGGCAAGTCACTTAACCCCAATTGCCCTGCAGAGCCCATTGTTCCCCTCTCCAAAAAAAAAAATTTTAGCTATGGGCCCCTATAGGAAACAATTCATTTTAACTTACTAGTTGAAGAATTTTCCTTACATTGCGTTATTTATAAACAAAATATGTGCCCAACCACTGAGAAATGGAAAAACAAATCATGGCGTACAAATGTAAAGACATTACTGAGGCATAAGGAATGATGAACACAAAGGACTCACAAAGCTACTGGAAAGCTTATATGCACTGATGCAGAGGGAAGAAAGCAAGGCCAAAGGAGAAAAACAATACAAAGCACAACTCTACGTCAGCACTGAGAGGCACTAAAACTTGCCAGATACAAATGAATGTTGAAGTCACACGAGCAAAACTAAACAACAGATCCCACGTTCTGACTGTTTAAAACTGGGTTTAAAACAGATAAACTGTTTTCTCAGGAAATACACCTTGTATGTATGTGGCAGGTAGGAGGTTTCTCAGGGAGTGTTTCTTACACAGAAACAAACTGTACCAATAAACGTCTTTAAAATTTGGGGATCTTGCTTATCACAATCAGGCATATAGGCACATCCTACCTTATGTCACTGTTCTGCAAAATCATGACACCAGGAAAATTTTCATTACAGAACACAGTGACATAGAAACAAAGAGGCAAACGAACAAGCTGCCAAAGGATTTAGGTACAGAAGGATTTTTATGATTGTTCTAATGGGCTCTGTTATAATATCTGTGTGCACCTATGTAATACATGTCCAATGTTTTGGAGTATTAACTGAGAAAAGGGCTGGGAGAGCTAAGGATCCACCCAGGTGAACTTTCCCCTTGCAGACAGTGGGCGCCTCCGTGTGAAGTGCCTGAGAATCCTCACCAGGATCCTTCTCACAAGGGGAAGCTGTCCCTGATCATTGTGATCTGCCTTCCTATGTTTCTAAAGCTCTAGTCTGAGAAGGGAAACAGCCTGGATCCCTTTCCGGGACCAAACTGAATCATAGCCATATCTGAACAAATAAATATAATCTCCTAAAAAACCTATTATAATGCATAGGAAAAATAATGTTCTATGCATACCACATCCTTCTCCACCCCCACCCCAACCCCCCTAAATATTCCTTATTCAGATCATTGGAGAAATCTGTGTCTCACCGATGTGGGTGCTCCCTATATTGGTACAGATCAAAATCCATTTATACTTTGTTCTGTGTGATTATCATTTAACATATTTCCATAAATCCTCTATAGAAAATCCATCCTCTAGTTCTTTTATTATCTCAAGCCAAAAAAAACTTCTTAAGAACACCAATATAACACTCAGGCCATCCACCTATTGCCTCTCTTTCTTGCTAGGTGACTTCCATTCCTCCACCCTCACACCTACCCATCTTCATTTTCCTTTTATGGTTATATATCCTTGAGGATCTTTTCATGCCATTATTTTAGCCTTGGCAAACCATAAAGAACAAGAAATTATAGCCAAGTGTTTGGCCGCAGTTTATCAGACAGAAAATTAAACAATTTCACAATGGGCTCTGCAGATAACAGCTGACAAATTATGCTTGTTTTGAAAAAAAATCCTTGAAGAATAAATGAAAGTAGAAATCTAGAGATACGTACAAAGGGAATAAATATTCAGGTGTGAGCTCCAGATCATCATCATAACCAAATCTACGAAGCACTGTCCAAGTAGTTTCATGTCTCCCTCTCTGGATAAAAAGTGTATGTAGAAAAAGGAAGCCTGAAATAAAGCAAATTAGCATGTAAATCTTCTGGGTAAAAGGTTTCCAAATATTATATTATATGCCACTGTTACTGAAGGATTACCTAAATGCAGTGCTGCACTATCTAGGGAAACAAGATTGGTTCAAAATGACCAACTTTCCTTGAGAAGTCAATCATCTAAGACTCTCAGAAAGATGAGAGAGATGCAGCCAAACAGAAAGCTGGATAAAAAAGGGCTAATCACCCAACAGCAATGCCTAGGGCTAAATAATACTTAAAAAAAATAAAACTATTCTCCAAACTGTACTTGTAATCCAAATAAAGTTCAGGTTGGAGTTTTAAAAGGCAGCTGACTTCAAAATATTTACTTCATGCATATATTCTGTTCTAAGAGGGAAAACAATGGATGAAAAGGCCCCAAAATGCATCAGAGAAGGCAAATCTAAATGGAATTCCAGAATCTATGACATTCACAAAAGTGACAGGAAAGGGGAAAAAAATGATTTCATGCATTTCTTTTTCCTCATCTTTCTATAATGGAAAATTCTGGGTTTTACTTTTAGGTGCCTCATTTCTACTGCACATCTCTAATGTATGCTGCTCTGAAATACAGGGAACGTTCTGTACTTAGTAGACAGAAACTCTTCACTAAAAATAATTTCTATTTAAAGGCTGTTTCTGAAGGAAGCTCTTTGAACAGGACCACATTTGTCTTTCCCAGGTCGACCTGAGTATCCCTGATCAGATAACTAGCTGAGACAATATATAACCACTGGGAGTGGGCCATGTAAGTATCTCCACCAAAGGGGACTCCCTCCAACAGATTTTGTCAATGCTTCAGCCATGAAGCTGGGCTGTTAGCAGATTAGGCCGGATGGCTTAATCTTTCCTACTGCTACCTGATAATTTCCAATTCTTCTCACCAAGACACCTCTCCCTATACCCACCCACAGGCTTGCCTCTGTAGAAACTCTGGCCCCAGAAACAGATTTCAAATGTTTTGATAAAAACTGACATCTCTTAGAAGTACAAAAGGAATGCTTACAGGGACCTTTTGCTTCTATCAAATTTAGCAAATATTAAGCTCAAGAGAAAAAAGCAAACACCCACCCACCTTTTAGGGTCAGTCCACTGTCAGCCACTCCATCACTTAGGTTTTTCCTGACTACATTCTTAACATCTTCCAATGCTTGAGGAGCTAATGGAGTGTTAAAACAAATTCTCTAACAAACAACATAAAATAATGAAAAGCAATCAGCATGAAATCAGACAATAACCATATGATATTAATCTACGAAGCAATCTAAAATCAACAGAGAACGGTTACAATCAGCAAGCAAACGAAAAATTGAGGGCGGTCCCATGACCCAGAGGAGGCAGGGATTTTCAGTGAGTCAGGACTGTATCATTCAGGTGCTTGCTCACACTGGCACCAGCTTCACACTGGCACCAGCTTAGGAAGGCAAATATTCCAAGCCACAACAGGCACAAAGGCACCACATGACCTCAAGAGAAGTGATGGGAAGGAGGGGGGTCAAGGAAACCAAACAGGAAAGGGTCCCTAGCCAAGATTTCATGAACGCAGCAAATGAGAGGAAAGAAACTACCTCTGCTGCCACATAGCTTCTACAAACTCAAGGCCTCTTGGTGTAGTGGCTCTGTGTGCAAATGTTGAAGAATCATTCAGAGTGCTAGGTTTCACCCCACCTTAATTCCCAACCCCCCCCCGCCATTGTAAACAAGGTCAAGGCTTAACTAAAAGGCACCCTTATAGGGGAAGGCTGAGATAGTTCTATGTTGCAGAAACCTCTCTCCCATGGAAGAGAAGCGTAGCACCTGTGGTGTACACCAGTACAATCAAATGCCAGGAAGCGGTTACCAAAGAAGATAGTCCTCCCAGAACTAAACGTATAAGCAGGCCTCTCTCTACCTGAAAGAAGTTGAGCTCCGCATCATTGAGGGTACCATCGTTGTCCTGGTCAGATATCTTGAAGATTCGTGTCAGGGCTTTTATACAAGCTGGTTTCATCTACAAAGGAAAAGAGAAAAATGAAGGTGGTTTTTCACCTATCAGTTTATGCTGGAGGTTTCCCAACTGATTTTCTTTTCTTTCTTTGAAAAATATTTATTTAATATTTTATTTTTTTTCCTAATTAGATGTAAAAAGTTTTTAAAATTCATTTTTTAAAAGTTTGAGTTCCAAATTCTCTTTCTTCCTCTCCTCCCCTTTTATTGCAAAGGCAAGCACTTTGATATAGATTATACATGTGCAGTCATGCAAAACATATTTCCATATTAATTGTCCGACCGATTTTCTTGAATACACGCAGGTACTCCCCCTGCCATTTCAAATATTCACTTAATTTTCATATTATTACCCCATCAAAGTAACACATAACAACAAATGGGACCAATAAGTGACGAGTTAATACCCATTAGACATCAGGATGCTATTTATTCTTTTTGTCTGAGCCAATATTTGGAAGAGGAGCCTCTTTATTCTTCCCTGCTGGCCCCCACTGTTTAACCAACCCAAGATTCAAGGGCATGAAAGGGGAAATCTCTGGCTTCTCTGGGGACTATGAATTCTCACAAACTTCTCACAGATTATTTGGAGGTTTTCTTCAACAGGCTTATGAAAAGTCTGACCATTAGACAGACCTACCGAACAAAGAAAGAGGTTTTATGTGATCATCAGTTCTGATAATAAAAACTCACTTCTTATGACAAAGTCTGTAGGAAAAAATATGCCTACTCAAAAGTGGTTGGCAAAACCTTCTTGCCCGAGTGTGAACCACTTCCATGGTCACTGTTAGCTATGGTGAGGTAAGAACTGATTGTTTTTCATGATTCTGTAACATTTTCTAAAAGCTTTAAAAGGTGTTTCTGTAATTTTTGTGGGGGTAAATCTGGAACAGTGAAAAGGGTGAAAAAAACAAAGAAGAAGAAAAAAAGAAAAGCACAACAAACCTGAAGCCAGTGGACCGAATGCGAATCCTGTCTCTGCTATTTACTACCTGTCTGACTCTGAGCAAGTCATTTGTCTCTCTGGTACTTGGTACAATTCCTGGCATATGATTAGGACTTAATAAATGCTTGCTGACTGGCTCTCTGGGCCTCAGTTTCCTAATCTGTAAGATAAGGAGGCTGAACTAGATGATCTCAGAGGTCCCTTTCAGGTCTAAATTTGCTGATACTGAAAAGATACAGAAGAGCTAATGTGATGGAAAGAGAGCTGATGGCAACATCAAAAAATCTGGGTTCATCTTCTGCCACCCACATTTCTAACTAGCTTTCTGGTTAGGAACACCACCAGAAGCCCAAATCACAGATAAATTGCTATATGCTTTAGGAAGGAGTTTCCATTCTGGAAGCTCCCTAGGCCAATGAAATTGCAGGACCAGCATAAACAAACACCTATGGATTCTCTTTTATTTACATATATATAGTTGAACTTAGATCCAAGAATAAAATGAATGTAAGTATATAACAAAGAACTTTGAGAAACATTTTTTAGGGGGCAGAATGGGGGGAAGGAAGAGTATGATAAAGAAATGATTTATTTGGACCCAGGACTAGGCTGAGCAAAGTGAAAGAAAGGAATCAGACGGTAGCCTTGGGGAGTCCATCTGCTAAGCTGCCTATCCTCAGAAAGAACGTAAGGGCATTGAGGATGTTTCGAAATGGATCACTCGAACCAGAGGTTTGATCATGCTACCCTATTAAGTAACTGGAATAACAAAGGAGCTCCAGAAAGAGGTAAGGGAATTCTAAACACAAGCTGCCTCTTAAAAAATAACAGTGGTCTCCAGAAGAAAGTTCAATGAATTAACAAAGTGGATTTGAGAATAAGAAAAGGAAAAAACCAAGAAAGACTCTAGTAATAGCATCTACAACAATGTCCTTTTATAAGTGGGCATTTGGGACAACAAAACACAAGCATGGTTAAAACAGTGCTTCAAGAATACATGAGGCACTTTTGGCTCTAGGAGCTACGCGCTTCGTGTCGAAATGGGCAAGTTCATGAAACCCAGGAAGGTGGTGCTGGTCCTGGCCTGGCGGTACTCCAGGCGCAAAGCCGTCATCGTCAAGAACATTGATGACGGGACCTCCGACAGGCCCTAAAGCCATGCCTTGGTGGCAGGTATCGAGCGCTACCCTCAAAAAGTGACTGCAGCAATGGGCAAAAAGAAGATTGCTAAGAGATCAAAAATCAAGTCCTTCGTGAAAGTTTATAA
>CM053593.1:360918190-360946533 GCA_028646575.1 Pseudocheirus occidentalis
GGTGTGGGAGCTGCGGGACTTTGCTGCTTCTACGCCGCCATCTTGGCTCCGCCCCGAAAGTCTAGGTTCTTGTGTATGTAGTGAGTCCTTGGACCACACTTTGAGAACTGCTGGTTTTCAGAATTGGAGCCAGCTATAAATTAGCCTATTTGATTTTAAGTCTATCTTACACCATTTATAGCTGCAAAGGTAATAAAGGCAGAAGAAAAACCACATTTTGAATCATTGTTGGTTTTTTAAAACCATATTATAGACTGCTAAACATTTTGTAACACAAATAACTCCCTTTTAGAAAAATTGTTCTTACATGGCCAGGATTTTTCCAAATACCCTTCCCCCTGGGGCAGCTAGATGGCACAGTGGTTAGAGTGCCCGGCCTGGATTCAGGAAGGCTTATCTTCCTGAGTTCAGATCTGGCCTCAGACACTAGCTGTACAACCGTGTTCAAGTCACTTCAGCCTGTTTGCCTCAGTTTCTTCATCTGTAAAATGGACTAGAGAAGGAGATAGCAAACCATTTCCGTATTTTTGCCAAATGGGGACAGAACAGTATCCTTCCCCCACCCCTCCCAATGAGCCACTCTCTATGAATAGCTTTTTCAAAAAATTGCCCCACCAAAGAGAGTTTATTACAACTGTCACCTGTCTTCGATGCAGTCTCTGGTTTAAAAAACATTTTTTTTAAAGGAAACTTCTCAAACTGTTGTATAGAAAAGACTCATATTCTTAGATTTTAAAAGCCTCATCAGTTGTCTTAAAGAATAGATAGTTTGAATTGCTAATTTATTGTACTATTTTGAACACTAAAAGACAGTGCTGATCATGTTTTATTACATATAATTTTACAATATAACTAGACCTCTTTCTGTAACTCTGTCACTGTCATGCATCAATTGTATCAAACTTCAAGTACAACTTGAAAAATAAAAGAGGTGAAAATGTGGAGGTTAATACATTTTTAGTGCAAAAATATAAGCTTAGCATACAGTGTCTGTTCACATTGTAAAGAAACTAGCAGTGATAATGAAGTCTTTTTGAAGCCATTCAAAATGACCAGAAATGTAATCTATAGAGACTTGGGTGCTAAGTGTAGTGTTTAAGCTTCGAGAGGTCCTTGATTCCAAGAAAATTCAGACATACTTCTGTTACCAACTCTTCACTCTTCCTTACCTGTCCATCCATGTACCAGATTGTTCCATTTCTGCTTCTACAGTGTCTCTCACATCCATCCCTTTCTCACTAGTCATGCTGCTACTACCTTGGTTCAGAGCTGCCAAAGTGATTTTCTTTAAGTACAGGCTTGATTCTGTAGCGCCCTAACTCATTAAACTCCAGTTCTTCCCTTTAGCTTCTAAAATAAAATAGAGAATCCTCATTTTTTAATTTTAAAGTAACTCACAACTTGACCCCAACCTACTTTTACATATTATTTTCCCATTCCTTCTCCTTCCCAGCGATCCAGCTAAGCTTACCATTCCTCAGGAATTTCTTGTCTTTGCAATGGTAATCCTCCATGTTCAGAATTCACTTTCACCTTACCTATGGCTTAGAGACTCAAGTGCCACCTTTTATGGGAAGCCTTTCCTAATTTCCTCAATTGCTGGTGCCCTCCTTAGGCTATCTTGTTATCCTTTACATACATACATAGATGCATGTTGTCTCCTCACTAGAACGTAGACTCTTCAATAGCAGGGCTTGTTTTAATTTTTGTCCTTGTATCCCTGGGGTCTGGAACAGTACCTGGCCCATAGTAAGCACCACATAAGTGATTATTAATTGCTCTTTTTTGACTAAGAGAGCATAGAACTGAAATTTGTTTCTTGAGCATGGGGAGCAGATCCATGTTTTTACAAAAATATAAACCACCTGCCAAGCTTATCCCACAAATTGAAGGCTCCAAAGTGCATTATTGACAGCCTATAAAGGAAGAAAGGCACATTAAAAACTGTTTGAAAGATTTAACCCTTCTGCTGCTACTGTAATCAAGAGTGACTGGTTCCTTAAGGTCTTTCCCTCTTCCCAATTGCCCTTGGTCAGCCTAGAATTCTGTGGATAAGTGGTCACAAAACTATTCATTAATACTGCTCATTTTGATCCTCCTATCCTTTTCTCATCTCTCTTGATTTGGAATCTGGTGATTGCCAGTTTAGAAGCCTGCTATCATGTCCTTTCATGCTTGTGTGGACTTTTTGGACAATGTTCTATATGCCCACCTAGACTTAGATTCTGGTATTTCATCTTATACTAACCGACCTCCGGGTTATGACTTTTTGCTGTTCAGACCATCAATATCCATCAGATCTTACTTGGTATAACTATACATCCCGGTCTTGATTAGTGTAAAACTGAATTCCCTTGAAGTGGTTGCAATATTTGAATTTGTGCTACATATTTCCATTGGGCTTGAACTAGTTTCCATATTTTACATAATTATATTTTTGACTAGTGAGAATTCACATACATGTGACAACTTTAGGAATTCATTATTCTCACTACTCAGGACCTGGCAATATTCTAGGTGTTGCAGCCTGCTTCATCTTGCTGCCCACTGCCTAAGACCAAGTATAACATGGATAGTCTGGAAATTCTCATTTTTAAAGACACCTCAAGATGACCATTTGGGGATCATTTTGATGGAACAATATATTGGCAACATTGTTAGTTTCAGAGACCACGTAATTTGGTAAAATGGTTCATATAATTGATGACTTTTAAGTGGTATGTGAATTTTGCATTTTTAAAAAGATGGCAGCATTTTTTCTTATGCATTACACTTAATAAATAATTTATCTGTACTTCAGAAGCATCTGTAAATTCCATCAGTTGCACAGATGGCACAAATTCTGGGATCAAACAAGTAAGCCCTGATGCATCATCTGGAATCAGGATCCTTTATCACAAATGGACTGTAAGATTAGAGTATCCTGGTCCTGGTGCTGAGGTGAAGGACAGGTTGAGTTGGCTGAAGGCTTTGGGCCTCTGGAGTTTATTAGAGGCAAGTGCTCTTTTAAAATAAGATGATGATGGTAGTTGTTTGTAAAATATTTTGATTTAATTTTTACATCACCTTTATTTCAAAATTTATCTTCCCCTTCATTTACCTAGTGAGTCATCCCTTTTAACATTTTTAAAAGAAAAAAGCAGTTCTGCAAAATTTTCCAACCTATCACCTCTCTCTGATGGTATATTCAGTATTCCATCCCCATAGTTCTCCATCTCTGCAAAGAAGAAAAAGAAAGGCATTTTCTTATCTTTTATCTGGGACAAAGCTGATTAGCATCCAGCTGTTTTTTGTTTTTCCTTCTACCATTTTCGTCAGTTTGCATGTTGTTTTCTTGCCTCTGCTTACTTCAGTGTTCATAAATTTTCCCTTGCTTCTCTCTCTGAATTGTTTATGATTCATTGATACTTTCATCATGTTCAGGGACTACAGTTAAGCCATTCTCCAGTTGGTGCTAGTAAAAATTAGCAGCCCTGAGGAAAATACTTTAAGTCTACATGATGGACTTGTTAAAATTTCTGGTCAAACATGAATTTTTCTGAGTTCATATAGAGTTGATATTCCTGGCATTCATGCCGGCCATCTCAGCACCACAGGGATGTGAATCATACAATTAACATTCGGTGATTCCCTATGAGCTCTCAGTGGCAATTTTGTACACCTCTATTTTAAGACTTAAGACACGGAGACCTGGGGAAATTGTGGCTTGTAAAAAGTCATGGGAGGCAGTGGCTATGGTGTGGTACAGTAAGAGAAGTGCTGCATTTGGATTTACAGGATCTGGCTTTGAAACCTCTATGACCTTAGGCAAGTAATTTAACTTCTTTGGGCTTCTGTTTTCTCATCTTCAAAGGGAGGAGGTAAACCAGATGACTTCTCTGGATCCCCCAGCTCTAGAGCTATGATCCTATGATAGAACAGATCTCTGAGGTCCTAGTACCATGGCTCTCAGCCTTCCTAATGCCCGACCCTTTAATACTCATATGTGGGCATATCTGCATGTGGGCAGACCCACCTGGAGACAGATAGAGGAACAGTGTCTGGGTTCCTAAGACCATCAGAAATATGTTTTCTGATGGTCTTAGGTGACCCCTGTGAACCCTGTGAAAGGGTTGTTCGACTCCCAAAAAGGTCGTGATCTACAGGTTGAGAACTGCTGTCCTAGTGCAGTCCTTCTTTGTCGTGCTTTCCACTACGTATGCTCCAGTAAAGGGGTAGGAGAAAATAAAGAGATCATAGAGAAAGGCAGGAATGAGCTGACCCAGGAAAAGCTGTGAGAGCAACAAACCAAACAGTGTGCACTGTTCTCAGAGTCTTTACTATGTACTAGGCCCTGTGCTAAGTGTAGAGAGGTGAAGAAAAATCAACAGCGCCTGCTCTTAAGAAGCTTAAACTGTATTGGGGGAGACAACATGCAAACAAATATGTGCAGACAGAATATGTAGAGAATAAATTGGAGATCGTCTCAGAGGGAAGACACTAAAATTATAGAAGACTGAAAAAAACTTAAAGAATGTGAGACTTTAATTGAGACTTGAAGGAAACCAGAAAGTAAAAATGAGAGAATTTCAGGGGTAGGGTCAGCCATTGGAAATGCCACAAGTCAGGAGATGGATCATCTCTTCCTTTCTTCCTTTCTTTCTTTCTCTCTTCCTTTCTTCCTCTCTTCTTTCTTTCTTTGATTTTTGGAGGAGGGAGGGCAGGGCAGTTGGGGTTAAGTGACTTGCCCAAGGTCATACAACTAGTAAGTGTTAAGTGTCTGAGGCCACATTTGAACTCAGGTCCTCCTGATTTCAGGGCCGGTTCTCTATTTACTGAGCCACCTAGCCGCCCCGGATCATCTTTTTCAAGTAACATCAAGAAAGTCCTGTGTCATTGAGTCAACAGTACATGGAGAGGAGTAAGGTGTAAGAACCCTGGAAAGGTAGGAAGGGGCTAGGTTAATGAAGGGCTTTAAAAGCTAAACAAAGTATTTTATATTTGATGCTAGAGGTAATAAGGAGCTACTGGAGTTTATTTAGTAAGGAAGATGATAGATAGACCTAATGATTTTGGAAAATCACTTTGATATCTGAGTAGAGGATGGACTGGAATAGGGAGAGACTTGAGGCGGGAACACCAGCTGGTAGGATATTGCAGCAGTTTAGGCATAAAATGATGAGGGTCAGGTGGTGGCAGTGTCAGGAGAGAAGGGGACTTATATGAGCGATATTATAAAGGTAGCAACTTTTGGCCTTGACAGCTGGCTGGATATGGAGGGTGAGAGTGAGGAGTTGAAGTTGACGGTAAAAGGAGAGTTAGGAAGAATGGAGGGTTGGGCGGGAAAGATACAGGTTCAGTTTTTGACTTGTTGAATTTAAGATGCCTACAGAACATCTAATTTGTAATGTCCGTTAGGCATTTGGAGTTGCAGGGCAGAGGGATAGGTGGAATGATGACAGATTATGATCATAAAAAGAATTTCAAAGTTCGTGAACACGGATGTTCTTGGACTTGAGTTTCGGTAAGATGTGGTACGTCGGGCCCTGGAGTTTGATAGTCACCGTGGATCTGTGCTGTACTTGGAATGATCATGACCAGAAGGTCATTTATATAGGACCATTAGTATAGTAACTACAAATAGGAACACAGGACCCAAGAGATCAGCATAACTGTGTAGGGGGGCTTGGGGGTTACAGGTCTGCAGATGGAGCATATTCCAGTGATTCATCAAAGCAAGAAGCAGTAATTAAGTTCTTATCTCTAAAATGGCACTAAAAGTGCTTGTGATATGTTCCTCATGGGGCGGCTGTGAGTATCAAATGAAATGGCATATATGAAAGTAGGCCTGCTTGTTTGTCCTCTGCTGTACGGAGCCTTCTCTATAATGCTTTATTTAACTTAGAGAACTTAGAGAAACAGAAAGTGTTCATTTATTTTTTTTTAAAAATTAAGAATCTGAGACAAATTTTCAATAAGTGCAACAAATAAAGATTATTATATGCTGTAGTTCTGTATGGTACTCAGTTGAAAGTTGTTTGGTAGTTTCCGTAATATCTGACTGTTCATCATTCCATTTGGAATTGTCTAGCAAAGATAATGGAGTGGTTTGCTATTTTACAGATGAGGAAACTGAGACAAACAAGGTTAAGTGACTTGCCCAGGGTCACACAGCTAGTAAGTGTCGGAGACCTGATTTGAACTCAAGAAAATGAGTCTTCCTGACTCTAGGCTTAATAATCTATCCATTGTGCATAGTAAGAGGTCTGAAGGAAGAAAGAACAGGAAAAGAAAAGCGTCAACTTTAGTGAAGGGTCTTCATGATATTACCATTTACTGTGCCTCATGTGATCTCTATGGTCTCAGTTCATGTAAAGTAGTCTTCATACAAATTGCTGCCCTCTTTTCCCTAGAATTGTAATTAGACCAGTAGGGACCCACCATGAATGGAGATCAGAAGGCAGCACTTCCCTGAGCCAGTGAATGAAACTCCTGATCGGAGCAGTGCATACAGAACTCAGCTGCAGTGGTTACGGTATTGGATGGATTCCAAAGCCTCGGCATAAATGTGCTCTTTAGCAGTGGTCCAGACTCAGGTCTACCATACTGGACAATTTAAGCAAATTCAAGAAGCCACAGTTGTGGAGGTGATGACCAGCCGGGTGGGGAGGATGGAGAGGGAAATGTACTTGCTCTTTCTCCTTTCCTCACCCCATATTTGGCACCTCCTTGCATAGGTACTCGTTTGTTGAGTGGGTGGTCTGATTCCACAGCATCTCAAGTGCTGTGAGATCCAGAAGGAGCCCGATGAGCAATGACCCCAACAGGAGAGAGTGAAAAGAGGAGAGGAAGGAAGATAGGGAGGAAAAGACAGTTACAGGGTCTATAGGTTCTTTTTTTAAAAATCAAACCGTTTTTTTAGGTAGGCAGTAGGTACCAGATTATTATCACTTATTATTTGAAGTACTTATTACCTCTTCATTGATTAGCAACTATTGAGAAGTATTTAATTAGGGCTTCAGGCTCTTCAAAGCACTCCTAAGAGGTCTTCCCTTGAGTTGCAGGGGAGCTGTGGCCAGAGGTAATAGAGCTTAGAAACTACAGCTGACCCATTAATGGAAGTTCCTGGCCCCTGGCTATTATATGGCAAATCTTTGTGTGGAAATTGAAAAATCCAGTCACTTATCCAGAATGAGAGAAAAAGGAAATGAGTCAGGAAAACCTGAGATCACACACTGCCTCTGTGACCATGGGCAGGTGGGCAAGTTTCACCTGTACAATGCCCCAACAACTTTTTTTTAGAATTAAGTTTTTATTGATGTCTTTTGTTTTTACATCATTATAGTTTTATGTCTGAAAAAGTTATGCAACATGTACCAAAGCTGTGGACTTCCCACCTTCACGAAGGGAGCCCCAGTAACTTGTAAAAATTTTATTTTGACATCACCTTCATTTCCAGGCATGGTCTGTCCCTTCCCGTTACCCTGAAAATTATCACTTGTGTAAATATTTTAAAAGAAAAAAAAAATTCTTTAAAATCAGCTTTAACAGCTTGTGACTTAACAGTACGTGTACACTTATGGTCTTCTGCTCTTAGGAAGAGATGAAGGTGAATTTTCTCTCCTCTGGGATCAAGTTTAATCATTAAAATTACCCAGCATTTCAGACATTTCCTTTTGTTTTGTTTATTCCATTTACATTGTTGCCATTGTGTTCTGTTATTGTTTTCCTGATTTTGCTTACTTCTCTTTGCATCTTGTCATAAAAGTCTCCCCATTCTTCTCTGAATTCTTTTTTGCTATTTCATTCTATTTTTGTTCTATGATTGTTTAACCATTCTCTAGGAGACGCACATTTGCTTTGTTTCTCATTTTTTGCTTCCTGAAAAAGGGTCCCTCTAAGAGAAAAGTTAACCGACCAGGTAGAGATGTGCCCCTGGGAAGGGAGCTCCCCTAGTGAGATTACAGATCTTGACTGAAGTAGTAGCTTGGATTTAGTCTCTGAATGGTGCTGTGCTGGGCATGAAATGACAAAAATGAAGCAGGCTTTGCTTCCATTCTAATGGTGGGATACTGCTCATGGTCAGATAGAGGAAACTGAGGATGCTCATTTTTGCATTCCTCGGCTTCTGATTCTCCTGTATAAAGTACCTTCATAAGGAATCTCATATTTAGCTATAGCAGTTATGTGTTCAGAAAACTAAGGATATAGTAGCATACATTTTAAATTGAGGTTTTGACTTGTAGGAGTTTTTCTTCATGATTTCCAGAATAAAGAGTCCTGAAAATTATGGAGAATTTTTTTTTCAAATTTAAGAGGTCTCTTCTTCCATGAAGCTTTCCCTGATTACACTAGTCAGAACTGTTCTTTTATTCATCAGATAGCATTTTGTACCACTGTAGTTATTTGTAAACGAGACTTGTGCTTAGAGCGCTGCCTGGTACCTATGTACCTGATTTCTTATCTTTCTTAGAGCCTAACATAGTGCTGTGCAAACTGAGGTACTTAATAAATGTTGAATTAAATTGAGCTACCAACTCTCCCCTTGTCTCTTAATTAAAAAAAAATGTCCAGTTACTCTTGAGTCTTAAAAATGTATTGTAGATCGCAGTGGTGATTTTGATTCTTTTTTTCTCCCTTCCAAACTAGCATATATTCAGTGCATCCTCTGTTTAAGGGAGTGGAGTAAAAATGGTAGATGTGACTAGGCCCTTTTTTTCAAGAAGCTTTGTAGTCAGGGAAGAGAAACGGGCATGCGAATGACTAGGATACAAAGGATACTCAGAAATGCAACAAGAAGTCTGGGCGAAAGGCAGTGAGAAATTTGAGAAGAGAGGGATCACTCTCACCTGGAGATGGGGGTGGGGTTAGAAAGACGTCAGAGAATTGCATGCCGCCATGGTGGAGGGGGGGAGAAGGAAGGGAGAAAATGTGAAACTCAGGGGATTGTGGAACTGAATCTTGTAAACTAAAAGTAAATAAATCAATTTTAAAAAGAAAGAGACATCATAGAGAGAGTGGCAACTCTGTTGGTCATTGAAGGAAGGGGGAGGACCTCCACAGACAGAAATTGGAGAGGAGTCCACAGTAAACTAAGTGTTAGAGGCTATAGGGAAGGAATGAGGGTGCAGAGTCATCCAGTTTGCTTGGAATGCAGTGTACGTGAATGGGGGTGGTACCTGTTAAGACCTAAAAATTACTAGGGTGAGAGTAGAAGGCCTTGAATGCCAGGATCAGGAGGTGACAGTTTCTTTGGAAGGCAGTAGGGAATCACTGAAGAATTCTGAATAGAGAAATGATGGGATCAGAGTAGTAATCGCTGAGCAGTATGATAGATGATTTAGAGAGCTTTTCTTTTCCTGGAAATAGTAAAATTGAATAGGCAGCTATTAAAATAGGTGAGAAGAGGTAAGGCCCAAAGGAAGACTGATAACGGGGGATGGATAATACAGGACTAATTCTAGAGATTCTGGACATAAGGTCACATGAGACTGAGTACCAAGAAGAGTTCAGCTCTTTACAGGCTGGGCAATTCATTTAACCTCTCTGGGCCTCAGTTTCCTTATCTGTAAAGTGAGGGAGATAGATTAGATAAATGCCACTTAGCTCACTTTCCAGCCCTAGTTCTTTGATCCTGTGGAACGTCAAAAATGATTGTGAGAGTTATTAGCCTGGATGACTGAGAGGAAGGCAGGAGGGGAAGCAGAGGAGTTTAGTTTTAGATGTGCCAGAGGGATCTTGTTGTGGAGCTACATGGCAGGCAGTGAGAAATAATGGGATTGAAGCTCAGGACCTGGTTTATATCAATACCTTTGTGGACCCAGTCAGTGTGATTTGTTTCCTCCTGAAATGTTTAGAGGCTCTAGAGTTAGAGCAGAGGAGTAGATGGAGCAGACTAGATAACCTGTCCTTTTTGCTTTGATGA
Organism: Pseudocheirus occidentalis; assembly: GCA_028646575.1. NCBI lineage: Eukaryota > Metazoa > Chordata > Mammalia > Diprotodontia > Pseudocheiridae > Pseudocheirus > Pseudocheirus occidentalis. The sequence continues at coordinate 360,928,095 of CM053593.1, forward strand.
AGCAGCTTTGCTCTGCCCGATCTAGAGTGAGAGGCCAGCATAGTCAAGAAGGCAGGGGCTGAAGGGATAGCATTATTAGCATGACTGACATTCGGTCAAGATGAGGTGGGAAGCGAAGTGAAACCAGAGCAAGATAAATATAGACTGGAAGTGTACAGAGAAATGAAAGGACCATAGATCATGAAGCAGAGAAAGAACAGGATGAGGGTTTAAGGGAAGAGGAGAGGTAGAAGGATAGGACACTGTAGTAAAGAGAAGGATGTCCAGAATCTTGGGCTGAATTCTGTATAATTAATAAACCTCTCTCTCTCAAAACGTGATTTCCATGTAGCACTTAAATGCTCTATTCACATAAGGATTTTTTCTTTTCACAGCCAGAGTTGGGAAGACATCGCTGATCATGTCTCTGGTTAGTGAAGAATTCCCAGAAGAGGTAAAGCTTCCTGATTTTTCTTTTAATATCCTATTTCCACAGACATTAACCATTGCTCAGATTTTGTCCAAACTGAGGTAAAATGAAATGAGTATATTGAATTTTTTTGGTTGGCTTGAGTTTACGTTGTTTTGAGCTGTATAAGTATTTTTAAGGGTGATGTTAACCCATAAATGGTATCTCTGAAACATTATACTTTTAGTCTAGCCCTTGTTACTGGGTGTGGGCTGCTTAGTAATCTCTGAGCCTCAGATTGTCTGTTTGTCAAATGAGGATATTAATACCTGTCTTGACTTACCTCATGGGTTATTGTAAGGATCAGACAAAATAATGTCTATAGGAATATTAGAAAGTTTTAAGCATGAAAATAAATGTAGGAGGTAGTGGTGTTAATAATGATTTGTGTATTTTTTTTTCTAAAAACTCTGTGATGTAATCCGTATAGATACTCCTTTTATTGACATAGATCTCAAACTTTCCACATCCTGGTAGATGACTTTCATGAATTGCTGTGGTCAAAAATGTCATCATTTGATAGCCAGCCATTACCCCACATTGTGTTGCTCCTTTCATGATGGACACACAGTACAACCTCTTGGCAGAGTTGAATTTTTCTTTGAAAATCCAATATTGTCTCCACACCATGAGAGGAGGACAATAATGTGTCATTGTTTACATTTAGTCTCTTGTCCCTAGTACCTGCAGCCCCAGCTTTGTGTGGTTTGGGGTGGGAGGTGGCTCTGCACTCTCTTTTTGGTTCCCCTACGAGCCCCCTAGAAGCCAGCACCCATTTCAGCCTCAGCCCCTGCTACACGTACTGCAGGGCACTGGTTTGAATCGGAGTACAACATGAGGCCTCTTTGTTAGGATATTGAGCAGGGTACTTTATTTTAAAGTTTGAGCTTTCCTTTGTTGCTTTTTGGTAATCCCCCAAGTCTTACGCAGTGTGACACATTTTCATGTTTCTCTCAGAAAGTCACATTGAGAGTTCTGTCTAGTATGTGAATGTCTTTTGAGACAATTTAACCACCAAGACTGTTCACATTTGGGGTTTTAGTCATTGAAAGTGATACATGAAGGTATTTATCAGTTGAGAGTAAAACATCAAGGGTTTACATATTTTTTAAGTTGAATCGTTGGACTTACTCGTGAGCACATAAACATACAGAGTCTTTGAGCAAATAATGTGGTTTGAGGGTATATAGGCCTGATTACAGTTTATTTGGGGGATTCCTTGCAGCAGAACAACCCTTTATAATAAAATCAAGAGCTTTGAAAATTCTCTAAATCTTCACTGTTCTCTTATTAATCCATATTCACAAATAGCATCATAAGAAGTATTCTTATGTATACATATGATAAAAAAAAGTAATCTTTATAAAAAACACTCATTTTGATAAGTTCATCTTATGTCTCTTTGCATCTCTAGTAAAACCTAGAAATAAGAATTGAGTCTAGGCAACTCTCTTACCCTTTTCCCCAATATAAAAAGAGGGAATTGGCATTGATGTCTCCGGGGTCCCTTTCAGCCCTAATTCAGTGATTCAGCGGTTCTTTGAAAATGCAGCTGTGATGTTGCCTATTGGAATACTCATAAAATAGGCTAACAGATCCCAGCATTAATGAGCAGGCTTTGATGGTTTGTCTCTGAAGTCTTTTCTTTTTCAATGTTTGTTCACAAACTAAGGTACCTCCACGGGCAGAAGAAATCACCATTCCAGCTGACGTTACACCTGAGAGAGTTCCAACACACATTGTCGATTACTCAGGTAATGAATGTACTGTCAGTAAAACTGTGGTTTTCTTCTCTTCACTACTAACCGATAAACTAATTAAAGGAGTGCTGTCAAAAGCTCTGTGCAGTGGGACCTTGTGCAGGGTCCCTGCCCTCTAGAAACAGATCATCCTTTGATCTCATCAGTTTGTCAGCTTGAAGGACAAGAAGTAAGTGCTGAGTTGAAATTCAGGTTAAGCTTTACCCAAGTTGATTTAGGGTATTTACAAAGTGAAGTCCAAAATTTGTCGTACTTTTCTGGTATTGTATATGATAAAAATCACGGTTTAGGAAAAGGACCAAATTTTTACCTTGGTTTAGAATTTGTTACTTTGTCAACCTGCTTCCCAATTGATATTATAACATTTGGACCAACTTAAAATCACATATTTGCATTTTTACCTGAAATTTTGTGTATATCGTTGCTCCTTTTAGTCATTTAGCTACTTGCCTTTGTGCTGGTGCCCATGTTTAAGAACCATTCCTGTGACTGCATTAGGAATACCAATACCATGGTTAAAATCTCTTAAGTTCATTTACCTAAACAACTTATTAACATCTTTATTTTGTGTGACAGTTCTGTATCTCCAGGACTCATATTTTTCCCCCTCCAGTAGAGGTGTGGAAAGTATTTGAATGGATTGACAGGAGAGGAAAATATTCCCTAATCCTGAGCCCAGAACGTTGAAATCAGTTAATCTGTATCAGTCACAAAGAGATAGTTTGGTTGATGTGATCATTTTTTCTGTATGAACAGTCTTGCAGCCAATATCCTGAAGATAAAGTTAATAAAAACTTATTTTGACTTCTTTGTGTTTATGGGGAATGAACAATTGGATTTTGGAGTAGGAGACCTGGGTTTAAATCTTGGCTCTATGTCTTACTTTCTGTATGACCATGGGGAAGTTAACCTAGCTGGGTTTGGGTTTCTTTCTCTTTAATATGAGGGGTTTGGACTAGATACATCCAAAGGTCCATCCAGCTCTAAAATCCGTTATCTTAGTATATGGAATCCTAGAATTATCTTTGTTCCCTCTCTGGTTGTCTGGAGAGGACATAATATGAAGGGACAGCTAAGAACTCTTGTTGCTCTAAGGGTCTTTTGGCTCGTCTGTGGTAGTAATTGAAAGCTCAACATATGATTAGCTCAGGATGTAAAAATTAAGGGGCAGCATGGCCTTTTGGGTAGAGGGCTACCCTGGGGAGCTCAGCAGCTCTGGATTCAAGACCTGCCACTTGGGTGACCATGGTCAAGTAACCTACTCTTTCTGTGTCTCAGGCAGCTCACTAAGAGCAAGGTATAGATGAATGGCCAATCCACATCAGTGGAGGGAGTTTCTAGACCAAGAGTTTCCCACACTCATGAAATCAAAAATCCAAACTAAGGGGAAAAGGGGAACTTTCTAAGAATAGGGTTGAGTAGAATAAATATAGTAGAGCTCTTTTGTAATGCTGGTATTAGGCTAGTATTAGAAACACTTTTCTAGCCCAATGACTTTTTCTTAGTCTTTTTACTGTCCAGTGGTACAATAGTTTGACCTATGATCATCCCTCCCATATCCAGGTGTGAAGAATGTCGGTTTCCTTATTTACTACCACTTGCAGGCACCATCTTCCTACACTCCTGGAATTCAGAGTTGGGATATTCCTCAGAGGTCATTAATTTCAGCCTCCAGGAAGCATCTCCAACAAGTGGTTTTGGATATCAGTTCTGATTCCAGGGAGGAGGGGCCATCTTGTTGCCTAGAACTCTCGGGCCACTGGGAGGCTCCATTCTTTCTCCTGGTTCCCTGTGCCTGTGGTTTAGACTCGTGTTTTAAATGCTGACCTTTTGTTGTTCACGTTCTTTGACGTTACCTCCTGATGGCATTACCCCCTTTGTCTGACTCCAGACTCCTTGTTCCTTAGCCTGGCTCCTTGACCTCTGTGGCCTGTCTTTTCTGGACTCTGGATTTCATGCTCACTTAGTTCCATAGTATCTACCAGCTCTTGCTTTCCTTATATGTTTCTTTGTTTATTTAATTTGTTTATTTAATAACTATAATATCTACTTGCCCCTTTCTACCTTTGCTGCCTCCCTTGAACTTGACACATTATCCCTCCATTTAAGAATATTTGCTAACCCATTTGTCTGAGTGAATTCCCTGCCCTGTCTTTCCCTGGCCTTCCCTGTCCTGTTGTTCATTTCCTAACCTAATCCCCTGTAATAATGAGCTGGGACAGGAGTGGGGAATCTGCAGCCTCAAGGTCACGTGTGGCCCTCTAGGTCTTCAAGTGCAGCCCTTAAACTGAATCCAGACTTCACAGAACAAATCTACTTAATAAAAGAATTTGTTCTGTAAAACTTGGACTCAGTCAAAAGGACGCACCCAAGGACCTAGAAGGCCACATGTGGCCTTGAGGCTGCAGGTTCCCCACCCCTGAAGTGGGATCATGTAGTTTGGTATACTCAGTAGAACTAATGAAAAAGAATAAAATACTGGCCATTCATTTTTTTCCCATGGAGGTTCTAACTTCTCTATCACTTGTAGAAGCAGAACAAAGTGATGAACAGCTTCATCATGAGATCTCCCAGGTAAGTCAGGGGATGCAGTGAGACACAGTTTTGTGGGATCTGTGTGTGTTTGTGGGGAGGGTAGGTAGTGACTGGGGTCAGTGGTCCTGTCTTCTTCACCTTGGTCTTTTGTTCCCCAGCTTTTTCCCCCAGTACTCCATTACAATAGCTGGCTTTAATATGTGATAATTATCAATCTGTATTTAACTGAATCTTTAAGAAATTCATCATCCCTCGTATCAGTATGGATGTAAGGTTTCTACCACTTTTAAGCTAGTATTTTTTTATTCTTCTCTCCATTAGCCCCATTGCCTTAAGGTATAGAGCTGTTGCCGTTTACGTTTTTGTTTTAATTTCAAGGAGATTGCTAATGTATTCATTTTTTCTACTAGGCAAATGTGATCTGCATAGTCTATGCTGTTAACAACAAGCATTCTATTGATAAGGTATGTGTGTATGAAGTTTTTGATGAGCATTGTGCTGTGGCCTGGCTTTGATTTAAGTAGTACTTTCATTCACAAACCCTAAATTAGAATGTTAGAGACCTCATTTGATGGAATTTGCCCCTTTTGTTCCATGGATTCTTTGACTAGGAAATAAAGAAAAGTTTAGGGATGGGAGCCAGAATGCTTTAGTATGTGTATTATTACTGGCAGGTTGTACTGCATGGTTTAGAATATTTCTAGATAGGAATCGCATTTTCAGGGGTTTAGATTCCATGGAATTACTTATTTATTTCAATGTTTCTACCATGCTATTATTACTTGACTAGTGTACATTTCACCACTAATGGCCATCCTCAGGGTTAAGATGTATGTGCTGCTACCTGTCCTAGTATGTAGTCTATCACCCCATAATTTAGATGAAGAATATAGGTGCCACAGTGAGAAAACGTCTTGGATTTGGAATCGGGAAGGTCTGAATTTGAATCCTGTCTCAGATACTCACAAGCTATGTTACCCTGACTAAGTTACTTAACCTCTCTTTACCTTAGTTTTCTTATCTGTAAAATGGGATTAACTAAAGCATCTATATTACAAAGAATGTTGTGAAAATTAAGTAATATTAAACAAAATGGTAGATGTCAGGGACTTTGCACATTTTAAAGCCCTATATAAACATTAGCTATTATTATTCTTGCATACGAGTATTATTGTGTATGAGGTATTATTGTACCTCATTTATATCTTTATTGAAATGGCATTTATGAAGCTACACAGATGCTCCCCTGGCTCTCTAGTCAGGTGCTTACATCATCATCGAGATAATCTATAGGAAGTGCTCTGCAGACTTTTGAGCATGATAGCAGTATGAATTCCAGTCATCATAATCGTCCTCGTTTCATCCTTCTGAATAATTTAAACTTCTGTTTTAGGTAACAAGCAGGTGGATCCCTCTTATCAATGAACGAACAGACAAAGACAGCAGGTAATTATTGAGAAGAAAGCAGGAACTAGAGATTGATTGCTAGAGTGATCAGAGTCCTTGTATGCAAAAATCTGTGGCAGAGTCGTGTCTCAGCCCAGCTTGGGGCCTCCTCCAAGCACTCAGGCCATGAGCTCTCCTGGCTGGTTTGTGGTCAGTATGGACACAGTGGCCTTAGCACAAATGCTGTGTGGCCATGTGTATCTGTCTGTGCTGTGGACAAAGGAGCACTCTGCTGCATGGTCACCAAATATCTCTGAATAAGGACTTCTGGTTATTTAACATTTTGTGTGGGAGGCTGTCTTTTTCATGGGAGCAGGGGATAAAGGAATAGGAAAACTTTTATCCAGCTTTTTGCTCAAGCAGGATACTAATTGTGCATTCACAGAGACAAAAGGGCTTATGAGTGACTGAGGGCTTCCCTTGGCATTAGGGAGAGGCAAGTATGTGAGTCCTGTGTCTGGTACCCATTAGCTATGAGAAGTCACTTTACCTTTCCATGAAAGCCCCTGGCAGCTACATTGATAAGGATTGATGGAAGGAGTTTCTGTACCACTAGTTCCCTACTCCAATGAAGTCACCACCCTCGGTGAAAATATCTTGAGTTTTGGCTTAAATTTTACTTGGGATACCTTTTCATGACAGGGCTGTTTTGATGGGCCAAAATAGTACTTTCTGAGCCTTTTAAATCTTTCCAAGGATTGATGCTCATATAAGTTATTCAGCCAACATTTGTAGAGCCCCTTCCACACACTTAGCATGTAGTAGTTGCCCATTACATGTTTGATTTCTGGGTTGATTATTAGGGCTATAGAAATTAGAAGTACAGTTCCACAAGGAGCTTGTACTATAGTTGGAAGGGCAAAGCATATGAACTGGAAACAAAGAAGCATCATCTGTGTTATTCCCACTAATTGTGTATATATCCCAAAGCTCTGTCCTGGGCAATCCTTGCATTCTGTATTTTCTTTTGATGATCTTTTTGTGAAGATAGGCTCATTTGCTGTCTCTATACTAATGACTTACAGGTCTCCATGTTTGACCCATATTTCTCTTCTGAACCCCATTCCATCATTATTAGCTGCCTGTTAGACCTTTCCCAGAAGGTCTTTTATAAGTATCCCAAGCTCAGCATTCCCAGAGGAGAACTCCGTATCTTTCCTAATCCATCCCTCTTCTGAACTCCTCTATTATTACTGAGAGCATCACCATTCTTCCAGGAACCCAATTGGCTTCAGTGTCATCTTTGGCATCCCATATATCCAAGTAGTTGCCAAACCTTGTTATTCTTATTCCTGTTCACAACATCTTTTGTATCTTCTTAGCTTCTCTTTACTCACCAGCCACTGCCCTGATTCATATCCTTATCACCTTCTGTCTAGAGTCTTCTAATAGTCTCCTATGTTGACTTCCTATCTCAAGCCTCTCTCTGCTCTAAAACATTCTCCACATAGCTGCACCAGTTATTTTCCTAAAGTTCAGGTCTAATTCTACCAAATTCCTCTTTACCCCCCAGGTTTCTTTATTGCCTCTTAGAATCAACTACAAACTCTGCTTGGGCTTTACATCTCTGCACAGTCTGGCCCCTCTCATTCATTCCAGTATTCTTGTACATTACTCTCCTCCATAATGGCTCACTAACTGTTCTTCACAAAGAAAACTTCATCCCCTGTCTCTCTATCTTGTACTGGCTGTCCCCTGTGTCTAGAAGGCACTCCCTCCTTACCTCTGCCTCTTGTAATCCCTGTTGTTGACTTTTTTTTTTTTGCTTTTTTTGGAGGGGGAAGGGCAGGGCAGTTGATGGTGACTTGCCCAAGGTCACACAACTAGTAAGTGTTAAGTGTCTTGATTTGAATTCAGGTCCTCCTGACTCTAGGGCTGGTGCTCTATTCACTGTGCTACCTACCTGCCCCTGTTATTGAGTTTTTAAGCCCCCAGCCTAAATATCACCTTCAATATGAAGTGTTCCCCAATCTCCCCATCTTCTAGTACACTACTTCCCAAAATTACCTCCTAACCATCTTGTATATGTTATATGTGAATTTACATGTACATGTATTATCTTCCCTGTTAGAATGTAAACTCCTTGAGAACAGGGACTATTCCATTTTTGTCTTTGTTCATAGCACAGTGCTTGGCACATAGTAGGAGAGAAATACAAGGGTACTTCATGGCCCTTGGGGCAGTCTGGTAAAGACCCCTTCTCAGAATAAAGTTATTTATATGCACAGAATAAAGTACATAAGATGCAGTTATCAAAATATTTTTCTCATCCAAGTTCAGAGTCTCCTGTGACCCCCAAAAAATCAGTTCACAGATTCTCTTGGAGGTACTTGCACTCTGGGTTAAGAACTACCAGCTTAACAAATGCTTGTTGTTTGATTTAACTGAATAAGTGAATGATTGACTGAAAAAGCATCTGTTAAGTGCTTCCTGTATTCCAAGCAGTCTTGCTGGGGATCCACAGACAAAAGTATAAACAGTCATTGCCCTTAAAGAGGTTACATTTTGAAAGAGGGAGACAGCTCCTCTGAAGTAACCAGGGAGGAGTATCTTATTTTGGAATGTTACAGGTATGGGGAATAGAATTTCCAGGACAATTTATAATAAAATAATAATAAGTAATAAGTACTGGGAGCTGGGAAAGAATGCAGATGCTTCTAAGGACTTCCTAATTATTCTCGCACCTTTGTCTCTTTTCCAGTTAGAAGAAAATTTAATGGCACTTGTGAGATGTTTATGACAACAGTTCTTGCCTGGAGGTCTAGGGTTGCCTATATTCGGCAAGCACATAAAACATAGTGGAGAATCTGTCTTGTGCCCTGAACCAGAGGCCACTACTCTTACTCACTGACTTCTGGGCTGGATCCTAGCTGGACTAGTGGTAACCATTTGCTTGTTTCTTCCTGGTGGAGCTGGCTTCCTCCAGTTTGACCCTTTGTTTTCTCAGGCTTCTGGTTCCTGTGCTACTTAGTAAGATAGACTCCTGATTCTGGGTTCTTCTGGTTAGCACTCTCATTGCTGCCTACATCTTGTTGTGAATTATCCTAGAACCTTTTCTGTAGGCTCTGACCAGGAGACTCTGCAAACCTGTTTAACTAGTGTGAACTTCCATGAGAATGTATCACTTGGAGGGTTCAGATGCTTCTTCTGCTGGCATGCCAGCTACTTGTTTCCATGCTGCAGACCTCAGACTTGTTACCTTGACTGTACTGTTATTGAAATGGTTTGTATTCAATAGATTCATTCTCTCTCCCTTTATCATTTCAATAGATTAATCATTTTATGTCTTCTTGCTTTTCCCAATCTGCCAACTTCCTTAACCATCCAAAAAGTTGAGTGGACCTTATCTTAAACCTTTGTATAGGAGCCACTTTGAATAGGGCTCCTCCAGATTAAGTGGACTTTCTCTCTTGTACCTTTGAGAGGGAGACATAGTCTGTTCACCCAGGGAGGTCCTACAAATCCTGTGTCAAAGGAATCATTCTGTAGCCCCAGTGCCAGGTAGATTGATAGAACTAAGCTTTTGTGCAAGAGATTCAGCTAAGCCATGAAAAATGACTTTACCTAAACAGGTTCTTCACTGAAGTTACAGGCCTTTATTGTCTACTGTATGTACACTGACCTTGGCTGATAACTGCAGCAGAACTGTAAAGAGCAGGTCTCTTGGTGGCATCTTTGATCTGGATGCAGTGGGAGGACTAATAGAGCAGATGGAGACTAAGTGAAAATGGTCAACTAACTCCTTTGTTTTTCCTTTAGTCAGGCAGGATGTTGGAATCTTACCTCATATAGCTCTAGGCCCCCAATATGTCTTGTTTTACCTTCCCTGTGATGAAAGAGGTTGGGGGAGAGGGGAAAAGGGTGGAAGAGAATGAGAACGTATATACACATATACACCCTGATCATGATTGAGTTGCTCATTTTTGTGAAGGCTAAGGAAATTGAGGTCTTCCCTGTTGGCACTCAAGAGAAAGGCAGTAGAGACAATTTCCCCCTGCCCTTCTTTCCCTCCTTATCCCTAGGCTTGCCTGCCTGAGATGATCCTTCTCCTAGCTTGTATATACTCTGGGCATCATAAACTAGCTCCACTCCGAAGTCAATCTGGTTCCAGCTTAGCATTTTCCTAAAAGCTTCCTGGCTCTACATTCCTGATCCCTGCTGTTCTTTTCATAGGGGACTAGAATACCTGCTAGCAGCTTATTTTCTTTGGTGACCTTCCTTTTCCCTATACTCGCAGTCACTTGCTGAGGTGACTCCCTATGGCCTGTCTTCTCTTGGTGTTGTCTTCGGTGTGCCCTTTCATTCAGGTCTCACTGCCCAAGGGCAAAAACGTATGAATGTATTAGAAAAGAGGAAGCTTGGGCATTTTCTGCCATGTGACTTGTGTAACTGACATTGGCCTTCAGCTTGGAGTACGTGTGTATGTCCATCAGTACCAGAATAAAAGGACTTAGGGACTTGTCTTTAGGAAAAGCTGAAAAGTCTTTTTGCTTCCTCCACAAGAGAATCCCAGAATCTCAAAGTTTGAAGGCCATGTAGTCCAGCCACAGCTGAGTAAGGATTCCTTCTACCACATGTCCACATGGAGCCCAGTTTGTCTGTTTAAAGAAAAAAAAGGCTCACAGTATGATGTGGTCCTCACTATTGAAGTCAGGTGCCTGCTCCTAGTGATCCTGTGGCTTTTCAAGTCTTTGAAGTAGTCTCAGTGATCAAGAGGAAAAGTGGGAAACTGTTTTTTAGATCAAATGTAGACATTTTGAAAAAAGCAATTTTTATTTTGTCTTACACTTGTATGGTTTTTATTACTGTTACTAGATATCTTTTTAAAACATTGTTAACAGTGTGCTTGGGAGTATGTTAGGTGGTGTTGGAGATGGAAAGTTGGAAGAACAAAAGTGAAATTATGCAGCTTGCTTTGACAAACTTCTACTGGTGCTTTTTGAGCAGTTTTCACCATGATTGAGGTATCCTTATTTATTAAAGAAAGTTTCTATTTGCAGTAGACTCTAGCCATTATTTGGACTGCCTTCATCCAACTCCAGGTATCATTTGCTTCTCTCTTGGTTCGCTCTGACCCTCACACTCATTTATCTTGGAGGTAGATGCCTCCAGTCCAGCCCTCAGCACTAGCCTGCTGTAATGTATCCTGCCCAGGGATTCTCCTCTTTGACTACTTATACCACTTGACTACCATGTAGAAGAAACTGCTGTGAGATGGGAACCTTGAAGTGTTGTATAAATGTTGGCTATTGTTAATGCTACTATTGGGAGTGCCCTTGAAGATTTGAGGTACCTGTTAATAGGAATCATTGTCTTAAACTTACATTTCTATGGCATTTTAAGGTTTATAAAGTGCTTCTGTTACAGAAAATAATCCTGTGAGGCAGATGGTATCAGTATTATGATCCCCATTTTATAGTTAAAAAGCTAAGGTTCAGGGAGAGATAGGCATACAGATAGTACTAGAACCAGAATTTGTACCCAGGTTTTAGGATTCCAAGCTCCTTGTTCTTTCCATTACACCATGCTGTGCCTCTTCTGTTAGGCACAGAATACCTATCGTGGACCATTTGAAACCTGGATACCTCTGTGCTGCGGTACACTGCAAACCCTAGCTGGTCAGGTAGGCTCGTGTTTTTGCTTGATTTAACTTTGTGGTGATCTGCCAGTCAAGCATTTAAAATGACAAGGTGAACGCTGTAATTAAGAACAGGGAGGCACATCCCTAAGGACCCGCACCCACATCCCTCCTGACATCTTATTTTTTTGGTGTTTACCTTTTTGTACAAACCTTACAACGGCCTGTTTTCTGTTTTATTGCTGATGGGTCTTCAGGGATGGGGCAGGCCAACTTCTAACTTTTCCAGGGACTACCATATACATCAGAGACAGGATGTCCATTTCCCTCATGTCACTTAAACTCTAAGCCGGGTGGGGAACCTGCGACCTTAAGGCCACATGTGGCCCTCTGCATCAAGGAACAATCTTTAATTTGTTCTGTGAAGTTTGGATTCAGCTAAAGGGCTCCACTTGAGGACCTAGAGGGCCTCATGTGGCCTTGAGACTGCAGGCTCCCCACCTCTGCCATAAGCCCTTTAGGTGTACCATGATAGTATCACAACTGGGAATTTAAGTTCATGGAAGATCCTGAAGCTTTTATGCCAGATCATTTGGCCCTACATCCTGTCATATCCTGCCTGGCATAGGAATGCTTGTTGATCGATTAATAACAAGTACTCTCAGAGATTGCTGTAACCATTGACAGTCCCCCCCAGAAGCTTTGGAAGAGCCTAGCTCTAAAATTCATTATTGATCTTCCCTCATTAGGTAGGCAGCCTTATTCTGTTGGTGGTCAGGTTATCAACCAGGATGGCCCACTTCATTCCTGCCCTGTGCCACAGTTTCACAGCACCAGTTAGATGATGTTTCTTTTTCAGCAGACTTTGTGAGACCCTCTTTGTTTCCTAGGGCCTGCAGTTTATTTCCTTTTTTGGAACACTCTCTTGACACTATTAGGCTTTCATAGGCCCTATTTAGCTACTCACAGTCATCTGGAGGCTGATGCTAGCACTGAAAGTATGAACTGTCCAGGAGATTTCTCAGGAGGTGATAGTATCAGGATTTTAGATTTAGACCTAGGAGGGATCTTGGAGGTTGAGTCCAGCTCCCTCTTTTTACAGTCAAAAATACCAAGACCCAGAGAGATTACTTAGTAGCTATGTGATTCTTAAGTCCCTCAGAGTGTTGAAATCACATTGGAACCCAGGTCTTCGGTTCCCAGTCCAGCTTTCTGCTTTGATCTAGAACAGTCCCTTCTACCCCAGTTTTATCCTCATTTGGGATGGGCACCTGTACATAATCCTTGGTAGACCAAGAGGCCAAGGAAATGGTCACCACTAAGCAGGATGACTCCTTGGGGTGGGGAAGGGTGGATGAGGTTTACCAACTGTTTGAGTACTTCTGGACTAATTGCCCCGCTCTAAAATTTAACTACCAGAATGCCTTTTTCACTATTAAAAAGATTTTCCATGATGCCTTTAGGATTGTTGCTAAGTACTCTCGAAATTCCTTCAGCGTTCTGTCTTCCTCCTCAAACCCTACCTGAACAACTACTTGGCTAAGTAGCCAGGCTAAGTCTTCCAGACTTCCTTGGCTAAATTGTTGAGAACTTGCGTCTTCGGCTATAATTCCTGTCCTAGAGTGTGGCTGTCCTGTCTATGTAACTGTACCCACACAGGTACAAGACAGCCAAGTCTTTGTGACCCCATGGACCATAACCCACTAGACCCTTCTGTCTTCTGCTATCTCCCAAAGTCTGTCCAGGCTTATATATGTTGCTTCCATGACACTCTCTCATCCTCATCCCTCTCCTAGTCAAGCACGTAGACATTTTTTTACATCAGTGACTTCCTTTCTGTGGACATTAGCATCCTTGTTTCCTATACTGACTTCTAAAGCAGCCCTGAACAGATGGTTGATTAGTGGAAACTTCTGGGGACCATTTTCCATAAGGAATACAGGCAAAGATATGGTCCCTGGCAACCTAATTTACCAAAGTCAGGCCCTTAGCAGTCACAGAAGATCTTCACAGTAGTAGATCCCCATACTTCCCAAAACATTGACTTCCTTCACATATTACAAGTGGCTTCCTGTGTGTGTCAAAACCATGCCCTTCTGTTGTAGCAGGATTGGTGGGGAGAAGAGAGAGCTTCTCCAGCAACTGGCTTCTGTTGCCAAAAACCTTGTTATAATCTCCACCTTTTTAGCTGCATACACTGTCCACTTCCCAAAGGCTGTTTCTCTTCCAGTTTTGATATCAGGTTAGATAGGATCTACAAACCAGAGCAGATGGGGAATCACCTCCACCTCTCTGATATGGAGATGTAGGTTTGAGAGCTGAAAAAAGTCCAGCTTTGCAGCATAGCTAAACTGAGGCCTTAAAGAAGAGGAAGATTATATAAAACGACTACAACATGTGAATGGAAAGAACAACCACAAAAAAAAAATCTATGTTGAGAAGTTTATAAAGAACAACCTTGACCCCAAAGAATAAGAGAAGACAGCTGCTTACCGCCTCTCCTTTGCAGAGGTGAGGGTGTCCAGGGTTTAGAAGAGTGCATACTAATGTCAGGTGTTTTTCAAAGTGTTGACCAGTTTTGCTGAATTCTCCATTTTCTTTTTTTCTTTTTTTTCAAAAATGATTTGTTATAAGGAATGACTCTCTGATATTGGGAAGGGAAACAAACATGGGGACTTAATTGATGTAACAACAAAATATGTCAGTAAAAAATCTACTATAGTATAAAAACAAAGGTCAAGATACCCCTGTTAGGAGGTGAAATAATGTAAGGAGATCCTGGTGATATTGGACCCTCTGGCATGTATTAAAGGCTGAGTATGCCCAATAGTTGTGTGGCCTTTTTCTGGGTATAGTTAAGATCTGTGGGCTTGTAGCCAATATAAAATAGAGCAGGTTACAACCTTTGCTCTGGTTTCAGAGATTAACCACCTCTCCTTGCTACTGCTTCCCTTACGGGTGTTATGACTCCTTAGACTGGGCTCTAACTTTCTAGAATTACAGTATTTACACACTTTTTAGTACCCACGAGCCCAGTAATATGGGACCTATTTCCCTGCCTGAGCCAGGATCATATATCCCACTCCTCCTGACCATTTCTGACCTGTTACATGTTTTGTTGTGATATAACTATGGGCAAGACTTCCATGTAGGGAGACAAGGACTGTATATCTTGAAGGATGGGGAAAATGTTCATAGACAGTAAGTAGTGAGAATGGTCTGTTGTAACTAAAGAGAACATAGGGTTGGGAACCAGTGGGGTGATTGTTGGGGAGAGGAGGTAGATGGGATATTGTACTGACCTGACTGAAGGGGGAGATGCTGGCTAGGGAGAAAACTTTTCCAACTAGAATAGGTTGTGAGATGAATTTAGAAAGGAACAAGTTCTTTACTACCTCTGACTGTGTCTTGTGTATTCTAGGCTGCCTTTGATATTGGTTGGGAACAAATCGGATCTAGTGGAATATAGCAGTATGGAAACCATTCTTCCTATCATGAACCAGTACACAGAGATTGAGACCTGTGTGGAGGTAGGCAGGCGTGTATGCACGTGTGTGTGCATGCGTGTGTGCACGTGTATGTGCATGCGTGTGTGCACGTGTGCTGTCCTCTTGGGGCAGCAAGGTCTAAGTAGTGCCCAGTTGTTTGGTAGGGCTGGCTGAAAGGATCAGCAGTGAAGCTACTGGGGAAGACAGAGGGGCTTGCCACTGTGTTCTTAACTCTGGTGCACCTTTCTGATTTTTATCTTTGAATATTTACAAAATAAATGAACTGTTTGCTCCAAGGAAACTGTGCTTCCCGTCATCACATACTGAATGGGGTTTAACTTGTTATTCATATTTATTGAAATGTAAATATTTAAACTGTCTTTTAGTGTTCAGCAAAAAACTTGAAGAACATATCAGAGCTATTTTATTACGCACAGAAAGCTGTTCTGCATCCTACAGGGCCCCTGTACTGTCCAGAAGAAAAAGAGGTACTTTAATTTTTCTATATCTTTTTGTGGATGTGGGGGGAAAGCATAGATGGTATCTTTTACTGTGGTCTTTAAGAAGTTTTTTCTCAAATTTAAAAGTTAAAGTTCTGAAATGCTGTTAAATTTTTATTCAATAGCTGAATTTTTCAGAAATTTTTCTGCTTAGATAGCTCAAGTACCTAAACTATTTTAGTTCAAATATTTTTTGCACAAGTATCCTTGAAATAAAAATATATAGCAAAGGAAATGCCAGTCTTAGTTGGTGGTCTACTTTTGATGAAACAGAATTTTTAGACTGCAAACTAATTAACTTGGTCTATTTTGCATAGAATTTGACTTGTTTAAAACATAATGGAATTAGATCCTCCCTTAAAGTTTATAACTGAAAACACAAGTGATTTTTAAATACCATTTCCTTGGTGTATTTGGTTTAATATGGATTTGATTTATCTCAAATAGATATTTGAGACCTGTGTGCTGTTTAAGGATCCCTGTGTCACATTTAGTTATTTCCAAGATCCAGTTTTTAGTTTCACCCTGAAGAAGTGTTAGACCCTCAGAAGAGCCCCATCTGCAGTTTGGGTACTTGTCCGTCCTCTGAGAGCTTGGAGGTGTTTGGTTGCTGGGCATGTGTACTCCAGTGACCAGGCCAGAAAGCTTCAGTGTAGACAGCTTAGACAAGCTTTTCTATTCATTTTCTTTTTTTCATTTAAAATAAAAAATAATACTCTTAAACAACCTAACTTAATTTGCATTGCCAAGAACTATAGTAAAAAAGCTTAAAGCTTTTGTGTGGACCCTTCTGGTGACTCCTTAGTGGTCTCTGCCTTGGTGTATGTGTGACTTTCAGAAGCACTGGTGTGAAGGCTGCTCAGCCACCTTTGGTGTCCTCCTATCACTTTACTTGTGGCTCTGGGAAGCTGCAGCATGTGCAGTGGCCACACCCCAATAAGTCATCTTGGCAGGCGAGCTAGGACAGGTTGAGGGTAACCAGCGGGCCTCAAACCTGTCAGTGAGTTAAGGGGATCTCTACCCCAAGCATGTGAAGATGCCCTTCAGGGCAGCAGGCAGATGAGGAGTTTGTTTCGGAGGCCATGAAGGTGGCTGAAGCGAACGCTGTGGAGCCTCGGTGCTTGGTCAGACCTCAAAGATGCCAGGTCATCCACCACATCCCAGACTGTGCCTGCCAGTCTTGTTTTTTGTTTTGCCACTGGACTTCAAAGACCCTGGAAGAAAGAGTGAAACTGATACTGTGTAACTCTGCCTCACTACAGTTCATACATGGGTCAAGACATCCCCTGGGGTGACATTGGGCCTCTTCTGAGCCACAGATGAGCAACTTTTCTCTGCCTGATGGACCACACTGATCTACTTCTTTGGCTGGCCTCAGTCGGCCTTTCTAATTCCTTTGCCAATCTTTTTTCTTTGATAGTACAGATAGTCCTTTTTGCTTCTTTCTCCATTAAGAATGATGTGAAATAGTTGCCTTGATCTTCTATTTGCCAGCTGTTTGCTCTCTTTTTAATTATTCTTTAAATTGGTTTTATGTTTTGTTGATCCTTTTTTCCATATTCCATCACTGTTTCTTCTTAGTTTATCTGTTTTTTGCTCCCTCTTTAAGTAGCTTCCTCTCTCGTAAAAAAAGTAGTAAATAAAACCTTTGCTATCTGCGAGAGCTCCTGGCGAAATGTAACCCTAACCATCCTGTTACAGCTAATTCTCCAAGAGCCTGAAATATTTAGAGACTGCTTTCTTTTACAAAACTTCCATTTAAAAGTCCACAGACTTATACTGGATATTTTAGACAGAACATTTAAGGTTTTTTAAAAAGAAAATTAAAAGTTATTTTATCACAGTCATCCAAAAGGCTATATTCATAATTAAAAATTCAGATCTATGAGCACTTCTAGGCAAAAAATAACTAATGGCACCCTTTTTATCATATAAAATGAGAATTTCTTTGCTAGAGAGAAATTTTCAAGTTAGTAAAAATGAGATGTTCAAGTTAGTGAAAATCAGATTGATTGAGGCAATTAGTTTTAGTGTTCTGGAACAAAAGCTGTATTTAGAGTTGGAGGGTGCAAACTCTTGTCCTGTCTCTGCTTCAGTGAGGGTAGTCATTGGGCTTGATAAAACTTCCCCATGACCCATTTCTTCTTTTCTAAGATGAGTGATTTGTACTCTGAGCTCTGTATCTCACTTTCTCTAAATGGTTTTAGTATTTTTAGTATTTTAGTATTTTAGTATTTTTAGTATTTTTAGAAGGTTCAATTATAGTATGTTAAAAGAGGAAGTTAGTGTTTACAATCACATTCCCTTAATGGGTTGAGAGCCATCACTGATGTTTTTTAACTTTTACTGAGAAACATGTAATTGATTATTTTTTCCATATTTGGCAATGGCTTTTAATAGCTTTTTACTATGGGGGAAGACACCACATGCACAGAATAAAAGACTGATTTTAGTCATAGCTGTGTGTCTTATTGTAGCAACTCATATTTTAGAGAAACACTAGGAGCACTCTTGGAGACTTTGAATGTGGACTTAAACTGTCATGTAGACTGTAAAGGAACAAAGAGACCGACCATCTTATGCTTGTCTTCATGTTGTTTCTGCATGTGAAGATTACTTTGACAAAACTAGGATCTTATTACTTCTCATCTGCCTCATGTATTCTTTTTTTTTTTTTTTTTTTT
>CM053593.1:360947033-360976245 GCA_028646575.1 Pseudocheirus occidentalis
AAAAAAAAAAGTGCAGCTATATATCCGTAGTCTTTGATAAAAGCATCATGGAAGGCTGTTATGTTGTGATGATGAACGATTTTAGCCAAAAACAACCTTGAACTCAGCCCAAGGCAAGATAAATCTCCAGACTGATAGATAGTCTGGGGAGCAGGTTCCCTAACTGCCTCTTCCAATTGATGCCTCCTCAATCAGGTTTTGCTACTGCCATTCCAGGGTAAAAAGCAAGGGAGATGTAGATCTCTTCATCTAAAACAATACTTCATATGCTTTTCCTCCTCCTTTCTTCAACCTGATCACCATCATCAGGCACACACAGTTTATGAAATGGTTATGCAGCTAACCTCTGTTCCACCAGGGAAGGCTTTAGAAGTACAAAGCATATATAGACGAGGTAGATTGTATATGGGATCAATTAGGTCAGCAAAAGGTGAAAACTTTAAAATGGCTTTTTAAAAAATAGGTCCTCTTTGGGTTTTTTGCTAGTCAACTCAACAATTCAGGTTGAGGCACAATGACTGAATATTTTCCATACACAAGGCATTGTGCACACTAAGATAAAAAAGGACTCTTTCTTATCTTTTCCAATGGAGAAGAGTGTTTGGGGAGAAGAAGGATAAGACACATAGATGAAAAAAAATCATATAATGTGATAAAGGCAAATGTGTGATCCAGAAAAAGTACCTTAAGGAAATTTGAGGAGATAAACCATTCAGCTAGTTGGGATGAATAGAAGAGCTTCACCTGAACTGGTCTTGAAGAAGAGAAAGCTTTTAACAAGCAGAGATACGAAGGGAATGCTCCCAGGCGTTGTGGACGGCTCATGTTAAAATAGAGGTGAGAGAGACTGGATGAGCTTTGGGAATGAACAATGGTCCAGTTTGACTAGAATGAGTAAGTGAAGGGAAACCAAGGGAAATCAGGCTGAAAAAGTAGGTTGGAGCCTGGCTGTGGACAGTCTTAAGTATCAGGCAAAAGAACTTGTATTTTATCTGATATTTGAGCAGAAGAGTGACATGGTCATGACTTGTGCATTAGGAAGGTTCAGGCAGCTATGAAGAGGATAGAGAATAGAAAGTCAGGGAGACCAATTAGGAGGCTATATATATATGTATATATATATACATGTAGACATGTTTTATTCCTATAGTAGGAAACAAGTCCCTTGAGGGAAGAAAATGAGTTTTTGTTTTTTTGTTTGTATCCTGAATGCCTAGCACATTATCTTGCATGTGGAAGTAACATAAAAAAATTATTGTGGAATTACATTACACTGAATGATCAAATCCACCCTGGCTCTTAGGACTGGCACAATATATATTTGCATTTTAGATTAAAATATTATAAAATATTGCATATTTCCTCTATTAGATTGTGAGCTTCTTGAAGAATAGGCTGTATTTGGATTTCTTTGTAACCCCAATGCTAGTGCCATTTTGTCTAGGGAAGAAGTCTTCTTTCCTTTCGTAAATTTTTTTTTTTGAAGGGGAAGGCAGGGCAATTGGGTTTAAGTGACTTGCCCAAGGTCACACAGCTAGTAAATGTTAAGTATCTGAGGCCTGCTTTGAACTCAGGTCCTCCTGACTCCAGAGCTGGTGCTCTATTCACAGCGCCACCTAGCTGCCCCTCATAAATGTTTTAAAATAATCTAGGTCCTACCATTTTGAGACATAAACTTCTAGCTTAAAAATCCCTTCTTAACTCATCAATTCGGGGGGACAAAGTCTTGCTTTACATATGCTGCTTTAAAAGAAAAAAATATAATGTCCTTATGGCTACTGTCTGAGGTTGAATCCAAGCCTTAATGGGCTCTTAGTGTGATCAGAGAGAGTTTAAATTTTCCATCAAGAAAAGTGGGGATATTATGTAGAATATCTATACTTATTACAATGTAATATACAGTGCTATAAAGACTATTCAGGTGCCTTGTTTGAAAGAGCTTCTTTGAATTTATATTCCCTTAGAGGAAACTCCAGGGCCTTCTCCATGCTCTTCAAACCTACAGCCTGCTCAGAGCCAGCCTGGGCCCAGGAAATCTTGCCAGTTTGCTAAGTGTAAGTATTCAAGTGACGTGGATGTGGATTGTGGGCTTTGAGTTCCATGGAAAGAAATAGCACTTGGAACCTGTGGTTTCAGCACCATGTTCTGGCTTCCATCTGCATTCCTTGTGTGGCTTAGGACCTTCCCTTCTAATGCCACATTCCCTGAATTTGGGGGTAGCATTTAAAAAAAATTAGGAATTCCCTCATTATCTAAGTGAAAGAGAAGGTATACCTTTGGATTTCAGATCTGTCTAGGGTCTGTTTACATTTTCTGCCACAGGAAAGTCAACTTTTGATGACCACCATTGGGCTGACAACAAGGCCGATGATGGTGGGGATGGTGACCTGTTACAGTAGCATTTCTATCTGAACTCCATTCAGTAAGAGAAGAGAACAGGGAAGGGGAAGGGAATAAGCATTCATTAAGAGCCGGCTATGTGATAGTCACCATGCTAGGCACTTTACAAATATTAACCCATTTGGTAGGTGCCATTATGATACCCATTTTGTAATTGAAGAAATTGAGGCAGGTAGAGGTTAAGTGACTTGCCTAGGGCCACACAGCTAGTAAGTATCTGAGGCTAAATTTGAATATCAGTCTTAGTGATTCCAGGCCCAGTGCTGGATCCGTCATGCTACCTTGCTGTCTCATAAATGATAATTTAGCTATAGTCAAAGTAATAGTAAAATAGTAATAAAATCATAATGATAAGTCAAAGTACATATAATTTTAATGTTATAAAGCTCTTTGCACAAGTAATCTAATTTGATTCCTATTGGAGTTAGAGAGCAGAGATATTATTATTTCCATTTTAAGCTCTAAATTAGAGCTCAGACAGATCAGGTGACCTGCCAATGGTCGTATACCCAGACCAGGCTAGATTTAAACCCTGGTCCTCCTGACTCTGAGTCTAGTACTATACCCTATTACCTCATGGTTATTCTCAGTGGACTTCCTCTTGCCACCTAGCATGATTATGGACCACTGATTCTTTCTATTATGTGATCTTTGCACAGAAAATGCTGATTTACTTTAATTGTAGCCTAATCCCGAGCAACAATTTGGAGTCAAAAGATGTAAACTTGAATGCCATGGTTGATAACTTACTAGCTTTGAGACCGCTTTCAGGGCTCTAGCTAACTTTCTAAGGTGAGTGCAAAGAAGGTTCTGGACTGGTCAGCACTAATAGAGGACATTCCCTTGCCCTGAGAGTTTTTTATGCCAGCTAGGGAGTGTCATAGTTCACAGAGCACTGGGCTTGGTATCAAGTAAACCTGTTCAAATCTGTTGTCAGACACTCACTAGCTGTATTATCCAGGGCAAATAATTTAACCTCTGTCTGACTCAGCTTCCTATTTGTAAAACAGGGCTTGTAACAGTGCCCACCTTGCAAAGTTATTGTGAGGATGAAATGAAACAATCTTTTGTAAAGGGCTTAGCACAGGGCCTAACACATAGCAGGTGCAAAGTAAATGTTTCCTCCCTTATGCCCAGTGAAATCATTATCTTTATTGACTTGCGTGTGAACACATTTTCTCTTCTGTTAGAATGAAAGCTCCTTGAGGACAAGGACTTTGTATCCCAAGTGCGTAGTATAGTATACTTGGCCACTCATTAGGTGTTTAATAAATGCTTGTGGGTTGATTGATTAGTACAGATAATCAAGAGTTTTCTCTATTTTTAATCTCTTCCTTAGGGTCCATCCTTCCAACCTTTGATCAAAGAACTGCTTCCCCTTATCTGGAGGTGTCAGAGAACTGTCAAAAAGTGACTGTGTCCCGGCATCGACAATTCCACCCTGAGAGTCGAGAGAGGTTCCAAAACAGCCAGATCTTGTGCTGTCAAGGCTTCTCCTCTGGGCAGCAGTACTGGGAGGTGAACACCGAGCATTGCACTGCCTGGGCCATTGGGGTGACCTCCAAGGACATCATCGCCCAGAGGAACCTGTTGGGCAGGACTTCGGACTCTTGGTGCATGGAATGGACCTCTACACAGCTCTGTTTCTGGCACATGAAAAAGGAAACAGCTACCAGAAAGGAGAGGCCCATCGTGGTGGGCATATGGCTTGACTTAGAGGGGCATCAGCTCTCCTTTTATTCAGTGGAGAGTGAGGAGAGACTCTTACATCAATATGAGCTTCCTGTCCCTATGCCCATTGTGTTTCCTGCTTTTTGGCTTTATGGCCTACAGCCCGGGAACTCCCTGATTATCAACAAGGTAAAAGATGAAGTGCTCTCCTATGGCTGAAATCAGTGACCAAGCTCCTAAGGGCCTTCTTGTCAATCAGTCAGTCAACAAAGATTCATGAAATGTTCACCATGTGCCAGGCATTATGCTGACTGCTAGGGTATATAGGTCCATAGGCCAAGGAACTTCTAAATTAGTGGTGTGTTCAAACCCTCTGGACCTGCATTGTGGATAGGGGAGTGGGGGGGAAAAGCCACCCAGCTCCAAAGTGCTTTGTATCCTCTCTTTCCTTTTCAGGGTATATTTTGAGAAGGTTGGATTTAGAATCATAGTTGAATCCTGGCATTGTTAGTGATTTTTTTTTTCTCTCTGGGCTTTAGTTTATTGATCTATCAAGATCTCCTGGTTCTATTCACTTCGCTTTGCATCAGTTCATGTAAGTCTTTCCAGAAAACATGTAAGTCTTTCCAGAAAACATTCTTTTTTATTTATCCCAGTCTCCTGATTGGTAAAGAGTCAATAGATAACATGGCCACAGGATATGAACACTTTGCTTAAAACATTCTTTTTTATTTTCTAATAATATTTTATTTTTTAAACTATATGTAAAGACAATTTTTAACCTTTATTTTTTTTTAAATAAGATTGGAGTTCATATTTTCTCCTTTTCCCCCTCCCTAAGATGGCACGCAATTTGATATAGGTTATTATACATGTGGAATCGTGTAAAATATATTTCCATATTAGTTAGGTTGTAAAAGAAAACACAGTTTGTGCAAAAAATTACAGTTTGCTAAAGAAAAAAAGCACAAAAAATAAAGTGAAAATAATATGCTTTGACCCGAATTCAGACTTGTCAGTTCTTCCTCTATCCATAGATAGCATTTTCCTTCCAGTCTTTTGGAATTGTCTCAAATCATTGTAATAGTGAGAGAAGCTAAGTCATGTACAGTTGATCACCAATGCCAATCATCAATATTGCTGTTACTGTGGACAATGTTCTCCTCATTCTGCTCACTTCACTTTGCATCATGATGTTCAGGTAAGTCTTTCTAGAAAACATTTTTTAAAAAAAATTGATCCCAGTTTCCTCATCGGGGAAGTGAGGGGATTAAATAGCCAACAGAAAAATGATCAAAGGCTATGAAGTTTTCTTTTAAAAAATTGTTTTAGTATAATATCTGATAATGAGACTATATCTGACAATGGATACAATATTCTGTCCTAAGTGGCCTTATACCACTGCCAGTAGGCGCCTGTATCAGCAAGTACCCTAACATATCCAGGGTGGCTGCTACCACAGGTTCTTAGATCTGCTTTTCTAAAAGAAAGCAACTCAAAATGGATTAACAGTCTCACTTTAATCGGTCAAACACATATCATTTGACTCCTAGTTCAGGGGAAAAAGTCAGCACCCTGAACTTCAGAGAATGCAAACAGAATACAAGCAAACAGAGAAACAGATCAGCAGATGGGCTTCCAACCGTCTGACCATTACATCCATACCTATTCAGTTACCAGAGAGGGAATCACCAACATCTGGGTTTTCAAAACCCGGGGGCTCAACGACTTCCCAGAGTCTAGTCTGGCCAAATCACACAACTCTTCTTAAAGTGAGCCCCAAAGCAAAATCTCACATCAGGGTATATATATAGCCTTCTCATAGGTTGAGAATGTCACAGTCCTCTTGACCCACTTCCCAATTAGAAAACAACAAGGTGTGGGCATTCCTGAAAAACAAGCCTCCCGCCACAGGCTCCACATGATCACATTCAGCCTATTAGGGGGCAGAGCATACTTTCAAATCAGGGAAGGTTCTCAGAGCCACTTGAGCCTATCAAAAGGCCTAGGGGCAGGGAAGATCTTCAGATTCCCATAACAGCACCTTTTATTAATTATACACAATGATTGCAGTTCTCAACCTGTGGGTTATGTTCAATTTAGATACATCTTGCATATCAGATATTTACATTACGATTCATAACAATTACAGTTATGAAGTAGCAACAAAAATAATTTTATGGTTAGGGGTCACCATAGCACGAGGAACTGTATTACAGGGTCACAGAATTAGGAAGGCTGAGAACCACTGGATAATAATGCGTATGGAAATTACACTAAAGGCAACTGAATTCAGAGGACTAATCCCAGCTGGTCCTGAAGGACAGAGAAAGTACATTTACCTCCTCTCAAGGTGGACAATTAGATGCAGTCACAGGCACTTACTTTTGCTTAAAGGTTTTCCTTTGTTTCAAGAGAGGCTTCCATATGCATATATATTGGGAAACAGTTGTGATATTTTAAAAAGGTATCCAAAAAATTTTAAATATAATAACTGGTATTTATATAGTCTTTTCAAATAGACGATCTTATTTGAGTCACAAAGTCCTGTAAAGTGTTAGTAGGATTCAGAACTGTACCCCGACAATTTTTGTGCCAAAGACAAGCAGCACAAACTATACCCTCGTTTATACTGGAGGGTTTATACCTCTCTCTCTCTCTTCTCTCTCTGTCTCTCTCTCCATATATATATCTCAGAACTTGATTTGTTTTGTTTTTCTTTGCTTAAGAAAGTGATAGATTGGGGCAACTAGGTGGTGAAGTGAATAGAGCACCTGCCCTGGAATCAGGAGGACCTGAGTTCAAATCGGCCCTCAGACACTTAACACTTACTAGCTGTGTGACCTGGGCAAATCACTTAACCCCAATTGCTCTGCCTTCCCGTCTCTGAAATAAAAAAAAAAGACAAGAAAGGGATGGATAAGCTGTTTATAAAGTAGATTAAACTTAAAAGAGTGTGGAACATCAATATAAATAAATATATGTACTTGTGTATATATAGAGATATTTATGTATATATATATACATATACATATATTTATAAACATACAAATATACTATGTATCTATCTATAGCTATATAGTTAAACATTTACCAGCACACCCCTGGAAGGTGACCAGAATGCTATAGGGAGGAATTCACTTGGCTTATATCCCAGAGGATAGGGAGCTGCTGCCAATTGGTAGCTTCATCTTTAATTAATTGGGTCCATGTTTTGTCATTAATTCTTTCCAAATTTGTATGTCATATTTTCCTAACTAGGATTTAAGCTTAATTGTTCCTGAACTGCTAAAGGATGGGTAGTGTTGTGGGTTCCTCCTCACAATTTCAGGACCCAGGGACAAAGCATTGCTTGTTCTGTTTTAATTACAGCCCAGGCCACATTTGAAGAAGATCTTTCTGTTCCCAAGCTCAGCATTTTATTGATTATTACATACTGCTTTTTTTTTTTTTATCATAGGAAACCAAAAACAAGGGAGTGAAAGCCACAGGTATGAGCTGGTATGATGCTGGATCCCAACCTATTCTCTTAAAAAAAAAAAAATTCCCCAAAGAAGTCTCTGCCAATTCTTCATTTGTGTGTGCTCACGCATACATACACACACACACACACACACACACACTCCCGCACCGAAGTTACAGTTATTATTAGCAAGGCATCATACCCCCTGTTATTGCAGAATTTGATGGGTTCCTGGGAAGGACTGTGATAGGAATGCAGAAATAATCATTTGGAAAGGAATGGCAATAATTCTAACAGTCTGAATCTGACTCATGGTTCTCTCACTTCAGATACACTGGCATAGGTTCTGCAAAAGTTCTAAGCGTATTTTAAAAAATCATGTTTCTCAGAAAAGGCCTCCCATATATTGGGTAGATTCCCTGTGGAGGATTTATGGGAGGTGTTATGTTTGAAAATTAAGGTAAACTGAGAGACAATAGCATGAGCATGACCAGTTTATTGGTTAGGCTAGCATTAACCAATAAATTGGGTCAATGGCCTCTCTCAATGACCAAAGACCCAGAGCAGGCCTGACTGGGTCTTTTAAACCTGGATGTTCTTCCTTCTGATTGGCCTGATAGTACATCAGTGGGTGTAGTAAGCAACAGCTTTGATTGATGTTAACTTGATTTTGAGTTAAGTGGGTGGTGAGTACAGCTGGTGGATAAAGCCCCAAGCCTGGAATTGGGAAGATTCAATTTCCTGAGTTCAAATGTGGCCACCAACACTTAACTGTGTGACCCTGGGCAAGTCACTTAAATTACTATTTGCCTACTATTTACCTACTCTGGTATTTTTGCCAAGAAAACTCCAGAGGAGCCAGGAAGGGTCGGTCTTCATATGGAAGGATTTATCAGGATAGAGGGTAAGGTTATCGAGGTAGACATACTAGGGTGGAGATTCAATTGAGTAGAGGTAATTACAAAACAAAAACTTGACCTTTAGGCAAGTTTCTTCAGAATATAGGTGAAGGTTGAAGTTGCTAAGGTAAGGAGTTTGGATTTACAGGGCAGTAGGACAGTATTAAAACCAATCCACCTTAATTAACTATGTCTTAAACATAGAATTAAAATAATTTTTCAGTTTTACAGAGGAGATGGACAAGAACAGTACAGGATGAAGAGATGTAGGTGGGTGGTTGTCTGCACCATTGGAGGGAGGAGTTCTGTCTGAAAGAGTCTTCTGTTTGCCATTTAAAACCCTTCAGAATCTGGTGTCTTCCTACCTTTTCAGTCTTATTGCACCTTTCTCTTCTGCACATATTCTACAATACAATGGCTCTGCCTTCCTGGCTGTTCTGCACACTTGGTTCCAAGTATTTTTCTTTGTCTCCCATGCCTCTAAAGCTTTACTTGTTCATCCCCCCACACACACACATAGCTTCCCTGATTTCCTTCAAGCATCAGTTAAAATCTCACTTTCTGCAAGTTTTCCTTGGTCCTCCCTAATGCTGATGCCTTCCCTCTGAAATTATCTCTAGCTTGTCTCGTGGAAATGTACTGTACGTTTGCAAATAATTGTTGATAGCGACAGCTAGGTGGTATGGTGGATACCATGCCAGACCTGGAGTCAGGAAGACAGAATTCAAATCTGGTTCAGACACCATCTGTCTGACCCTGGACAAGTCACTTCACCCTCTGTGCCTCAGTTTCCTCATTTGTAAAAAAGAGCCAGAGAAGTAAATGACAAACCACTCCAGCATCTTTCCCAAGAAAACCCCAAACGGGGTCATGAAGAGTCAGACACAGCTGAGAAATGACTGAATAACAACGTAGTTGTTTACTTGTTGCCTCCTCCTTCTGGCCTCAGACACTTACCAACTAGATGCTCCCAGGCCAGACCTTAACTGCTCTCTGCTTCAGTTTCCTCTACTGTAAAGTAGAATTAATGATAGCACCTACCTTCAAGGATTGTTTGGAACGAGACAATATTTGTACAACATCTAGCACATGGCGCCTGGACTTTTTGACTGAGTCCAAGTTTTACAGAACAAATCCTTTTATTCTGCGGAGTATGGATGCAGTCAAAGGGTCACACTTGAGGACCTAGAAAGCCACAATTGGCCTTGAAGCTGAAGGTTCCCCACCCCTGGAGCACATAACAGATGGTTACTAAATGCTGGACTGACTGACTGACCTAACCAATAAACAAGGTTTTATTAAGTACTGTCTATGGGCTAGGCACTTTACTACTGCTGGAAACCAGAAAAAAAAAGAGACACCCCTTGCTTTGCAGGAGCTTACATTCTATTAGAGGGAACAACACATACCCTATGAACGTAAACTGTGCAGTCAGACTTTACCTTGGGGGTTAGGGCTTAAAACACTCCGACACTAACTAGAAAATCCTGGTAGTTGTGGTCTTCATAGCCCTGGAAGAAGGTTGCTGGATCTTTGAGGTATATATATTTGTGTGTTATTCTCAGAAAAGCGCCTCTTGTTTCCTTCCAGTGGAATGTCAGCTTCCATAGAACAGAGAATTTTTTCCCTCTTTTGTATCCCCAGTACTTAATGGAGTGATTCTTAAACTGGAATCCCTTATTTTGTCTTTTAAAAAATATTTTTGTAACTTCCTTCCATCTAATTGGTTTCTTTTATACTCCTCTGTATTTATCTGATACATTTAAAAATATGATTCTGAGAAGGGATCCAATAGGCTTGCACTCAAAGCCTTTCAGGTGTGTTAGTACCTGCCAGAATTTGTTCTCTCAAGTTGGCATGGCCTTCCAGATCTCTAGGTCACCTCCATGACATGATGAGTCATCAGAGGATTTTCTGGCTTCTAAGATGAGTCATCAGAGGATTTTCTGGCTTCTAAACCCACCACTCTCCTGAAAACACTCTTTCAAAAGTTACTGGTAACCAATTAACAACTAATTCTGACAGTCTTAGTGATGAGGTGTAGGGTCTGGGACCCCACCTTGAGCTGTCCTTGAATCTTTGAGGTACAGGCTCTGGGAAATCCCTTGAAGTCTGATTGAATCTTCCCACTTGATGAGGCATTTGCAGAGGCCATAAGTATTTCATTGTGACTGGGCCCAAACTTCTGTTACTAGCCTGGCCCTCGTTGTCCATCTGCTTCCTGCCCTTGAGCCTATTAAAACATCAATCCACTCCTGCGTTGACCTCATTAACTCCTCCTGAAGACCCTCCCTAAACTCATTACTGGAGTCTGACCTCATTGACTCCTCCTGAAGACCCTCCCCAAACTCTTCCCCCAAACTATCCCTAGATTCCTCTCTATAAGAATCCCATCTTCCCTCCATGTGGTGTGAGAGCACCATAGAATGCCCTAGCACAGACGTGCTCTGTGTAGGAGTGTCATAGAATAGTTTAGCACAGACTTACTATGGGAGAGCGCCATAGAACTCTTAAGGAGAGTCTACCCCATATGGTAAACTTTTAATGAACTTTCAATAAACTTTACTTTTCTTTGGCTGAGAAGAGTTGAGTGGAATTCTTTCCACAGGACCTAGCATGTTGGTATTTTGGGGTCTCAAGCAACCCTAACCCTCTTTGGGTACCCTCTTCATTAGGTCTCACAGTTTTTCTCTATATCTTTTGACATTGTGGGCCATTTGTCCCTCTCCAACCTTGGCTCTTGTGATACTACAATTCTCTCCTGGTTCTCCTCCCACCTCTCTGACCGCTCCTTCTCAGTCTCTTTTGCTAGATTTTCATCTCCCTTTTGCCCCTAAGCATGGATTTCTCCAATGATCTTTCCTTAGCCTTCTTAGTTTCTCTTACCTGTCTACACTTTGCACTGGTGATCTCCTCTCTTGTGGTTTATCCCCTCTGGAATTTGTAACTTGTTTCCAACTCAGAGCTGAGGATTCTATAACACAGGAATGAAGGTTAGGGTAGTATGAGGCAGGATTAAGGCACCTCTTCCTTTAGATCAGGAGTTCTTAACCTGAGATCCATGAATGATTTTAAAATAAACGTATACACACAGACATACTTATATATATTCTATATATTTATATATGTTTTCAATACATTCATATGTACGCATGTATACAGTATTATAGCAATAGAAAATAGTTTCAATATAATTGGTTTTCTCTTCAATCTTATGTATTTTATTTGATGCACCTAAAAACCTTATTCTGGGGGCAACTAGGTGGTGCACTGAATTGAGCACCAACCCTGGAGTGAGAGGACCTGGGTTCAAATCCGACCTCAGACACTTAACACAAAACTAGCTGTGTGACCTTGGGCAAGTCACTTAACCCCAACTGCCCTGCCTTCCCCCCTCCAAAAAGCAAAGCAAACAAACAAACAAAAAACACCTTATTCTAACGAGTTCAGAGTTCACAGGTTTCACCAGACATTCAAATGAGTCTAAAGCACAAAAGGTTAGGGAATCCTGTAACCCCATGCACTAGTTGGTCTTGACAAAATGTCTTTTTGCTTCTTCCGCCCAAGAGAAGTGGTTTGTTTTAAGGAGGTTAAGTTGATCCTGGCTTATGTGGTCTCTTTCTTCTCTTTCCCTTCTTTCTTCTTCCTCTGGCAAGACAGTTATCCCAGGCAGTAAGAGAACTTGGGAGTGGCCCCTAGTGGACAGCTGCCAACATCATGAGCCAAGCACGAGATGGGCACGGCTGTGCCAGGTCCTTGCTCTAGACAGATCCCAGGAGGGCCAAGGTGCTAGTCGAAGTGGATCAGATGACTCAACTATAAATAGAAACATGAAAATCTGAGCGCTAGGGTCTGGTAGGGAGAGCCAGGAACCTCATCTTCACAAGGGCTCTCCTTGTCTTCTGAATATCTCTCTTGCTTGAGAAATCTGCTGGCAAAAACACAATAAAACAAAAACAATAAAAACCAAAACTCAGAGAAGTTCGGAGTACTGAGGCCTCCTTTCTGGAGCCCCCGAAGCTTCGAGGATTTTTTTAGCAAGTTTTCTAAAAAGAACATTATCCCTCCAAACATTACCTTGAATGCTTTATACCTAAAATACACTCCCCTCCTTTACCCCACTCCTCCCTGCCCAAGGGATCTTTCTTTTAATAAAAATGCTACAAAGACTGGACCTTAGAGAAACCCAAAATATCACAGTCCTCGTCTCTTCTGTTGCCAGTGAAGATTCAAGAACATGCTAAATTTTTAAAAATCACAATTTGTAATAAATAATAATAGCTCCCCTTTTACATGGTGCTTTAAGGTTTGATTTACATGCATTATTTCCTTTGATCATTACAACAAGATGTTAAAGTAGTCACTCTTATTACACATCCTTTTGCAGATGAGGAAATTAAGGCTCAAAGTAGGAGAAAAGAACAAGCTTTTAAGTACCTACTATGTGCCAGGCACAAATATTATCTCATTTGGTCCTCACAGCAACCCTGGGAGGGAAGTACTGTTATTATCCCCATTTTACAGTCCAGAATACTGAAGCTGAGAGAGATTCAGTAACTTGCCCTGGGTCACAACAACCAATATGTATCTGATGCCAGATTTGAACTTAGGTCTTTCTGACTTCAAGTCTGGTGTTTTATCCACTGTCTCAGTCTTACTGGTCTCAATCTAGTCACTATATTATGCTGCTTCTCAAAGAGTTACTAAGGGAGCTCACATTTATGCAATCATTTGCATTTCTATAGTGTCACATGGAGGTGGTTATGAATATGCCAGCATAATTCTGAATCACAAAATATAACAGACTCTCCACACGGAAGACAGGACCAAAGCACTTATCCAAACACCAGAAAGACGAATCCCAATATCAAAAAGTCACATTCATCATAGCAACAAAGAAATCTATACACAGTAACACCACAGAGGGCACCACCATCCCCAAGCCTTCCCCCTGCTAGGGCCTTCCCACAAGTGAACAGTCATAGCTTGATGCCTGCTTCCTGTATCTTCCTCAGCTCTGCTCTAGCTATGCCTCTTCCTGTTCTACTTGTTCATCAGACTCCTCCCACCACAGCCTCATGTGACTCAAACTCAAGTGACTTAAGCAGGTCACACTGGTCTGTTAATGGATGGGAAAGATCTTCCCATTAAGATCTCCCATACACTCACAATACTCCTAATTTTTAAGTCACAAGTGAGGTAAGCAGGTTACTATCTTCATTTTACAGATGAGAAAACTGAGGTTCAGAGAAATAAGAGTGACTTGACCAAGGTCTCATAGCTGTAAAGTGGCAGTATAAAGTCACAGGATGCTAGATCTGTTGTCAGCTAGTCTAACCCTTCCCCCTCCCACTTCAAAAATGAGGGAAACGAGGACAGAGAGAATAAGTGACTTGGCCGGGGCCACAAATCATAGCTCTAGAGCTTGAAGGCCACCTCAGAGGTCATCGCGTCCAATTGTTTTGTTTTCTAGATGATGAAACTGCTTGAGAAAGTTAATATCTTGTTCACTGATCCATGGGGAATAAGTGTCAGAGAGGAGATTTAAATTTTCCCTGGCATACAGCTAGTGCTTAATAAATGTTTATTGACTGAGTCCAAGTGCTTGCTGCTTCGGCCTGCAGGTAGCAGACCTCATAGGCAGGAGCTTGTGATTTCAAGTCTGAATAATTATTAATTTATTAATGATCTGCACTTTTTTGGGCATTTACTGTGAGCAAGAAATATTATAATGGGCTTTCCTAAGCAAACACCTGAGCTGTAACCAATCTGCCAGCATCTTTCCTGGCACAGGATGACCTTGGACAAGGCATTTCTTCTCTGAATGGGTGGGTGGGTGGAGGGACTCATTTTGGTTTGGGGTGTTTTGGTTTTTTTTTTAAATCTCCAACTTGCTTTCAATGGACTCTGGCCCAGTTAAGTGAGCTGAATATTTAACTAGAAGGCTAAACCCATTTTTATGTTCGTATAGCAGGTGTTTACCAAGCCCAGAGCAATTCCCATTTGTTAGCCAAATGTACATAGGTTTAATCTCCAGACTCAGAGTAAAGGGATGGAACCCACCCTGAATCTTTCCCATGAGAGACAGTGATCAAAACTGGAACTTGAGGGCCAAGAAACCCTGGATTCTATTCCCAGCACTTACTGGCTAAGTGACCTTGAATTAGTCCTTTGAACTCTCTAGGCCTGTTTTCTCCTCTGTAAAATATAGATGAGGGGGAAAGAGGGAAAGGTGGATTTCAGGGGCTCTGGGATTCCTTCCAGCTCTCTTATCACTTAACTTTAGGCTACTCCAATGCAGTTCAACCCACCTTCCAGCTTGGCAAAGCCCAGCACCACATCTGAGAATTTCCCATCCCTGTCTTTTACCTCCAAAGTGGTGATGGTGCAGCCCAGGGAGATAATCTCCACTCTCAGCTGGTCTGACTGTAGATGGAGCTTCTCTACTTCTCTACGATCCCTGCTCCACCGAGGAAGTCCCCAGACACCCTCCTGGTCACCGAAGCCATGGGCCGAAGGGGAAGGAAAACAAGCAAGCCCAGAAAATGGAGAGGTTGCACAGGTATAGGGAACACCTTGGAGGGACTCATTTTGGATGTGAAAGAATCGATAAGCATTTATTAAACACCTACTAAATGCCAGACACTATGCTAGGCACGATTGATTTCCAGAGCATGGTAAGAAGAATAATGCACAATGAAGCTGAAAGATGGGCTGGGGATCAAAAGCTGAGGACTTTTGAAAGTCAAACAGAAAAGTTTGTTTTATCCTAGAGCAGCAGTTCTCAACCTGTGGGTTGCGACCCCTTTGGGGGTTGAATGACCCTTTCACAGGGGTCACAGGGGTTGGCTAAGACCATCTAAAACACATATTTCCAACGGTCTTAGGAACCAAGACACTGCTCCAATATCCATCTCCAGGTGGGTACGCCCACATGCAGATACGCCCACATACAAGTATTAAAGGGTCATGGCATTAGGAAGGTTGAGAACCACTGTCCTAGAGGTAATATGAAGCCATGGAGTTGATGGAACATGAGAATTGAGAAAAATATCATCAGGTTTGGCAATGAAAAGATTATTGGTAACTTCGGGAGAGGGTAGTTTCATCTGAGAGAGGATTTGTCAATTAATTGAATTAGATGATCATTAATATCCCTTGAAACTTATTAGTACTTTCAGTAGCTCAGGAAATGTGTGTGTGTGTGTGTGTGTGTGTGTGTGTGTATACATGCACCTACATGCATATATTTGTGAGAGTTAAATTTCTCTTTCCCACATCAGTGGTTCTGCCACCACATTCTTTGGTCACCTCCCAAAGGAGAGAGACTATATCTGTATCTGGTTCTCTTATCAAAGTACTTGGTTCCATCTCCATCCATCCCCAGGGAATATGATAACCTGCTGAAGTCTTTCTCCCATATGAAGGTGAGTGTGTGTTCTTCAAGCCTATGTGATCTGCAGACCCTACCAAGCAGGCTACTTTCACAATGAGTCAGGTGACAGACTGTTTACCTGAAGTCCAAAGGCAAGCCTAGCTAAGTTCAGAGAGGATTCAATCAATAAACACTAAGTAAACTCCTATTGGGCACCAGCACAAAGAGCTCTTTGAATCCCTTTTTGATTTCAGTTAGTCGATAACCATTTATTAAATGATTACTGTATGCCAGGAATGGTGCTAATTTCTGGGGATGCAAAGATAAATGCAGAAAAAGAAAGATGGTCCCTGTCCTCAAGGAACTTACATTCTAAAGAAAGAGCAGTAGGAAAGTACCAGGCATGAGGACATAGTGGAGAAGTCCAAAAGAGTGTAGGAAGATAGGAGATGAAGAGATTTCTTAGAAGAAAGGGAACTTGGTATTCATACTCATTTTACAGAGAAGAAACCTGAATAACGGAGACTATGAACTTACCACAAATAGATAAAATCATGACAAGGGAAAACAATGTTAAGACAGTAATGGGGGTGGCTAGGTGGCACAGTGAATAGAGCACCGGCCCTGGAGTCAGGAGTACCTGAGTTCAAATCCAGCCTCAGACACTTAACACAAAAAACTAGCTGTGTGACCTTGGGCAAGTCACTTAACCCCAACTGCCCTCCAAAAAGCAAAAAAAAAAAAAAAGACAGTAATGGGAGAAAAAAACATTCAATAATACTTATTAATCATCTGTCAGCTAATTCAGATCAATTCAACAATCCATTAATTAATCAATCACTAAGCATTCACTGAGTATCTACTATGTGCCATAGTAGGTTAGGGGGTGATCACTGAAGACTTCATGGCTCATAGGTAGACTGAATCAATATGATAAAAATAATAATGCTACATAAGTTAATTTGCTTATTCCTTATCATACCAATCATATAACCTAAAGATTTCTTTAGAAGATCAGAAAAAAATAACATAATTCATCTGGAAGAGCAAAAGGTCAGGAATTTCAAAAGATATAATGGAGAAAAATGATAAAGAAAGAAGATTAGTAGTATCAGACTTCAAATTATGCTGCAAAAAATAATAGAAACTATTTAATACTGCTTTAAAAATAGAGATTAATCAATGTAACAAATTACATATGCAACATATAGAAACAAATGAATACATAGTGGTCAATAATATTATTTAAAGATCCCAACTATTGAGTAAGAACTCATTCACTATTCAATAATAACAGTTGGAAATACTGGAAAGAGATCTGGCAGAAATTAGGTTTAGCTCAGCATTTCATACCATATAATAAGATAAATGCTAAATGAAACATGACTTAGAAATTAATAAGCCACATCATAAGCAAATTAGTGGAGCAATGAAGAAATGACCTCTTACATATATGGATAAGTGAGGAGGGTTAAAATTGTCCAACCTACAATAAAAAAAGGCAGAGCTCTGACTCAATGGCACTTTGTTAAAGGGTCCGTCTCCTCTAATTAAGCAGACCTCAGATCTTCCTCATGGTCTGAGATGCCCTCTCCTTCCAGGGCCCCATTTTCATAGAACTAGATATCTAGACATTCAAGAATGGCTATACCATATATAGAATAATTACATTGGTTGACAGATGATGTATATCAGTAGGGTCACAGGTTGGGCAAAGCATGAGGTATCTCCACTGATTAAATGGTTATAAGATGGTCATCTGCTACTGTTGGACAAGAGAGAATGGTCTGGAGGAACAAAAACAAATTGGGGGCCTTTCCATATAGTTGATTCACCACTGCCTCACAGGACTTGGTCACCATGACAAGGAAAAACAAAGGTGGTTGATTACACATATGGTTGTTGATTACACAAGTGATCTCACAATTTTCAACTCACACCTATGGGACCTAACATACAGAACTTATAATCACTATCCCTATGGAATCATATAAAATTTATTGATACTGATTAAATAGAGTAGGGGTCCGAGTGAATAATTTCTAACGTAAGGGAAAAATTCATGACCAAACAAGGGAGAGAGGGGATTATAGAAGATAAAATAAACAACTTTGATTATATGAAATTAGGAAAGGTTTTAGGAGAAAGAAACCCAGTGCAGTTAAGATTTGGAATAGTTTTCTGGGGGAAAAATCTTTATAGCAAGTTTCTTTGATGAAGTTTTTATTTCTAAAGTATATAGGGAACTGATTCAAATTTATAAGAATAAGAGTCATTCCCCAATAGCCAAATAGTCCAGGAATATGAACAGGAAATTTTTAAAGGTAGGAGTCCAAGCTATCAACAATAATATTAAAAATACTCCATACAACTGATAATTAGAGAGAGGCAAATTAAAGCAACTCTGAAGTTATATCTCATAGTTGTTATTTTAGCAAAGATGACAAAAAAGGAAAAGGAAGAATGTTGGAGGATCTTTAGGAAAACAAGTACATTAATACATGGTAGACAGAGCTATGAAATGGTTCAGGCATTCTAGAAAGCAATTTGAAACTATGCCCACAAAATGTATATACTAAAGCATCTATACATTTTGATGCATCCATCATCGTATCTAGGCCTATCCCCAAAGGGGAAGACATTTTATCACCTCTTTTTCTGTAGTAGAAAAGAACTGAAAAGGAAGGGGGGTACATATCAATTGGGGAATGATTAAACAAATTATACTATATGAATGTAATGGAATATTACTATTATGCTATAAGAAATTATAAAAGAGATCATTTCAAAGAATCCAGAGAAGACTTGTGTGAACTGATTCAAAGTGAAGTGAACAGAACCAGAACAATTTATGTAATAATAATATTGTAAAGATAAACAGCCTTGAAAACTTAAGGACTTTGATCAGCTCAATGACCAACCTTGATTCCAGAGGACTGATGATGAGGCATGAGGTAGGTAGTAGATTCAAGATACAGAACATATACATTTTTGGACCTAGTCAATGTGGTTTTTTTTTATTACATGTGTTTGTTTTTGTTTTTACACAGGATTTTGTTTTTGTTTTCAATTGGGCATGGGGTAGGAGAAGGAGAGGGTTTAGGGATAGGATTCCCCCTCTGTTCCCACCAAATAAAAAGGGAACAGAAAACCAGGAGTCACAAATGATTGAAGCAGCTTTGAAAGATACATACTGAATTTATAGCCAGTTTCTAATAAGTGAGAACTATGAATTACCTGAAATGTTCACCTTATTCAAATTTGTACTCCATATTTCCATTGGTC
Organism: Pseudocheirus occidentalis; assembly: GCA_028646575.1. NCBI lineage: Eukaryota > Metazoa > Chordata > Mammalia > Diprotodontia > Pseudocheiridae > Pseudocheirus > Pseudocheirus occidentalis. The sequence goes on from CM053593.1 coordinate 360,966,127, forward strand.
TGGAACCAATAGAATCATATTTTATATAATTCTAACTTTGAATAGTGTGAATTCCAGTATATTTGATTCATTTCACTAGATTCACTATTCACACTAATTGGGACCTGACTACATTACATATTTAAGATAAAAATCCCAAATTCTACATAACATAAGTTTCCGATTTCACTTAGAATTCTCTCCTATTATTTAAATGCACACACACATAAATATGTGGAAATGCTCATTAAATTTTATTTTTGTTAAGTTTAGAATTTAAAAAGTTAATGGAAAATTAAAAAAATGTTTTGTGGAGGAGATGGCATTGGGTTGGGCTTTAAAGGGGGTAGAAATTTAACAAACAAAGAGGTGAAGGGAGGGTATATAAGGTACAAGGAACAGAATGAACTAAGGAAATGAAGTGGAAAAGAACCAGATATAGAATATGTTGGAGATACAGTTTGTCTGTATTGGAGAATAAAGGGAATAATATGAACTGAGGTTTGAATGGGAGGACCTGGGGCTGGAAGTGTCCTCAGATGACCTTCCCTTCCCTTCATTTTATAAATGAGAAAACTGAGACCAAAGGAAGTAAAATGGTATGTGAGATAATATTTGTAAAAATGAGATGTTTGTAAATCACTTAGCCCAGCCTCTGGTACACAGTGGGTAATAAGTCCATGTTTTGTTGTTGTGTCATATTTGAATTGTCTTCATTTGGCATTTCCTTGACAAAGATACTGGAATTTTTGCCATTTCCTTCTCCAGCTCATTTTACAGATAAGAAAACTGAGGCAATCAGGGTAAAGTGACTTTCCAGGGTGACACAGTTAGAAAGTTTCTGAGGCCGAATTTGAACTCAGGTCTTCCTGACTTGGGACCTGGTGTTCTATCCACTGTACCACCTAGCTGCTCTTATCAATATTAGCTATTACTATTACAATTTTTTGCTCATAGTCCTATGATAGTAGGTTCTAGGGTTAGAGTTAGAATTTGAACCCAGGTTCTCCGACTCTAAAGTCACTGCTCTTTCCACTACATCATTTACTGCCTCTTATAGTTGAGGCATTAGACCAAGGCGGGTCTTAAATCCCAGGCAAAGAAATGTGACCTCCCTTGGCTAGGCAATAGCAAGTCACTATTTTTGAGCAAGAGTAATGACAAGATCCAATCTACTAGTTGCGAAAAGTTATTCTGGCAGCTAATAGAAAGTGTGGACTCAGCGGGGGAGATCGGGGTAGTGGGAAGAACAAATAGAACCAGCAAGTGTAAGCAAGGTATGTGCTAGGGCGGTCAGCGGCAGGGTGATTAGAGGAGGAGGAGTTGGTAGGATAAAGAGCCCTAGGTAACCGATTAGGTATGATGGAGCGAGGCAAGAACCAGAGGAAATAACAGGGCTTTCAACATGAGAGGCTGGGTGAAAGAGGGCGCGTCACTGACAGAAATGAGGAAATCACGAGGAGGAACCTATTTTGAGGGGGAAAGATGCTAAACTTATTGGATCATCTCTTAATAGGGATGAAATTAGGATTCCATACGGTACTTAAATTCTGTCATTTTACAGAGGAGACTGAAGCCCAGAGAGTCTAAGTCGACTGCCCCAAGTCACACAGGCAGGATTTGAACCCAGCTCTTTCTAATTCTGAATTCACTGCTCTTTTCACAGTACCACCCTGCAGCTCTCTTTTATTTTATTTCATTAAGATTTATTCCGTTTTTCTGGGACATTATTTTCATTTCCCAGTATAGCCCTGCCACAGTGCTCTTCCTATCTCACTCAAAGAGCTATCTCTAGTAACTCAGACTTAAAAGAAAAATTCACTACAGCCTATGTTGAATTGGAAGAGTCAGGTGGAACTTTACCGTAGACAATCAGAGATGTAGGTCCTGAGTATGAAAGAGGGGTCAGATAGGCAGAGAGAAGCTTGTGAGTCATCTATACCGAGATTTAGTGGAAGCTGTGGGAATGCAGAGAATATACAGAGGGGAAAGGAGGTCAAGGTCAGGACCTTTAAGAAATTGGGAAGAAAACCTGGAGTTCAAGAAGAAAGAGGAATGGTCAGAAAAGTAGGGAGAGAAGTCAAAAGATTATTTCCTCGGAAGGAAGGGTTGGTCCACAATGATAGAGATTAGGAAGGACGAGGACTAGAAAAACAAAAAAAACCACAACCCAACAACGCCCAAACCATTACATTTGACCATTGGAGATTTTTGTTTGGGTGTCTGAGTGGGACTAGATTTGAAGTTGTTGAGAAAGCAGGGCACAGAGCAGAGCCAGGTTTTCAATGAAGTTTAGCGCCGTGGGGATGGGGACCCGATCTGTAAGGAGAACTCCCAAATGAAAGCAGACCCCTTTGCAATGGACATCCTCCCAGGGTTGCCTGGAACCCTGGCAAGTGAAGTCACTAAGAAGTGATTTTTCCCAAGGTCACGGCCAGTAAGTGTCAGAGCCCGACGCCTGCAGATTTTCTTCCCGGCTTTACATCACCCCGACGCCCTGCACGCGCCAATAAAGACAGTCATAAAAACAGCTGACGCTTTAAAGTTTGCAAAGCGATCGATCTGTGGGAACTGGGCTCGATTCAACAAATACTAATTAAGTGCAAATCAAGGGAGGACTTTTTAGTCACTCTCTCTCTTTTTGATTGGGGATTCTCGAACATGTCTGTAAGCAACTAAGGGTCCAAAAGGGGTTCCAGGGTACATGCACGCAAAAAAGATGGTGGGAAGTCAGGAGCAGCAGGGAGGGGACGGATCCCCCTTCCAGGACCAGAGGAGAGGAGGGGCCAGAGGGCTGAGGATCCTCCCGAGAAGCGTGCAGGCAGGGAGCTCTGGGTATCTCAGCTCGCCTGATCACACCACAGACAGGGGCAGGGAAGGCGGAGCGTTCGCTTTCTGCACTCGTTTGTTCCTCGCCGCCCGCCGTCCTCCGCCACCCGTAGGGAGGAGGAGCCTGCGCGGCCCCGGCCCAGCAGACCAGCCGAGGGGCCGAGGAGCCGGCCTGAGGAGGCGGCAGCGGCAGCGGGGCGGGGCCGCAGAGGACTGCCGAATCGAGCCGACCGGAGCGGAGGGAGCGGGGAGGGCTGGGGTGGGGTCCGGGACGGGCGAGCTCAGCCGCCGGCTCAGCTCCGAGAGAGCCGGGCCGGGCCGACCCGCCGCCGCCATGAAGAAGGACGTGCGGATCCTGCTCGTGGGAGAGCGTGAGTCCGGGGCCCACCCGCCTGCCCGTCCGCCGCGAGGCCCTCCGGGACGCAGGGAGCCTCTGCTGGGGTCCAGGACCCCCTCCGCTACTCCCCAAGCCCCCCACTACCTCAGAACCTCCCTCCTCTGCTCCCTGAACCTCCCACCATCTCAGGACCCTTATTCTGGAGATCTCAAAGTCCTCTCTATCTCAAGATCCTTCTACAAGCCCCCAAACTCCCCAACCCCCTCCACGGGCCCGCTAGGCCCCACCCAGCACCGGGGAACCCCCCTTGGGGGTCTCCCAGGTTTCCAGGCCCCACCTGCTATGTCAAGTCACTGGTCCCCAAGGGTCCCCATTCTTCCGAAATCTCCCATCTACTGCCCCTTCCTTAGTCTCTCTGGTCCCTGCGCTGGTCCTCCACTCCCAACCCCCCACACTCTTACTGGTCCTTAGGGGCCCCCTCAACTGGCCTTAAAGACTCCCCAGCCTCCCAGGCCCCCCTTCATTGTTCTCCCAAACTCCCCATTTCCCCCGGACCGGTCCCCTTCAAGTCCGTCTGGGCTTCCAGGGGTCCCCAAGGCCCTCTCCAGACGTCCTCCGCTGGCCCCCAGGTTCCCCCGGCCTCCTCAGGCTCCTTTCGCTTGGCTTCTAAGTCGCTCAAGCTCTCAGCCCCTTCTCCCATCCCTCCAGCGGGGCTGCCCCCTGCACCCGGCTCGCAGATGCCATCCCCTGGCTCTTATTCCCTCCCTTCCTCCCTTGTTTCCCCCACCCCCAGCCCTTACCTGGTGAACCTCCTCCCCACGTCCTCACCCCTTTCTTGCACCCTTCCTCCCCTCTCGGACCCCTCCGTCACCCGGTCTCCTCTGCTCGCACCTTTCCACCTCTTCCTTAGACACTTCCGCATCCTAGGCAGAGGAACACCCCCCCCCCCCCCGGGGGTTGCTGCCCAGTAAAAGTGCTTGGGGAGGGAGGGAGGAACGGACGGACGCACGTCTGGACGGCAAGGTCAGATTTCTATTTTGAGGGTCCTGCAAAAGTCTTTCCCATCTTCCTTATGTACTAAAAGTAAACTATAAAGAATTTTTTCTAAGGTATCAGAATTTTTTCACAAATGACCCTCGACATTATATTTGATACTTATTTAAAAAGTCTTCCTAGAACTTTAGGATCTTCTTCAAGCCATAAGTTTAGGAAATAAATAATATCAGGCTTTTTTGTTAAGAAGATAAAGCCCTTTCAAATATTCCATCCCTTGCCCCTTTTATACCTACATTTTCACTTATCACACCAAAACATTTGAAAGTCACCTAGAGGTTTTTAGATTCTACTTTAGGAAACTACCTTTGAGGGCAAGCCTAGAAAAAGAGGAGCACAGACTTTTTGGGGTTACTGTGTAATTAAATTAAGGGGACTACATTAAGAAGAAAGTGGGCAGGAAGGATGGTGTTTTTAAATACATCCCGTTGGAAATCACAATTACATAGTACTCATTAACTGAGTTGAACTGTGTTATTGGAGAGCAGGAACTCCAGATTATTGTGATAGAATTCATAGACATAGAAACTTAAAACATTTTTACATGCCTCCACAGTGGCCTTATTTGTCCACAAAGTATTGCTTCAAAATTAGAAATTTATAAATCAGTTTATCCAGACTCAAAATTTAGTTTTTGGTTTGTTCTTGTTTGCTGATCTAGATTTTAGTCTTTATTTATGATTATGCTTCAAGCCTTTCTATTTTACATGGACTTTGTTAAAAAGTTCAAGGGGCTGCTATCATGTATTAAATCCTTGCTAGAATATTAGAAGTATGGTGATCATGAGAAATAATAGATGGCCCGGAAAGCCCTATTTATAACTCTCAACTAATCTTAGGCATTTACAATAATTATCTTTCAAAAATTTCTGCTCTTGTTTTTGCTTTGGTTTGGTTTGCTGAGTGATAGAGATGATATTTTGAAAATAGTCATCGAATAGTATAAGTTTGAAAGTGCTTTGGGAAGTTTTAAATATGTAAATGCAGAAATATATACAACGTAATTTGTAGGATGTTTGAGATGAGAATTTTTTTACAGTGCTTTTTAGGCATTTTTTTAAATGCAGAAAGTTTGAAGAAAAATAGGACTTTGTATTATTTTTAAGAAGTGAGTGGCTACTTCGAGAAAGGTGGCATGAGTAACCCTTGAAGTACTCCATGACGTTGTAAAGAAATGTAATCGGGTTTTGTTGAAAGATCTTTCAGATTTTTGATACTAGAAAAGCAAGTACTTCCTAGCTTAGATGTCAGTTTAGTTAGTTTTTCAGAACCTTACCAGAAACTGCATTGAGAATCATAGCAATTTTAAAACTGGAAGAGATCTTAGCAATCAGGTAGCCCAGGGCTTCTGACATTGTGTTCAGTTTGCTTCTATTTGTGTCATATAACTAGTGTTTCCATGGAATTTCTATCCTCCAGGTATCATCTTTTTAAAACATTTATTATAATATACAAGTATCAGAGATATGTGGGTGTCAGAATTTTAGGTATGAAAGTAGCCTTGATTTCTTCTACTTTATTCTGTGTAGTTACCGTCCCCCTTTTCTCTTTGGTATTGGATAGCCACAGATTCACAGGACCTGTATTTATAGATTCTTTGAATATATTTAAAGCCTCAAAATGTCCCACAGATAGATTAATTTGAAAAGTGCTGATGCCTACAATTCAGTTCAGTTTGACAGGCATTTATTAAGTGTCTTTACATATAAGACAGAAAGGAAGCAGTCCCTGCTTTTGAATGGCTTACTACTCCTGGGGGCAGGGATATGGGATGTGGGCTCCAACATCTGCAGAAATAAGTAAATGCAAGGTAATTTGGGGAAGGAGAGAGGTGAGGAAGGACCCTGGAGGGAGTGCATTCCAGAAGGAGGATTCCAGTTCAGGGGCAGGAGAAGGAATTTGAAGTTGGGGGACTAGCTAGTGGGTCAGTTTGGCAGGAATGTAGAGTGCATAAAGGAGGATATTGTGATAGAACACAGGGAAGGGGAGTTGGAGTCCAGTTGTGGAGGTCCTTGAATTTCATCTTGAAAGGTTTATTTCTCATTATCAGGACATTTGGAAGCCGCTGAACATTTTCAGACTTTGACTAATGTGGTTAGATCTGTACCTTAGGAAGGCTTTGACAGCTAGATGGAATATGGATTATGGGAGGTGAGAGGTTCTGGGATCTGACTCAGGGCTACAGTTGCTAGACATGTGGAGATAAAGTCTACTGGACCTGGCCTCTATTTGGATGGAAGAGAAGAAGTCACTTAAGGATGAGTCTAAGGTTTGGAACTTCCCGGACTTTGAGGATGTTCAGTTTACAGGTGAGGAAACTGGTGAACAAAGATGCTAATTCACTCCCTCAGATGCTGATGGGGACTCTGGTGTGAAGGCGTCTAGCCTTCAGACTCCATTTAGGAGCTTTAGATGATGATAGGTAAAGAGAAGGGTCAACATGTTACATGGCACATGGGGTACAGCGGTAGAGCGCTGGGCTGGCACCAAGTTCAGATCATCTGACCTGGAGACATTGACTAGTTGTGACCCTGTCACTGCATCTGCTTTAGTTTCCTCAGCTGTTAAAGGGGAATAATAATAGCATCTATTTCCTAGGGTGGTGTGAGGAAACGGTGAGCTAATGCTTGTAAAATACTTCTGCAAATCTCTTGGTGTCCTATGAATGCTAGTTATTATTGTTATTATTATTAATAATGGGGAAACAAAACCACTCTGAGATCTTTGCTCATTCTTAGAAACTGTTAAGCTCTGTATTTTTAAAAAGGATCCTTTGAGAGGGATGCAGAGAGTAGTAGTTGGTTCTCTGTGCTGTTTTAAGGGAAATATTTTATTGTCATCAACCTGCTTTTGTTGAACTTCCAGGACCACTATTGTTTAGAAACCATAAGATTGCTATGAATAGGGGTGGCTAGGTGTCTCAGTGAATAGAGCACCATTCCTGGAGTCAGGAGGACCTGAGGTCAAATGTGGCCTCAACACTCTTAACACTTACTAGTCATATGACCTTGGGCAAGTCACTTAACCCCTATTGCCCTGCCCTGCCCATCAAAAAAAAGTTAAAAAAAAAAGATTGCTGTGAATGGGTTTAGCCTAGTTTTGGATGAACTCTTATTAACCTCTGGAAGTGAAAGGCTATATATTAGTCAATTCTTGACCTGCTCAAAGTCCAATATTAAGTGATTTCATAAGAAATCGCTGTGGTTTGAAGAGTTTGGGAGTGGAAAGTGGAATTTCGTAAAATAAGATAGCTTCAAAAAGGTAAAAGTCAAGCTGCCATCCATTGATACATTTTACTTTGATGCAGCAGACACTTTCCAACAAAGCCCCACTCAAAACCCTTTTATAAAGTGCATTCCCTGCAAAACTGAAGAGATAGGAATGGGACCTTTAACTCGGGCAGAATGGTATTAACATTGTCATTAATCATTAATAGTCACTAATTTGCTGAGAAATTCTTAAGCTTTGTCAGTATTTTACAAAAATGTCAATTGTGCATGAGGAGACCATTACTAGTTTCATTTAAAAATATACTAAAATTTATTAAAATTAAAGTAAAAAACCAGAGATTTCCAGTATTATATTTCCTTATAAATTGACTAGAATTTGCATGTAACTAGGTTTGTTTAAATAACCTCTAACAGATATCCTTGCTGCGAATGAAAGTTTAGAGTCCTGAAACCTTTTAAATTTTAATCACACAACTACACTAAATGTAAATAAAAATACTATTTAAAAAATATCATTCTTCTATTCAGCTGCTGGTCAGATTTCATCAAGAACATAGGATATGTTATTTTCACTTAATGGAACATGGCTGCTTCCTCCCTTCCCCCCCTTCTGTGGTTTAAACTGGCTTTAGGTCCTTTGCTGTAGGGGAAGAGGAGAGCACTCTCAAAGTTTTTTGAAGTATTCCTGTCATCAAAATGTGATAACTTGTGATTTCTAGCCTCTCTTAAATCTACTCTCATGAGGTTAACAGGATTTGTAAGGATTTTATCCCATATTTCTTCTCATCAACTTTGCATGCCTGTGATAGAAGTGCTTTTCTTATATAGTCTAGCCAACCAGGAAAATGAAAAAGTGTCTTCTTAGAATATTTCATGGATTGACTGTCAAAAAGTGCTGTTGTAGGAGAAAGGGTCAGTTTCTGTCTGGGAAGCCTAAGTACTTCCTCAAACAATTTAAAGCAGGTTTTCTTCAGAGGGTTAGGAAAAGAGGGCTCCAGGCATAAGCTGGCCATGGGCTGTTTTACTAGATACATTGTTATGCCTGTGCAGTTTTTTAATTTGCTCTTCCCTTAGTATGCCATTTAATCCTTAAACCATACCAGTCATGGCCTTACTAGGGAATAGCCTCTCTTCCTGAGGGACTGTCTCATTCTTTTCTTTTCCTTTTTGGAGGGGGGAGGCAGGGCACTTGGGGTTAAGTGACTTGCCCAAGTTCACACAGCTAGTAAGTGTTAAGTGTCTGAGATCACATTTGAACTCTGGTCTTTCTGACTGCAAGACCAGTGCTCTATTCACTGGGCCACCTTTAGCTGCCCCACATTCATCTTCTAAATGCAAGTATCAGCATTGTCTACCTCTTCCGCATCTGGTTTCCCCCCACCCCCCAGTAAAAGTTAGGGGAATTAGTAGTTCTCTGATTTGAAAGGAAAAGACTCCCTTCTAGAATCAGTCATTCTCAAGCAGTTTTCCTGAAAGATAAAGCAGAGTAGTTAACAGAGTAGTTAAGTCACTTAACCTCAGTTGCCCTCCAAAAAGCAAAAACCAAAACGAATAAACAAATTTTATTGCTTCTCAGACTTAGATGTTTAGAAGTTTTGATGAAAACCGTAAATATAGCCTGAATAAGTCTCAGTAATTTGTCCTTTAATGATAAATTATGTTTCTTAAGGGTGACCTACTTAGAAGCAGTTTCTCAAACTGAACTGTGACATGTTTCATTGAACTGGATCTTAAGGTCCTTCTTCCTGTCCCTGGGAGTAGCTTTGGCCTCGCCTTTTGTTTTTATAGATTATGATATCTGAGGCAATCATTTAATTCTAGATGACTAAGAAATAAGAGGCATGGGGTAGAAAAAGGAATTACCTTTGTCAAGGGAAACCTAGTAGAGAAGTTTGTTTTTACTTCAGTTATATAGAGATTGAGGAGACTCTAAAATCCATAAGTGAGTGAAGTCACCAGATTTTATATTCTTACCTCTGCAAGAAAGGTTTCTGGCTTCATGGTACTGATCCTAAGAACAGCATTTTTTTTTTTTTTTGGAAATAGACAACTTGGACGTCATAAGGCTTTTCAGTGATAAGTGATCCATGTTAAAATTAAATCAATAAAATAAATGTGGAAGGAGAGACTTAGGATTTTTTCCCCTTACATAAATAATTTTCATTTTCACAAACAATTACACCTATTCAGGATTTGTACATTTCAGACATTGAGACATCGTTAAGGAACATTTCAGATATTCAGTTGATTAAAAGTTTTCTTATAGGCCTAAAGAGTTTGTGTTTCTTAACTTCAGATGGAAGTTATTTGTGTACATCAGGGGTTCTTAAACTATTTGCCCTTAGAAAATCCTTTACACTCTTAACAATTATTAGGGACCTCTTTATACTTCTGAAAATTATTGAGGACCTTAAAGAACTTTTGTTTGTATTGGTTATGTCAATATTTATTGTATTTTAATTAAAATATTTATTCATTTACTTAAATGAGCACATTGCATGTTAATATAAATAACATTTTTATGAAAAATAACTATATTTTCCAAAAGAAAAAAATTAGTGAGAAGAATGACATTGTTTTACATATTTTTGCAAATCTCTTTAATGTCTGGCTTAATAGAAGACAGCTTAATTCTTTTATCTGCTTCTGCATTCAGTTGGTTGTGACATTGTTTTGGTTGAAGTGTATGAA
>CM053593.1:360976745-360993300 GCA_028646575.1 Pseudocheirus occidentalis
GAACTGATGCTGAGTGAAGTGAGCAGAACCAGGAGAACATTGTACACAGAAATGGCAACATTGTAACAATGATCAGCTGTGAATGACTTATATGAACTGATGCTGAGTGAAGTGAGCAGAACCAGGAAAACATTGTACACAGAAATGGCAACACTGTAACAATGATCAGCTGTGAATGACTTATATGAACTGATGCTGAGTGAAGTGAGCAGAATACTGCAGACAGTAACAGACACAATGTTTGGTGACTGATTTTGATAGACTTGGTTAGCCCTTCTTAGCAATGTAAGGACCTAAAACAATTCTAAAGGACTCATGATGGAAAATGCCATCCATGTTCAGAGAAAGAACCATGGAGTCAGAATGCAGAGCAAAGCAGAATATTGTCTTTTTCTTTCTCATGGTTTCTCCCATTCGTTATAATTCTTCTATGCAACATCACTAATGTGAAAATGTGTTTAATTGGAATGTAGGTGTAGAGCCTTTATCAGATTGCATGCTGTCTTGGGGAGAAATGAAAGAGGGAGGGGGAGAAAATTTAAAACTTACAAAAGTGAATGTTGAAAACTAAAATAAATTAACTAATTAAAAAAAAGATAAATTCAGTTGTAGGGAAGGAAGAAGGAAAGACCCTGGAACACAAGACTCTGTGGAGGTAAATACACCACCCTATGTGTACATATGTGGGAGAATCAGAAACCAGGGCGAAGGCCTCAGGAGGATCAGAGTAAGCTGCTGCTGGAGGAATCAGTATAATGCAGAAGAGGGGAAGATTCTCACTTGGTGTACATGGGTGTTAGTGGGGAAAATGTGGTCTGGTGCTTCCCATTTTAACTAATTAATCTCACTAACTAGATACTAAGACTAGTTGTGTTTGTTTCCTGAAGACCTTCAAGTATAACTGGCACCCTCAAAATTTTGATGCCCTAGGGAAAAATCCCAGTTTGTCCATCCTAGTTATGCTTCTGTCTGTTCTACTTCCAACAGATGTGAGTTTTGCTGTAATATTATCAATTTTGAAATCCCCTGAACACCCACCACTGCTATCACTTAGCGTGCACTTGAGGGACGTAAGACCATTTTAAAGTGTGCCTGTAAAAGATAATCAGATTATATCTACTCTTGATTTTTTATGGATTTGAGATCCATATTCTCTGCTGCCAGTAAGCACTTTCTTCCCTTAGCATCACTATTCTTTTGTGCCTTTGTGGTACCAAGTAAGCTGTGTCCTCATAATTTTTCTGCATAGTATCAAACTTATTCTATAATTCAATTTATTCTACAATCCAGTTGTCTACTTATTCTGCATAGTATCCTCCATAGCCCAATGCTAAGTGCAAATATCTGCTTAACAAATGTGCTTTCAGAAGGAAGAGGAGGAAGATGATACCTAACTGGTGAGATTCGTTTCTGCCCAGGATAATGGAGACCATAAATGGCAAGAAGGATCCCCCAAGTTTGCTGAAGGTCTCTAAGTAGGACAGTAGACTGCCAATCAGGCTTCTGATTTTGTCTGGGGCAGAAGGAACATGAGCTCAGGAGGGTCAGGCATCAAGGAGAGAGGTTGCAGTCCTGCAAGGAGGGGTGGGGCGCTGTCTCAGTTGGTTTCCTGTTTCCTAGACATCTTGCTAGGATGTTGCAATCATTGCCGAATTGAGTTCTGGAGTTACCTATGATCTTATTGACCTTAGAATCTCCGCTATTTGATTAGTGAAGGGAAGACGTCTTCCATTCAGTTACTATCAGGATTTACAGAGACCAAGGGAAAGAACGGCGGGGAGAGACCCAAGGGGAACTGTTGGGAGGCAGACCAAATTTCCATCTGTTGTTGTTCATCCTTCCTTCTCAGAGTCCACAAAGGTGATGTCTTGACTTGCTCACAAATTGGGTTTAACAGCCATCTTGACTTTTGTCTTGCCTGATTTCCGTCTAGAGGAAAGCCTGAGACAAGAAAACCACTGACCATGGTTTGCCTTTTGCTAGTCCTTCCTGTTACAGACAGAGGTCATGCCCCAAGAGTGAACTTCTCCTTCCTGAAGCAGAATGGGCACCTGACAGCCCAAAGTCAAAGTCAGGCATGGTGAGAGTTGAGCAAATCAGCTAAGTACTCGTCACCTTGGTCCAGTAGCTGCTGTTGCTGAAACAGAAGGAAAAGAGAGAATAGTAAGGATCTTGTATAGAAATGAGCATGGCAAAGCAGAGCAACCACTAGTGAGAGAGAAGGAAAGAGAGAACAAGTGAAAGAAAGAGGGAGAAGGAGAGAGGGAGGGAGAGAGAGCGGGAGAGAAACAGAAAGAAAGAAAAAGAGGAAAGAGAGAGGGAAAGAAAGGGAGGGAGAGAGGGAAAGGGACAAATATGGGAAGGGAGAGAGAGAGGAAGAAACAGAGAGGTGGAACGAAGGTGAGAGAGGGAGAGAAAGAAAGAGGGTGGGGAGACAGAGGAAAAAAGAAAGAAAGGAAGAGAGAGGGAAAGAGGAGAGAGAGGGAGAAACAAAGAGGGGGAAGAGAGGGAGGCAGGGATAAACAGAGAAACAAAAAAGAGAGAGAAAGAAAAAGAAGGAAGGAATGAGAGGACAGGGAAAAACAAAGAAAAGAAGGAAGGAAGGAAGAAAACAAAGGCAAAAAGAATAAGAAAGAAAAAATAGGAAGAAAGGACAGAAAATAAAGAGAGGGCAAGAAAAAAAAAGAAAAAGAACTTCTATCTACTACCCTTAATCCAGAAAATTCCTGCCCCACCCCTCCCCCCACCCCCACTGAGGTCAAAGGCCACATTGCTTTGAGGGCTGAAATTAATTTATATTCATTCTGGCCAAGTCCACTCCCGCTGGTCCATTTGGTCATTGTCCATGGTGAACAAAGCCAAACGCCTCCAGGGGGCGGTGTGGGGTCACTTTCAAAGCCTACTTTTTTCTAGACCAAATTTTTTTCTTTGCACCCCTGCAGAGGGAGGGGTCCTGTAGGTCCAGGTGCCCCCAGGCTTTGGGTCAGACTGTAAATGGATTAAAAGAGGAACTTGGGGGCTTTTGGACTTCAGTGAGACCTAAAAAATAACATCCTGACCACAAAGATTGCAAGACACTGGAGGGAGGACTGGGGGATGGGGACGCCAGGGAAGGCATTTTCTCTTTCCTTTAATATTTTTAAACACAAAACCAATTCTCATCCTTCTGGGATTTCACAGGGTCCTGCCTGAGGCTGGGGAGCGGCAGATCCCGTCTCCAGATCTCTTCCTGGTCTGGGATTCTCTAGGATGTGTTTTTCTCATAAAATTTAGAACTAGAAGGCATCTCTGGAATAACCCAACCCAACCCCACATCCCCTCCCCCAAGAATGTTAGAGGGCAGGAATCTAAGGTATGCAGGAGGTGAATTCATATCTACATCTGTAAAAGAGGCAACTAATATTTTTTTCCTTATGAAAAATATTGAATTACTTTTTCCATACATGTCCACCCCTAACCTACCCTCACTTCTGCTGTTTGGACTGGAATTTAAACTGTAAGATGGGAGATGGTCAGGTGACAAGAGAGACAGAAACAGAGACAGAGAGACAGAGAGAGAGAGAGAGGGAGAGAGAAAGAGAGAGAGACAGACACAGACACAGATACAGAGACACAGAGAGAGAAACAGAAACACAGAGAAACAGAGAGACAGAGAGAGGGAGAGAGACAGAGAGGAGAGAGAAAGAGAGAGAGAGAGAGAGAGAGAGAGAGAGAGAGAGAGAGAGAGAGAGAGAGAGAGAGAGAGAGAGAGAGGAAGAAGGAGGCAGAAGGAGAGAGACAAAGAGAAAGTTATTGGGAGTCCCTCTTTCTACTGAGTCATAGCCCAGTGGTCAGGTAGGGAAAGAAGAAAAGTGGTTCAAGTTGGGGAGGGGGTAATCGGGGGAGAAGGGGCTGGAGGCGGAAGGGAGTTGCTGACAGGAACAGAAAAGAACCAAGACTAAAAATAGACTTTCCTTCCTGTGTACTCTGAAAAGTCCCAGGGGTGGCCAGTGGGTGCAGGGCCCCAACTAATAATAAATAATTCAGCAATGAGGCCCACATTTTTCTCATGAGAAAAGGGCTGAGTTTTCCCTCTACTAGAGATTTGGTGGATTGGGAAAGGGAGGGATCAACAGCCAGCTTCTAGTTTGTGGTGGTGGCATTCCTTCAGAGTAAGCAGATAGATTTCTCTGGAGGGGTAGGACCTGAACTATGTATACTTTTCAGGGATAGAGCAGGAGGGATAGCAGTGATGGCATCCACCCTGACCTTCTTCTGTGTCCTGGCATCCTGGGAACATCCCCAGGTGACTGGAAGGAAATTCACCACCCTGCTCTCTACCTTTGTCTAAGAAAAAGCAAAAACAAACAACATTTTGTTGCCTGTGTGAGTCTGAATGAGTAATTTCATTTCCCTGGCCCTCAGTTTCTCCACTTGTAAAATGGGGAGATCAGACCCAATGGCCTCTAGGGCCCCTTCTAGCGCTCAGTTGACTTCTGTGATTCTGTAGGTCTTACCATGAGGACTGAGGGCAGTCATGGGGAGGGCCAGGACATGCTGTAAACTCTCCAGCCATTCCTTCTGTTCCTTCTCGTTGGGACAGGCAAAGACAAATCTTCGCTCTGGGGTGATGATAGTGATGCCAGCTTTCCAGCGGTTCCCCCGGATGCCCTTAGGGAGCTCATCATGGATCTCATACCCATGCTCCTTGCTCCCGATGAAAACCTGACCCTGCTCAAATGCATCCTGGAAGGAGAACAGCAGATGGGGAGATGATTGATGGTAAATAGCTACTCTGACACAGAAGCAGCAGTCACTCTGCATTGCTGTGACCCCACAGGAGGACTACATCTTTTCCCTCTTTTCCCAAGGGATTTAAGGGTCTTCTGGATATTTTTTGCTGAGAGCCCCAGAATGTGATCGAGCAGCAGTGTAATTTGAAGCCATAACCAGGGTGGGACAAATGAGACCTTTTGTTTTGGTTTTCTTCCCTGAGTACCAACATTTAGAAGGCACTGATGGCCCGTGGGCATCTTTATCAGCTAGGAACTACCAATCTTATCAACATTAATAATTAGTCCTAGAGACCACATCCCTCCCCACCGGATCCCCATTAGTAACCACCAGGTATCCTAGGGTATGTGTCTCCCTCTCACAGAACAGTGTCAGGAGTCTCTCCCATCATAAGATCTTATGTCCCAAGGTTCTAAGTCTCTCTTCCTTATCCTTCTCAACTGAATTTGGATTTGCCCCAGGGTATAAGAATTGCTAGTTTCTCTGTTTCTGAATATGGTGAATAATCCGAAAGTTAATTATTTACATCCAGGACAAGGGTTCCTAACCTGCAGTACAGGACCTCCAGCAAGTACCGAAAACTTTTCAAGGGAGTGTGAGGGCTCTCCTAAAATTAAGGGCATCACTGGGGGTGGGAGGGTGCGGGAATTTTAGATTAAAGGGAAAACAACTTGATGATGCCATAAAATGTTTTGTACTGAATAAAGTTTTCTTTAGGAAAAATTAATATTTTTATCTGCATATACATGAGAAAGTATAGATTTTATTTCCTTTCATATTGAATAGGGAGAAATGAGAAGGTTTGCTGAAAGCCAAAGGGTCTGGAGACTGAAAAAAGTTGAGAATCCTTGAACTAGAGAACAATTAATTCCAGAGATTATGATGGCAACAACAAAAAAAGAAGCAGACTCATTAATTGTAGTGGGAAAGATTTAGGTTAGATATAGAGAAGCCCTTCCTGGAGGAAAGAAATATCTGACCCCAGCATGAACAACCAAGGATGGCGCTGTCTTAGATCATTGGTTTTAGACCATTTAGGTGAGCACTTCTACCCTGAGACAGAAGGCTGAATGAGACAACTCCCTGACATGTATTTCAGTGTCCATTATAAACTAGCATTCCCTTTGTAAATTACAGTTATTGTCCGTACTAGACTCCACACTTCCCTTTGGCAGCTGGGGCTCCCTTTGAGTCAACACAACTGTCTCTTACCAATGGGTTCTTGTAATACAGCAACCTCCTCTCTTGAGGGTCAAGAGCGAACCATCGTTTCTTAAATGCTTCTCTCTGCTACAAGACAGAGACAGATAAACCATGAGAGAAAGAGAAAGACACACAGAGAGAGAAAACGAACCTCTTTATCACATAGGATGAGGTGATGGGGGACCTCCCAAGGCTAGAAGTCAGAAACCAGACATGGGCTGAGCCCATACGGAATACAGTCCCCCATACAGGCTAGGAACTTTCCTAGGGTGTTAATGGGAAGAGTGTTCAGGGGTCTGGGATGTTGATGCTTCTTCTCCCCTCCAAACACCTCCCAGGAGATTTAGAGTTGGAAGGGACCTTATATGTCTAGCTCCTCATTTTCACAGATGAGGAAAATGAAACCCTGAGAGGGGCTTATCTGAAGTCAATAGGTTATAAAGGGAAGACAGGATTTGAACCCAGGTGTCTCACTGCTTTTTCAGCCATACTCACCCCAGAACCCTTTCCTCCAATTAATTAATCAACAGGTATTTCTTAAGTGCCTACTATGTGCCAGCCACTAGGCTAGGTGTTAGGGATGCAAACACAAAGGATGGAGCAGTCTCTACTATCAACAGCTTTCCTTGGACTCACAATGGTAGAAAGTAAGTTGGGAAGAAATCAGTCCTTCCTCGTGGGAATTTTCCCACATTCATTCCCTGATTCCCTCACCTGGCCTTTCTCTCTTACTCTCCTAAAACAGCAAAAGCCTATTCATCTGGGAGAGAAGCTGGTTTAAGAAGGGATTTGCAGAGAAACTCCACTAAGCTGATAAGAGCCCTGCCCAATCTTTTCTATCCCTGTTTTTCCCACAGGTTGGGGACCTCATAGCTCCCTCAATCATGGCCCCTCCCTGATGGGTTTCTTCAGGCTCTGAAAACATAGGCTCCTTGGCCAAAAAGAAAAATGACAAATGCTGGAAAGACTATGGGAAAATGAATACATTAAAGCTTTATTGGGAGAGCTATAAACTGGTCCAATCTTTCCAGGAACTAATTTGAAAATGTGCCCCTAAATTTATTAAACTCTAACATATCCTTGGAACCAGTGAGACCCCTGCTACGTCTAAACTCTGAAGAAATCAAAGAGAGAGGAAAGAGGGGCAGAGTCAAAAAGGGGGGCGGTGTAGAAGCAGCAGAGAGAGAGGAAAAGAACCCAGAGGTATGAAAGTATAGCAACTATTTTTGTGTTGGCAAAGAACTGGGAACTGAGAGGACGACTGAACAAGCTGTGGTATATGAATGTTACGGAATACTATTGTTGATGTTGTTCAGGCATTTCAGACATGTCTGGCTTTTTGTGACCCTATTTGGGGTTTTCTTGGCAAGGATACTGAAATGGTTTGCCATTTCCTTCTCCAGCTCATTTTATAGCTCATTTTAGATATAACTGAAGCAAACAGTTAGGTAATTTGCCAGGGTCACACAGCTAGTAAGTGTCTGAGGCCAGATTTGAACTCAGAGAGTTCATATTTGAACTCAGAGAGTCAGGTCCTCCTGACTCCAGGACCGGTGCTCTACTCACTGTGCCACCTAGTCGACCCTCAACTATACATACATGTTTGAAACAGGAATTTTGTTTTTCTTTCTCAATGAAGTGGGTGGGAGACAAGATAGATTTCTGTTGATTGAAAAATTTTTTGAAAGAAAATGTAGCCGCCACCATATACCCACTTCTGCCATCTCCACCAAGCACCTCTCTCTCTTTCCAAGCTGTGGTCTAGAAGCCAATAGGTAACCCTTTCATCAGGAAACAGATATTTCCTTTTCTCAGGCTGTGGGCAAGACGTCCCAGATAAAGGAAGCCCAGAAGCCCAGACATGTCAACTGCTCAGGAGGACAAAAATCTAGTCCTTAAACAGAAACGAGTCCCAACCCATTCTAGGATGTAAGTGATGGATCTGGGGGATGACATAGTGACCCTGAGTCATGGGGACAGTCAAAAAAGGAGTCTGAGGAGCCTGTTTTGTTCTGTCTGTGAACCAGATACAGGGTCCACAAGCACAAAGGAAAGAAAAAGGACTGTGTGTGAGCCTGTAGGTATGCACCCATACACATGTACATGTACAAGTGAGTCTTTATGTCTAACCCAAGTGTATTTGGGCAGCACGGCAGAATGAACTTAGAGTGAGAAAGATCTGCTTTCATATCTTGCCTCTGATTTTTACTAGCTCTGTGACCCTAGGGAAATCCCTTGATCTCAATGAGCTTCAGCATCCTTCTCTGAAAATGAGAATAACAGCATCAGTTTCATTGGGAGGCTGTGAGGATCAGATGAGATCATGTGTTGTACAGAGCTACACAAACCTCAAAGGGCTATATAAGCGTGAGTTATTTTCATTAAGTCTGCAGGCTATTTTCTTGAGCTTAAAGTTACTTAAATCTAAATATACTGGACTTCCTGTTTTTAGTTGCTTGGAAATGCACCAGTCTGATGCCAGCCTAATTGAACAGCAGAATGGGATCGGGGCTGTGCTCTTTCTCTACTTCTGCATGAGTGGTGTTCCTTCAAAATTATCTTCTGTTTACTTTGCACATGATACTAGGTCTGCATGTTGTTTCCCCCAAAATTGAATGGGAGCTGCTTGAGAGCAAGATAATTTCATTTTGGTCTGTGTATCTCATAGTATCCAATTCGTAGTGGGTCTTAATAAATACTTGCTGACTGATGGATGTCACCGAAGAGATTTTACTGTTTATTTGTGATTGCCCAGAAGCTGGGGTGGAGAGGAAGGGTGGCAGCTTCATGGTAAGGTAGCTAGAGCGCTCAACCTGGAGTCAAGAAGCCCTGTGTTCAAATCTGGTCTCTGATACTAGTTTTATAAACCCTGGGAAAATCCTGCTTTTTGGGGGGAAGAGGGGGAGGCATTTTCACCAGGGCTTTTCATCTAAGGGACCCAGGGCAAACTGATTTAGAGAGGTGCCTCCCTCCTGCTTCCCCCAACCACTTTCCAAGTCTCTCTCCCCCACGATACTAGCTCCCTCTATCCTCCCTGCCCAAAAGCATACCTTTGGACCAGTCTTTTCCATATAGCCTTGTTTGAGGTAATTCCTGGTGATGTGAGGCAGGAGCTAGGATGGAAAGAGAGGCAAACACTGATTTCCCACTCATTCCAGCATGGCCCACTCCAGTTTGAAGCCCACCCACCACAGTGTGTTATCAAGGTTGTATTTGAACTCATAATCAAAGTGAAGTCTAGAATGGAGAAGGAGGTGTGCTTGTTGTCCACAGGGTTATATTTAGAGCATGAGTGGTTGCAATATTGCTACTGAAACAAAATCACTGCTAGGTAGGATGGTAGAGGACACCTTCTTGAAGAAGAGCTCTCTGTCTTCTCTGCCTAGGGAAGCTGTAGGGGTGAAGGGCCATTTCAAATTTGGAGGGAGGAGGGCAGGGCAATTGGGGTTGAGTGACTTGCCCAAGGTCACACGGCTAGTTTCATGTTAAGTGTCTGAGTCTGGATTTGAACTCAGGTCCTGCTGACTCCAAGGCCGGTGCTCTATTCACTGTGCCACCTAGTCGCCCCTTGCTGACTCTTTTTAGCCCTATCTATCAACCTTTGTGAGAGAAGCTGGGAAAGTGTGTTGAAAAGGGCAAGCTATCTCACACTCACAGAAAGGGTTACCCCTATACACCACTCTTTCAGTGTATTTTCAATCTCTCTCCTGTTGGCTCATTCCCTACAAACATGCCCATATCTCTTCCATCCCCCCAAAAATTCCCACTTGACCCTTCCATCCCCATGAAATATTGCCCTATATCTCTTCTGCCCTCTGTAGCTAAACTCCTCAAAAAGACCGTCAACAATAGGAGCCTCCACTCCCTTTGCTCTCACTTTCTTCTTAACCCCTTATAATTTGGCTTCTGACCTCATCGTTCCACCAAAACTGCTATCCCCAAAGTGACCAATGCTCTCTTGGTTGCCAAATCCAGTGGTCTTCCTCAATCTGCACTCTCCTTGACCTCTCCACAGCCTTTGACACCCGGTGATCACCCTCTCCTTGATATTCTCTTCTCTCTAAGTTTTCAGGACACCTCCTTCTCCCTCCTGATTCTCCTCCTACCTCTCTGACCATTCATTCTTAGTCTCCTTTGCAGAATCCTCTTCCAGATCATGCCCTCTAACCAAGGCGTCCCTCAGGATACTGTCTTGGGCCCTTTTCTTTTCTCACTTTATGCTATGTCAACTGGTGATTCTGTCCTCTCTATGCTGAGGATTCTCAAGTCTACCTTTCCTGCCCTAACCTCTCTGCTGAGTTCCAGTCATGCATCTCAAACTGCCTTTCAGACATCTCAAAGCGGATGCCCAGTAGACATCTTAAACTCAATACACCTAAATCAGAGCTCTTCTTTCCCCTAAACCCTCCCCTCCTCCTACCTTCCCTATTACTGTAGAAGACAATGCCATCATTCCAATCCCCCAGATTTACAAACTAGGAGTTATCCTGGATACCTCACAATCTCACACCCTCCCCTATCTAAGCTGTTGTCATGACCTGATGATTTTCCCTTTGCAACATCTCTCAAAAATGCCTCCTTCTCTCCTCAGGACAGTATCAGCATCCTGGTACAGGTCCTCATCACTTGACCCCAGCATATCTACAATAACTTGCTGATGGTCTGCCTGCCTCAAGTCTCTCCCCCCTCCAATCCACCTTCCATTCAGCCTTCAAAGTGATTTTCCCAAAGTACAGGTCTGATCATGTTTCTACCTCCACTCAACAAACTCCAGGGGTTCCCTGTTGTCTCCAGAATCATATGCAAATACTCTGTTTGGCATTCAAAGCCCGTCATAACTTGACCTCCCCTACCTTTCCAGTCTCACACCTTGCTCCCCAACACGTCCCCTTTGATCCAGTGACACTGGCTTCCTTATTGTTCCATGAACAAGACACTCCATCCCTCTGTTCTGGGCATTTTCTCTGGCTGTCCCCCATGTTTGGAATGTTTCCCTTAAGTACCAACTAAAATCTCATCTACAGAGAATCTTTCCCAACCCCTCTTAATCCTAGGGCCTTCCCTCTCTTAATTATTTCTTATTTAGCCTATGTTTAACTTGACTCATAAATTTGGAGGTCGAAAGGACTTCAGAGACTTCAGGTCCACTGACTTCATTTTATAGATGAAAAGACTGAGGTCCATAGAAGTTATATTACTTGTCTAAGGTCATACAACCAGTACGTGTTAAAGGCAAAATTTGTACTACTATCTTTTTCATGTCTTCACTGTGTCTATTATGCCGCCACCAGCATTCTCTCAGGCTCTTCAAACAACAGTTTATCATTTGAGACTATAGGAAAAATCTGGACAAAGTAATGAGTCTCATGAGCCCCCTCCAAACTTCAGAGACTACGCAAAGCAGTGAGGGAAAGGAGGAAAGAGTTGAAGGTCCTGAGCTCAAGCGTGTGGTCTGGCAGCAAAGAGTACAAAGAGGAAGCAGGGAATGGGAGAGTTCAGAGGAGCTGTCTCTGTAGGGCAGAAGTGAAGATTCCGAGATGGGGAACATTGAGAACTGAAAACTGGGTGGGGGGAACCTGAAAAAAATTAAAGAAGTACTACCCAAGACTCAACAGTGAACAGTGAAGGTCAATCAATGGTAGGTGGTTGGTGGAGGGAAACTGATCAAGGAGACAAGCAAGGTTGCTAGTATCATGCCTGACATCATGAATGGAGCTATGGAGGAGGAAGCAGGTCCAAGGAAGAATACAAAGGTCCTGTATCATGGTCAAAAGAGCAGTTCATTTAAGAGGTGGGTGTTCATGGTTCTGGAACATGACACATGACATCGGATTTTGAGGGGAGAAGATGATGTATTGATTGGTTTTTCTAATATTTTTCTCTTCTTTTTTGAAACAAATTTTTATTTTAAGGAATAGCTGTCTGGGAGGGAACAGAGAGAGGGGGAAATGTAGGTGATATTAAGAACAAAATATAACAATAAAATATTTTCAAAATAACTACATTATGCAGCACTTTAAGGTTTGCAAATAACTATAATATGTTTTCTCATTTGTTGAAATAAAGAGCATTCAGTTTTGAGTGACAGAGGACTGAAATCCTGACTAAACTATTCATTGTCTCTGTGACCTTAGGCAAGGCATTTCATATCTCTTGGGGTCTCACTTTCCAAATGAGACAAGGCAACCTCTTGGACCCCTTCTGGGACTAAATCTATAATCCAATGGACGTGGCTTGGTGAAAAGATCTTTGGCCCCAGAGGGTCAGGAGATCTGGGTTCGAGCCTTGTTCTGGTACAATCTAACGGTGTAACCTAGGACCAGTTGCTTGACCACTCTGTAGCTCGGTTTTGGTCTCTCTAAAAATGAGAGAATTGGACTAAATAATACAGAAGTGATCTAATGCTTCATCATTCTAAATCAGGCTCAGATAATTATTTGGGATAACAGACCCCAAGAACAGGAAAAGCCTGGAAGGGAGAGGAGGAGATGAGGGCTGGGCTAGGGAGGGGAAGGAAGAAAAAAGATTAAGATGGTAGAGGGCAAGGACGGGAATGAGAATGCTGACCAATGACTAACTTCCTACTGATGGGTCAGCAACATTTTTAAAGCCACTTCAGGTCAAATAAGGCCAAACATTTGTACTTTGTCCTGTTTGTTATTGAGTTGTTTTTAGTCAGGTCTAACTCTTCATGACCCCGTTTGGGATTTTCTTGGCAGAGATACTAGAATGGTTTGTCATTTTCTTCCCCAACTCATTTTACAGATGAGGAACAGAGGTCAACAGGGTGAAGTGACTGACCCAGGGTCACATGGCTAGTAAGGGTCTGAAGCTTGGAGTTGAACTCAGGAAGATGAGCTTTCCTGACTCCAAGCCGAGTGCTCTATGCACTCTGGTGATACCTAGCTGCTCCACTTTGTCCTACTATGGTCTTTTGAAGAGATCCCTCTCCCCTGAGACCCACAAAAAACCCTGCAAGTGGAGAGGGTTGCCTCCCAGGTCCAACACCCAACAATGCAACCCCCTTTCATTTCATCAGTTCAGAAGCCCTCCCGTCCCCACCCCTAATCCCAATGGAAAACACTTCCATTTTAACCATTTCAGAAAAAATGCTTAGCTTGGTTTTCAAAGCCCCAGTTCCAGCCCTTTGGCCTGCCCCTTCCACTTTTTCCCTCCCTCTCCCCCACCCTCCTCTGTGCAAACCCTCAGTCTGGCACACTCTTCCTGTTTCTGACCCTATCTCTATCTGTGTCCCAGTCAACTCCTTCCTTAAAAAGACAGCCAGACTCCAGACTTCTGAAGATAGATGAGTCAGATCTGTCCTGTTCCCTTCCTGTTTCAGTTATAATGGAAACAATCCAACCTGCCTACCTGGGTAGGTGATTATTTGTCCTTCACTCTCCAAGAGAACCATGACATCAGGAAGGTGATGCTGTGACTTACATTCTCCCTGCAGGGGACACCATGAGGCAAAGACCCATCCGTTCCACTAGATCAGGGGCACAACAGCACCTACCACAGTACTGATGCATAGTAGGCACACACACTTATTGAACTGAATGGATGGCCCTGGATTCTAATCCTAGCCCTGCCCAGATTTCAAGCTAGAAGGAACTTTAGAGATCAATCAGTCCTGAGGTGAGGAAAGTGACCTGTCCCAGTTCACATAAACAATCAAATCCTCCTCTGACTCTAAATGGAGCATTCTTTCCACAGCTTCACACTATGTAACCTCTGAGACTTAGTTTCTCATTCTATGAAATGGGGAGAATAATACCCATCCAACCATTCTCCTGAGGTCATTTTGAGGATTAAATGCGAAAGTGAATGGAAGTTGCACCTGAATACATTTTAGGGAGGGATAAGGGAATGACGACACGACGGGCTGTTGAGTCACTCTCACTTTTTTTTTTTTTTTTGCTTTTTTGGAGGGCATTTGGGGTTAGTGACTTGCCCAAGGTCACACAGCTAGTTTTTGTGTTAAGTGTCTGAGGCCGGATTTGAACTCAGGTACTCCTGACTCCAGGGCCGGTGCTCTACTCACTGTCACTCTCATTTTTTATGTCCCTCTCCTACTCATAAGGCATCAAGGGTTCCCCATCGCCTACTGCATCAAGGCCAAACTCTTCAGCTCGGCATTCACAGCCCTCTGTGATCTAGCACCAACTTCCTTTCCTAGGTTTCTCTCTCTTTTCTGCTCCCCTCGTCACATCTCCATCCTCTCCCAGACAAACAACAGGCTATGAAACGGAGATAACTTGACAACCCTGACACAGCTCCTGTGTGCTGTCTACTCAGCCACATACGGCTCAGCTCCACCCCCTTTTTCCCCCATGACGTATTCTTTGATTTCTCTGCCTATTTGACCATCACCTACTCAGAAATCCCACACTATGTTGTTTGCCTTCTGCGTCAGAGATGGTGTCTGTAGCACAGTGAGCAGAAAGCTGGCTTAGGAGTGAGGAAGGCCTGGGTTCAAGTCTCGTCTCTAATGCATGCTTGCTTGTGATCCTAGACAAGTCATTTAACATCTCAATTGCCCAGGGGACTCTAAAATTCCAAGATGCATCACAAGTGCCAATCTGTACTGGTAGAGGGAACCTTTTCACCCAGAAGTCCCTGAACTGTTCAGAGTTCTACGCAAAATGAATTTTTGTTTTACATTCTGTTTTGTCCCATTACTCATTTGTTTAAGAGGGGCATTTTGGACATGGCAAGACCTGTGTGAACTGATGCAAAGTGAAGCAAGAAGAACCAGGAGATCATTGCGCACAATGAAAGCAATGTTCTAATGATGATCAGCCATGGAAAGACTGGGCCACTCTGGATCAATGCAATGACTCGAGACAATTCCAAAGGCCTCATGATGAAAAATGCCATCCTCCTCCAGAGAGAGAACTGATGAACTCTGAGTACAAACTGAAATATAATTTTCTCAATTTTTCTTGCTTTAAAAAAATATGGCTAGTATGGAAATATGTTTTCACATGTATAATTGATGTATTGCTTGCCTCCTTGGCAGATGGGAGAAGGGGAGGTAGAGAGGGAAAGAATTTGGAACTAAAAAACTTAAAACAAAAAGAATATTTTAAATAAATAATTAAATGAAATGTTTTGGGGGACATTTTGTTTTGAAAGGCAACAAAGCAGAGGTGTGCTGGTAAACGTTTAACAACCAAAGTGGGGGGTGGGGAAGGAAGAGGAGAAATGTACACACAACATGTTTAAGTTTAATTGTTTAACATTTTTTTCTTTCATTTTCTTACATCTAGACAATCGAAACAAGAAATCAAATCTTGATCTACAGCATTCACTAATTTCCAAGATGTCAATGTTCATACTGAAAAATTTAACAATCAGATTCTCCCTTGTTTGAGCTGCCTCTAACATACCCCCACAACAACGTATAATGGAGAAAGAGCTGGCCTCAAAGCAGGGCAGATCTGAGTTTGAGTCCTACCTTTGACGTGTCTTGGTGTGACCTTCAGTGCTCTAAGCAACTAGTTGAGGGAGTTTCCTACTTGTAAGTTGCTTGAAATCTCAGGTCCAGTCCCATCTTGATATAAGGAAGGAACCAAGGGGATGGGGAGTCGGGAGATCCAGGTTTGAATCTGGTTTCTATTACGTACTAGTTTTATGGCTATGGGCAAGTCTCTCCGAGCCCCTCCCTCCCCAGTTTTCTCATATGCAAAACAGAGATAATAATATTCATGTCCCGTGTCTCATGTTATTGGGAGAAAAGTGGTTTGTGAGTTACTGTTACCATCATCATTCTGGCCACAGAGGTGTCCCAAGCAAGGCTGGTCAAATTCTTTGTTAGCCTTCGTTGGAACAGGAGTTGCCATGATCCTGGGAAGCCACTGCAAGACTTGCCTCCCAGGAGATGGGGCATGGAAGCATAAGATCCTCCATCTAGAGGAGGGGCCCTCAGAGACTATCTAGTCTAATCTCACTTTACAGATAAGGAAATTAAGGTGCAAAGTGGTTAAATGACTAGCCCAAGGTCCTACAGTTAGAACAATTCTGGGGCAGGTCTTCAACTTCCTTTAGAGCCTGCCCTCCAATAGGTCTCTGGGTCTCCTGGCATTCAAACGTTGGTCTCAGTCTATAAGCAAAAGAGGACCCTTTCAACCCCGTAACCCCCGATCCAGCCTGACAAAGGCTCAGGGCTGGGGAAAATCCAGACAACAGGAATTTCTTCCCTCTTCCCTTTACATAGAAGACTGGGTACAAACATGTCTCTGCTCTGCAGGACTGAGACTCAGGAGAAAATTAAAGATTGCAGCATGGGGGTGGAGCAGGAGGAGTGTGGAAGAGTCCATTGAAATTAGGGCCTTTGTGTAGCTCACCTCGGACTCTGGGAGCTCAGGAAAGGCTGTTTTCAGGTAGTGTAGACGGGCCGCTCGAAGGGCATTGAACCAATCCACTATCTCCTGCAGAAATACATAAAAATGGGGTCAAGGCAGTTAGTGAAGTGGGGATCCAGGCTCCCTACTTCTGGGGAGTGGAGATAAATAGGTTTCCTGACTGATAAAGAGTATCAGTCATGTGCTGTCTACTCAGCCACGCAATGCTCAAC
>CM053593.1:360993800-361042891 GCA_028646575.1 Pseudocheirus occidentalis
ATCAAGGAGGGGAGCAACAGGGAAAAACATGCACTTCAGGAAAATCACTTTGGTAGCTGTGTGAAGGTTGGGTTGGAGGAACTTGAGACAGGAAGCCTAATTATGAGTCAGAGGAGAGGTAAGGTAGTAGCTATGTGATAAGAAAAGAAATAGACATATCACATCCATCAACAACTTGAGTCAACAAGTGTCAGCAACTGATTGTTATGTTGGGTAAGGGCAGGTAAAGAATAAGAATGATTCCCAAGGTTATGAACCTAGGCATCTAGAAGGAAAGTAGTGCTCTTAAGAGAAATAGAAACATAACAGAAACACATAAGAGAGCAAGGGAAAGAGAGAGCTTTGCATTGGACATTGAGTTTGAGATGCCAATAGGACATCCAGTAGGAAGTGTCCACTGGGCAGTTGGTGACAAGAGACCGGAGCTCAGGAGAAAGTCTAGGGCTGGATATAGGGATCTGGGAGTCAAGCTGTCTACACAGAGATGATGACAGAATCATGGAAGCTGATGAGATCACTCAGAGAGAAGATGCAGTGATACAAAAAAATCGGGGGCCTAGGACAGAGCCTAAGGGTGTGTATGGTCTACCTATGGTTAAGGGATGAGATGTGATGCTTGGATCATGACCCAGTAAAGGAAATGGAGAAATTAAAAATGCTAGGGAAGGTGGCCTAGCAGTACCAAATTTTAATCTGTATTATAAAGCAGCAGTCATCAAAACTACTTGGTACTGGCTGAGGAATAGAGTAGTAGATCAATGGAATAGATTGGATACAAAAGACTCAGTAGTCAACAATTATAGTAATATACTATTTGATAAACTGGAAGACCCCAGGGATAAAAACTCACTATTTGACAAAAACTGCTGAGAAAATTGGAATATAGAATGGCAGAAACTGGGCATAGACCATCATTTAATGTCATACACCAAAATCAAGTCTAAATGGGTGCACTATCTAGATATAAATGCTGATACTATAAGCAATCTGGAGAAGCAAGGAATCGTTTACCTGTCAGATTTATGGAGTAGGGAAGACTTTATGACCAAATAAGAGTTAGAGAGCATTATAAAATGCAAAATGGATAATCTTGATTACATTAAATTGAAAAGTTTCTGTACAAACAAAGCCAATGTAACCAAGATTAAGAAGGAAGTAGGAAATTGGGAAAGAATTTTTATAACCAGTATCTTTGATAAAAGTTTCATTTCTAAAATATACAAGAAATTGAGTCAAATCTATAAGAATAAAAATCATTTCCCAAATGATAAATGGTCAAAGGATATGAACAGAGGTAATTTTCAGAGGTAGAAATTAAAGATATCTTTAATTAACATATGAAAAAATGCTCTAAATCACTATTGATTTGAGAAATTCAAATCACAACAACTTTGAGGTGCCACATCTCACCAGTCAGATTGGCTAAGATGACAAAACAGGAAAATGACAAATGCTGGAGAGGAAGTGGAAAAACTGGAACACTAATGCATTGTTGGTGGAGTTGTGAACTGATTCAACCATTCTGGAGAGCAATCTGGAACCATGCCCAAAGGGCTATAAATAATTGCATACCCTTTGACTCAGCAATACCACTTCAAGGGTTGTATCCCAAAGAGATTATAGAAGTGGGAGGAAGACCCATATGTACAGAAATATTTATTGCAGCTCTCTTTGTGGTAGCAAAAAACTGGAAATTAAGGGGATGCCCATTAACTAGGGAATGGCTAAACAAGTTGTTAATATGAATGGAATGGAATATTGTTGTGCTATAAGAAATGAGGAGCAGTTGGACTTCATATTTACCTGGAGAGGCTTATACAAACTGATGCTAAGTGAGAAGAGCAGAACCAGGAGAAATTTGTACACAATGACAGACACAACATATGTGTGACGACCAACTTTGGTAAACTGGACTCTTCTCAGCAACACATGGTTATGAGACAGCTCTAAAAGTTTCAGGATGGAAGGAGATGTCTACATTCAGGGAAAGATCTAGAAAGAACAGAGTTTAAATGCAGACTGAAGCAAACTACACGCTCTAGTTCTTTTCTATGTTTGGTTTTGTTTCTTCTTTCCATTGTTCACTCTATTGGTTACAACCCTTCTATACAACCAGACTCATGTTCGGTGTGAAAGTATTTACAGATCCTATCCTTGACTGCATGCTGCTATGGTGGGGGGGGGGGAAGGAGGGGAGAAAAATCTGAAATTCAAGGGATTGTGGAACTGAATCTTGTAAACTAAAAATAAACAAATCAATTAAAATTTAAAAAAAAAAAGGAAATGGAGAAGAAGCATCCAGGCAGGTAGCAAGACAAGGGTCACAAAACCCCAAGAGGACCTCCAGGAGAAGAGAGTGATCAACACTGAAGAAAAGTCAAGAACGATGAAGACACAAGAAAAACTCACTGAACTGGCCATGTAGAGATCACTGGTAACTTTGAAAGGAGCAATTTCAATAAAGTATCAAGAGGTCAGCAGAAAGTAAAAGAAAAAAAAAGTGGAGGTAACGAGTGTCAAGGTGGAGGAGATGGTTAACCATGAAGTCTACAATATGATGCAGTAGAAGAAAACACTAAATTTGGAACCTGAGGATCTGAGTTCAAATTTTGATTCTCCTACTTACTACTCCACAACCTTGGACAAATCTTTTCATTTGATCAGGCTCCAGTTTCGTTATTTGTATAATGAGGAGATTAGACTAGATCACAAGTATCAACCATGTGACCTATAGACCCTATGCAATCCAAAATGCTCTGGGATATGAACAGAACCAGATTAAAATGTAATGGGGAAATAGTTAACAAAATAAATACAAATACAATTAAAAATAGATAATGTCAAACTGTAGTTTTCTAAGGCAATATGCGGCCTCAAGGACTCTTGTGTATGGTTTAGTGGCCTCCCATCCTTTCTATGTGAGTCTGACACCATTGGACTAGAAGGATCCCTTCCCTTTCCTTCCCTTCCCTTCCCTTCCCTTCCCTTCCCTTCCCTTCCCTGAGGTCTCTTTCAATGCTGACTCAATCCATATATTGATTCTTCCATCTCTATTACCCAAGAGGTTGCTAAGTCACATTTCTGCTTTTACACTGTCTTCTATCTGTCTCCTCTACTCACAGAGCCACAAGCTAGCTTTAAGGTCCTTATCATCATTCTTTTTCGTCTTTCTCAATGGTGTCCAAACCCTCTCAATTCAAGCATCACATTTATTGACCAAACTCTTCCAGAAGTACAGAGCTGATCAAAACCCTTTTGACTAAAGGATAAAATCTGAACTCACCTTGGAGTTCAAGGTTTCTACAACCCATCTTTCCAGCTTTATTTCACACAATTCCCCCACATCTACTGTCCATTCTACCTAAACTAGATTGTCGTATGCCTCTGCCCTGCTGCTTCTGTGCATTTCCAAAGGTCTTCCCCCATGTCTAGAATTCTTTGTTGACATCCTCTCCTCTCTTTGAAGCTCAACCATCTCCTCCACAAAACCTTCCTGTAGCCCAGGTGAAAGTGTCTGTCCTGCCTTCAGTTTCCTTGGAGCCTTTTGAATCTCTCTTTTGCTCCTGTCATATCAAGCTTATTTGCCTATATCCCCTTCTCTTATCTTTGTAATCCCAGCATCTAGCAGAGTCTGGCCCATAGTAGATTCTTAATAAATGCCTGTTACTTTTGACCAAATTAAAACATCAGAACATCTCATGAGTCTATCTAAAGTACAGTTGACTTACATGGCCAGAGTAGCCTCAAAAAGAAAAAAAAAAAGAGGGTTATTGAGACATCTCCTTTAAAACGCTAAGAACAGAAGACTGGAGAGAAGCACAGACAAGCAGGACAGCTTTGAAAGCTACAGGTTGACCTAATAGTATTTTTTTTTTTGCTTTTTTTTTTGGAGGGCAGTTGGGGTTAAGTGACTTGCCCAAGGTCACACGGCTAGTTTGTGTGTCAATTGTCTGAGGCCAGATTTGAACTAGGCCCTCCTGACTCCAGGCTGGTGCTCTATTCACTGTGCCACCTAGCCACCCCCTAATAGTATTTTTTTAAAAAAAAGCAAGCTCTACATAATAAAGACCTTCAGTTTTATATATAATAATCTTTTGTTCTCTGTATGGGAATGTCAGGGAGCAGGGTAGGGAGGGCAGCTGGGAGGGGCTTTATTAAATTCAAAATAAAAATAAATTTAAAAAAAGACTGACCTTGATCATCAGCATTCATGCCCAATCCTTTCACAGTATATAACATGAGCAGTCAAAATGTTACTGACATTTCAAAAGTGCCTTCCATTTAATCTGGGTATATATTATATGTACAGGGTTGTTTGCATAATATCTACACCATTAGAGAGTAAGTTCCTTGAGGGTAGGGACCATATTTTTCCCTTTCTTTCCCCAGGTTTAAAAGATATCTGGCACCTAAAAAGTGACTGGTAAATACTTGGTGACTGAGTGAGTGTGCCCCTTGAAGTGGGCTGCACAGATAGCAGAAAAGCAGATATTTGGAAGATGCAGAGCTAGAGTACCTTCGGTCAAGTGCCAGGGGATATTGAAGACTCACCTTGTTCAGGCTGCTATTCAGGATGAGTCTAGGCTTGGTGGCTATTGTCAGAACTGCTCCAAGCACACTGTGAGAAATGAGGGGTGCATGGAAAGAGCCTTGGATTTGCAGCCAGAAGACCTTAGTTCCTAAGCTTGATCCTACCTTTATAAACAGTACAAATCAGGCCTTGATTTGGTTTTTTGTTATTGTTGATTGTTAAGACAATAAAGTAATAGAAAAAATAGTAATAATGAGAAGTAAGCTAAAAGGTGTATCATGCATATTTTTTTTCCTGGAGAGTCAGCTGTTAAACATTTACCACCATACTGTTGGGTAGATTCTTATCTGTGATTTCATTAGCAGAGGGAATTCCCAGTTTGGAAACTCCCTCTACCAGTAAAAATGCCACACCTTTTCTGGGACCTAATCTTGTTGCCTTTACCCTGAAAAGTTAAAATGACTTATCCAGGGTGATGGACTTAGAACGTTTCAGAAGAAGGACATGGATTCAGGCCTTTCTGATTTCAAGACTGGCCTCTCTACCACACCAAATGCCCCTCAATCTGTGTTCCTATGACAGGGACAGGGCAGTCTTTGACAAAGCAGGAATTAGGATTCCAGTGGGTCCCTTCTTCCTTTATTTTTGGTTACAAATTAAGAAAAAACATCCCGTCTCTATAGATTTCTGCCTTTCTCTGAGGCTCTCACGTATTGGCCAGCCTACAGTTGGCCACACCAAGAAGAAGGGAGCTGAAAACTTAAAACAGGTAGCCTCTGCCCTAAAACTGGTATTAATTACCCCATTATTGATAATAATGAAGATAATGACCACCGGCATTTATGTAACATTTTGCATTTTACAAACTGCTTTATAGAATTCTATCGTTTGACTCTCCCAAGGTGAGGCAGATTGAACAAATATTTCTATTTTATAGATGATTAAAAGGAGGCTAAGAGAGATTGAGTTACTTATCTAAGGTCCCACAGATAATAGTGGAGCCAAGATTTGAATGGTTCCATCTTGCCTGTACTAAAGCCCAAGACTATTTAAAACAGGGGCTGGTCCTTTGCTCAGCCTCTCTATGCTTAGATTCCCTAGACTGTCTATTGCCTGGTCTCGCCATAATACAGACCAAACTCCATCTCCACCTCTGTGTTTAGCCTTTTGCTCCCTTCCTGTCCTTCTATGCTCATGCTGATCTCCTGGACCTCTAAACCTGAACTATTTCACTACATTTGGGACCAAGGCACCCAGTTGCTCTCCTCCAATTTCTCTGATTGGGGATCCCATCCACTACCACCCTCACACTGAACTTAAATCTTCTACCCAACACGGATTCCCCATACCCTCAGGACTCCCTCATACTAATTGATTTTCCCTTTTTGATTCATTGCTACCTAAAAAAAAAAAATCCCTTACCCTGGGGTTGCCTGGGCTCTAGTCTGCCTTGTTCTGATGCCCCCCAGATGTAATGACTTAGTTAAGGTAGTGCCTTTCATCCACAGAGGGATATTGTCAAGATACAGAAGAGAGTGATTAAGAACAGAAAATACATTAGTCAGCCAGATGATGAGGAAACTGACCAGGCATCCTGAAAGAGAAGCCAGGGGCTCTGAGCTATTTACCTTCCCACTCTCATGATATACAAAGAGATTCCTGGTATTGCCATCTTTCTTATAGGTGATCTGCAGACCATGTGGATTTCCTATCTTCTCTGTCTGGAATGTGGCATTCAAGTCCTTTATGCTGATGACAGCTTTGGGTGTTTTTCCCTGAAAGAGAAACAAATTACCTTGCAGAAATAATCCCTTTACTAGACTAGAAGTTGTTGGAGGCAGAGCCCCTTTGTTATTCATATTTCCTATCTCCCTAATGCTCTACACACAGTAGGCACTTCATAAGTGTTTATTGAATGAGTAGATGAATGAAAGGAGAGAGGTAGGCAGCATGGCAGCCCTATCCATCAAATGTGCAAATGCCCCTCAGCTCTTAATTCAACTAACCCACAGACATTCACTGTCTCACACATTCAACTCAGCCTCCACAACTGAAAGAATTTTCCCTTCCAGGGTCAGGTCCTGCCTCTTACTTTCATGTTGTCACTCCCATGAGAATGTACAGTACTTGAGGGCAGGGCCTGATTTTGCCTTTGTATCCCCAGCACTTAGCACTGTACCTGATACATAATCTGGCCCTGCTCAATAAGCTCAGGGAGATGTGGTCGAAGCATCAGGAGACCTTGGCTCTGGCTCTGGGTCAAATACTTCTTAACTTTGTGACAGTGGGCAAAGGGTTTAACCTCTCTGAGTCAGTGTCTTCGCTGGGATCTTGGGTCCATAGATTTAGACCCAGAGGGCCCTTGGAGATCATCTAGTCCTGCTCCCTCCACTTAAAGATTTGCCATTTGCACTGTTGGCTAGATGCTAACTTCTCTTACTATCCAAGGTCCTATGGGCCTTGCCATCTGCCTTGATAGCTCAAGTACTTCCTGCCGTAAACTGAACATGAGAATGAACTCTCATTGTTGTTGTTCAGCCGTCAGTCATATCTGATTCTCCACTGGCCCCATTCGGGGTTTCCTTGGCAAAGATACTAGAGAGGTTTGCTATTTCCTTCTCCAGCTCATTTTACAGATGAGGAAACTGAGGCAAACAGGGTTAAGTGACTTGCCAAGACTTGCACAGATAGTACATGTCTAAGGCCAGATCTGAACTCAGGTCTTCCTGACTCCTGACCAGTATTCTATCTACTGTGCCACCTAGCTGCTCCCCTTTGTGTATTATCTCCTTTTAATTAAAATGTGAGCTCTTTGAGAATAGAGACTGCCTTGATTATCCATCCCAGCTCTAAAGACATAGTAAGAACTTAACAACTGTTTTTCATTCTTTGCTATAGTTTAAGAATACCCACGGTACTAGGGTAGAATTGACCACAGTTGATCCTTCTATTGGGATAATGGTTGACCCTATTGATCTAACCCCTGGGGTTCCTAACCTTTGTTATGTATCATAGTTCCCTTTGGCAATTCAGTAATGTCTATGCTCCCCTTCTCGGAATAACATTTTTTAAATGCACAAAGTATAATACATAGAATTACAAAGGAAACCAATTATACTGAAATGCAGTTATTGAAATTTTTTTACAAACAAGTTTATAAACCCCAGATTCAAAACTCTATTCCAATCTATCAGACCCAACAGTAACACTTACCTCTTCTTTAGTGTAGTATTTCAAAAAGCCTTCTCTTGCCAAAAGGACAAACTTCCTCTTCAGGTACTGCCCATTGTCCCTTCCCCGCTTCCATAGGAACCCTTCTCGGTTGCCTTTAATCAAAGAGTATGAGAAACAGACCTATCAGTATCTGTGGTCCTACTCCTAAATCCCCTCACTAAAGAAAGCCTGGATTGATTTGGTTACTTCAGTTCAACAAGACTGGAAACTGCTCCCTGTTGCCAAATGTTGTCCAGAAAAATATAGTGGAAGAAACATGGGACTCGGACTCAGGTGAAACCTGCATTAGGAGGTACACTCTTCACCTAAAACAGATCCTGGCATTTAATAGCTACTTGTTGATTGAGTAATTGACCCAAACCCAGCCTCTGA
This sequence comes from Pseudocheirus occidentalis, assembly GCA_028646575.1. NCBI lineage: Eukaryota > Metazoa > Chordata > Mammalia > Diprotodontia > Pseudocheiridae > Pseudocheirus > Pseudocheirus occidentalis. The sequence continues at coordinate 361,001,938 of CM053593.1, forward strand.
CACCTAACAGGTGGGTTACCATGGATGACCATGGCTTGAGGCTCTTAGCCTCATTTTCTTGATCTTGATGATAATATCAGTAGCACCCTCCTCATGGAATTATATAATATATGTAAAGAGCTTTGTCAACTCCAAAGAGTCACCTTCATTGTTATCAAAAGGATCAAAAGCATGGATGATGCCAATGGAAGACACATAGGGGTCCAAACAGTCCACAGCATACTGAAAGCACAAACGTGCCTAAAAGTGGGCAAAACAAGAAAACATCAAAGATGTGTCTAATGTGGAAGAGGTAAACCAGTCATAAGACCAATGCAAGAACGAGCAGATAGACTGCCCAACAGACCACAGAACTATCCCTGAGATGATAAAGGAGTTAGGAGGTCTTCTCTGAAGGAATGTGGAAAAGCACTCCAGAAAACAACAGGAGCATCAATGAGAGCAGAGATAGAAGCCGGATGTCTGGAGCTATTAAAATGCCCTAAGACTTTTGGGACACCATACATCAGAAGTTCCAAGTTAAGGACCTCTGTCCTAAGTGAGAAGAGCCATTGCTGATCCCTTTCCCCAAGGATCCACCAAATTGAATGCAGTTTTGTTATTCACATATGGGTTATTTCATTTGTTAATTTGCTGTAGCAGTTTTTAAAAGAGGAAGCTGGAAAAATAAACAGACAAATGTGTTTGTTTTTTAAAGAGGCCTCTGAGCCAGCAGAGGGCTCGTCCCTTTGAGCTCTAGAGCTAGGATTCTCTATGTGATTTAGGAAAGCAATCGTATTTCTCTGGGCCTTAGCTTCCTCATCTGTAAAACTCAAGGGTTGAACTAGAGATCCCTTTCAGCTCCTGAGCTCTGATCCTATGAATAGAAAATCCCAGACTGACTATCCCAAAGTACTATATATTAATTCATTTAGTCTTGATTAACACATTTGGTAGTCTAACCATAATGACTTAATAGGACTGGGGTTAAGGACTAGACCTATGATTCCATTAGTAAAGGAAATGCCCAAGTAAGGAAACTCCCTCTACCAATATAGGTCTACACTTTATATGCAACATATTGTCTTATAAAGTTGCTTTGGACAAGTCAAATGACTTGCTCAGGGTCACAACCATTTTGAATCAGAGGTAGCATTTGAACCCAGATCTTCCTAGAGCTCAAACACACAACAGTTTATGGTTTCTGAGTCATATAGGAGGTTCAGTTTATTTGATTTGATCCATTTTCATGAAGTAGGTAGTCTAGTACTATCTCCATTTTACAGATGACTAAACTGAACCTTGGGGAGTCTAAGCAGTGTGCTCCAATCCTTAGCAAGCAAGCAGTAGAATCAAAGCTTGAACCTATGCTGGGTTCACTGTGTGGTCCACTGTGCCAGGCTCTCTGGAATTAGATGGGGTTTTGTAGTATCTGTGCTACTGGTCCTTCTCATTGGCCCCAGATGGCTGAAAACTGACTACACTGATTTGGTAATCATAATCAATCTCTCAATCAACAAGCACTTATTAACCGCCTACTGTATGCCAGGCACTGCGCTAAGCAGGGGGAATACAAGGAAAAGCAAAAAAGGCAGTCCCTGCTCTCAAGGAGGTCGGTCTAACGGAGGAAACAACATGCCAACAAACACGTTCAAACAAGCTACATTCGGAATAAATTGTTGGCAATTAACAGAAGGAAAGCACTAGAATTAAGACAGATTGGGAAAGGCTTCCTATAGAAGACAGTGGGATTCAGTTGCAAACAGCAATTATTTTATCTATTTGTACAATAGCCTGATGTCCCAGAATTATGTCTATCTGAAATCTATTGAAAAAGATGAGAAGACTGGAAACTAGTAGACGCTTCTCCTCCATCACAGTGCATCACAGTGCATGGAGAGCCAGTCTCAGAGGCAAGAAGACCCAAATCAGATACAACATGGTTGTGTGAGTCTGGATAAACCTTTTACTCTTTATGGGTCTCAGTTTCCTCATCTGTAAAATGGAGGCAATCGGATTCATTAGCCTCTAAGGTCCCTAATGAGTATATGATCCTGGAAAAGGTCACAGTTTTTCAGTGTTTCATGAAACTCATACAATAAATTACAGGACAGGTTCTGATCTGCTACTAGTGAATAATAGTAAAATAAATGTTCTCATCAAGAATTTCCCTCTATAAGTGTAATCACAGGACCTCTAAAAAAATAAAGGAATTGGATTATCTCATCTTTAAAGACTCTTCCTACCTTGAATCTATTACCTTTACATGAAACAAAACTAGGGAACCAACATCCCTCTGCTCACAATACTGAAGTCACATTTCCTTGTGCCTACAAATACACAAACTTTAACGGTAGGGGTGGCTAGGTGGCGCAATGAGTAGAGCACTGGCCCTGGAGTCAGGAGGACCTGAGTTCAAATCCGGCCTCAGACACTTAACACAAAAACTAGCTGTGTGACCTTGGGCAAGTCACTTAACCCCAATTGTCCTCAAAAAAGCAAAAACAAAACAAACTTTAACGGTAGAATATGCCTTACCAGAGACCGTCCAGGTGAGGCTGCCAGCTACAAACTCCTGTCTCTCATATTTGGCTCGGATCCATTGCTCCTTTAAGACCCTGAAGGGACAAAGGCTGTGGTTAGTTAACTGAGTCTGCAGCGTTCTTTTCCACGGGAGAATTGTGGTTTGTGCTTCATTCTGGAAGAGGATCATGACATCAGGGAGATGATCGCATGACTTGCAATTGAATTTGATTTGAGTGAGGGAGGGCTGTGCAATGTCCCCAGTCTCACTTTTAAGCTTTTGATGAAATTCCTGTAGCTGGATGAAAACCAGAGGTATAGCCCCATACTACGCTGTTACCAGGCTCCCTCCTCCAAATGTCCTGGTTGGTGAAGCAGGGGCCCTGACTCCCCTAAACTGTTTGAATCCCCCAAAGGGCACTTGAATTTAGACACCTGAACTTGCTGAGTCCATGTTCACCCTGTTGCCTATGACAGAAGTCATGTAGCATCTTCTTGCAATGTCACCTGTAACACACACACACACACACATATGCACATGTTCTCAGGACTGGATGTGAAACTCAGATTCTAGAACTAAGAAGTCATCCCAAGACCTAGGTGTTTGTGGTGGTGGCAAGGACTGTGTTCAGGGTGGCCAGAACTTAGCAAGGACTTCCGGGGTAAATACTGAAAGGAGACCAGCCCTGGGTCCCAGACTTAGGTTTTTAAAGTGTTTAATGAATTTCTTTGGGACTTTCCCTTCATCAGGAGAAAACAGCTTAAAATATCTTCAACTTTCTAACTTCTTTTGGTCATATCCAATTATATATGTATATGTATACATGTGAAATATATGTGTGTGATACTTATGGGTGCATATATACATGTCTTATTTGCACAAAATTGTTTGCACATTGTCTCTCACACTAGACTAGAAGATCCTTGAGGGCAGGGACTGATTTTAGCTTTCTTTGTATCCCTAGAGTTTAGTTCAGTATCTGGCACATAATAGGCACTTAATAAATGCTCGTTAGCTTGATTTTGAGGTTAAGGAGTTAGGGCTAGAGATGGGTTCAAAGCCTTCTCAAAGGTGAGGGAGGGGAGCAGAACCAAGAGAACATTATACACAATTACAGACACATCGTATCTTCGATGACTAACTTTGATAGACTGGGCTCTTCTCAGCAATACAAGGTTATAAGACAGCTCCAAAGGACTCATGATGGAAAAGGCTATCCACATCCAGGGAAAGAATTACGGAGTCTGAACGCAGACTGAAGCAAACTACTTGCTCTCTCTCTTTTTTGTTTTGTTGTGTTTCTTCTTTCTCATTCACTCCATTCTTCTTTACAACCTGACTAATGTTTAATGTGAAGATATATGTAGAACCTGCATCAGATGGCACGCTGCCATGGCGGGGAGGGGAATTTGGAACTCAAAAACTTGTGGAACTGAATGTTGTAAACTAATAAATAAATTTAAAGTAAATAAATAAAGTAACAACGAAGTAAAGTAAATAAATTAAAAAAAAAAACTTTCTCAAAGGCAGCCAGGCATACCCCAACCCCTCGCCCCACCCCAGCTGCCTCTAAAATAACAGCTCTAGGTAACTCCCCCAGGCACTTGGGCTACTATTTCTCACTTCCTAGCTAGAAAAGAGAACGCTCCCCTTTACCATCTTAGGGACTCCTACCTTGAATTTGAAAGCTAAATTCCTAGGGTAAGACTTTGCACCTGCCACAAGCTTTGCTATTTCTGTGGCATGCGGTCTCCCCCATTAGAATGGATGCTCCTGGAGGGCAGCACTGGGTTTCTTTGTTTTATGGTCTCTTAGTAAAGTGTGTGGCACACAGTAAGCATTTAATAAATGCTTATTGACTGACTGACTCTGCTTATTGGGCTCAGGGAGACACAGCCTGCATATCTAGATTCCAGTTTTGAGTCTAACGCTTCCTAGCTGCGTAATCTCGGGCAGATGGTTTAATCTCTCTGAGCCTGTTGAGCCTAAACCATTGGTAAGGTAGGATCCTAGAATCATGGATTTAGAGCTGAAAGAAGGTCTAAAGGTCACTTAGTTCAATTTCTTCCATTTAAATATTTGCAATTTTTTTTGCGTTTTCTTTTTAATAGTCTTTTTATATTTTTAGTTCCAGATTTTCTCCCTCGTTGCAGCTCCTTCCCTACCCATCGAGAAGGCAAGCAATATGATGACCATTATGCAGATTTGTATCTTCCACCATCAGTTGGATTCTGCCCCCCTCCATTGGGTCAGAATCTAACTCTTAACTCTTTTGAGGGGAGGGGCAATTGGGGTTAAGTGACTTGCCCAAGGTCACATGGCTAGTTAGTGTTAAGTGTCTAAGGCCGGATTTTAACTCAGGTCCTTCTGACTCCAGGTCCGGTGCTCTATTCACTGGGCCACCTAGCCACTCCCACTCTTTTTTAACTCTTGAACGCACTGTCCTCTAGGTAGGGAACCATCTTCCTGGACATTGCTCCCCCAGGATCTCAGGACCTTGCCTTCTGCTCTACTCTTTCCCTACCCAAGTACTTTCTGGCTTTGTCCTTCCATGAAGAGAACATGAATGGGACTCCTCTTGTAGGTGGTTTGTCTCCCAATTAGAATATGAGCTCCTCAAGGGCAGGGACTGTCTGGATTTTCCATTTGTGTGCTCAGCACTTAGCAGAGAGCTTGGTATAGAGCTTTTCCATCCATTTCAGATGTAGAAATGCCTCCCCGATGGCCCTCGCAGGGTTGTTGTAGGGATCAAATAAGTCATTAAAGCTCTTTGAAAGCTGCTGCATGATAGATATAGATATGGATATGGATATAGATGGTACAGGTTAGAAATCTAGCTACATATCAATACATAGAGGAACCCTGGTGGAGAGCGCACTGGAGAGGGACTCAGGAAGACCTGAGTTCAAATCCAGCCTCAGACACTAGCTAGTTCAGCAATTTAGCCTCTGCCTCAATTTTCTCATCAGTAAAATGGGGATGATAAAAATAGAGCTTACCTCCCAGGTTGTTGTGAGGAAGAATGAGCTGATACTTGTAAAGTGCTTAGCACCGATTTGGGCGTATGGTAAATGCTAATAGCACCTACAGTAACATTATTAGTTATTGTCTATCTATGCCACTTATCACCTTAGCTCTCAGGGCATCCACTGTGTACCATCACAGCAGTTTCCAGTGCCAGGCCATTGCTATAGGACAGCAACATTTAGAATGGAAAGACTGTCCACTGGGATCCAGTGTCTCACTCTAACATTTCAAACCCATTCGCCGCGTTTCACCCTAATTCAATTCAATTTAACAAGCATTTTATCAAATGCCTACCACACGCCAAGTAAATTAAGTTCTGGGCAATGCAAAGACAAAACCCAAAGAGTCCCTGCCCTCAGGGAGCTTACATTCTACTTAATCTATTCCAAAGCTTGGAGACTGGGAAGTTCAGGGATCTGGCTTTTTACCTTTTTAACTTACTTTTACCTACCTATATAGGCTGCTACGTAGGGAACAGACCAAGTGTGGGGCACACTCAGTACTGTCTCTTGTAAAGGGAACCTGGTTCTTCCCTTGAGCCATTCTAGGCAATCATTTTAAATGGTGAGATGATCGCTAGATCCAGAGAACCCCACAAAACCATGTGAGTCAAGGGAGTCCAATCTCAACTCAATTTCAAGAACACCCATGAAGGTTCCACATCTGAAAAGCAATCACGTGTGTAAAGATGCTGACATTAAAGGAACAACATATTCCTTTCTGTCAGTGTAAAAGGGGAGTTGACAGGTATGTCCAGGGTAAGCAGAGCAGGTTGTTGAGTTCTTGCTGCAAATGCTCAAAAATGTAGAAAGTAGTGGAGAGACAAAAGGTTTTGATATAGATCCTTTTGTCTAGATCAATTAATTAATTAAGCCTGTCCAGATTAATAAGGTTCCCAATATGCAGGTATACTTACAGAGTTCCTGGACCAATCAGCTCATGCATGAATTCTCCTAACCACTTTTGATATGATATTTACTGAAAAGGAAGAACTTGTTCCTAAGCCAGAAGAGGAGATTACTCAAAAATGCCCCAAGGGAAATGGAAAAAAAAACAAAACTAATTTCTTGGGAGTAAATGTGGCTTGAAAATGCAAATAAAATGAAATTAAAAAAAATTTTTTTTAAGGGAGAAGTCAGAACCTGGTCATTCTATCCAATACTCATACCTGACTCCTAGTCAACCCAGTTGCTTCTGGAACCAGGACTTACCAGAGCTTGAAGGGACCTTAGATGCTATTTAGTACAAATTCAGGGGAGGAAATGGGATTTTCCCCAGTAGGGTGGTGATTTGGCTGAGGTCATACTAACTAATGAAGGAACTAGGAGTAGAACCCAAGACCACGACAATGAGACTTTCCCTCCGTCACACTGCCTCTCTGAAGATGAAGTCACCCAGAAGACTTTGGCCTTGATATCAGGAAAAACATATACATTTAGAGCTGTCTCAAAGAGGAATAAATAGGCTGCCTTGAGAATAGCAGGCTCTCCCTCCTAGCAGATCTCTAAGAAAAAACTAAACAACCACTTTTCTGGTGGGTTATCCTGGGGGTTCCTTTCTTGTATGGTCTGGATTAGAGGGCTTCTGAGGAGCTTTTCAACTCTCAGATTCTGTAATTCCGCAACCTAAATTCTGGTTAGATTAGCAGCCAGCTAAGCATCGGTTCTTTCCATAGGCAAGGAGAGATGAATGAGCTTGAAGATCAGAATGATGTAGTGCATATTAGGCACTAGGCCTGATGTCAGAAAGACCTGGGTTTTAATCCTGCCTCAGACTGTGCTATCTTGGGTGAATAATTTAACCTTTTTCAGCCTGAAGACCTCTTATCCGTAAAATGAGGGAACTGGACATAACGGCCTTCCAAGGTCCTTCCAGCTGTAAATCTATAATCTTCTCAGGGCCTGAGGGTTCCTTGACTTGTATGATAGTAATGGGAAGGGGACCGTCTCAGACCCTAAAAAAGCCCCACTTACAGGCAGTCCTCAGACTGGGGGATGTAGTAGAAAGCGGGGACTTTTGCTTCATATTTTGCCTTGGAACAGAGGTTTCCGTTTCGTGTCATAAACTGAAAAAGAAAAGTCAGCTTGGTGACTGGTCTCCACAGCATCAGTGGCTGGGCCTGGGCCCTTCCTCCTCTCCAGCACCCGCCCTCCCCACTGCCCCTTGCACCCTCCCCCCCCCCCATTTCCCTGCATGAGCTTAGAACCTAAAATATGAAATGAAACCACAGTATGTGCAGACAAATCTATCCTTTCCTGTCTTTCAAGGGAAGCACTCCATGGTCACGAGAAGAGGCTGCTGGCCTGGTCCTAGAGTCAGGGTTGTAATTCTGTCATAAGCTTAATGACTCCAAGCTTCAATGGAGAGCTCTAACCACAGGCAGCTGGGGAACCAATGGGGCAGACAGACAGACCAGCCTGGCATGCCACTGGCCAGTATAGTAGTAGACCAGGCTCTGCCAGGATTGATTGCCTTCCAGGAGAGCAGAAGTAGCCACATTATTGAATCAGGGTGATGCCTGCAGACACTAGGAAGCATTTAGGGGCTTGATAATTGGATTAGCCTCACATCTGATTTTTCTCTTTTGACCGAGATGCTTTGATGTCTTGTGGCCCTTTGAGGCAAAATACAGTGGATGCCGAAAACAGTGGCTACTGCTGGACCATCATAGTGCCCGGGAAGGAACAGAATGCCAACCCTGCCATAATCATTATTAACATTTATACAAAGCTTACAAACTCTTTGCCCATGTTCTCTCCCTTGATCCTCACAATCTGAGCTGCCTACAAGCATTTTCATCCTCCTTTTCTTTTCTTTTATTTTTTTTTTACAGAAGAGGAAACTGATTTAGAGAGGTCCAAGGACCTTGTCCACAGTCACAGAGTTCAGACGAGGCAAAGCTGGGAAGAGAACTGAAGTCTTCTGATCCCAGATCCCCAAGCATTCTCTGCTCTATGACAGTGAACCTTTTAGTTAAAAAATTTGCCCATGGACATAGTTAACTCTCTATCATCCATATTCACTTTCTAGATCGCCTTCGGGATCAAATTAACACCCAGTTAGTTGCTTAGTAACCAGCACATATTTGTGTGTGTGTGTGTGTGTGTGTGATTTCTTTGTTGTAGGAAACTCCCTTCACTGATAGAGCCTGAGAGCAGCTCTGCACCATACAGTCTTGGAGACTTTTCCTGGGAAGCTAAGAGCTTAAAACTTACTTAGAGTGTTAATGTCAATATGTGTTAGAGTTGGGATTTGAACTCAGGTCTTACTCCCGGACACCTTTCTGTCTCCTATGCCAAAATGTGTCTCGCATTCTCATTTTAACATCAATCTGAGCTGAACTGTAAGGAGGTAAATCTTCCAGGGGGGAAAGGATTGGGTTCTTTTCATCCAGAGATTTGGAGGGATTATCTCATATTTGTGGATTTTACAGCCACCTCTACCCTCTGTGAGAGAGACAGCCTGACAATGGGAGAGAGCTGGCTGCCAAACCAGGAAGACCTGCCTAACACCCTCCCCGACACATACTGACTGGCATTTTACTCCCCTCCACCACACACTCTCTGATTCTGCCAGACTGACATGTTCCTTAAATACATACATATGCCTTTCCATGTTGCATCTCAGTGCCTTTGTATGGGGCTGTCCCTTATGCCTAGAATACTTCCCCTCTGCCGCCCCTCCCCCTCCTTGTTGAATCCCTGGTTTCCTCCAAGGCTCAGCTCAAATGTCACCTTCCATTGGAAGCCTTTCCTGGTCCCCCGCCAGGTGCTGGAGCCTTGCCCTCTGAAGTTACCTCCCAACTGCTCAGTAGGTATCCAGTATGTAACTACTTATGCACCTGCTCTTGACTGCTGCATTGGAATCTAAGTTCCTTGACAGCAGACAATTTTTTGTTTTTTTCTTTTTATCTTTAGCACTTAGCACAGTGTCAGACATATACGTGCTTAATAAATGCTGATTTACTAGGGATTGTGGCCTCGACTTAACCTTTCAATGCCCAAGGCAACTCTCTAAGACTAAGTGGTAGAGAAGGGGTCAGATCTGTCTTGGTAGAGGGAATTTCTCATCCAGGAGTCCCCTATACCAGTGAAATTCAGTGCCTAGGCAGGGGGCAACCCATTAGTATCATCTTTACATCTGAGAGATGATAATATATGAGGCCAGCCTTGAACACTGCTGCTTTGGCTTCAGCGTTCCTTGGCCAGGTCATCCCCCTTTCCTGGTGTTATGGGGAAAAGCACTGGCTTGGGAAGCAAGAGGTCTGAGTTCAATCCCCCTCTGTATAGATATCTGACATGGAGCTATGTGGTATGCACAAGCTTTTGATCACCAGACCGTTGTCTCCTCGAGCAGAATTTAAGCTCCTTGGGGCAAATCCCTTCTCTCCTGTCCTCAGTTTCCTCCGCTGTAAAAGGAGAGAGTCCGGGAGTCCCTGTCACGTGACATTCTTCCGCCTATGGTTCTCTAGCCCCGTTCTCCTTTCTACCTCCACGACACTGTCATCCCAGAAGTCGAGTCGGACCGATTTCACTTTACTGATCTCAGGGAAGTTCCGGTGCACTCCAGAACAATTCAGGCAGATGAAAACCCCCAGCTTGTAAGAGGCCCAGTCAGGATCTGCAGAGGGAAGAGACGACAGCTAGAAAAGTGGACTGCGGTGAGACTTAGGCGCAAACAGCTAACCCAGAGGGCTGCTGGCACTTTGGGAAGCAAGGGTGGATTGTTATGGGATGTGGGGATGGGGTTGGTGCGCGGTCTAAGGGACACGTGGAAGAAAACCTGGCCTTGAGCCAGAGTCTGGGAATCAGGGCTACTGGCTCTAATTTCCATCCCAACACCAACTCTTAGAAAGCATTTTAAGGGAGGACCTTCTTAACTTCAAAATCCTCCCCCAACAGGTGGACACCTCACGAGAGCAGGAGTCTTTCTGGATGCTCAACAGCCTCGCTCAAAGAACAGTGAATCTGAGTGAAGACAAACTCCTAAAGGTCCATTTGTAAGGGGATAGGAAGGACTGGGCTAGAATACCAAGACAGTGAGGAGAGTAAAGCGGGTTTGGGCAAGGGAGCCAGTAGATGGGCAAATGCAAGAGAAGAGCGAGGACTTCGGTCGGGTGTATGTCCGACTGCTAGGAGGCTCTGGACGCTTAGGATCCAGGTCGGGGGATGGGCTACCACCAGGCGCATCCGCCACTCCGAGGGCTCTGGTTCTCTTACCTGGCGCCCCGCAGTCCGCGCACACCCCATTGCCGGTGCCAGCTGCCCGCAGCAGCTCCAGCAGGCGCCTCTTGTTGTGCTCCCGGTCCCCCATCGCCCGCCAGGGGCTCCCTGCTCATCCAGTGCGGCACCCCAGACGCGTTCGGGGTTCCTGGAGAGCCTTGGCTTCGGCCATGGTGTGCGCGTCCGGTCCTCTCTGCGCTGTGGCTCGCCTCTCATGGGGAAGAGTGACCTCTCCGAAGCAGAGCCGACGCCCTGGCCCGCCCCGCTCCACTCAGTCCCCGCCCAGACAAGGCCTTCAGATTTCTTTTCTTTTCTTTTCTTTTTTTTTTAAATTTACATGTTAGCTTGTGGACACTGCTGTGGGGGGGGCTATGGCAGGGCCGTGGAGAGACCTACCTGCGTTTATGTCCCTGTAGAGGTGGACATTGAAGGCTGCGTGGCGCAGTGGGAAAAGCGTTGAACTTGGAGTGAAGCAACTCCAGACTCAGACTCCATGTCCATCCCTTCCCAGCTGTGTGATCAGAAACTAATCAGTTCATCTTCCCGGATCTCAGTTTCCTCATCTGTAAAATGATTTGGGTTTTATAATCGAGGAAACTAAAGTCCGGGAAAGTTAAGAGATTTGCCTAAGGACACCAAGTAGAATTTGAACTGAAGTCCTCTGACTTCGGAAGTAGTGCCCTTTCCACTGGACCACTGTCCTGGACTTGGCAAGACCTGAGTTCAAATATGACTTCAGATTAGCTGGACATATCACGTAACCTCTGTCAGCCTAAGTTTCCTTCTGTAAGATCATAGTAACGTGCGCACACTCGCCCTGATAGTTTCGTTGTTTGCACAAAATAAGAGAATAGTTGGAGGGCACTTTGTAAACTTTCAAGACTTACAGTACTGATCTCACAGCGATGTTGTGAAGGACAAATGAAATAATTGTGTGAAGTGCTTCGAAACCTTAAAAGTAATAGTATTTTTAGTACAGCGTTGTATGCTCGTGTGCCCATGTATCTGAAACCTTGACAGCTACCGACTAGCACCGTGACCCAGAGCCCTTTCATGTTTAATTCAACCTAAAGGATCATGGGAATTAGGGAAACGGAAGACCTGAGAGCTGATCTCCAATCTCCTCCATTGACAGGTGAGAAAACCCAAGACTGAATAAGATTGAGGGATTTGACAACAAAGAACTTTGTCTCAAAATTCAATTTTTAAAAATTGAAGCCGTTTCTTGCAGACTCTTTCTTATCTCCAGCCCCACACTTCAAATCACTTCTTCATCATCTCTCACTCCCCTCTCCTTTGTGCCAGATTCAGAAGATGAGGTGGCCCCCCACCTGTGATCCTGTTTCTTTAACTTATCTTCTCAATTATCTCCATTTCTCCCAGATTTTTTTTTTGGAGGAAGGCAAAGCAATTGGGATTAAGTCCTGAATTTCTTTTTTTTAATAACCTTATTTGTATTGGCATATTTTGTTTTTACATCATATTCATTTCTGAATGTATTACTCCCCACCTCCTAAAGGCAGTAACTTGACCCTGATAACATTTTTAAAAGGGGGGAGAGTGAGGCAGGTGGCTAGGTGGCGCAGTGAATGGAGCACTGTCCCTGTAGTCAGGAGGACTCAGTTCAAATCCAACTTCAGACACAACACAAAACTAGCTGTGTGACCTTGGGCAAGTCACTTAACCCCAACTGCCCTATCTTCCCCCCTCCAAATAAAAAGCAAAAGAGAGAGAGAGAGAGAGAGAGAGAGAGAGAGAGAGAGAGAAAGAGAGAGAGAACCAACAGTATCAGACTCTGATAGTATATATGGAATATTTTATACTCCATCTCTTTAATGTGATATGATTCCACAGTCCTCCAGCTCTTTAATGAAGGGTCTCTCTCTAATTTAAAAAAAAAAAAACTCTCTTTCTCTATTTCTTACAAATGTGCTCAGATACCAGACTAGCATTTTCTCCTCCGAGTGTTCTGACCATACATCACTATCCTTCCAAATCCAGACCTACACCTAAGGGGGATGGTACTGTGATTTAGTGAATGGTGCCCTAGACTTGAAATCAGAAAGCCTAGGTTCACATCTAATTTCATACACTTACTAGCTGTGTGACCTTGGCCAAGTCACTGAGTTTCTTTGCTTCATTCTTGAATGGGGAAGGAGTGAGTTGGATTCCTTGCAGCTCTAAATTTATGATTTTAGGAGATTAAGCAGACACTCAGACGCTGATTGAGGCACATTGTTGGGTTTCTCTACTCGAAAATACCTTCTCCAACTGCCAGCCCAGGAGCCTATAACTCCAATGGTTCTTTTACATCAAAGTTTTCTTTTCAGAAAACCTGTTTAAATGCAAGAGTGCTGCCTGAGGGAGTTTGTGCTTTAACCTCAAGAATAAACAAATAAACCAAAGTTTGCAGACTTGTCACAGTCTTTATAAACTTCACTTCATTCTACCAACCCCTGGAGCCAGGCTCCTAAGTTCTTCCTCCCTTTCATAACCAAACTCCTAGAAAAAATCATTCTTTGCTTCCACTTTCTTCTCACTCCCCTTTCACTTCCCCACCCTTTATAACTTAACTTCTAAACTCTTCACTCCACCTCTTTGCAGCATCTGACACCAGTGACCCCACTCTCCTCTCCATGCTCTGGGTTTTTTTGGCACTGCTCTCTCTCCTAGTTCTCCTCCTACTTTCTGCTGCTCCCCATTTGGATCACCACACAGATCAGATTCCCTGCCTGTCTGGGGTTTTTATTACCTTTTTAAAAAATTACTTTTTAATCTGAACTTAACAAGCATGAAATAAAGTGAGCATTTCCATGTCAAGTCAACAAACATTTATTAAGTGCTTCTGCGTCAGGCTCTGCACTAAGCACAAGGGATACAGAGAAAGGCAAAAGACAATCTCAGCTCTCAGGGAGTTCACCGGTGATATGGAGCCACTAAAGAAATATGAAGTTTATTGAATATGGGGGTAATGTGGTCAGACCTGCGCTTTAGTTCATTAATAAATATTTTAATAAATATATTAATAAATAATAAATATATTAAAAAATAATATACATATTTATATTAATAAATATAAATAATGAATACTATGTGCCAGGCACTGTGCCAAGGGCTTTGGGTACAAAGAAGGGTAAAGGACAGTCTCTGCTCTCAAGGAATTAACATTCTAATGGAGGAGACAACCTGCAAATAACTATATACAAACAAGGGATGGGGGTGGGATGAGAGGGAAAGAGGAACCAAGGACAGAGTTGGACAAAAAAAAAAAAGGAAGAAAAGGAAAACAAAGAGGGTCATTGAAACATTTTTAAAAACACACAGAAAGAACCAAATATGCAAGCAAGGCAGCTTCGAAAGATGCATGTTGAATTTATTAGATAATTAAGAAGAAAAACAAACTGTCCATAAAGGAGACTCCCAGTTTTGTGTGCGTGGTTTTTCTGTTGTACTATATATGTAGAAATCACCAGTGATCTCTTAATTACCAGGCTAATGACCTTTTCTCAGCCCTGGTCTTTCTGGACTCTCTGTAGCCTTTGGCAGTATGGATCACCCTCTTCTCTTCTCCCTGATACTCTCTTCTCCCTTGGTTTCCCCAGCACTGCTCCCTCCTTGATCTTCTCCTACCATGCGTCTCCTCAGAATCCTTTGCTATATCTTCATCCAAATCATACCCCTTACTTTCCAGAGCTTTGGAAGGCTCATTTCTCCCTTTACACTATTTCACTCCGTGATCTTATAGCAGTCCTCATGGATCCATTATCCTGTCTAGGCAGATGATTCCCAGATCTATTTATCTAGCCCTCGTTTCCCACTGGAGGGCAGCTAGGTGGCCAGACGTGGAGTCAGGAAGACTCATTTTCCTGAATTCAAATAGGCCTCAGACATTTACTGGCTGTGCCACCCTAGGTAAGTCACTTCACCATGCTTGCCTCAGTTTCCTCATCTGTAAAATGAGATGGAGATGGAAATGGAAAACCAATCCACCATCTTTGCCAAGAAAACTCCAAATGAAGTCATGAAAAGTCAGACAGGATTGAACAGCAACAACAAATTTCTCACCCGTTTCCCATTTCCAAGTGCCTATTGGACATTGAGGACCAGATTTCTCTTAGATATTTAAACTCAACATGTCCAAAATCAAATTCATTATCTTCCTTTTCTCCCTTCCTAACTATTCCTAACTATTACTGTCAAGGGTATCACCATCCTCTGAATTACCTAGGTTAGAAATGTAGTTGGGATCCTTTACTCTTCAGTCTCTCACTCTCCACCAAGTTGAATCTAAATTCGTAAAAACTCTTCTCTAAGGGCGGCTAGTTGGTGCTGTGAATAGAGCACCAGTCCTTTAGTCAGAAGGACCTGAGTTCAAATCCAAGCTCAGACACTTGATGCACTTACTAAGCTGTGTGACTTTGTCCTCGGAAAAAAAAAAACAACAAAAACCCAAACTCTTTTCTACTCTGGCACTGCCAACACCCTAGTGCAGACCCTCATTACCTTGTGCATTATAGCCTGCTTGTTGGTTTGCCTGTCACAAGTCCCTCCCCATGGTAGTCCATCCTCCACTCAGCTGCCCAAGTGATCTTAAAGCTCAGGTCTGACCATGCGCCTCTCTCTTCTACCCACTCAATAAACTCCAGTGGCTCTGTATCACTTCTCCAATCAAATATAATCCTCTATTGGGCATTCAAAGTCCTTCAAAACCTGGCCCTTACTTACTGTTCCAGTCTTCTCACCTTATGCCTTACCATGTTCTCTGCAATCCAGTGACTCTCATCTCCTGGCTGTTTCTCAAACAAGATACTCCATCTGGCAACTCTGGGCATTGCCCCCTCTCCATGGAATGCGCGCTCTCTCTCTGCCTCCTGACTTTTCTGATTTCCTTCAAGTTCCAATCAAAATCCCACCTTCTATGGAAGCCTTTCCTAGACCCTTTAAATTCTAATGCCTTTTCTAAGTAGATTATTCTATGTTGAAATTCATCCTATATATGCACCTTGTTTGTATATATTCCTGAAGGGTGAGAAGAAGATTGGTGGAGCTATGAACTAGTTAAATCTTTCTGTAAAGAAATCTGGAGTTATTCTAAGAAAGTACCTAAAGGATCCATGCTCTTGGAATGTCATGTGCAGAGAAAAACAAGTCACACAGTGTGAATTAGACTTGCTAGGTACATACTCCAAGGAGGTCAATGATAAAAAGAAAGGTCCTATATTATACTGAAGCATTCGTAGCAGCACTTTTCATAATAAGCAAAGAACTGGAAACAAAGTATATACCCATCAGTGTGGAGAATGGCTGAAAAAATGTTTATGGAATTATTCAGTTCTGTTGAATGCAATAGAATATTATTATGTTGTAAGATACAAGGAATATGAAGAAAAGAAACATAAGAAGAGTTGGACTAATGTGACATGATGCAGAGTGAAATAAGCATCACAAAGATGATTCATTTCCTATGTTTAGTGACATGGTGCAGAATGAAGACATGATGCAGAAGTGAAGAAAAACAATACACACAATGCCTACAGTGAATGAAAATAATTTTAAGAAATAAGCTGAGAGGTAGCTAGGTGGCACAGTGAATAGAGTACTGGCCCTGGAGTCAGGAGGACCTGAGTTCAAGTCTGGCCTTAGACACTTGACACTTACTAGCCATGTGACCTTGGGCAAGTCATTTAACCCCAGTTGCCCTCCAAAAAGCAAAAAAAAAAAAAAGAAAGAAAGAAAAAGAAAAGAAAAAGAAAGAAGCTGAACACTATTTATAATGACTGAATTTAGTTTTGCCCCCCAAACCAGAGATTTCCTCTCTCTCCTTTATTTATAACAACTGATCCCCTCTCACTCTGGTGTAAAGCTGAGGGTGCATGGCTCCAATACAACAGAGGATTGGTCGATCGGCCCAGTTTTTCTGAATATGTTCAACGTTTGTCATTCCCAGGTGGACTTTGGAGTATGTATAGACATTCTGTAACTGGTTCATCCGCTAACCACATGGTGAAAAGGAGTCTCTTGGATTGGCTACTGCTATGCTGGTGGAATTATCTGAGTACACTCAGAAAGCACCAGACTTTTGTCCGTGCTCTCTTGGTTTTGATTCTTCCAGTCTGAGACAGCATCTTGGGAAAAGATGAGTTAATTACCTGTGAAACCTTGGGCAAGTTTTGAAATTTCTCTGGGTTTCAATTTCTTCATCAATAAAACAAGGACCAACATCCCTAACCCCTCAACATGTTTTCGTGAGGATCTAATGAGATCCTATGTGTGATAATGGTGTGAAAACCAAGCAGTGTTAGAGAAATAAGAAGTACTACTATTATTTTTAGCTTAACGGTTAGTATCTGAACCACATCTAAATTATGCGGAGGGTCAATCGCTAGCCTGAATCACCATTCTGGGAGTTAGAGGTATCTTCGTTCTTCCACTTAGGACTAAGTGATATCAAGACAGTTGAGGGAATGTGCCAAAAATAATTCTGGGAATGAAGGGAATCTATGACTGGGGGGGGGTGGTAAGGAGAGAACTACAGAAACTGGTCAGAGTCAAGCATCAGTGGGAAAGGCTTAAATGGGGATCAAAGGGCACTGGGATGGCTCACTGTAAGGGTACAAAGATGATTCATTTCCTATGTTTAGAAGAGGAAGGGGACAGAAATAAATTTTGTAAGAAATGGATGATAAAGAAAGTCTGAGGCAGGAGAAAGACTGGACAAACCAAGGAGATAATCATTTTTCCTCTGCTTGGGACCTTCAGTTCATGAAGTAAAATTTGTCTCAGAGGGATCCAGTAGCTGAGACATAACAATAAATGTTTAACAACAGGCTCTCCAATAAGGGTAGCACATTTTTAAAATCTTTAATCAGCATTATTCACATTTCCCTCTTCACTTATATACATCTGGACAATCAACAAAACACTAAATCAAGCCCTGATTTGTAGCTTTTACTGCTTTCTGAAGTTTGCTCACCCTGAACATTTAAAAATCAGCTCTCCAAAGAAGTCCTGGACCAGTCTTTCATGCTCTGGCATCTGCTCTTCCATTCATACAGACAGTTCTTAGGATCATTGATTTAGACATGTCAAGGAGCTCAAAGGTGGCCGAGTCCAACCCATTCTTTTTACAAACAAGAGACCTGAGGCTCATAGAGTTTAAGTAATTTGTTCAAGGTCAAACGAGTAGTAAGTGACAGAACTAAGACTCGAACTCAGGTCCTCTAACGTCAACTCCATTCCTCTCTTTTCCATGTTCCCTTTTATAAAAAAAAACTGCCATCAGGAAACGATCTGCAACAGTTCATGCTGAGGGGTAAGGTCATGATAATAACTCTAACCATCTCTTCTCCTGGGTTATTTGCTTGCATCTTAAGAGGTATTAAAGCCCTAAGCTAAAGTCTTGAAGTTCTGAATGTAGAGTTGCAGTTATTGTCCCTTTATATTTTCAGGTTGGGGCCCTTGAAATCTCACCCCTCTCACCCAATAAATAAGGCTCTGCCTCTGATCTTTGCCCCAGCTCATCCTCTTTGGGTTGCTCCAGGATGTAAAAACCCAAACTCAGTCCCCAAAGTTGAGTTCTGGGCTAGGAAACTTTGAAAGGGGCACAAGGGAGGCAAGAGAGGGACAGAAAGCCTTAAAGGCTTTTTTTTTAATGCTGTCCTTGTCTATTTATACCTGCTCTGGGCTGGTTCTCTTGGTGGCCAGACTGGGTTTTGCTGAATCAGTTTGATCCTCCATGTGACCAAGGGTAAGCCAGACAGCCGGCAGCTTGTGGTCACGCCTCTGGCAGTTCTCTTCCCTCTGTGGAAAGCGAAGTAGATCGTTTCAGAATCATAAAAGACTTTAGAACTCAGTGCTCTAACAAGCTAGGACAATTGAGGGTTTTAATTCAATTTAGTTGAATCAAAAAAAAAAAAACTTAAGAATATCCACTACTCTGAAAGGCACAGTGGTAGGTGATAAGGGTGCAAAAATGGTCCCTGTCCTCAAGCAGCTCCTGTTCTTGGTGGTGGTGGTGGTGGTGGTGGTGGAGTTATTTTCTATCAGGTCAGACTCTTCATGACCCCTTTTAGGGATTTTTTGTCAAAGACGCTGGAGTGGTTTGTTATTTCCTTCTCCAGCTCATTTTACAGATGAGGAAACTGAGGCAGACAGTGTGAAGTGATTTGCCCAGGGTCACACAACTAGGGAGTATCTGTGACTGGACTTCAGCTCACAAAGATGAGTTTTCTGATTGCAGCTCCAGCGCTCTATCCCCTACACCAGTTAACTGCTCACCTGTCCCCCATCCCACCCCAAAAGAAAACATTCTGGCATCCCACAGATTAGGTTTGATTTAGGGGGCTTACCTCAAGAGGGTCAGTTTCTCTCTTTGGCTAATGGTGTCGCTTGGAATTGCTCCAAGAAAATCTCCTAATAGAGTCAGTATATATCTTGTATCTATATTTCCCTAAACATAGGTCCTTAGGTCTTATGTAAGTACTTAAGGTATGATATGTGAAGTAAGTACAGGATAGCTTTTATTTCATCCCACAGAAAGTGCATAAGATGTGTAGAATTCATAGAATCCCATTAGTCCCAGAAAGCAAACAAATCAGTCAAATTATCAATCAGCTTCCTTAGAAAGGGACCTGACCTGAAGCAGGATATTAGGACAACCCTTTGACATTCTAGTGAGTCACTCTTTCCTAAAAAGTCCTGTACAGTATCCCAAAGACTTATATTACTTCCTGTGCCACAAGATAGACCATATGTTGGGGTACTGCTGGACAAACAACCCCTGTACTGTCTAACTCTTTGCCTTTGATCTCCCAGTAGAACATGCAAGAGCTAAAGGGCTGATTCTTTTTCTCCAAGAACATTGCATTAGGGAATTTCCTTCTTTCTCTTTCCAACTCTCAACTTTGGAATTACCCATGGGGCACTGCCTGAGAAAACCTCCCCATTTTGGCTAGGAAGCTAGCTTCTAGGATCATGTTTTTTAGGGAATTCAAAATCTGTTCCCTCCCCCAATCATTTCCAAATGGGAGTTGGGGTTTAGAAGTATTACCTATGAACTATTCCTTCGGGTCACATGCAAGTGTATGTCCATGTGCTTCTGCACAAGTTATCATTATTTGGACCTGGAGATGATAAGAGGAAAAACTTCCTCTTTCCTCTCTTCCCCCCCCCCCCACAAATTGCTATACTTCTAAAGAAGGAAAGATGGAATGCTGAAGAGAGCAAAAGAGACAAAGAGGCACAGAGACCTGGAACAAGGGGGATGGGGTAGAGAAAGAGAATGAGAAAGAGAGAAAAAGAGAGAAAGAGTGAGTAAGGGGAAAGGACAGAGAGAAAAGGGGAGAGGAGAGACAGAGAAAGACAGAGAAAACGAGGAGAAAGAAGAGGAAAAAGAGTGAAAGAAAAGAGAGAGAAGAGAGAGACAAAGAGAGAGACAGAGACAGAGAGAGACAGAGAGAGACAGAGAGAGAAAGAAAGAGAGAGAAGAGAGGGAGGCAGAGAAAGAGAGGAAAAAGAAGAAAGAGGAAAAAGAGTGAAAGAAGAGAAAGAGAAAGAGAGAGAGAGAGAAGGAAAGAAAGAGGAGCAAGAAGGAGGAAAGAAAGAGCAGCTACTTTAACAAGAATCCATCCCCAAGTTCCACTCAGCCAATCATCTAGGTTTTTTTTTCAATTGTCAAGAATTTTTTTCTATTCTACCTCTTCCACATTGGGAAAAAAAAAAAGAAAAACAAAGCCCTTGTAATATAGATGCATGGTCAAACAAAACAAACTCCCATCTTAGATGTCAATGTATGTCTCATTTAGCACCCTGAGGCCACTGCCTCCCTGTCAGAAGGTGGGCAGCAGCAGGCTTCATGATCACTTCTCTCAGATCAAGTCTGATCGTTGTATTGAGCAGCATTCTTAAGTCTTTCAAAGTCACTCATTTTTACGATGCTGTTATAGTATAAATAGTTCTGGTTTAACTCTCGACTCTGCATCTTACAAGCCTTCCTAGGTTTCTCTGAAATTGTCTCTCATCATTTATTAAAGCACAACAACATTCCATCATGTTCATAGGCCATAACTTGTTCAGTCATCTCCCAGTGGATGGGCATCATCTTGGTTTCCAGTTCATCGTCACCAAAAAAAAAAAAGAGCTGCTATAAATATTTTCCCACATGTGACATTTTTTCTTCTTTCTTTCATCTCTTTGGAGCAAAGGCCTAGTAGAGGTTTCCTGGTCAATCATATTGGCAATGCCCATAGTGATCTGCATCTAAGCAGGTTGCCAGTTAGCATGCCCACTGGTTATGAGAGGGTGCCTCTCAGCTGCCTCCAGATCTATCTGCCTGTCTTTTTTTTGAGTCTCCTAACAAGTATTTATTAAGTTTATTTTCTGTGCCAAGAAGGCATTGGGCAAGGTTCTGGAAGTACAAAGACAAAAATGAAACAGTACTAGCCTTCAAGAAGCTTAAGTTCTATTGATATAGATTAGAGTAAATACACAGTGCTATGTGATGAGTGAGTTTATTAGTTAAAAAACATCACATTCAATAGATGAGGAAAGATGGGGAAGAATAGTTGAGTATTCCAAACATAGGGAAGAGTCTACGTTAAGCAAAAGGGTAGGTGCACATAGAAAGTGTTCAGGGTACAGAGGATTGTCTAAGCTGTATGGAATGTGGAGAGGAGTAATAGAAGATAACCTGGAAAAGTGAATCATTGCCAGATTATGGTGATCCTTGAATCCCAGGCAAAGGAACTTGAATGTTTTTATTATCATTAAACATTGTTCATGAAGCTCTAATAATGTCCAGCTTCAGGCTCGATAAGATACAGACTCATTCTTTCTTTTTTATAACCCCTGTCATCTAAGGCCTTTTTTCAGTTCCAATTGTCATACAAGTACATGGCGCCTACTGTACAGAATCATTTAGGAATGCTGATCCTGCCTGCTCTCTGGGAGGTTCTCGCCTAAGAATGATGCACTGTCCTATATATGGGGAGAGAGGAGTTCCAAATAGGTGAATAATGAATGCTGAACAACCACTTAGTTGAGGGTGAATGTTTACATTTTATATAACTTTGAAAGCTAAGTGGGGCAAGAGCAAATAAAAGGAGAATGGAAGAAGCTTAAAATTTAATTAGATTGGAATTGGGACCAGTGAAAGAATAACTTCATAGAGTTTTAAGACTAGAAGGCATCTCAGTACATAGAATGATGGAGCTGAACAAGGCTTTACAAGAGAGAAGCTGGAACAATGAGCGTCAGATTATAGGATATAAATGTAATGGAAAACTATTGTGTCATAATAAATGGATACAGGAGAAAGGGAAGAAGGAAGGAAGACAAGGAGGAAAGAAGGAAGGAAGGAAGGAAGAAGGAAGGAAGGAAGAAAAAAGAAATGGAGGGGAGCAAAGGAAAAGGAAGGAAAAGAAAGAGAAAAGAAAGGAAAGAAAAGAAGGGAGAAAGGAAGAAAGAGAGAAAAGAGAAAAGTATGAAAAGAAAGAAGCAAGAGAGAAGGAAGGAAAGAAAGAACAAGAAGATAGGAATGAAGAAAGAAAGAAGAAAAAGAGAAGGGAAGAAAGAAAGGAAGGAAGAAAATGAAAAACAAAAAAGAGTGAATGAAAGAGAAGGAAGAAGGGGAGGAGAGCAAGAAGAAAGAAGGACAATAAAGCAAGAAAGAAGGAAAAAGAGGAGAGGTAAGAAAAGAATGAAGGAAGAGAGGGAAAGGGAGAGAAAAGGAAAAAGGAGGAAAGAAAGAAAAAAGAGAAGGAAAAGAAAGAAGGGAAAGAGGAGGAGAAAAGAAGAAAGAAAAAAGGAAAGGAAGGAGAAAAAAGAAGGAAGGAAGTACCTGTGTATTACATAAGCATAGTCATGAGAAACACATTCCCATGTTGGCCTCATCCAAGCATGTACTTCTTATTTTGTATATTAGCCTATTGTGTGTCTTTCATAAGGTGGGCAGTATTCTTCATCAGTCCTGTGGAATTATGGCTGATTATTTCATTGTTCAATGCACTGTGAGTCTTTCAGAAGTGCCTGTTTTTACAATCTTGAGGTTATGCTATGAACTCTTCTTCGGGCTCTGCTCACTTAATTCTGCATCAGTTCAAAGGTTTCTCTGAAACCGTCTCCTTCATAAAGTACCTGCATTGCTATACCATTATCTGTTCAAATTGAGCCATGCTGAAATAGATGAGTACTCCATTTCTACTCTTCAAACATTCCATTACTGGTCCTGCTGTTGTAGTCTCTCTAGTATGTGCTGGACCTTGTATTCCATTGGCATAGTTTTGGATGCAGCAGGGTCAGTGGAGGCAGATAGGTGGCACAATGGATAGAGCACCAGGTCTGGAATTAGGAGAACCTGAGTTCAAATCTTGCCTCAGGAACTTAATAGTTATGTGACTCTGGGGAAGTCACTTAACCCTGTTTGCTTCAGTTCTTCATCTGTGAAACGAGCTGGAGAAGGAATGGCAAATCACTCTTGTAGCTTTGCCAAGAAAACCCCCAAAAGGGGTCACAAAGAGTCAGACGTGACTCAGACAACTGAAAGACCACAACAGTCACTCCTAAACCATGATGAGGCATTGGAGAAGGACTTTAATAGAGAAATATGCTTTTCAAATGTTTTGTTTAAAGACTAGGCTTCTCCCTAAGGAGTTTGTATCTTGAATTCAAATCCCAGAGGTCCTGAACAGGCCTAGAACAAGAACTAAGTGTATGATCATAGTAACAGCTGGTATTTATATAGCAGGTCAATGTTTGTAAAGTCATACAAAGTCACTGCAAGCTACACAAAAATTCTCTTATTTTAACCTCATAATAACCCTAGGATGTAGGTGTTATTATTATCCACATTTTACGTGTCTGAACTCAGTTTTAACTCAGATCTTCCTGATTCCAGGTCCTGAAATCTGCCTTTCTACCTGCCTCTAACTTCTAGGTACTTAACAAAGTGATAACAACTTTGACTATTTGAATAGGCTAAATCAATCTGGAGGAGAATTTCAATTCCATTATGAAGTAAATAAAAATTAAATGTATAATAATGCAATATGTTAATTATTAGTCAAATATTGATTAATTAATAGTATAATGTAATAATAAAAAATTTTTTAATTGTCCTTGTCAGATTTGGGGTTTCAAGGTACAAAGACAGAGCTTTACACACAGCAGGTATAACAATAGAGAACATTCTCACTTATACAGAAAAAGTTATACAGTTACACACTAGGTCCCTTTCTTTGGTTCAGGGAAATAAAACTGCATATGTAACTATTATTAGGGAGTTGATCCTATCTAAACACAGCTTAAATGCCAAGGGGATGTTAGGAGCCAAGAGGTTTTATACTAAAGCAGACACACTGAAGCCTCTAGATACACCTAGGTGGCGTCATGGTGCACAGAGCACTGGACATGAAGTCAGGAAGACCTGAATTCAAATTTGACCTCAGACATTAGTGCCACCCTAAGCAAATTTCTAGACCTTTCTAAGCCTTCTGTTCCTTATCTGTAAAATGGGTATAATAGCACCTACTTCCCAGGATTGTTGTAAGGATAAAATGTGATAATATTTGTAAAGTTCATTTTGTAAACCTTAAAGCATGATGCCAATTATTATTACAAATGCCTTATTAGTCTTAGAGTAAGCAGACCTCAGGTGCCTTTGAATAAACCCATCGTGAGTAGGTCAGATAAGGCTATTTGAGTGTTTTTGAACTCACAGATGTCCATTTAGTCGCCTCTGAATGGATGGTCCCAGTCTAATCAGTCTATATCACCAATTAACCTTTCTTTAATATTTCATACTTGCATATTTTATATTCACACTTTCAAATTCATGCTTGCATATTCACACCTCTAAAAATCAATTAATTAGCCAATAAAAAGCTCCAAAGTTTCAGTGATCCAAACTCAGTGGATTTTTTTTAATGTTTTTACTTTCTTTTTTTAATTTTAATTTTTTTTCTTTTTGGAGGGCAGTTGGGATTAAGTGACTTGCCCAAGAGCACATGGCTAGTTCTTGTGTTAAGTGTCTGAGGCCAAATTTGAACTCAGGTCCTCCTGACTCCAGGGCCAGAGAGCTATTCACTGTGCCACCTAGCCGCCCCCAAGATCAGTGGGTTTAATATGAATATGACTATTTGGCATTTGCGATAGATTCCTACCATTGAACCCAAAGATTCTGACTCCAAGTTCTGTGCCCTTTCCACTCTAGGTCATTTCTTCTCATTTCCAAGTGAGGGGATGAGAATTTAAGCTAGTATCCTCTCTGCTAGGTTCTGTTAGCACTTTGTGATGAAGTTTGCTCTTGAAAATCCACGACCTCATCCTAGGCAAGTGACTGATAAGGAGTTGTTTAACCGAAAAAAATGAAGCCTCACAGGATGTCACACGAGATAGAGGACACAGATGGACTGTGATCTGCAGATACCATTACCTTTTTTTATTTTTTTGCTTAACTGTACTTCTTTGTTACAAAGATCAGAGGAAGTCACTGGGATATGACAGCAACAGCAGAAGTTATAAAAAATACCGTTGACCCAATAATTTCATTTCTGGAATTACACTCAGATTTTGTTTTTAAGGAGAGCTAATTGTTCACAAAAGATTTTTATAGCTGCATTTATAATTGAAAGGAAAAAAGGGGAGCTGTCTCAATTTTCTGCTATTGGGGAATGGTAGTATACTAATATGACAGGATGGTATAGTGCAAAAAAGATAAACAAATATGAGGAATGTAAGTGAATCTGGAAAAACCTTTAAGAAGTAAAGCGAAGGGGGGGCATTGAGGAAGGGAACAGAACCCAGAGTACATACTAACTATAACCACACAAAGGGAAAATTGAATGGGAATAAAGAACAAAATGGAAAACCAGGGAGAATCACAAAAAGCAACAAAAATGAGCAATCAATAAGGCAATCAATGTGTATTCATTAAGTGCCTAATAGTTGCCTATTGTTGGGGCAGCTAGGTGGCACAGTGGATAGAATATTGGGCCTGAATTCAGGAAAACCTGAGTTCAAATCCAGCTTGTAAAACAAATTAACGGTGTGACTGTGAAAGTCACAACCTCT
This sequence comes from Pseudocheirus occidentalis, assembly GCA_028646575.1. Classification (NCBI taxonomy): domain Eukaryota; kingdom Metazoa; phylum Chordata; class Mammalia; order Diprotodontia; family Pseudocheiridae; genus Pseudocheirus; species Pseudocheirus occidentalis. Next base: position 361,027,756 of record CM053593.1, read on the forward strand.
GTTTGCCTCAGTTTCCTCCTCTGTAAAATGGAGGTAATAATAGTGGTACCTACCTCCCAGGGTTGTTGTAAGGATCGAGGAAGGTAATAATTGCACAGCACTTAAGCACATAGTAATCGCTGTCTAAGATAGAGTCCGAGGGATAGTCTTAAAGAAAGAACACATGAATTCAAATCCTAACTCATATGAGATAACACGTCTACTGTATTAATAATAGTTAACATTTATAGAGTTTTAAGGTTGGCAAAACACTTAACATAAACTATCTCATTTAATCACAACAACCCTGGGAGGGAGGTGCCATTATTACTCCCATTTCCCAGATGGGGAAACTGAGGCAGGTAGCAATACATGATTTGCCGGTAAGCACACAACTAGTGTCTGAAGCAAGATCTGAACTACACCACCCAGCTGTCTACTGCTATCAAAATATCCTCTGTCATTTTGTCTTTACCATTTCATTGGTTCCTATATATTCGTCCTTTCTCCCTAACTGGATTACACCCTTTGCAGAGAAGAGGGACTAAGTTTTTTATCCTCACCTGACTACCTAACTCGGTGCCCTATTATATGCGGTAAATATGTATGGTAAAAATACTTCATGATGATATTGGTTGGTTTATTAGGAAACCCATTGTACTGGGGCGCTGAGAGAAGAATTTTAAGGAGGATGCAATTCATGAGTAAGCAACTGATACTCACTGTATTATGGTTTATGCTATAGTGGTTTGTTTGTTTTGTTTTGTTTTACTATTCTGGCAACCCGGAGACAAGAGATCAATCAGACTGTTCCAGAACCAACTCACAGTGGTCTTAGACAAGTAATTTCTCCTCTCAGTTTCAGTTTGCTTAAGTATAAAATGGGGGGGGGAGAGGGAATAGATTATCTCTAAAGTCCGTTCCTCTCCCATAAATTCTACCATCAAGTTTTAATTCTCCCATGTAATTTATTTACAAGCTCTCCCCATTTACTAACTCAGCCCACTCCCCTATCATTGTCTTAGGCACTGCCATCCTTCCAGGCATCCGTTTCTCACAACCTTAAAGGCATCGTCCACTCTTTACTTTAGTTTACATGGTCAATCAGTTTCCACATCGGGTCAGTTTAATGCCACATCTCCGCCGCCTCTCCCTTTCTTTCTATTTGCACAAACACTACCCAAGTTCAGTTCCTCATCATCTCTTCCTGGACATAACTTTCCATTTGTTTTCTTGGTTCAAGCTTTGAGGAACGGTATGATCTTGATTCTTTGCCAGCTGCGCTCCTTGGACTGGACTCCTCCATCAGGCTTTTTGAAAACCACCAGGAAACTCACCATTTTCCAAATTGCATCAGCTTTGGTACTGAAACCTCCGCAGAACTGTCAAACACAGAGCCACGAGGCCACCTGCATTCCGGGACACTTCTTAGTGTAGTCGGAATCAGATTAAAGTGTAATTAAGGAATACTTAACAAAATAAAATAGAGTAAAACATGGATAACATTGCATTTTAAAACCACATCAATGTGTACCAGCCTGGATCCTTTTGTTAGCAAGCCCATCCCACCCACCTCTTTCTATTTGAGTTTGACATCCTTGACCTCTGATTGGAGGATAGATCAAAGAACTCCTCCCGAACCTTCTTTTAGAGAGGGCTCACAGACCAACCAGCTCTTAGTTTTCCACCAGCCGGACTCCTTATATGGACTCTGCTGTCCCCCAATCCCCCCCCCCTCCCGCAACTTACTTTTTTTCTTTTCTTTTTTGTCTTCCTCTTTAGACTATAAGCTCCTTGAGGGCAAGGGCTATCTGTCTCTTTATTTGTATCACCAGGCCTTAGAACAGGACCTGACACAGAGTAGGCTCTACATAAATATTTTTTGACTGACTGATCTAGTTCATAGGGCACTGAATTTTGAGTAAAGACAGACTTGGGTTCAAATCTCACCTCAAACACTTGTCAGTTGTTTGACTGAAGGCACATTACTTAACTTCTGATTTCCTGTTTTTCATCTGTAAAATAAGGGGGTTGGACAAGGGCATCCAAGGTCTCTTCCAGTCCCAAATCTGTGATGCCAGCATCCTCTAATCCATTTTTCAGTCAGCGACTAAAGTGATGCTCCTAAAGGCATCTGACTGTTACTCCTCTCTCCAGTAAACTTCAGTGGCTCCCTATTGTCTCTGGGATAAAATAATATTTCATCTGCATCTCATCCTTTTTTAAATTCCAGTTTTTGTGTTTTCTAATGTAATCACATCTAATGTAGTATAAGTAATGGTGTATTATATTGATGTAATGTACATTATTGTAAAGAAGTATTTACATAAATAAGTACACAATTTGGGGTGGGTGGAGTTTCTTTAAAAAAAAACTTTTACTGCTGGGGGGAGCCTATTGAAAAATGGTGGCTTCTCATGTGGGAGAAAGCCCTGCCCCTGTCATGCCCAAATGTGGCCGCCAGGGTGCACCAGAGCGCCTCCTCGTCCCCAGCTCCTCTCCCGGAACCCGGACTGCAGGCCGGAACGTTCGTGCAGAGCTCCAGGGCCGGAAGCCCTCTTCTAAAAGCGCAGCCCCGGCCGGAAGTCAGGGCCGGTGACAGGAAACGCGGCGATTTCAACATGAGCTTTCCGGGTGTCCTACGTCTGTTCCCGGGAGGTAAGGAGGCCCTGATGCCGTGGCGGACGACGCTGTGTCCGTCCTGTCCAGGCACTTCTGAGCCCCGCCGGCCCCAGGCAAGGAGAGCGAGCGGTGGGGAGCGTGCATCCCGCTCCCCTCCCCCAGGCCTTGACAGCTCGTGCCCCGTCCGGACGCCCTCCCCGCCCCGTCCCCTCCTCCTTCCCTTCCCCCTTCCTTCCTGTCTTTCCCCTCGCCTCCTTCCCCTCCCCCTCTTCTCCCGCGTCCCCCTCCCCCTTTTGCCCCCCCCCCCCCGCTCTTTCTCTTCCCTCCCCCATAACACGTGCAGCGTTTGCCGGCCCTTTTACCCCCCTTGAAACCTTTCAGTGTTTTGCTTATGTCACTCACATGCCCTGTATCCTATTAAACAATAAAGTTTGCGCTGGGAGCTCGTCGGCCCTTTCTCTGGAAGCGGGCGGACGGGACGGCGGGAGTCCTTGGCCGTTGTCTCGGATCGCTGTGTTATTGATCAGAGTTGCTACAAAGTATCACACCGTTGCCGCTACTGTGCACAGCGACCTCGCGGTCCTTTTCCCTTTGCATCCCCTTGCAGAGCTGACCTTGTTTTTCTTGTTAGGTTTAGTTCCCGTTAGTATTTTTCTTTGAGGCTTTTTATGTGACTGTTTTCACATTGGCATCCTGGATTGTGTCTTGGTCTTCCCTGTTACCATAATTATCTTTTTATGGTCAAGTTCTTTTTTTATTGTTGTTTACTTACTTTTCCAGGCTTTTTTTTTCTTTTTGGAGGGAAGGCAGAACATTTGGGGTTAAGTGACTTGCCCAAGGTCACAGGGTTAGTGTGTCAAATGTCTGAGTCAGTATTTGAACTCAGGTCCTCCTGGCTCCAGGGCGGGTACTCTATTCACTATTTCTCCCCTTTTTTTTTTTAAACTTTGAATGTTATGTTAAAGTTGTGGTCCGATCACCTTGGGGTGGGGAGGCACTGTGACAAGCTTTTTCATGCTGGTGTTTTCACAGGTAGTTTGGGGGTGTCTTTAAGTTTTTGGTGCTTCCAAAGTGGTGTGATCCAGGAAAAGTAGTGATTTTGCTCTACTCTTTACCCAGGAAAGGAAGGCCTCTGTTCCCCTGCAGCCAAAAGCCTTAGTGATTCTCACTGCTTTGTAACATTGACCAACAGCCAGTGTTCCTCTGTGCCCTGGAACTGGGACCCACAACTGCATATGGGCAGTGCTAGCAAAGGGTCCCCAGTAATCTTTTTCTGACCACTTGTCTGACCCCCTCACCATCTCTGGACTGAGAGCTCCCAAAGCTACTCCCACTGTTGCCACTGCCCCGTGTCTGGGCACCAGACAGGCTTCCACCCCAATGCCACACAGCTTTTAAGTTTTCTTAGGCCTGAAAAATGTCTTGCCCCATCCTTTTGTTGGCTCTGTTCTCTAAAATTTGATTTGAGGTGTTACTTACAGTCCTTTAGAGGGGAATGTTGGGTAAGTTCAGTTGGGTGATTGCCCTTAATTGACTATATTGGTTCTTCTGCCACTACAGGCCCTTTCTGCAGATTTGCCGAGTCCAAGGTTGTTTTGCATTGAGGATGAAGCTCTTTAGAGGGAATGAAATTTAATTGTATAGATTTCCCTCCCACCTCCCCCAAGCATACACAAATAGATACATCTGACTACATAGGAAATTGAACTTAGGGCCTCCACCTAGTAAGAAAGGAGAGAGGAATTTGTTACAGGGCACCACACTTCATAGTGTCGTCCTGTGGCAAGAGTGCTGGGTTTGGATTAAGAGGGCTCAGGTTCAAATTCTGGCCCTACCATTTATGACCTTACTGCTGGGTGACTTTAGGCAAGTTCCTCAACTTCTCTGGGACTTGATTTCGTCGTAGGTAAAATGAGGAAGTTGGGTAACCCTTTATGTGTATCAGGGATCCCTGTGGCCTTCTGGTGGAACCGACAAGACCCTTTCTCAGAATCATAGTTTAAATGCACAAAATGCAAAAGAAATTACAAAGGAAATCATTTACAATGAAGTATGGTTCAGCATATTAAAAAAAAAAAAGACAATTCATAGGCCCTGAGTTCAGAACTCCTGAACTTGATGAACTCTTAAATCCGTTCAGCTTTAAATATATGATCTTGTGGTCGCAATTAACTATGTGACCGATTTTTTTTTTTCCATTTTAGGAAAGTGGAAATATTTTCAGGTTGCAGTGTGTCCATCTCTGTACCAGCCTTTTCTGTCCTGCTGCCAGAGAAAATTGATAGCACCAGTGAAAAAAACAGACTTTGTTTCAGTCTCATCAGATGAGAGCTTAAAGGACACTGAAAAAAAATTGGAAGGCCTCTATTCTTCTGAAGAGAAATCAGCTATTTTGCAGGTGCTCAACACAGCGTCTGTGAACAAACTTGCTGCTTTCACATTTCTTCGAGGAAAGAAGTCTGTCAACATTGTAAAGCACAGGGAAAAGTATGGGCCTTTCCAAGATTTGGAGAGCTTAATGGAAGTGCCCTTATTTCAGTATAAAATCACAGTGAAGGTATGTGACTCAATTCTGCAGCCAGTATCGAAACCTGAAAAAAAAGAGAAAAGAATATCGGAAAACTGGTCCTTAGGAAAGGTGATCAAACCAAGAGTGGAAAGAAAGAAGCTTAAGGTATGCCTTTTTCTTAAAATCTGTCTCACCTATTCTGTGTAAATCATTGTCCGAGGCACTGTGTGATAAAAGGCATTGTCCCTATCTTCAAGAGCCTCAGATCTATTTGGAGGTACAAGACCCACACATATACACTTACTATATATCCATAAACTATTCATTGGAATCATATGCTGAGCATTAAGAAACTAAGTGTCATCAATGAGCTTGGAGGTGAAGAAGACAGTAAGAAAACTGTGGGCTTAATTAGTCAGGGAAAGCGTCCTTGACCTTGAAGAATAGGCAAGATTTGGAAAGAAGGAGAAGGAGTGGGCAAAAATGAAAAAGTAGGAACAAAAATAGCTTGTTTGAGGAGCAGCTAGGTGGCTCAGTCAATAGAGTACGGGCCCTGGAGTTAGGCGGACCTGAGTTCAAATCTGGCCTCAGACACTTAACATAAAACTAGCCGTGTGACCTTGGGCAAGTCACTTAACTCCAATTGCCTTGCATTCCCCCCTCCAAAAAGCAATAAACAAACAAATAAATAATAGCTTGGTTCAGAGATAGCAAATAGAGGAATCAAAGAATTGTGGCTGGAACAAAGGGGTGAGATATGTGGGGCCCGGTTTCAGAGTGTAGAATGATGCTAAAAGGATAAAAAAAAATGAAATAGTCCCTGCCCTCAAGGAGCTGATATCCTAATAGGAGAAATGCAACATCGGATCATAGATTTAGAGCTAGAAGGACCTTTAGAAGCCAAACTATTGATATTACAGATGAGGAAACAGGCCGAGAGAAGATGTGACTTGTACAAAGTCACCTTTGTGTATAGACAATTAAACATAAAATACATAAAGCATTTAATTTCTAGGGGAGAGGGCGTCGGGAAATGTCAGAATCAGATAGGCTTCATGTCAGAGGTGTCACTCTAGCTAGGGGTTCTAAAAGACAGAGGTGAGGCAGGCTGGAGCTAGGAGATGAACTGGTGTGTACAGGCAGTGGTGAGCAGGCCAGTTGGATGGAAGTGGCAGGTGCAGGCTGGAGCTAGTTTCGGAAGGTCAGGAAGTTGGACATGATCCAGCAGGCAGGACGTTAGCCAATCACTGGAAGAGGAACCTTTAGGGAATGATTGATGCCAGTGGTGCCCAGCTTGGTGCCTGTGGAGTCACTGCCTCAAGGTCTGCAGATCTGTGCACGTTAATCCTTGTCCCTTCATTCATCACCAACAAAACATGCAGCCTGACTTGTGAGAATAAACCCATGTACTTTTCTGTAGACTGAAGGTCTTGCACATTTTAGTATGTGGTTTTCAAACATACATATAGTTGTTTTTCTCTTCTCATGGCTGCTTCCAGGTGAGGACAGCTGCCGTCACCTGTGGGCTTGTGAAATGTTTTGATGTTAAAGAGGTTAGAAAAAAGGAGAAAGGCAGTTTTTCTTTTCCAGCACAATTGAAGAATGGCTTCTGTTTCTCAGCAGCACTTTTATATAGTTCCCAAAACAAGATTTAATTCTATTCCTTCCTGCAAATTCAAAACTTGGTTTCCATCCTTTATTTCTGAATACAGTTCCCTGGCTTATAAAATGAAAGGTTTTGCAGGATGTCAGGCTTGTGGCTTTCAGTACCATCTCTCCAGGCGAGGCATGACCGTATCATAAAGCTCATATTATAGTGTTTTTCAGGCCTTAAAAATGTTGTGATTGCTTCCTCTTCTGTTTGGTATTGTATTTTATTTGTGGGTAACAAGAAGACAAGGCACTTGGATAATGACCAGGTGTGCCATCCATAGAAAGGGAATCTTTTAGAGTGCTTACACGCTTCAAAGATGTTAGCAGTTGAATCATGTTTTTTATTTGTTTTAGGCAGCTAATAGTATTGTGTCTATTGTTTTTGGCAAAGAAAAAATTGCGTGGACTCATCTTGATAGCAAACTAACGGTTCTTGATTGGCTACAAGGAAATAACTTTAAATTGATGAAAGAAACCTCCTCGCCATCTGCGTATCTGGAAACAGTGAGTAAGATGTTCTTCCCAGTGTCTAGCTCCCAAGCCCTCTCTGTACCTTAATCTGTGTCCTTGTTCTATAGAGAAGAGGAAGAACAGAGAGAAGTGTGGTACAGTTCTTAGACACCATCTGTTCTTTCTAGCTTCATTTTCACCTGGATCCCCCTGGGTCTTCCATCTCATTGGATCTTCATGCACACTTGACTCTAGAAATAGCATTTTTACAATTGAGTAGGACTAAAGTTTTATAAGTGGGCACTGGAAAAAATAATACTGACTTACAGTATTATAAATTTTTCAGAACCTCACCACCATCTTCCATAATGATGATTAACATTTATACAAGATTTTAAAGTGTGCCAAGCTCTTTATGTACATTATCTTGACCAGTGTCTGGTGATGGTAGGAGCTGCAGTTAAGGTGCATCGACTTGCCTGTGGTTACACATGGTCAGAGGTGGGATATTCACCTAGTCCTAGATCTTCCTGACTCCAAATCAGGCTTGTTATCCATACCTCCATGTTTTCATCTAATGCTCAGATTGCCTGGAGGAGGTAGACAGGGCAGGTCTTACCACTTACTTTGTGGCTGTTTCTTCATGCCGCCATTGGAAGCAAGTGATTTTGTCTGTAAATTAATAGCTGGAAAAGCTAGAATTAGGACCCATGTCTCCTGAGTTTTGTCCCATGTTTCCTATTTAAAGAAGGTGAAAGAAGTCAAGAGAACATGGAAAAGTTTACCTGTTAGATCTATGGATAAAGAAAGAATTTATAACCAAACAAGACAGAGAGAGGATCAAGGGAAGTAAAATATATCATTTTGATCACATTCAATTAAAAAAGTTTCTGTACAAACAAAACCAATGCAGCCAAGATTAGAGGGAAGGCAGGCAACAGGGGGAAGGATTTTTACAGCAAGTTTCTCCTATAAAGGCCCCATTTTTCAAATATATAGGGAACTGAGTCAGATTTATAAAAATACAAATCATTCCCCAATTGATAAATGGTCAAAGAAGAAGTCAGTTTTTAGAAGAAGAAATGAAAACTATCAATAACCACACAAAAAAATACTCTAAGTCACTATTAACTAGAGAAAGGCAAATTAAAACAACTCTGAGGTACCACCTCATAGCCACTAGATTGGTTAAGACAGAAAAAAGAAATTATAAATGCCGGAGGGTATATGGAACAATAGAAACACTAATTCACTGTTGGTGGGTGGTGAACTGCTCTAACCCTTCTGGAGAGCAACTTAGAGATATGACCAAAGGGCTGTACAATAGTGCCTATCCTTTGACCCAGCAATACCACTACTAGGTACATATCCCAAAGAGACCAAAGGGGAAAAAAGGACCTATACGGACCAAAATATTTCTAACAGTTCTTTTTGTGGTGTCAAAGCGTTGGAAATTGAGAAGATGTTCACCAGTTGGGGAATGGCTAGGCTAGTTGTGGTATATGATCATAATAGAATGCTACCAGAAAAGATGTATGTAAAGACTTAGATGAACTGACACAAAGTGAAGTGAGCATGACATTGTACGCAGTAACAGCAATAGTGTAACAATAATCAGCTGTGAAAGACTTAGCTACTCTGATCAATACAGTGACCCAAGACTATTTCAGGACTTAGGGTGAAAAATACTATCGGCCTCCAGAGAAAAACTGACCAGTCTGAGCGGAGACTGAAGCATCCCCCCCCCCCCCTGTATTTTTCCCGCCTTTTTTTTTTTTTTTTGAAACTTGGCTAATATGGAAATGCGTTTTGCATGCTGTCACATTTCACGCCTTCTGGATCAGTAGGGAAGGGTGGGGGAGGGAGAAAATTCAGAACAGAATTTTTTTTAAAGAATATTAAAATTAAATATATTTATTAAGAGAAAAAGAAAGAAAAGCAAGTTCAGCAAATGTTGATTTGAAAACGTGGTAAATAACTATTTTAGATTAGTACAAGGACCATGATCATCTTGCTCAGTTCATATCCATTCATGAGTTGACTGAAGCTCAGGGACTTGCCCAAACTTTGTCCAGCTAGTTAGTGACAGAGCCAGGACAAGTGTGACCTGGGCTTCTGGTTCCCCCATGATTGTTTTCCCATTATAAATCCACTTATAAAAAGTTAGGCCCTGTTGGTTGCAAAAATACCATTTCTAGTGTCAACTTTGAATAAAAAGCCAGTTTTGAAAAAGAACACAGATTAATGCAAACAGTGCTGAAGGGTCATCTGTGGTCCTCTTTGTGTGAAATATATACAGCTACTAAAGTCAGGGTGAAAGTGGCTAGCTTTGTTGTTAGGAAATAATAATGTGCTGAGGGGGAAAAAGTGACTCACCAATAACTTGACTTCTCTGTGACAATTCCTTCTTTTTAGATTTCTTCAATAGTTTCAGAAATCCCTGAAGCTGATTTCTATATTTTGGAAAAAAGAACATTTTCTCTTCAGCAGACAGCTTTGTTTCCGGTTGCATTACACTTCCACATTGTGGAGGCCATGCTGTATTCCTTGTTAAACAAAACATTTGCTCAAGATGGCCACCATCGGGTGTTGAGCATGAACCGGAATGTGGTAGGGAAACACTTTGATTTGATGCTTGGGAACATGCGGACTAGCGGCATGGCTGTGGTCCAGCAGTTTCTCTCAGACTCTACACTGAAAGCAGATCCCCGGGTGTTCTTCCCATCTGAAAGTGTGGTGCGATACAGAAGCCTGATGGAGACTGACGGAAGAGACAGAAAGGAAGAATTATGGGATTCCCTGCTGCAAGCAGTGGCTTTTTATGAACTCTTGGTGTTCCACCCTCATTCATAAAGCTTTTCCTGTGTGCAAGATGGTGCACAGCAGAGGCTCTTCAACCTTATCTTGCTCACAGCATAGTGTAGTGGAGAGAGCACTGGACTTGGAGTCTGAAATCTCTGGGTTCAAGTCCTGCTATGTACACTTTTTCCCCATGTGAGCCTGGGCAAGTCACCTCAGCTTCCCTGTCTCTAAGACAAGGGGGCTGGACTCCATGGCCTCTAGTTCTGAACCCTTCTGGCTCTAAATTGATGGCCTTCTGACTCTCAGCATACTGGCCACTTAAGCCGGCAACAATGATACCTTCCAGGACCCGGGCCTTGAGATTCCCCTCCTTTGCCACCTATCAGTCGTTTAGCAGGCCCATCGCCCTGTCATTTGTTTCTTCAGGATTGGATATAGAAGAGGTGCCTTTGCATCAGCCTCTGCGGATAGAGATGACACCCAGCTGGGAAGGCTTCAGGTAGAGACGAGGGGTCTGCAACCTACCTGGCAGAAACTCATGCTCCCATCCCTTTGAGAACAAGCAGACACACTCTTTGAGTCCCAGTTCTGCCAGCTGGCTGATCTTGAGCAATTCAGGGTAACATCTTTAGCCTCAGGTTAGGACCAGGATCTTATCTATGTTGAGAGAAGAAAAAGGCTTCTCCAGGCTGGCCTCCTTAACTTACAGCTCAGGGAACTGAGGTCTAGACACTGAAAAGACATTTGATACCAGGTCATCCAAGTCTAATAATATATTTAGTCTTTTTTCCCCACTTCCACACTGATCCCCAAAACTGGCTCATTTGTAAAATGACAGTGGGTTGGACCAGATTATCTCTAAAGGCCTTTCCAGGAATAACATTAAGATTCTCAATTATCACCAACTTTTACTAGCAGCATTTCTGAAACTATATAGCTAATCCACTTCTTGATTTTTCATGTCAGAGACTGAGAGAACATGATAAGTTGGAATTGGGATTTTTAGACACCTGGATGGCTGGTCAACTAAAAAATTACAGATCAGTTTTTAGAATGCCCACTAGGAACCCAGTACTACACTTACTGAGGTGCCTGCCAGCTCCCCTCCCCTTTACCTGTCTGCCCTCTCAGGTGATGGTGTCTGAACAGCAAGAAACAGACCTTACCACCATCCCCCTTGAAAGCTGTGCCATAGGTATCACACTACAGGTTGACAAATGAAGTGTATTCTCATTGTGTGTGGGTTTTTAATGTTTGTGATTCTGCAGGAAAATTGGAGTAAAATCTCTTTTGCTCGACAAGACCTATTGTGTCAGTTATCTGTTTTCTTTTTGCCTTTATTAAGGTATTTGGTTCTTAAAAAGCCTTTACAACCTGATCTTTTTTTTTTCTTTTGGTCTTATACTTTACTTCCCTCCATGGCTTCTGTGATGAGGCACCACTAGGCTTCCTGCTGTTAACACAAAGCTGTCCTTGAAGTAAGGAAGACCTGAATTTGTCTCCTCTTTGGGTTGTAAGACCCTCATTCAAATCAGTTAACCTCTCTTTGCTCTAGGCTGGAGGTGTCAATCTGCTGGCACAGAACAAGATTAAAATGTAACTGAGGCATACTTAACAAAACAAAAATGGAGGAAAACAGGTGCCTGTATGTGGTTTTCTAGGTGAGTATGCTGCCAGAGAACCTTATGTATGGTTGGCTGTTTGTTTGCACTTGATACTACCCCAGGCACTCTAAAGCTGAGGTGCAGGGAGGGTTCTGACACATACTGGTAGTGGGAATTTCCTCACCTGAGAGGTGCCTATCTCAGTGAAACCACAGATCCAGTTCCTGTCCCCAATATCTTCTATGGGAGTAGGAGGAGGGGTGTGCAGAGAGGAGAAAGGGGTACAGTGGGATAAAAAAGCAATCATTAACAGCATCTACTATGCCAAAAGGGCTATAAATAATTGCATACCCTTTAAACCAGCAATACCACTTCTAGGGTTGTATCCCAAAGAGATCATAGAAGTGGGAGGAAGACCCATATGTACAAAAATATTTATTGCAGCTCTCTTTGTGGTGGAAAAAAATTGGAAATTAAGGGGATGCCCATCAATTGGGGAATGGCTGAACAAGTTGTGGTATATGAATGTAATGGAATACTATTGTGCTGTAAAAAATGGGGAGGAGATGGTTTTCATTTTCACCTGGAGAGGTTTATACAAACTGATGCTGTGAGAAGAGTAGAACCAGGAGAAATTTGTACGCAATCACAGACACACCATATGTGTGATGACCAACTTTAATAAACTGGACTTTTCTCAGCAACACAAGGTTATAAGACATCTCTAAAAGTCTTAGGATGAAAGATGTCTATGTTCAGAGAAAGATATAGAAAGAACAGTTTAAATGCAGACTGAAGCACGCTACCTGCTCTCTTACTTTTCCGTGTTTGGTTGTTTCCTCTTTCCCATTGTTCACTCCATTGGTTACAACCGTCCTATACAACCAATATCTAATGTGAAAGTACTTGCAGATCCTATACTTGATAGCATACCACGATGGGTGGGGCAGGGAGGGGAAAAAATTTGAAACTCAAGGGATTCTGGAACTGAATCTTGTAAACTAAAAGTAAACAAACAATAAAAAAATTTTTTTTAAGTCTTATCTAAATTCAAAACTGTTCAGAAAGGCCTTTTTCTGATGGATAGCCTCCTTACAGTATAGTCCCACTACTGGAGTCCCTGGGGAGGAATGTGAACAGTTGACAGCCTTATTGACAGCTGCTGTATTGTTCTACAAGTAGCATACTGATGAATTAACTGCAGTTTTATTTCTTTTGAGATTAAGGGGCTCCTGCCTTATAGACTCACCAGGAATAAGAATATCATCTTGTTTTCTAAGCCTGGGTCCTCTAGGCCAGAAGTGCCCAGACTACTCACAGTCTTGATCCAGTGCAGGGGTTTTGAGCTCCTGATTCCAACCCTGAGCTGGTTTACCCCTTCTTTTAGGCAAGCTGGCACATATACCCCCTCCCTGCCACACACATACATGGTCAATGAATTAGTCAAGAAATATCTATCTAGTACCTATGTACCAGGCCCTGTGCATTGACATGTTAACACAAACTTAGTGTGGCCCAGTCCACTGTGGCTCAAAACTCCTGAGCTCTAGAGATCCAGTAGCCTCAGCCGGTCCTGCAGCAAGTAGTGCAGGCATGGACCTCCTTTGGAGATAAGGCCCTGTCTCTTCAGGGATCACAATTTCTGAAAACCCAGAAAAAACTTCTCACCATCAAAGTCCTTGGCACTGCAAGGTAAGGTTTCATCAATCCAAGTAACGTTTTTTAAAAAGCACTGCTTTCACAACGTGACTAATGTGGAAATATGTTTAATACGATTGTACATGTATAGACTATATCAGATAGCATGCTGTCTTGGGGAAATGGAAAAAATTAGAACTAAAAATCTAATAAAAGTCAATGTTGAAAACTAAAAATAAATTTAATAATTTTTTTTTTTAAAGCACTGGCCAGTCTTATTTCCCATTTATACACTTGCTCAACTTGATTGCTTTCCAGCTCCACGATCAGGTCTTACTCTGCCAGACTCATCGCCTTGCTGTTCCATCTTCAGAAATATTGGTTTTTTCCATCAGCACTGAAATAGAAGGCTCCTATGTTTTACTTCTCACCATTAGACTATAAGCACCCTGAGAGCAAGAATTGTCTGTCTTTCTATTTCTATTCCAAGCACTTAACACAACGCTTCGAAGAGTGAGCCTTAACACGTTTATATTCATTCGTTCATCACCAGGCCTTGGCACAGAGTAAGCAAAGACTTTTTTAAATTTATCAAATAAAGACTTCAGAACTCTGATAAATCCAGTGACTTACCAATGTTTCTCAATTACTCAGAGACTGGCTGCTTTTTGTCATTTTTTCAATTACAATATTGTAACCACATATAATTTCTTTGGGTTCCATTTGTTACTAAAACTTTCCTAAGCAGCTCTGAATTTCTCATGTTTGTCATAACAACAATATTCCATTTTATCAATCTAACACATTGTCCCTGGATATTAATTTTGTAAGCGTATAACCTGTTTTGTTACCTGAGATGCCTAAGTCAAAGGGCTTTCACATAGTAAGTGATTAACAAAGGCTTTTTCATTTAAAGGGAAAAATCAAGAAGCTATTTCTATAATTTACTGTCCATTTAAAAAGAGTTGGCTAAACCATTTGCAAAGTAATTTCAAGTAAAACTTCACCATATTTTAAAAATCATTTAATTACATTTTCCTTCTTTAATCAGAAAGCAAAATCTTAAAAGGAAATACCTTAACAGTTATTTGGAAAAATGCAGGAATTCAGTCACCTCAAGTAACAGAAAGACTGATCAAGAGTAATTCATTCAAATATGACCAAATTCAATTAATTGTTAGAAAGGTATATAAAATATTGAGTCATATGAAACTGTTAAAATCTTTATGAAATATAAAACATCAAAGGTATAAAAAGGTAGGAAAATGTACAAAGCAACTGGTAGGTTAACAAAATAAAGAAACACATAAGACAAGAATAGAAAAATCTGTATAAAACTCCACTGTCTAGATAGTCCAATATCACTACACATCGAGGCAATAGGGAAAACTTCCATTTTAAAAATGAAAGTATTTTTCCTTCACTCTTGAAATTAAGTTCTCTTTTAACGTATGTCTATGGTATGTGGTTCTAATGGTCTTAAATTAGCAACACAAATGTTTTCAACAACAAAGTCAACCTGGGGGGGATTCTGCAAAATCTATTTTGGAAGAAATTCTCCCACTACAGAAATTCATAATTAAATTAAAAGACGCCCTATTCCTGTCAGTGGAGCAGGGTGGCAGTGAAGGAGAAAATTTTCGAGAATAACTTGAAACACAAACATTTCTGGTCACATCTGGGTTAAATCTATACTCCAGGAGAAGTAACTCACTCATCCACAGAGAAACAAAGTTAACCCTTTGCACTCCGAACCATTCTGGACATTGGCTACCAGCTACTCGATGCTACCTTGCAGCGAAAACGTGCATTTACAGACTCTCGTATTATTTAGTATAATTTTGGAACCAAGTAACGTATTATAATGATACTGGACTTA
>CM053593.1:361043391-361100387 GCA_028646575.1 Pseudocheirus occidentalis
CTCTGTACATTGGCATCCTCCTCTGGATGTTTCCAGTGGTGTGGACTGCCTGCTTCTTGCGAGATTCTAATAAAGAAACCTTTGTGCTTTCACCTGGAGAGATTTCTGTGTAGCTATTTTGGGGTAAGGCCTTTGCATTCCACACAGACCCTGCCCTGAAGGAGCCTACATTCACTTTGGGGCAACAACTTGTTCTGTGCTAGTATTTACAGAATACAAGGTAGTTTGGGAAGGAAGGAGAGTAGTAGCTGGAGAGATCAGGAAAGGCTGAGTCTTGAAGGACATAAGCATTCTTATGAGGCAGGAGGGAGGTATGAGAAAAGGAAAAGGAAAAATACCTGACCATCTAAATACTAAGAAAAAAAACATTTACATACAAAAATGCAAAAGGAGGTAATGAATTTTAAGTGCGAATTGATGCAAACAGTGCTGTAGTGTAGAAGGGAGGAGAAAAAGAGAGAGAAAAAAAGAGAGATATCTCTTCTCTAGTTTATGGAGATAGGATCTCATCTAAGTCTAATCCGATGGGTAGAATTTAGATAGATGAAGATAAGAGGGGAACAATTTAGAATGGAATGGCACAAGGCATGAAAGCTCACAGGTTAACTAGAGGGCAGAGAGAAAAGAGATTTGTATATGGTAGGCCTGGACTATTAGATCAAAGACCTTAACTGCCAGGCTGGGCTTTAGCCAGTAAGGCAGGAGAGACTGACTTAAAGCAGGAAGGGAAGTGACCATGAAAGGGACACTTAAGGCTACCTGTGAAAGCTTCAGCATCATGAAGGGCAGAATGGGAAGGGGAGAGGACAGAATCAGGGAGACCATAAGGACACTCTGAACTCATCTCTGAGGGTGGTAGCAGTAAGAATGGGAAGGGAAAAGATAAGCAAAGCCTGCCAGATTCCTAGGTCAGCCCACATTCCAAGCCCAGCTGGCTTTCATCACACTGGGGCAATGACAGGTGATCAAGGGGTGTGTGTTCTAAGACTGCCTCAGGGAGCAGGATCTCTGGGAACTAAGAATAGTGCTCACTTCTCTTACTAACTTTAAAGTAGGAAAAAGAGCTGGCAGATGATTACCAAGGCTGACTCCCTGAGGCTTCCCCCAGTAATAACCAGCAGATAGAATTAATCTTGTTCAGAATGAAAATGGCTCTAGGCTAAAAGATTACGAATGCAAAGGGTTCTAGGTTGTATAAAAAACGACCAAATTGCCTAAGAGTATAAGGACAATGTCCCCAAATTTGTAAACTGATAGAGACCACATGACAGAGTGAAGAGTTAGCCTCAAAGACAGGAAGCCCTGGGTACAAATACCACCTAAGACCCAAAATGACTGTGTGACACTAGACAAATCACTTGCCCTACCAGTGCTCTAGGCCAAAGCTGTCCAGCTCAAATAGAAATGGGGGCCACTGATCCTTACATTAGGATCCTTGTGGACTATATATTGACTTAGTTTTAAAATATAATATTATCTATGTTTTGTTGTATTTTGATTTTGTTAGATATTTCCGGATTACATTTAAATCTGGTCTGAGGGTGTTGGACACCTCTGCCAGAGGCAACTAAGACTGTAAACTACATTGTGTATTGGTGGAAACATTGAAATTATAGGCCCAGTTCCTACTCCTATTCAAATGAATCTTATTTTTCATGGGATAATAATCAATTTCTGAGCCAGGAACCGTACATTAGCTAAATATGAAAAAGGATGACTAGACAGTTACCTTAGAGAAAATCTTTGACCATTTCAGGACTATTTATTTTTAAGGGAATTTACCATAACAGTAAGGCACCTTGACAAAACTAAAGGAGAAATATAAACACTATGAAAAATGTTTCAGGATGGTGATTAACATGTCTATAAAATACATATTAGTTTTTTTTTAACTTAGTTCTTCTAGTGTCAATTTTTAAAAAGAATAAAGAGAGGATACAATTTACTGAATTCTCTCATATTTAATTACCTTTCTACTCTTGGGCGTAAAATCTTCATCTGTTTCAGTTTTCTTGGTTGTAGGGAGCGAACTAATTCTGGTAAATTTTATCCTGAAAAAAGAAAGATGTTAAGAAACATTTTATTCATCACCATGTGAAATCCTCAATATCTAATACAGACAACTAGAGATTCAATTTGATTATAAAGCAGGAAAACAAAAGGTGACCCTAATCATTTTCAAACTACATACTGAGAGAAAGAATTAAATTCAAGTAAGTCAAGACAAATTAAACTTTTGTTTGAAAAGATTTCAAAATCAGGACTTTAAGGGAAAAAAAACCACCACTAAATGAGTTTTTTTTTTAATTTTTTTTAATTTTTGCTTTTTGGAGGGCAGTTGGGGTTAAGTGACTTGCCCAAGGTCACACGGCTAGTTTTTGTGTTAAGTGTCTGAGGCCGGATTTGAACTCAGGTCCTCCTGACTCCAGGGCCGGTGCTCTATTCACTGCATCTAGCCAGCCCACACTAAATGAGTTTTAAAGCAAGTTTGACCTTAAGGTCACTTTCTCCTATTTACCAGAGGCATGCTTTTTCCTATTATGATATAGTTCACCTATCCTACAAATGTTTCTACATTTTATTTCTAATCCAAACCTTAACTGTATAAAACTTGTTATTTAAAGGACAGTAATTCTGAAACACTACAGTTTAGATACTGTGAAAAATAAGAATTTCATCTAAAACACATTTAGGTCTCCTAGGTGATATCACATGATCTATATATAAAATTTGTCCAATAAATGGTATTTTAAAGTTCCCTTTTCATTCTGTAGATTCACACGTTAGATTTTAGGTGGGGAAGGAAACTAAAAATAATTTTATTATTAACAGGAGCTATTTTCTAGCACACAAAACACTCTAAAGCATTCCAGGAAAGAAAAGTTTTTACCTAATAGGGCTCTTTGAGTCAAAGGGCCCTGTTATCAATTCAGCCATATACAAGTCATGCTGTTGCAAAGATGTGCTGCTAGATGCTTTAGCAGAAACCTTGCCAGGGCTGTCAACTAATGTATCTTCAGAATCAGTGTCTTCAATCATTACCACACTTTTTCGGGAAGATTTTCGGGTGGATTTTGGAGTGAAATCATTTACCAGGCCATCATCTACGACATCTTTAGGATATGTAATTCCAACACTCTTTACTGGTGTAGCGATTTTTCTTATCGATTTATGGCTGGCTTTGGGAGCAGACACACATAAAGGGTGACAGTCTGGGATGTCTTCAGAAATGGTGCTGGTAATGCTGAGGGAGAGGGAGCTTTTGGAAGCTTCAGTTTTCTGTTGTCTCAAACTTCTGATGCTATTTGGACTTTGCTTAATATTTACATCACAACTTTCTTCCTTAGT
Organism: Pseudocheirus occidentalis; assembly: GCA_028646575.1. Taxonomy (NCBI): domain Eukaryota; kingdom Metazoa; phylum Chordata; class Mammalia; order Diprotodontia; family Pseudocheiridae; genus Pseudocheirus; species Pseudocheirus occidentalis. The sequence continues at coordinate 361,046,740 of CM053593.1, forward strand.
GGCAGATGCCAATATTCTTTTACACTTTTTCCTAAGCTTTTGACTTTTTCCTTTGGTTGGGCTTCCTTTAGGATCACAAGGCTGTGAATTGTCATTATTTGAATTTTTCTGCATTTTAGGACATTCTGCTACTTTAACTGAGTCATCTTTACCCCCACCCCCTTCCTCTTTCAAGGATTTTTCCAGAGCATCTTTCTGTCTTTCCAAGGATTTTTTGACTCCACTTTTAACAGCATCAAATGCAGGTTGCCTAAAAGCATTCATGAATTGCTGCCTTTCTTCCACAGTACATTTTGGCTTTGTGGGTTCAGGGCCTCCAGTGTCTAAGACAGCCAATTCTAATTCTTCCTCTGCTATAACTACATTGGATTTTCTTTTCTGAACTGTCTGTTCATTTTCAGGCTCAGGAAGCTTATTTCCAATTTCACTTTCCTTTTGTTTCAAGAAAATTGATGGTATTTTCAGAATCCTTTTTCCCTTTAACCTTGTAATAGGCTTTGGTGGCACAGCATGGATTTGTGCAAGAACAGTCACTGTTTTAAGGGGCAGTTGCTGGGAACTTTCACTGGTTTCAGGATCACTAGTATTTCCACTTTTACCAACTTCATCAGGAGTGTCAGAATGACTACAAGCTGACAATTTTGGTCCTTGTATGTGCTCCAATGGGTTTACTTTCTGACTTCTTAAAAATTCTTCATAAGATACAGTTACTGTATTATCATTTACCTGGGTTGTCTTAGACACATGAACTCCAGGGCTGGAATCACTTACAGGATCCACAACTTCATCAGTTTTCAGTCCCATTCCTTGCCTATTGTCCTTGGGCTCCTTTTTGGACTGCTGGCTGGATTCTTTTTCTAATGATAAATTTCTAGTTAGATCCTTATCATCTTTGTGCTTCCTTTTCCTTAATTTTTTGCAGTCATTTTTTGTGATGCTTTGTTCAGTGTTTACTTTATTTCTATCTTTTTGGGAGGACGTTGTGCTTGATTGCTTACTGTTACTATGACTACCTTCTGAGAAGGGCTGAACATTTTTCAGAGTAAGTACAGCAGAAGCATCACTATCACTACCCACAAAAACATTACTTAAACTCGTTTCTTCTCTGCTGTCATCACTACTAATTATTATGGGTTTGTTTTCCAATTTTTTAATATCATTCAGTTGATGAGATAAATTAATTCTCTTTCCCTTTGACTTAGACTCTAAATTGGAGGGATTGGTCCAAAGTGTCTTCCATTCTTTACTATCATCAACATGCAATGGTTTAGATGACTGTATCTTACACTCCTTAGCTACAGAAGGCTTTTCATTTATGGGTGAAGTCCTTTTAAAATAATCCAAGATGTTATTAGATTTTGGTGGGGAGAAAACTTTGTCTCCAGTCTTCCTTATAGGTGACATATATTCAGTAATGGTTTTACAGGAAGCTCCATCATCTTCTTTCCTTTGCTTCTTGCACGGCTTTAAGTTTAAAAGAAAAGAAAAAATGTAACTGGGGGAAAAGAAAATGTAAAATGAAGAAAATAAGTCCAACTTATAATAAGAATAAAAAGAAATTTATATTTTTAAATAAAAAAATGAAGGAATGAAGAAAAATATTTTTAAAATAAAAACCACTAATTTACATATATCAAATAAGGAAACTATCTGAAAAATAAGAAAAAGTTAGAAATATCTAGAACAAAGCAACTTATATGACTTACGCACTGTTATAGGGAGAGACATTTGCCCCCACTTCAATTTTGCAAATTGTTGTCTTTTAAAGCAGTAGTCAACCTTCCAACACAGTAGTTTTTATGGAGGAATCTGAAGTAATGGTTATCTTTTCCCACCTAGTATAAATAAGTCATCTGGTTATCATATTTAACAGAAACCAGACATCACAGTATTGGTGGCTCACTCAATGCTACCTTTTTGCTTTTATTTCATGGAGAATCTTGAAAGTTCTGTTTCACCAAGTTTCAAGTATTTACCTAACTCTTTTTCTGGCAAGTTTTTAACAAGAAGCAAATCTGAACCAAAAATGCTTTTTACCATGTCTCATCTCTTCCAAGGTATAAATGCTAGCTGAGTGTTCAAAACACAGGCAGCAGATGGTGAAGAAACACTGAGCTTGATTCATCACTTATTTTTAAGTGAAGCAGATGTCTGGAAACTCAGGTAGGTTGACCAGAACCAAAGCAATTACTTGCCAAGTATTTCAGACATAAGTAAATATACAGGTGTGACAGCTCAGATGGAAGGATCATCACAGTTTCCACCTCACAGAAGTCAAGAAATGCTCTTCTCTCATTTGCCCTCAAAACTCAAAATTCCCCGGAGATAGTCCACTAAGGACAAAGTCAGGACCTGGCTGAGTGACCACTTGGTCCTTCTGGCAAAACTGTGACTTCAGAGAGAAGGGGGACACTCCATAAGCGGCTTCTGTCATTGTCCCCATCACAGCCGGCCTTGGCCTCGTGGGGTTGGGGGGGGCTGCGGCCCCTCTGCTCGGCTGTGAACTAAGGGTCTCAGGACTGAGGGTCAGGTGATTAAAGGACACCCAGAGAGACACGGCGGATGGACCGTCCGAAAGAGCCCGTGGCTCTCGAGGAAGCATCAATGAACGCCCAAGGTGAGGGTCTGCCATCCAGAAGGGGCGGGGCCCTGGCTGTAGGGTGGAAGGAGCCTCGGGGGCCCTCTCATTTTGCAGTTGGGGAAACTGAGGCGGGGGGGAATGGGTAGCCACGGGTGGGGAACATCGAGGTGGGCTCTGGACCCGGGGCCTCTGACTTCCCTCCTCTGCCCCATTGAGGCCCCAGCAAACATTTATTAAGCACTTGCTGTGTGCCTCGAATCGCTTAAGTACAGCTCCCTCTCCCAGCCTAGACTGTACCCCGCGCCACCCCCATACCCCGCCGCCGGCTTCCCAGCTCCTTGGCGCAGCCAGGCGGGCCCCTCCCGCACCGGAGACACTCGGTTCAAGAGCTCGGGGGCCAGATGCAAAGGGAGGTGGTGAGTTCCCCACCCGAGGCTAGCTGCAAGGCTCACCTGGATGTCCAAGTCCTTCCCGGGAGCTCGGGGCGGAGCCGCTGCCGCTGCAGCCATGGCCAGCACCCCGACCATGGCCCCCCTGCTCGGCTCCCGGGCTGCCGAACCCTCAGGCGCAGGCGGGCCCGGGACCGGAGCCGGCGCGCGCTGGTGCCATGACACGGGGGCCGGGGCCGGGCCCGGGGGAGCGCCGGGCGCGGGAAGAGACCCCCGCAGAAAGGGCGCGGGACCCCCCAAGCCAACAGTGGTGCGCGAGCGTCTCCCCCTCCCCCCGCCGGCGAGCGACCCTCGAGGGTCTGGGCGCCGGGACTGCGCTGGGGTCCGAACAGGGGGGGCGGGGGGAGGGTGCTAGCGGGGAGGGAGGCCCGGACTCGGCGGGTAGAGATTCTTGTCAATTGGGTTTTCGCGCCGTCCGGGAGCGCCGGAAGCGAGGGCGGGGCGCTGATGCAACGTCCGGAGCGGGGAGTAGACGGCGGCCCGTGAGGGCCAGAAGACTGGCGCCGCGAACGCCAGTGAGCCTCGCTGTCAGTTAGCCTTGGTCTCGGTCCCTAGACTCAGGCACCAGCTGAAGGGCTATTAGGACGAAAAGAGTGTGGAGCCAACTGGTCCGACTCCCCCTCGCCTACAAAAAAAGAAACTGAGCGACCCTCCCCGGGTCCCTCCGATAGCAAGTGCCTGAGGCTGGAAGGAAGCCTGAGGACCAGGCACTGAGCCCACTGCCAGCCGGGCTTTCTCCGTCCAACCTTCTACCCGACGTGCCCCCCTCCTGGCAGAACGGAGGCTGTCGCCCGGACCATGTAGCCGGCTCTCCCCTAGGAGCTCCCGTGGCTCCCCATTCCCCCCAGGTCAATTGCAGACCTCTCAGTGCTGCATTCAAAGCCCTTCCCTACCTATCCAGACTTGGCAGATTAGGAGTGCTCTGGCTGCCGCTATCTCCCTTTAATTCAGAGCACAAATGTAGGGAGACCGCGCGAGCCATTAGGGAAGGGTCTCCAAGTCCCACCCTGCATACACTAGCTGTGATTTTCAAAGGCTATGAACTCCCGGAGAGGAGTCTGGTGGCCCTAAACCCCTTCCTCTAATCCTTCTCTCACGCCCTCGGGTGGTTAGGAAGGTCTGCAAGAGGCAGATGTTTTATTCATTGTCTTTGTTATGGTAAAAATGGATTGCCCACTTTGTGGATTGTCTATGTATCATCCAAGAGAAAGGAGCAGCCCAGCCGAGGGAAGGACATCCAAATTTCTATCATGTTAATATTTCAAAGCAGTATTTCGTTTTCTTTTTCGATATCCTGAGATCCGTATTGAATTGAGCAAAGTGCCCCCCACCTCAGGAACTGTGTGAGCTCAGATTGAAAAACTGGGAGACCCGTGGAAGAGCTTGAAGGCAAGTGATTTCTGGTAAACTCCCTGAAGCATTTGAGAGAGTCAGCTCATGCTCACTGGAAACCCTCTAATGAAACCAGCTGGCTGATAATAACCAAATTATTATTTAATTTTTTTAATTCTGAATATAAACAACAAAAAAGAACGTTTCAGTATATACATCAGGAGACACCCCCCCCAAAAAAAACCACACACAGATTCTCTATGGAACTGCAAGTCTCCATTTTGTAAGCTTGCTTTTCTTTAGGTATAAAATTCCTCAAGTTATTTTCAAAACTGTCCTGCTTGTGCTTGCATCTGAAGTGCATTGCCTTATGTTTTAATCTCTGCATTTAAAAAAAATGTTTCCATGGTCTTCTCATTTTGGGCATATATTGCTAACCTTTCCTTTATGAAAACAGAGAGAAAAAGGAAGAACAGCACAGTACAGTGAACTGCCTAGCATAGTTTCTTCACAAAAAATCTAGAAAATACACCAGAACAAATCCTAAACATGGGCCAGGAACTTGCCAAACTCAGACTGTGAAACAATGACCAGACTTTACTCTGGATCAAAGTACTATAGGAGCACTCAGAGTGTTCAGGTCCCCAACCTGAGCCGCCCTAAGATCATAGAATAACCTAGTTATCCAAGAAAACAGCAGCAGGACCCAAGCCGACACAAGCTCAGCCCAGACATTTCCTCCAGAATTATAAGAGCTTGGCCCTAACAAAGTCTGAAGTAAGGAAGTAGACTGAAAAAATGATCAAACAAAAAAAAAAGTCTTCCCATAAAAGGATATTATGGTGACCAGGATGCTTAGGACACAAACCCAAAAGAAGATAATGACTCCAGAAAATCTACAAGAAAAACCTCAGACGAAAACACAGTTTGAGGACAAGTTCAACTATAATTCATGGGAAATATAAAGCAAAAAGGTTTGTTTAAGTAAATGTTTTTAAAAAGATTTTTAAAAAATGTTTTCATACATGAAACAAGAATGCAGGAAATGGGGATGGAAAAAAAGAATAATTCAAGGAAGAACTGGAATGGGAATGAATAGCTACACACAAGAGGTACAAAATCTTACTCAAGCAACAAACTCCCTGAAAATTAAACTGAACCAAGTAGAAGTTAATAACTCCATGAAACAAGAAATATCAAAACAAAGTCAAAAGATTAAAAAAAATAGAAGAAAATATAAGACATTTCATAGCAAAAACAATTGACCTGGAAAAAAGATTGATGAGATTTAAGACTCATTGAAACCTGAAAACCATAACCAAAAAGAGAGTCTAGAGATAAAATTCAAGAAATCATAAAAGACAACTACCCAGATCTCTTAGATCAAGAGGACAAAGTGGAAATGGAACCTTCTGGTCACCTTACGTGGAAGAAATACCAGAAATGAAAATGCCCAGGAACACCATATCCATACTGCAAACAACCAGAAAGAAAGAATTCAAGTAGTGAGAATTCATAGTCAGGATTGGAGACAATTTAGTAGCTACCACTATAAGAAAGTGGAGGGCTTTGAATTTGATATTCCAGAAGGGAAAAGCTATCGGGTTACAAACAAGAATAACTTAACGGGAGAAACATAATGCTACCAGGACGAAAATAGATCTTTAATGAAATAAGGAACTTGTAAGCATTTTTGAGGAAAAAAATCAAGTTGTATAGGAAAAATACAAATACCGAAGTCAACATAGAAAGGTAAACATGAATAAGTAATCATAAGGGACTAAACAAAGATGAACCATTTACATTTTAATATAGGAAGATGATACATGTGTCCCACCAGAACTCTATTGTCATCAAGGGCCATCAAGTCTAAGAAGGCAGATGACATGAAAGAGGTTTAGTTACATTTTGATGATCTTAAAAGAAGAAAGGAAAGGGAAAAGGAATATACTGTGGAGGCAGAGAGATGGAGGAAAGAGAAAGGAGAAGGAAAATTATATAATCAAGCTGCTGGAGTAGAAGGCTATATAAATAAAGAGGAAGGGGTTAGAGGAAGTGGGTAACACTTGACCCACGCTCTTATCTGAACTGGGTAAAAGAGGGAAGAATGTAGAAACACAGTTGGGTGCAGAAATACATTTTGCTCAACAGGGTAATAGGAGGGAAAGGGAGAAGAGAGAAGGGAGAATAAGGAGACTCTTTTAAGGGAGGGATTAATCCTGACCAAAATAAACACTAAGGTGGGTAGAACAAAAAAACAGGTTGAAAACAAAAGAAAGAATAAGAAGCTGTGATTGGACTCTGTGGGAAGGAAAGAGAAGAGGGGCAAGGGAGCAAAAATAGACCATACCAAACCTAGCCACTGGTGCTGAGCATGTTCCTTTTCTCTACCACCTTCTTTATGAGAGTGGGGTGTGTGGGAAACAAATAGAAAGAAAGATATAAGAGAATAGGATGAAAGGAAATACACAATTAATGATCCTAACTGTCAATATGAATGGGACAAATTCACTCATAAAACAGAAGAGAATAGAAAAATGGATTAGAAAGCAGAATCCAACAAGATATTATTTATAAAAAACATTTGAAACAAAGGCTCACATGAGTTAAAATATGTTTGAGAAAAATCTATTATGCCTGAACTGAAGTAAAGACTTAAGAACTCTGATCAATCCAATGACCAACATCAGTTTCATAGGTCAGATAATGAAGCATGTACCCACCAGAGAGGTGATGGATTTATGGTACAGAATGAGACATACATTTTGGATATAGCCAATGTGATAATTTATTTTGCTTTGTGATACATATGTGTTGCAAGAGTTTTGCTTTTCTTTTTCATCAGCAAGAAGGAAAATGTTGCAGAAGAGAAAAATTCATGTTTTCTAGTTGACAAAAGTTGACAACTTTGACAAAAAGATGACAAAAGGTAAGCTAAAATAAAAATTACATAAACTAAACCAAACACATCACAGTGATAATTGGTTAACATACTTAGACTCATTAAAACCATCTAAATATGAACTTTGCAGAACTACCATTCAGACATTTTACATTTCACCTTGGTTCTATATTGTCTCCTTCAAAGCAAACGTCTGTAGGTAAGCTGGTCTGGGAACTTGGATTCTTCTTTTGTCAATGACTGACTTTTCTGAAACTTTTCAGAAACTTTTCTTGTTGCTGAATGGAATCAACTCCACTTATTGGACCCAGGACCTCTGAATGTCTTGAACTTACAAGGTTTTCTCCAATCCTTGAAAATTATATACTACACAGGAAAATAAACACAAAGTAGAAAAGGCAGCCTGACAGACACTTACTAGCAAGTCACTTAACCCCCATTGCCTCCAAAAAAGAAAAAAGAAAACACAACCAGGGCCCAGATAGAAGCTGGTCTAGCAGAGACCATGTTGCACATGAAAATGGTCAGGAGGAGGTAGAAAAAGAGGACACAGCCTATTGCTCCAACCTGTTCTTGGGGTGTTTTGAAACACAGCACTATTTGCTATTTTTAAAAGAGAAGACTGGGCTAGAACCTTTATCTTCTTTTAACTCGTGAAGCATTCCATGTCACTGCTACTATTATAGGGCACAGAGAAAATTAAGGAACCCTTCAGGGTTTGCCATGTCAGACGAAAATTCCAAGTCCTTTCATCGCGTCACCAGGGAGTTCACCAACTTTAACACACCCAAATGCTGAGTCATACATGTGGCTGGCCAGAAGCAGGCAAAGCATATTTGTGCATGCTCTGTACAAGCTATGTTATACCAACAATTATCCAAACAGGCAAGGAATGCCTCAGTAGATAGTGATTGCCTATCCCCCTCTCCCAGTACCCAACCATCATATCTGGGTTCCTAAAACTGTTAGAATTTACTAGCTATTCAATCACCCTTCTAGATATACAAATTTTTCATTTTCATCTCGGCCAACCAGTCAGAATTAATTATATGTTATTAATTATATATCATATTAATGATATTTTAATTAATTATATAGCAAAAGTATACATACTCAAAATACACTGCAAGATCCCTAAGAGATAAGAATGAAGCATAGAACTCTTATCACTCCTTTCCCAAAGTTTCAGGGAGTATAGGTTGAGTTTTTATGACTCTGCTTCCTAAGTCAGTTTATTAGTGTGGCCTTGTAAGTTAGTAGAACAAGAAAAAGAAGTTTGACAATCTACTTGATCAGTCTTGTCCATGCTACCATATCAGATGACTGTATCAGTCACTTAGGGGAGGGTTGAAGGACATGACAAACCTGCCAGGTGATCAAATCCAGGAGCCTCTGGGCTTGTATGATACCACATTGCAGTACCAGATTGTGAAGCACTGAAGTCTTACAAATGCAGTTCCTCAGGACTGGAACTGCAAATCAAATTGAAAGGAGAGGGAGAAAGGGGAGAATGTGTGCAGCTATTGCTTCTTGGTACAGAAGAAGGAAAACCTCAATAGTAAGGGTAGGAATTAAGTGTAGCTTCAGGGCATATTCTGGCTTCACATTCATATTCTCCTCCTACTCAAATCTACCCACCTTCCATCTCTCTAAGAGACAAAAGACATTGTGAGCACCAAAAAAACAAAACAAAAAACCAAAACCTACAGCTGACCAATGAAGGAATTATTTCTGAATTGTTAGTACAATGATAAAAAATTAGGATAAAGAATAAAAATCAGAAGATGTGTGTATGTAAATCAACAAATTAATAAATATTTATTAAGTATCACCTTTACGCCAGGTACTGAGCTATAAACACTGGGGATTCAAAAAGAGAAAAGCCAGTCCTCACCCTTGCTGGAGCTTACAATCCAATATGGGAGATAACTTGCAAATACATACAAAGGAAGATATTCACACAGGGCAAATAGGAAATAATTAACGGAGAAAAGGCTCTAGAATGAAGAGGAATTGGGGAAGGCTTCTAGTAAAAGATGGGATTTTAGTTGGGACTTGAAGGAACTCTAGGAGATTAGTAGTGAGAGTAGAGAAGGGAAAGCATTCCAGGCATGGGGACCAGCCAGAGAAAATTCCTGGAACCAAGAGATGGAGTGTCTTGTTTGAGGAACCAGGAGACCAGTGTCCCTGGATCTAAGAGTACATTTTGGGGAGTAGGTTATAAGAAGACTGGCATGATGGAAGATTTGATCCCAGAGTCACTAGGGAGTCAGTAGAATTTATTGAGTAAGGGAGTGACATGGTCTGACCTCTAATTTAGGAAACTGAGTGGTTGAATGAAGGATGGGTTGGAGTGGGAAGAAAGTTGAGGCAGGCAGATGCACCTGCAGGCTATTTCCATGGTCTCAGAGTGAAGTGATGAGGGCCTGTACTAGCTGGTGTAAGAAGAAAGAAGTCAGTGTATATAAGAGATGTTGTAGAGGTGAAATCAACAGGCTTTGGCACTAGAATGAAATGGGGGTGGTGAGAGAGAGAAGAGCTAATAATGTCTCATTGGTTGTGAGCTTGAAGGACTGGGAGGATGGCATTGTTCTCTATGCTAATAGAAAAAATGGTGGGGGAATAAGGGCTTTAGGGGAAAGACAACGAATTCCCTTTTTGACACGTTGAGTTTAAGATGTCTACCGGACATCCAGTTTGAGGTCTGAAAGGCAGTTGGAGAAAAGAGATAGGAAATCAGCAGAGAGGCTGGGGCAGAAAAGGTGAATTTAAGAATTATCAACGTCGAGTTGGTAATTAAATCCATGGGAGCTGATGAGATCACCAAGTTAAGTAGTATAGAGGGAGGAGAGAAGTGGGGTCCAGGACCAAACTGGGGGGGACACCGACCGTTAGAAGGTGTGATCTAGAAGATGAGCCAACAAAGGAGACAGAGAAGGTGGGGCCAGATAGATAGGAGGAGAGAGTAGCATCCCCATACCTTAAGAGAGGAAAAGGATCAAGGAGGAGAGGATGATCAACTGTGTCAAAGGCTTTGGAGAGGTCAAGGAGAATGAAGACTGAGAAAACACCAATGGATTTAGCAACTAAGAGATCATTAGTAACTTTGCAAAGGGCACTTTCGGCAGAATGATAAAGTTGAAAGCTGGATTGTAATGGGTTAAGAAGAAAGCGAAAAGAGACAAAGTGGAGGCACTTAAAGTAGGTAGCCTTTTTGAGGTGTTTAGCTACAAAAGGCAGAAGAGATATAGGACAATAGTTAAGTAACTCCAGTCTGATCCTTTTAAACGAGCTATTGATATGATTAAAAGGGAAATAGATAAAATAACAGACATCAATACAAACTGACAGTATGCCCTACAAATGTTCAAACAATGTAAATAAATCACCACAGTGGAGAGACCAAGAGAATAGAAACTGCCTAAGCAGCTAAACACTTGCCAAATGGAGAGAAGTGGAAGCTAAACATGATGCCAGTTAAAGAATATAAACTTGCTTATAAGATGGTAGAAGATGATAAATAGTATTACCCCGTAAGATAGTGAGAAGCAGTGTAGAAAAAAAAAATTGAAAGAAAAATTGGCAAGAAATTCAACTAAGTAAAGTCATTTTGAGGGTGTTTCAATATGTTTGATATTTTATTTTCCCTGTAATATATGTAAAACAATTTTTAAAATTTGTTTTTTAAATTTTCTCCAAAATTCTCTTATTTCCCTCCCTTCTGCCTTCATTGAGAAGGCAAGCAATTTGATACAGGATATACATGTGCAGTGATGCAGAACATATTTCCATATTAGTCATGTTGTGAAAGAAAACACACACCAAAAAAAAAAAGCCCAAAACACTAAGAAAAATAAAGCCAAAAAAAGTAAGTTTGATCTGCATTTTGATTCCATCAGTTCTTTCTCTGCAGGTAGATAGCATTTTTCCTCATGAGTCCTTTGGAATTAGTTTGGATCATTGTGTTGCTGAGAGATAAGTCATTCACAGTTGATATTATAGGATATTGCTATTACTGTGCACGTTTTCCTGGTTCTGCTAACTTCATTTTGCATCAGTTCATGTAATTTTTTGCATGTTTTGCTGAAATAATCTCTTCCATCATAATCATAAACCACAACTTGTTCATCCATTCCGAAATTGATGGACATGGGTTGTCCAATATTAATTGAACAGGCCTTAAAGAAAAAACAGCCAACTACCTGTTGAATTCATTATATACTTAAGGGGGAAAGCAAGATGCAGGTAATGGAGATTCATAGTTTCATGCACAATCCTCCTCTGCTCCCTGCTGCACATTAGAAGTTTGTTAAGTCCAGAACCAAAAAAAAAATACTTTTAACAGCCCCCTTCACAACCCATCGGCAATTTAAGTTCTGTGTTTTTAATTCTCCACTGAATTCCAATGTTCCATCAGTTTGGAAATGACCCTCCACTATAGGCCCCCCCGACAGAGGGCGCTCACCCACCTGGCTCAAGTCATCCTCTACTCTCCTTAGGTTGCTCTAGGGGGCGCTGCATGCTCTTATCCCTGATCTAGAGGTTCCTAAACGTGGCCCTTCCCCGCCTTCAGTTTCCTTCTCGCTGGATAAGGGCACTAGTCCCTCCCCTCTAAAGGCGGGGCTGCACGGGTGCTTCCCAGACACTCGCGGATTGGTCAGTGGGGAGCGTGGCGTGGTTTTCTCTCGCGGCTGCGCAGTGCACCCAACCAGGGCTGTCAATAAAGTTTGTTCGCAAGCTCAGCGGGGGAGGAGGTCTGACGCTTCCGCCTCCGAAGAGGCTGGGCCAGTGCCGGGGCCGGGACCGGGGCGGCGGCTGGATGAGAGTGAGGATGGAGCCCGAGCCCGATCTGGAGCTGCTGCTTCAGGAGGCCCGGGAGAGCATAGAGGCGGCGCAGAGCTACCGTCGCGAGCTGGGCCAGCGGCTGCAGGGGCTGCAGGCAGCTCGGAGGCAGGTCCGAGCCCGAGACGGGTCAGGGGAGAAGGGGGAAGGCGGTGCGTGAGGGGGAGCGAGGGGCGGGGCCTGCGAGACCGTGGCGCGAGGCGAGGGGAGGAGCCTGAGAGGGGGCGTGCGAGTGGAGGGGGCTGGGGGCGTGGCCTAGGGTCGGTGTGAGTGTGTCCTCCGGGAAAGGGTACGGGAGGGGGACGAAGCCGGCCTGCGGAGAATTGGGTGTCAGCGGGTGGGGGGCGGGTTCCGGTGCCAAATTGAGGAGGGGCGTGCGTGACTTGGAGCAGTGGCCGGGTGGCTACTGGGAGCAAAGCGAGTCTGGAAGGGGAGAAGAAATGGGGGAAGGGGCTAGGGAAGCCAGGCTGGAGGGGTTGCTTTGCGGGGAGGCTCGGATTGTCTTGAGTGTCCGGAAACGAGTGGGCGCGGGGTGGAGGTTCCGTGTGACTCGCTTAGTGCCTTAGCTTTATTCTCTCGACTGTTAATTGAGGAGTGGGCTAGCCTCTGAGTAGAGCCCCTGAGCCCCCTTCTGGGGCTGAAATTCTCTGCCTAGCTCCATATGATCAGTTCTGGTGAATTCGAGGCATGCCAAGGATACGTGAGCTCTGCACGATTCATCAGGTGGAAATGTCAAGGAAAATAGCACAGACCAGTTATGTTCCTCTTAATGGCATGACCACAGCCATAAATTAAGTGATTTTTTATTACAAGCTGCCAAGAAGAAACAATTTGAATACTGTCTAAGCACAATCAGGATAACCCAGGATCTGGCAGCTTCCAAACTGAGGGATCAAAGGGCCTGGACTATGATATTCGGGAGATCAAGGGAGCTAGGATTAAAACCAAGAATCACCTACCCAGCAAAACTGAGTATAATATTCCAGGGGGAAATATGGTCATTCAGTGAGGTGGAGGACTTCCAAGCATTCTTGATGAAAAAAACCAGAACTAAATAGAAAATTTGACATTCAAATACAAGAAGCCTGAGAGCATAAATTAAGTAACTTTTGTTTTTCAGTAAATGAATACTTATCTCTGTGTTTCCTAACATGGATGCAGTTAGTGACCCACTATAGCACTTTGTATTTTTATTTAAATGATTACCTTTTATTTTTATGAACTATAAACTTTCTCATGCTTATGAGAAATGTAAATTCTGTGCTGGTTGTAATGGTATTGTTTTTAATAACTGCCGTTGGATTAAATATGTAACATCTCCAAGGTATGAAATGTCTCCTATATTATGTTTTTCTCATCTTGACCAGTTTTATAGAGCAGGCATAGGTCATGGATTATTTTTACTTTAGAAAAGGTGACCTGGGGCAGCTTGGTGGCACATTGAATAGAGCACCAGCCCTGGGGTCAGGAGAACCTGAGTTCAAATTTGGCCTCAGATACTTGACACACTTTCTAGCTGTGTGACCTTGGGCAAGTCACTTAACCCCAGTTGCCCTACAAAAAGCAAAAAAAAAAAAAGTGACCTAACAGGGGTTTGCTACCCAACATAGCAGAGCAGAGCACAGCCAAGCTGAAAAGGGAATTTTGGTGTTTCCCCATCAGTGTTCTAGCTATAATAGAATCTTTGTTACAAGTATCTCAAGATACTTAAAATGTAACATTTACAATCATCCTTTTGCTTTCATAAAAAATTTCAAGTCCTGTTTTTGAGAAACTTAATTTTTTGCCATTTGACCAATATAATATTATGATTACTATCTTTTATCTGAGTTTGGTCAATCTTTATTCCCAATTAAAAGGTGAGAGTTGTATGTGAAAGTGTTTATTACTTGTAATAATCAATTCATGTGGTAGAAGTGACTACATTTCAAAGTAACTTAGTGTAGTTCTTTGCTAAATGTATTAATGTGTTATTTTCATTCACATTCTTTTTCATCTTGCTTCCAAATTTAGACACTGTAAGGTTTGTTGTTTTTTTTTTTTATAACTCAGTCTTGTATTGCTGTAGTTTAGAAAGACTTCATAAAGTTCTAATATCCTGCCTGTTTGGGGTACAGTTAGAGCATACATTCTAGCTAGATTTGTGATGACTTTGCCTTTTGTGAACTGACTAATGCTGTACTTTCCCTTTCATGAAGGGACTCTGTGTTGTACTAATGCCGGTTAAAACAGTTTTCTGTCCCCAAAGCAAATTAGAGTCGATTTCAGATGTTGGTAATGACGCAGAGACTTGTACTACAAAGAACCAGTCCTCTGTCTTTTGCATTTCAACAGGAGTTTGTATTATAAAAATATTGTCAAAGGAAGTATTTCCTTTTGTTCAGTGACTTATTGATTTTTAAGATCCAGTCATTTTTATAACAACAATCCAAAATGGAAATTTATGACTTCATGGTCAAGAATTTCACTTGAGGTAGAAGTGAAGGGGAACTCTTCTACAAATTTGCTTGGATTTTTATTTTTTCAATAAATGATTGTATTTTTTTCTTGGTAAAGTTTTTCTTTTTGTCTCTTAAAAGCATTTTAGTAATCTTACCAAATTTCTTACACATGAAATAGTGATTTTTTTAAGAGTTTATGTAAATGAAAGTTTACAAAGAATGCAACATTTTGAGTGTTTCTGTCAAAAAGAAACAGAACTGTCTGACATGTAACTTCTTCACTTGTGGTTAGGTTAGTGCCCTACCCAGAGAAAAGGAAGTTCTGTGTAGTGAGTTGAAGTGTCAGTAAAGGCCAGAAATAAGTTTGTTTTCAAGAAACTGTAAGATGTTTACAAATTCCTTCACTCTCCTTGCCTAAGTAAAGTTCAAATTATTAAGAGAAATTCTTAGCTTACTGAAATCCTTGGTGGTATGATGAAAGTCCAAAATCAATGAACTCCCATTCTCTTTGGAGATCACTTAGGTTGTCACTTAACGGAAGAATTAATCAGTTGTACAGGGACGTGAAATGTTCACTTCTTTTGAGTTTTTGAGAGCTATTTATATTTCTGTGGTGTTGGTTTTTACACTTGTGTGTGATTCAAAACACTGTGACTTGGTCTTCTGACTAAGACTGGCTGAATTGCAGTCGTGTTTTCTCTATGAAATGTCATGGGGCATTCTACTCACTAACTAAGGGTTCAGTGCTTTCCATTAAAAGGCATCAGTGTGTATGTTGGAATTAGATAACTGTCCACAAAACGGTATATGAAGAGAACTGGAGCGTGTCATACTTTGTATGTACTTTGCACCAACATATCTGCCATATTATCATTTGACATGTGAAACTTCTGTGGAAATTTGTCACTTAAAAATGGATTTTTTTTTCCTCTGTATCTTTTTTTTTCCCTCAGTTTTTAACAAATATTTTTCACAGTAATATTGTGAAATTTCTCTCTTGCAATTTTAGCCAGGTTCTCTTTAAACAATGATTCCCAAAGGACAGAAGAACACATTTCTTAGTAGCAAGATTGAGTCAGACATAGGACAGGCTTCACTGCAGAATTCCAAGCCCAATTATGTTAGAGAAACCAGGGCAGAAAGTCTTCATTCCTCACCAAGGAAAAGAATGTTACAGTTGCCACTTAGACCTCTTCCCTTCCCTTCTTTCTGTTACTCCACTTTTGAAGAGTATGCAAACTTCAGTGTAGTAGACCTTGATGTTTATAGTGGTTTGCAGTGGGATCCTAGGAACCAGGGCCTTCCGAGATTAGGAAGCCCATTTTTGCTACTGTGGGGCATGCAAGTTTAGCTGTGTGCAGCGTGTGATTACAAAGGGCACAAATTGCAGGTCAGTCGGTCATGTTAGGAGCAAGCTCATTTTGTGTTAAATGACTATTTTGCCTTTCAGTTCACCATACTTCCAGAAAGAATGAAAAGTCACATAGTAAATATAGTCGTCTTTAGATATCAATCACAATAGGAATTCACATTTATATATTTCTTTAAGGTTTATAAAGTGGTTTACTTACCACAACCCTGTGGTTGATAAGCAGTGTAGATATTATTATCCCCATTAATAAACCTTTGAAAAGTAGATTTCATAATTGATTTTCTCAAGTTAAAGAACATTCTGCCGCATGGGTATGGAGTCAGGAGAATGCCAGGGGAGATGTACCTCCTTTTGGCTTCATTAAAATATTGTGTTTTTGCTCCTGGCTGAGTGGCTTTTTATTTAAAGCATTTATGTAAAATAATAGCTAGTATTTATATAGCACTTTAAAGTTTGCAAAGTGCTTTAAAAATGCCACCTCATTTGATCCTTATTACAACCTTTGGAGAGAGATGCTATTATTCCCATTTTACAAAAGAGGAACCTGAAGCTGAAAGAGGTTTGATCTGATTTGCCCAAGTTCACACAGCTAAGGAAGTGTCTAAGGGTAGATCTGAACTCAGATCTTCTACCTCCAGGTTTATGCGCTGTACTGCCTAGCTGTGATATAAAAAATGTAATATTAGGTATTTGGTTGGAAATTGATTTTGTGTGTGTGTGTGATTTTGAGTTAATGAGGATCTTGACTTCAGTTTTGTAGCCTAAATAACTGTACCTTTTCCTCCAGAGAATGTTGAATAAAGCTAGGATGATGATTTCCGAGCAGCGTATAGGAGAGTGAGGCCATAATTCTACCCTCTGATTTTCTGGCAGAAGAAAATATGCATGGAAATAAGTCTACGTTTCACTATTTAACAGCATTTATTAATTGAGTGTAGAAGAGGACCGGCAGTCTTGGATATATAGATAAATAGAATTTGAAAATGTAGATAGAATATTCAAGCTAGAAAACTATAACAAAGTCTTCCAAATATAAGTAGATAGAGTAGAAGAATGCTAAAGGGGCCATCCAAGGTCAGCACAGTTAAGTGGATACTATAATTAGAAACAGGGACTTTGAATCTTACAAAGGCATCATTCTTACCCAAACCTATTTATTAGTGAGACTGGGCTCAGGTGGAGGTGGAGAGAACATTGGATTTGGCATTTAAATCACGGCTTTGCTACTTACTCTTTGGCTGCTTTTGATCTGACCCTAAGTTTCTTCTTTATGATGTTTGGGTGGAGGTGGGGGAATGAAGGAAGATGGGACAGGGATTGAAGTTCCCCATCCAGCAGTTTTCTCCTTTGTCCTGATGCATCTTCTCTCTCTCCCTCCCCATTGACTGCTCTTTTGCCTGTAAACATTTTTGGGTCTCCCCAGTCCTAAAAGCAAGATAAAAAATACCCCCCTCCCTCTTCTTTGATACTACATACTTCTAGAAAGAGCAGTCTTCACTCACCTCTGCTTCCTTCTTGTTTATTCTTTATCTCCTAGAAATCTGAATCCCACACTGTGCACCCCTTTCTTCACCACAATATTGAAATTGTTTTCTCCAGAATTATAAAATGATCAAATTTTATAATTTAATTGTGGCCTTTTCTCACTTCTTAACCTCATTCTTAATATTCACTTTTCCTCCCCTCCAAAAAAAGAAAAAAAAAATTCCCTCATTTTGGGGGCGGCTAGGTGGTGCAGTGAATAGAGCACCGGCCCTGGAGTCAGGAGGACCTAAGTTCAAATCCAGCCTCAGACACTTAACACAAAACGAGCTGTGTGACCTTGGAAAAGTCACTTAACCCCAATTGCCCTACCTTTCTCCCTCAAAAAACATATATTCACTTCTCCCCTGGCTTCTATAGTCCCATTTTTGAGGACTTTCTTATTGTTTCTTCCTTCTTTTACTTAATGATTCCTATTCTTTCTCCTTTCCCCTGAAGGTACATCTTCCTACCAGGCTGTTATTGATTCTCATTTTTTATTCACACTTTCCTTGGCAATCACCTACACTCCTGTAGTTTTAGTTATTGCTAAGTAACTCCCAACCTTACATCTGCCTCTCAAAGTAAGATCTCTGCCCTTTGTGTTGTATGTCTCTGCTGGGGTCATTTCATCTACTTTCATGGCTTCATCTCCTGTTACTACAAGGATGGATCTAAATTCTGCCTCTCTGCAATGCCAACCTCTCTCTCAAACTCTAGAGAAGCATTTCTGGCTGCCTGTTAGACATCTCTACCTGTCATAACTTCAAACTGAATGTGTGTCAGTGGGAGTCTCCTAAAGCCTGGCTGATCCGGTCAATTCCCCCCTCAGTAAATACTTTCTGATCGGCCAGTGTCTAAAAGCCAACTCATCTTCCCTGATAAATAGCTCCTCCTGAATTTCCTTTTTCTGTCCTTGACGGATCATTCTGGCATTTCTGTGCTGCTTCCCCCCCCCCCCCGCGCCCCCCCCCCCCCGGGCTGGAAACCTTGGTCATGGATTCTTTCCTCCCCTCTACTTCTTCCTTCCTCCCATTGTAGTCAACTCCCAAGACCTGTTCATCCCCTCCTTGACTTTGTCTAGCCTTTCTCCTTCGCTTCTTAAATGTGTGCTGTGGCCATCCCCTTGCTTACTCTTTTGTTACACTTTATTCATGTCCTCATCCACTTGCCTGGACTGAAGTCCCCTTATTGTTATCTCCCGTCTGTCTTTGTACCTTGGCTTTATATGTTAATTGTCCTAAACCAAAGGTCTGATCACATAGTTCTTCTGTTTTGACTTTTTTATTGACTTCCTCCCTCCTCCTCTTCTGAATAAAGTCCAGTCTTTATTGGTTCTATACCTTTCTTATTTTTATAGTATCTAACAGTGCTTTGCAGGTAGTAGCTGCCCCACATGTATTTGAATGCATTGAGTTGACACTAATACTTGTGGTATTTAAAAAAAAACAACCAGCCGTCGATAGTTCTAAAAGGCAGTTTTGTGAATTTTTAGTAACAAAGTCCACAGTGACTATTAATCATAGGCATCTTGGCAGTCTTAGGTTCTTAAGTTTTTATCCAACAATCAACAAGTATTTGATATATCTCAGGCATTGTTAGCCCTGGGTGATACACATTCAAAACAAAGAGTGGAACAATCCCTGCTTTCAAGGTATTTGCATTGTAACTAGAGAGAGAAGTTCACACATAAGTTTATACAAAATAAACATAAATACCCAGCTGTTAGTTTGGAAGAGCCGGCTCTAGCAGTTGGGGGATCAGGAAAGGATTCTTGTAGAAGGGGATACCAGTCTTTCCCACATCTTAGTGTTGAGCCACATTTTTGATGACCTCAGTGTTTTCTGAGCTCATCATGTGTTTAAGCTTAAAAAAAAAACCCAACCCCAATGATTTCAGTTGGATTAGATGCAGTACATTAGAAACTTCATAAACTTGAATTAATGTTCTACATTACTGGAGAAGTTTTAGTGGAAAACTGGAACAAAACATAGCAGAAGCTGTGTTAATCTTTATTGCAGTTTTTTTGGTGATTGAGTACTCCCAGCCTTTGGGCAGTTCTCAGTTTCTAGTCTTTTCCATTTTCATTGTTATCACTTCCAAAAGACAGGTGCCAGTTTAGTTATAATAGCTCAGTGGTCGTATAGTGCTTTTAGGTTGACATGTAGTGTTATTGTTAAAGCAGCTCTGGGAAGTAAGCAGTGCAAATTGAAGAAAAACTTTAATTCTTTAAAAATAATTAATAAGCATTTATTTTCTTTTCCTTCTTCACCCCGCATTGAAAAAGAAGAAAAATCAGATCCTTAAAACAAATATGCATCGTCAGGTAAACCACAGTCTAACACTGGCCAGGTCCAGATTCGTGTCTCTTTTCGCGTCTTGAGTCTGTCGGCTGTTTTGCAGAAAGCTGATGATGTGCTTTGTTGTCGTCCTCTAGGGTCATGGATGCTCAGGCATTGATCAGAACTCTCAAGTCTCTCAGAGTTGTTGTTGCTGTTGTTTTAAGAATTGCTTGTCTTTACGGTATAAATTACTTTTCTGATTTGGCTAATTTTTCCTCATTAGTTCATACTTCAAGTTCATACATCAAAGTCTTCTGTATTTCCCTGAAACCACCTTCCATTTCTTATGGCACAATGGTGCCAACACCTTTATATTATCATTGGTTCAACGATTTCCCATTTGGTGATCACTCCCTTAGTTTCCAGTTCTTCAGGGCCCCTACGTAGTGCAGTGGATAGAGGATCAGTCCTGGAGTCAGGAGGATCTGAGTTCAAATGCGGACTCAGACACTTAACACTTAATAGCTATGTGACCTTGGGCAAGTCACTTAACCCCAATTGCCCGGCCCTCCCCCTTCCAAAAAAAAAAAAAAAGAAAAGAAAAATTTCCAGTTCTTTGCCACTACAAAAAGAGGTGCTCTAAATATTTTTGTCTGCCTGGGTCCTTCTCTGTTCTCTTTGGGGTAGTAGAGATATTGCTGGATCAAAAGGTATGCACGTTTTAGTGACTTTGGGAGGCATACTTCCAAATTAGTGCAAGTGTTATTTTTCTACTTTGACAGATGAGGGAACTGAGGCTCAGAAGGGGTAAGTGATTTGCCCAAGTCACACAACATCAGATGGCAGTCTTAGAATCCAAAGATCAGTGTTCTTTCTGCAATACTATCCCCCCTCCCTGGATTGGTCGAAATTCTGCAGCAGGAGCTACAGAAACAATTCACTTTCCAGTGTTTGGGACATTTTAGACACTTCCTAATTAATTCTCCCATGTATTTTAAAGCATTTCATAGAATTGTAACTTTCTAAGAAATGGCCCTTTGAAATGGTCTGCTCTAATCTCTTTATTTTATATATAGAAGAGGCCTGAGACCGAGAGGGCTCAGGGGATTTGTCTGAGATCCTGTAGACCACTAACTAGCAGAGCCAGACCCTGAGGTCTTCCTCCTATGCCAAAGGCTCTGATCTGTCATTGACATCTTTTTACTTTGGTTTCTGAATCCAGTTTCAGTTAAAGTCCATCTTTTACAAGCCTTGAAATAAAATCTCGGGTGAAATGTGTGTAATGAGCATTTTCTAAGTTATTGACATGACCCTGGGGATCTGCCCTCCACTTATCTTTGACTTCGACACTGTCTGAGGGGCGGGACGTCTGTTCCGAGGCCGTGGCTAATTCTCTAGGACTAAATGAAAGGCTCTGACTTCCAAGAGCAAAGCCTGAAGTAGGATTTCAGAAGGTGAGGGGGGTTTGGTACGTCCTTTCCTCCACAGCTTTTTTGCTGCTCTGTATCCACACACTTCCTCTTTCTGTAGGTGCTAAAAGAAAAACAAGATGTGTGTGGATACTAGAGTAGTTGAGGAGCTTTTGAATTCTTTCTGAAAAGGAAACTGCCTTTACCTAACTGAGGCACTTCCTATGTGTGCTGTATCCGTTGCTTATAAAGCTCTAGAAGCAGCCGTTTGTGGGCTGCTTACTGCAGAATTTCCTGCAGTGGGATAGAAGTAAGAATTACAAATATAATGCAAACCATGCTGGTTTATTTGTGTTATGTTATTTTTCTCCGTGCTTTATTTTCTCTGGTTTTTAAAAATAAATCCTTAAAATTACACGGTAAACCAAATTAAGTACGTTAAGTCTGCCACCTTGTTTGACTTCATAGCTGTCTTTTTTTTTTTTTTTTTTTTGCTTTTTGGAGGGCAGTTGGGGTTAAGTGACTTGCCCAAGGTCACACGACTAGTTTTTTGTGTTAAGCGTCTGAGGCCGGATTTGCACTCAGGTACTCCTGACTCCAGGGCCGGTGCTCTATTCACTGCGCCACCTAGCCGCCCCCATAGCTGTCTCTTGATCAAATGACAAAGTAGAATTCACTTTTTTTCCGATCTGAATTTCTGTTTTCAGTGTACCACATTTTCATATGTTCTTTGGATGTCTTTTCTTGGTCATTAAAAACTAGGCATAGTGAACCTGAAATGGAACACAAATATGGGCTAGGATAGTAGAATTTCACTTTTGATGTGAAGAAACTTGGCAAACCTGGTATGTGGTTGTTTCAATTTGTGTGATTCTCTTTGTCTCTGCTTCAAAGGAAAGTCCCACATTGAATGAAATAGTGTGAATTGCATGTTAAATTAATTTCTTTCTTTAGCAGTTTGGGAATATTCAAGTTAAATTTCTTTTAAATAGATGTATAGGCCAGACACACTTTTCTGATGTGTTTTCCTTGGGAGATTGGCATTTAATTTACTTTGTTCATTCTCTAGTGGGCCTGTTGGGATTGAAAATTAATATCTAGCTTATAGTATTCCTAGCAGAAGGTTTCTCTATTTCTATAAGGTGATTTCCCTCTTGTGACTTTTAATCCATTCTTTGTTGTTCTTTGCTAGTTTTTTAATTAGAAAAGAATTCCTAATCTGTGCAATTTTCTCTTTTACAATAAATTTTATTTATGCTTTATTTTTATATTGCCTAAACTTCTCTCTGTATTCTCCCCACAAAATTATTCCATATAACAAAAGAATTTTTTTTAAGAAAAAAATGGAAGTCAGCCCTTCCTCTGAAGGGCAATCTGATGAAGGAGGGCAGCATACAAGAGGAAGCTGGAGAGGTGGGAGGGGGCTTTATTGTGGGAAATAAAAGTTGTTTTTTTCCCCATGTTATCATCTGATGTTTTACTATGTCGGTATGAAAGTGGAATTTTTGTTTGTTTTGGCAGGCATTTTGAGATATTTTATTAAATGGCTGATGCTTTGGGGGGAAAAAAAACAAAAAAGAGAGGAAAAGGGGAGGAAAATCCACAAAACCATTTAATTAATTGAAAAAACATCAGCATTGTCCACTTGTGGACTTCTTCCCCAAGCCCCGCTCTCTGTGAAAGAAGAGGGGAAGGGTCCTCTCTTATCACTTTCTCTGGTCTGCACTTGCCCTGTGTAATTTTGCAGTATCCATTTTCAAATTGTCTTGTAGTTATAATCTTTGTGTGTGTTATTTTCTTGTTTCTGCTTCACTTTGTGCATTAGTTTTTCCCCTCTTACCTGTATTTATCATATTTGGCATTTCTTACAGCGCCCTAGTACTCCATTATACAACATTTATTATTTAAGGACAACTAAGGAAGTGTCAAACTATTGCCCGCATTTGGAATGACATTCTGCCTACCTGGTCATGCTTATCGGAGAATACCAGCGGTAATAATTACAATACTAATGACCAGCCCTGTCTAAACAGTCACCGAGTGACCTGGTTTCTTTAGACAAATAAAGTTCATGAAGCAGAGAATAAAATACAATAGGCAGGAAAGGCAGTCTGGGGTGGGATTGTGAAGGGCTTTGGATGTTACACAAAGGAGTTTGTCTTCGATTCTAGATAGAATAGTGAGTCCTTGAAGCTTATTGAGTAGAGGAATGATGATGTCATGCTATGATTTAGGCATATCCCTTTGGCAGCTCATTGACACTTGTAGTAGGGAGACCGCCAGCACCTCTTTCCATAGTTCAGTTGACACATGATGACAGCCTGAACTAGGGTCACAGCCGTATGAATCAAGATGGTAAACTTGCCAAGACTTGGCAACAGATCCCATGTGTGGGGTGAGGGGGAGGGGGCCAGAGATGGCCCTCAGTTTGTAAAATTGGGGGGTGATGCGATATGTGGCGGTGGCTTTGACAGTGACAAGGAGGCAAATGGAGGTTTAGAAACATTTTTATTCCTTTGATCAGAGTCACAACCAATGACTTTCTCTCAGAGCTAGGACCTAAACCCAGGCTCGAGTAGCAGTGTCCAGATGATAACTGCGGGGCCCTAGAATTACCGCTGGCCGTGACCCCTGGGGCCCCGTCTGGTTCTCTATTTATGATTCCCTGGGTACATGTATCATACTGGTCCTTTTCAGAGGTTCTGATTTCCCAATTTTTGTGTCTTTTCAGATCAAAGAGAGTGCGTCACAGACAAGGGATGTTCTCCGGCAACATTTTAATGATCTAAAGGGAACCCTCCGCAAGCTCTTGGATGAACGGTTAGCATCTCTGTTGCAGGAGGTGGACGCCATTGAGCAGGAGACCGTCAAGCCGCTCGATGACTGCCAGAAGCTCATAGAGCATGGGGTCAGCGCCGCTGAAGACTTAGTGCGAGAAGGTAGGAAGCCGAGTTCTTCTCTGCAAAGATCTAGAGAGGAGAGTGCCTGTGTTTGTAAGAACTATGACATCGGAGCCATTTGTCCAAGTTCAGTAGACTTCCCAGTTGTGATGGTTCTGTAGGATGTTCACATTTGGTCATCTTTTTAAAAGCTTCTCCTGTGGTTTAGAATGACCAATGTACAGTAATGTGCCCCGCCTTAGAGTTGAGCCAGAGTGCTCTGTACAACAAGCAGCATGTCTGGTCTCAGACTTTGGTGCCTCATTCAGATGGTGGAAGCCCAGCTGGCCTTTTTTATGTTCTCTAGGGCTGTTGGAACGTCCTGTAGACCTCATTTAGTCCTTTCACCCCACTTTTCAGGTGAGACATCTGAGGCACAGAGAGGGTAAGGGACTTGTCCAGGTCACACAGCAGGCAAGTGTCAAAGGATACTTGGGCTCTCAAGCTCAGTATCAACATGATATCTCATCAGTCACGTAAATAACAGTAACTTGTAAATTAATTCTTCGCAGTTTACAAACTATTTTTCTATCAACGACCTATAAATTAGGTAGAAGAAGTAGTAGGCATTAAGGGTGGCCCTCTGATTTCTTTGCTGTAGAGAATTCCCAGATGAAGAAATGTCTCTATCCATTTAGATTGTCACTTTTTCTGCAGCTTAGAGTCTTCTGGAGTTGCCTGGGTCTGGGAGAGGCAAAGAGGCTTTGCTAAGCCAGTGGTACTATTTGTCAGAGGCAGCCCTTGGGTTCAGGTGTTTCAGTTCCTTGCCAGGGTGCTCCTGGGCCCACTCTCTAGCCACACTGCCTCTCTACGTTCCAAGTGGTAGGATTCCCATTTTGCCTGTCAGGGAAATGAAACCCACGGACTTGCCCATGACCTTCCTTGTGGCCAGCAGAGATTAGAGCTAGAACGTGAGTCTAGGTCTTCTCATTCTAATTCCAGGGATCTTTTTATCATGCCTGCTTTTGACCTAAAGATTGTTTGTAGAAGGGTTTTTTCAGCAGTCATGTAGTTCAAAAATTGAATTTCAGAATTTTCCTCTAGCCTTTGAATGACAACAGTTTCTTTTTACTTTAAAAAAAATTTTTTTTTTCCTTTTTGATAGTTCTTGTGCCTTACCATTTCCTTTATTAGTAGAAAATTGTGACTGATGGTGCTTTGGCTGAGGTCAGACTACACTTAGAGGTCAGAAAAGTTCTCCTGTGGTGAAGCATTTATTTAATAGATTTTGGACTGGCAGTTTGGACCCTAGAGAGAGGCCTTAGTGCTGGTAATCAGTGGGTTTGGTGGACTGATGGCCTTGAGGTTAGTCTCTGGCTTCCTCAGCATTTCTGGTAAGCTTGGGGTTATTGGGCTTGGACATCAAGCAACTTGAATGTTTGGTGGTAAATTTGAGTCCAGTGACTTTGGTGGTAGTCTTGAGGCAAGAGTACATGGTAGGGTCGATGGGCTTGGCGATCTTGGCACTGGCTATATGGTGCTAAGGGCCTTCGTGACATCGCTGGCTCATGTCATCCTCAGCTCCTTCTTGTCAGGCTCCTGAGGAGAGCACTTTTTCTTTGGAACCTGGGATCAGCCATTTTCAGAAATTCATATTTCAGTGGCCTGAGGTTTTTGATGCCGTTTCCTTACCCACTTTCAGAATTGGATATGGGTGGTGTAGTTCCTAGATATGACCAAATTTACACCATCACCTGTGTACTAGGACTTAGTAAGTAATGACTTTGGATTGATTTGAGCAGAGTTCCAGAGAGATGGTGCATGGCTTTAGTTCTAAGGCTAAAGACTCAGGCTTAATCTTGTTGTCTGGATTCTAGCTAGCTTTGCTCTTTTCTAAGACTTTCATAACCATAGAACATACCCATCTGGAATGGCCAGGCAGTGGGGAGACCTGCCGCCGCTTAGAGGCATCCTGCCCCTTTGCTTTACCTCTTCCCTTTGTCTGCCGATTACATTCTGGGTTTTAAGAAGATTGGAGTCACCAACTACGTGTCTTCAGGTGAGATAGAGGAATACCATGCCTGACAATCTGCCCTGATCTATGCCCTACAGTCTTCCTGGCACTGTCATGTGACCTACCAGTGTAACCTGATGACCCCTTGGCCTTGCCATTCCCCTTCCCATTTCACCCTCACCCCCCACCTTTAGGACTTACAGGCTTTGCCATCTACCCTGCAGTTGAACTTGCTTTTCTGTATTGTCTCCACCAGTTAGTATGTGAGGTCTGTCTGTTTTTCTCTTTCTGTCCTCAATACTTACCACATAGAAAGTGCTTAATAAATGCTTTTTCAAAGATCCATATGTACAAAAATATTTGTTGTAGCGACGAAGAATTGGAAACTAAGGAGGGAATAAACAAATTATGGTATGCGAATGTGATGGAATATTACTGCGCTGTAAGAAATGATAGAGGCAGTGGTTTTAGAGAAACCTGGGAAGACTTACACAGACTGATACAGAGCGAGGGGAACAGAACCAAAAGAACGATGTGGGATGTAACGACGGTATCATACAGACATGAAAGTCTTAGCGGCCTTGGTTAGCCAACCCCCATTCCAGAGGCCTCAGTGTGAAACACGGCCCCGCCAGCCTCCAGATAGAGAGCTCAGGGTGCAAGTGGAAGGTTTTTATAAAATCCCAAATGCAGGAATGTGTTTTACTGGACTGTACATATTTGTAATGGGTTTTGTTCTTCTTGCTTTCTCATTTTTCAGTCTTATCTCAATGTGTGTCCTGTTCTAAAAATATCATGATCGTTTGAATCATTCACAGTGTAAGCGTCCTCATCTCTCCTTGCCTTCGGTCTGAAGCTGTATATATGTTAGTCTCTCCATTTTTTCTAACCTCTCAGCTATATTTCACTTTAGTAGACACAAGATTTTCACAGGTTTTGTAGGTCGCTTATGTTTCTTTTCAGATCGTATTGCTGTTGTGTCCAGAATTTGTGTAGATTCTCTTTTTCATTGGTCCTGTGTCTCATTCCTCTGATACCATAGGAAAAAGTAGCTAAAAGTCAAGTGTAATTCAATCAAATTAACTTGGATGTATGTTAACCTTTAGTTGCATAGCCAGAGCAATATAATTCCCAACAGATACTGTAGAAGAAACCAGAGAAAACAAAGATATCAGCCCATTTTTATAAAAGTTTATTACAGGGGGTGGCTAGGTGGCACAGTGGACAGAGCACCAGCCCTGGAGTCACGAGGGCCTGAGTTCAAATCCAGCCTCAGACACTTAACACTTGCTAGCTCTGTGACTTTGGGCAAGTCCCGTAACCCCAGTTGCCCTGACTTCTTCCCCCCCCCAAAAAAAGCACACAAAAAAGTTTATTACAACAATATAATAACACGGTTAAGCTTAATTATCTCTCTGATGGCAAAGCCTGTAGATGTCCAAGTCTATATGCTATTCATACTCTTAGTTCTAAAACAGAAAGGTAGGACCAGTAAGTTTTCTGGATTTTTATTAAGTCCTAGTCTGAGGTAATTAACAATGATATCTGATTTAACAGACATCTTAAAATTTGCAAACATCATTCAAAAGCAAAAGGTAGATTAAGACTTGTATAATTGTTATTTTTCTGTAGACTTAATGAAGTGGCTTTGTAATTGCTTGGAACCCTAAGGTAATTACATATACTCGTAAAGGGAAAACGTAAACAGTGTTCATTTTTACATGTACATCAGTATTATTACAGTAGAATTGCTTCTAAGGCTTCCATATATATTGTTTAAATTAACAATTGGTACCTTAACAAGAGATGTCTTCGTTTTATTAGGAATTCCACTGATGCCTTCAGAAGTTAACGTTATGTCATTAAGGGAAAGATGTGAAATAAAACATCAAAAAGACGAGCCACTCTAGGAAAAATGAAATAAAATATGGGGGCAAGAAGTGAAATTACAGCAGTGGAAAGAGTTGAAGTCAAATCAGTTTTGAATATGTGGGTGTTTGGAAGAGAACAGATGATAGGCTTTATCGCTCACAGATGAATGTCTGTTGCTCAGTTTAGTGCTTCCTTAACATGAATGGATTCTAGTCCTCTTTCCTGCTCCTTTGTTCGGATGAAGCTGGTGCTTCAGAACTTTCTCCTGTCCTTTGGTTCTTTAAGGGTTTTTTCTGGAAGAGTTTTCTCTTTTTCTCTTGGGTCATTTTGTCAGTTTTGCTGTCAGAGATGCTCCCCATGAGCTTGAAGAAGCAAATTCCTGAATTGTACCTCCCATACTCTCTGCCGCTCTGTCTCTTGGTTTTTAGACCCTGTTTTTGCTTTCTCACTAGGTAGGGGTGGCAGAGGAGAGAGAGAATTCAGAACTATAATAAAATAAAATTGGATTTAGAGATTTTTTAAAAAATTTATTCACTTATACTCCCTGTCCTTGCAAGTGACTCCTCAGATGGTATGTTGTTAGTCATGAGGGGCGTGCTAGGACAGATATGTGCACGAATGTGGGTCATGGGTCATAACGACTTGAAAGTAACTACTCCACCCCAGGATTATTATTACGTCATTCATATCATCTTCATATACAAAAGACATGATATCTTTGTCTTATCCTGTATGAATTGACAGGACACTAAGACAAATTGCCTTTTTAAAAGTTTGTTTTCTAAACCACACATGATTATCCCCAGGAGGCTTTAGTTTAAAAACAGACTAAAAGGCCATTCATACAGGCCAAGAATGTACATCCACTTCTCTAAGGAGGAGGATGCAGCTTTTTAATTTTAGAAAACACGTTCCTAGATACACGTTCCATAAAGATTTGTCACAGTATTGGGTACTTAAGTATTTTAATTTTCAAATCCTGTTTTTAGCTTGCAAAATAAAAACTTGTTTATAGAATTTCAAAGGTTGTGTTGAACCGACATGCCCCTGTTTTCCTTTTGTTGAATATCTTGTAATACTGAGAACTTCAGGACTGTCATAGTGTGTTAAAGTCTAATAGAGAATTAGCAGCAGCACCAGTCATTGCCTTCTTTAACAGATGAGTGCAGTGAGCTGTGCCTTCTGAGGCCTGTGTTGCTTCCATCAGCTTTTCTGTCTTTCTTATGTCCAGCTTAGTCTTCAACTAAGATTGCATGGAATTCTTTTTTGGAAATATAACTCTGTCACTTGACTTTGTAAGATATTGTGTATTAGTATTCTGGCAAAGGCAACTATGCGTTATCTCGTATGCTTACTAATGATTCTGTGGTGGGGAAAGTTAGAAGTTACTGGGTTCCCTATTTCGCTGATACTCAGTAGTCTTTTGGGGACAACCATGATATCAAACCAGATACTGCTTATACAAAACAGAGCCTTGTTTAATTGCTCATCATTGGTTCTCCTTTCTCCAAAGATCATCAGCTGAAGTTTATAGAGCAGGTTTGGCCTCAGACACTTCCTAGCCGTGTGCCCCTTGGCAAGTCACTTAATAATCTTCCGTTACCTCGACTTCAAAGCGGGAGTGATAATAATAGCACTTATATTTAAGGGTTTTTGTAAGAATCAGATAAGATGATATTTCTAAAAGCACATAGCATAGCCTGGCACATAGTAACATCTGTAATGTAATAAATGATTTTTCTACTTATCATCATTCCCTTTTTCCTTCTGTCCTTGGACTTAACTGTTTTTTTCTACTAGTAGTTTTAAAAAATGATAACAATAAATTTGATTGGTAATTTTGTTTTTAATTATCCTCAGTCTCCTCCTATGTCCCTCTCCATAACTATCCCAGAGAGCCATCCCTCACTAGTACCTCTTATTAATAGTTTTGTCCTTTGTAAGTGAATTAAGGAAATACGGAAGGTTTTGGAGTTTTGTTTTTCCTGGCTTTGCATTTTTAATCATTAAACCAGCTTGGTGAGAATTCTACTACTTGAGAGTCAAAACGCTATGTTTTTCTTTTGCGCGTTCCTTAATAGTACTGTTTTTCTCTTCTCTGGCCCCAGGAGAGATCGCCATACTTGGTGGTGTGGGAGAAAAGAATGAAAAGCTATGGAGCTTTACCAAGAAGGCCTCACACATTCAGCTGGACAGGTAAAGGAATTATTGCCACCTTCAGTTTGCTTTTTGAGGCCTGAACCTCGTGTGTGCTGTTCCTCTTTCTTACAGATGGTTGATTTGAGGGTGATGGAGAATATTAATTTCCAGGACTACCCTTATTTTCCGTTTTTCTTACCACTCTTGCTTACACAAAATGCGGCTCCCTGCCTGTTGTTGTTGTTACAGAGAAGGATTATAGGTATGAAGCACCACATGTACTGTTAGACGTGGTTGATGTTTTGGTTATTTTTGCAAAACCACTTTTTTTTTTATTCTTAGTTACCAGGATATGGCTCACTGGATAGAGGATGTATTCAGAAATGAAAGTGATATAGAAAGAAGGCTATACAATTTTAAAAAAATTAGAAGTATAAAATAGTGGTGACTGTCATCTTTTTTAACTTTGTAAATGTTCATATAAAATGGAAAGATCATATAGTTTAAATTTCCAAGTATGTTGTTGAAATAGAAACATTCCTTTGGTCTAAAAGCTAATCTTTATAAGTTTGACAGTTGAGACCTTACCAATTTTCTACAAACTCTGTGGTTAGATTTCCTTGTGGTGGTAAAATGGGAACATGTTAGTAACATCTCACATAACTCCTGCTTCTAGAAATGTCACGGCTTCAGCACACTTAAAAGTTTCAACAGCATGTAAGCAATGTAGAGCTGTAGTGATGGCTTATTCCCTCAGTTTCTCCACTTCTGTGGTCTCAGTATGTTTAAATATCAGTAAGCATGCGCGTTGTTTCTCTAGCTTGCCAGAAGTGCCTCTCCTGGTTGACGTGCCGTGTTTATCTGCTCAGCTGGACGACTCGATTCTCACCATAGTCAAGGATCAGATTTTCAGTCATGGCTCAGTGGCATCTCGGCCGCCAGTACAGATAGAGGAGCTCATAGAAAAGCCTGGAGGTATCATAGTACGATGGTGCAAGGTGAGTTATGCAGTCTGAGAAGTTGACTTACAAATGTTTGTGTCAGTTGATGCCTCATTTTTTATTTCATGTCTTATTTTCTCAAAATAAAAATTCCTTTATGATCAAAACATAGGAACTTGAACTGCAGTAACTACTCTAGTGTGAAGGAGATGGTTGTTCAGACAGGTGCCTCACTTCCTTCCCACCTTCCTGTACATCATTTCCCATCATCAGTTTTTCAGCTTAACTTTGTAGTGGGTTGGGGACCTGTTGCAGATGTGTTCAGTAAAAATGCCAGAAGATGTTGCTGCAAGTTACCTGGCCTGCCCCCATCTCTGTTCACTGCTGTTCTTTTAGAACACTTCTAAAATAAGATTCATCAAAAGTGTTTTCTACTTCAGTACTTTACACTTTGAACATTTTCCCATTAAATTTGCACGATGTATCTAAGGGTTAATCTCTGAGCTGTTGACAGACACATTATTTATAGGTCACTACCCCATTTGTGAAAATGTTATTTCTGAATGTGATAAATCTCAGTTCTCTTAAGCTGTGGCATGGAAAACAGCAGTAATTAATATTAGCAATGCTCAAATAAAGTGGCTCTTAGTAATCTCTGCTCATTGAAATCAGGGCCCATGTTCCATGTTTTGTACAGAAGCCAGAGAGAGGAGACAGTTGATGTGTGAATCTTTTGTCCCCAGCACTGTACTTCGTCATCAGTAATCTCTTATGGGTCATTTCTAGAGTTATATTTATATACCATATTTCCAAAGAAGCAGAATTGTTCCTCTTCCCTAGAAAGTATAAATTACTCAGTTCAACACATGTTTACTAATCACTCACTATGTGCCCAGTGGGGAAAATGACGTACTGTAGTCCTTGACGCACAAGGAGCTTACAGTGGAGTTGGTCACTGTGGTGTTCTCATGCAGCCTTCTTGAGTATTGCTGTCGACGTTTAATCTGAATTTGCTATTTGTTGTCCTGAGGGAAGGAAAGAGGACATTGGTTTTTAGGTGCTTCTCTTCAGAGTTCTGAGTGGTGATGCTGAAAGAAATTTATCTTTTGGTCGTTTGGCTCATGGTAAGCCTTTCTCTTCAGGTTGATGATGACTTTACGGCACAAGATTACAGACTGCAGTTTCGTAAGAGTACGTCAAATCACTTTGAAGATGTATACGTTGGTTCTGACACGGAGTTCATAGTGCTGCATATAGACCCCAACGTTGACTATCAGTTCAGAGTGTGTGCTAGAGGAGATGGTCGGCAGGAGTGGAGTCCCTGGAGCGTTCCGCAGATGGGCCATTCCACATTGGTGCCTCACGGTATGCCCCTGTTCTTGTCACTTTTCTGTGGCGCTGTCTGTGTATCACAATATTACATTTTGTGCTTCTGGTTCCTCAGGATGGATCTTGAGGAGGTTAGAGCATGAGGGTGAATGCAAGTTTCAGATTCTATGACAGTCTACCCCCAGCACTTTGTGACCATTGAGAAAGAATCTTAGCCATCTGTGATGCTTTGTTTATAGTAATGACAGCAATAATCATAGCTGGGTTTATACTTTAAGCAGTTTGAAGTTTGTGGAGTGTTTCACATAGGATATTGCCTGTGGTTTATAACCAGAGATCAGTCTAGACAGGTGGCACAAGACAGGAGTCTGAGAAGACCTAAATGTGAAGTCTCTTGGACTCGAGTAAGGAGTTTAGTAGGTCTGTGGACAGAGTTTTTCTCAAAAGGTTTGAAATTGACCCCATTATTTTAGCAAAAATTAGACCTGGCTGTATTATAGAGTAGTTCTAAATTTGACTAGAATAAGATTTACCCAGATAAAGTAGATTACATTAAGCTGGAATAAGCTTAATCACGTTTGTATTGGGGAGAAGATAGAAAATAGCATTAATTAGACATAGGACTTGAGCGTCATGACTTGATTTTAAACATCAGCACCTCATAACTAAGTAGGAACAGACTGGTAGGAATAACTGTCAGATCATATCATGTATATTGATCATGTGTGATCTTCTATGGTTCTCGTCCATCCTTAACTTTATCTCAGACATGTACAGTAAGACTTTGATTCTATAAATTTGTCATATTTTTGCTTCCCAAAAGAGTGGACGGCTGGCTTCGAGGGATACAGCCTGAGCAGCCGAAGAAACATAGCGCTCAGGAACGATTCCCAGGCGACCGGTGTTCTCTACTCCAGTGCACCAACCTACTTCTGTGGGCAGACACTAACATTCAGGCAAGTAGAGGCTGGCATCTATATGGGGCGGTACTTAGTAAATATATATATTTTTTACTATATTTAGTCTTCTTCTGAAATAGGGGGCACTAAAAATTTAGAGGTTTGTTGGTTCTGGGTTTATTGGGAATTTTCTTTAGGATGCTAAATGGAAAATTAGCGATCTGGTGGTAAAATCAGTATGAGTGCCAACTGTTATTCATCGGTTTTAAAAAGGAAACACAGTAATAGCATTACAAATGGGGAAGTTGAGGCATGTTCTGTTCCAAGTTTTGTATATCCCTTCTGTTTGTGGTTTGAAAAAGACTAGTGGTGTAAGCTTGTTGTCTCTGGTTGTGCCCTTCCTTCAGAATCGGGTTATTTGGTCTCCACCGGCTCTCTGTTTTAGCTTCTGAAGCCCTTTGCTTTCGTGTATTTTAGTTTCTTCATTTTCATGTCATCTCATTGTGAATCTCCAAGTCACCTTTCCAAATAAGTTCTCTGAAAAATTGAAAATTTATTGAGAGAAGGGGAGGTTTGCTTGATTTTTATTTCTACATTTTTGTTTTGGGGTTTGTTTTGCTGTTTTGCTGTGTTTCAGTCCAGCAAGGCAAATACTTCTGTCAGTTTCAGGTCCTAAAAGGGTGAGGTTTCATTTTACAAATATGGCCCCATATTAGCTATATCATGTACCCTCTATCTTCCATGGACACGGCTCTCTGTTCCTTGTGATACAAGATAGGGTGGTGGCATTTGAAGATTTTTTTTAAACCACCAACTTCTTCTCTAGCCAACTTTTTTGAATTATTAACAAGTATCAAAATGTTCCGTTTTGTTGATGCCGCTCCCCAATCATATAATGGTGTTTATAAGTATAAAGGTTTGGCCTGTGTTTAAAGTAATAGTAGCTAGAATGGAGAGCTATCTGTAGACCTACTCCAAGAAATGATAGTAGCACTGAAACTTAACAAACCTTAAATGGATGACAAAGAAAATGCTGGTCAAGAAAAATATAGCAGCAGTGGAAAGAAGCGTTGGTGTTCCTTTGCAGTCCTGCAGTGTCTACAAGGGGCGGAGAACCTGCGGCTTGGAGGCCACGTGTGGCCCTTTGAATCCAAACTTCACAGAACAAATTCCTTTAATAAAAGGGTTTGTTCTATAAAACTTGGACTCAGTCAAAGGGCCACACCCAAGGACCTAGAGGGCCACAGGTTCCCCACCCCTAGTCTGGATCAATTCAGCCAGAAATACTGATGCATATTATCCTGAGGGTAATACTGGGATAAAACTATAAAAGTGTCAGTAAATGAGCAGGACCGTAAAATCAGTTGTGTATCACTGAGCCGGGCGGTTTACCCTGAGACTGCATCTGGTTGCACAGAAGTTGAACTTGGCCCAGATTCTAGGCCTTGGCCCTCTTTGTCCTAGTGTCCAGAGTAAAGCTAGTCTCAAAAGTCACCACAGACTCAGAACTAAAGCTCTGTGACAAGTAAGAAGCCTTCAACTCCTCCTAAAGTAAGTCCTCAATCAAGACAAGGCCTCATTTAGGCTGCAAAGATGCTACAGTTTCCACTCAGTCTGACGGTACTGTTTCTTTCCAGAACAAATTTGTCTTTAAGCTTCCTATGAGGAAAGCATGTTGATTCTATCCTGAACAAGGGGAAAGAGCTACCAGTGTTACCCTCTGAAGGGAGCCTTATAAAAAGGGGGTTATCATTCTCAAAGCCAGTTGTTACATGTCAAAATAAATCCCTCTTGGGTATAAAAGAAAGTTAAACACCATACAAAAGTATGTCCTCAGGAGCTGCAGCTGACTTATGTCTACAGCCATGCTTGCTTCAACTTTCAGTACCGAATTCAGAGAGAAATCTGAAACTTTTGAGAAGATACACTCCAAGAAAATGCCTATCAGTAGTAGAAATCTCTACTAACTAAATATCCTATGGAGGAGAAATGCTCTTTTGTCACCCACCCAGATAAAGACAATGAAAGGAAATCTCATCTCTCCTTTGTCTGCTTAGCCTAAGCTGGAATTATCAAAAGAAAAACCAGTTGTGTCTTACGAGGAAGTATAACTATTGCAGAAGATGGGTAAAGATTGTTCACTGATTAAGTTGTGGGGAAAAAATTTTTTTTCTGAATCTCTGAACTTAATTTTAAAAAGAATGTCCAGAGAAAGGGGTGCTTAAAACATTGAAAAATCTAATTGAAAACATTGCAGATGCCAGAAAATTGTTAATTGTTGTATAAGCCTTTCATGCCTTGTACCACTTACAAACCTTATAGAAAATATCATTCCAATATATGAGAATGTCATCTGGGATCTGGACAAGTGACCTCCTCGAGGCTGGATCTGCTGGAAAGAGAAGAGCTTTTGTTGCTGGCACCTGCTAATACCTGGCACCTGCTGCTTGTGGGTTCAGGGTCGGGATCTGGTCTTCTTGTTCCATAAATGAGGATGTGGAGACCCACAGTGGTTAAGTGACTTTCTCAAGTGGCAGAGCTGAGATTTGAACTTGAGAGCCCTTGTTCTGAATCCAGCACTCTTGTCTTTCCTTTTCCCATGCTGCCCATTGCCGGTGCTCTGTGCCCAAACCTCCAACCTTTCCTTGTCCTAACACAGCTTAGACCCCTTTACCTCCCTGTAGCCTCGCTCTTGCCCTTTGTTCCTCTGCATTGATGCTTCAGTGTGACAGTTTTGTGTTCTCCAGCACATTTGGTCTTATTTTAATGAATAATTTGATTATTTTAAAAAATGCAGAAGTCCCTTTCCACTTTGTGTTCTAGAATGCATCCTTCTGCTTCCAACATAATTTCTGCTTCTAGTTCTGTTTTTGACAGTGTGTGATTGGACAGATTCGGTTAGTTGATAGAGATTTTCCTAGAGAATTTATGCTATTCTGGAATGTCTGGTCTAAGAGTTGATGCTCATGTTTTCTTTAAAGACCTTAGGACGAGATGTGTTTTGGAGAAGTTGGGTTTGGTGCGGTGCTTGCAGTTACCACGGGAGAAAGATGTAAGATGTAATATTGTCATTGTAAGATGTCAGTGTTCGTTACTCTGATGAGGAAGGAAGGGCTGGGGAAATATGCCAGAGCTGAACAAATTGAGCCCGTGGTGGAAGAGGAGGAGAGCGCTATAGTCCCATCCTCTCGTTTTACATGGGAAGGGAAAGGCTCCGCTAACTACAACAACTTCTCTTTGTTGGACATAGTTAAATTGATTGTGCTTGCTACGTGGTCGGGTGTAGCTTCAGTACTCGCTACTGACTCGTCTCTACAAGGCCCTAATTCAAGAAGAAGGGCTACCAGAGAGTACTGTAAAGTTGGCAGAAATCTGTACATGTGTCACCTCGCCTGGTCCTCACAGCAACCTCTCAGTCAAGTGCTGTAATGATCCCTGTTTTACATCCTTTTACCAAGTAGAAGTAAAGGCTACTTTTTCCTCAGTGTGTTTCTAGTCTGATAAGGCAGTGAGCCCTGAATACTGCTTTGATGCAGTTAGAAGGAAATAAAGGCTTAGGAGTGGTCATACAGACAGGAGTGAAAGGTTGGGGAATGAGAGGGTCTAGTTTGTCAAAAACAGGTAAAGTTTTGTGGAGGACATGACTCCTGAATTGAGCCTTGAAAGGAAGAAGGAGTTTTATATGCAAAATTGTAAAGAAAATACATTCTAACCATGAGGGTCAGCCTGTACAAAGACACAGAGGAGGTTAGGAAATGACAAGCAATCTTGTTTGATTGAAATGTAGAATGTATTCAGAGGAGTTGTGTGAAATCCTGATGTGGAAGAATGGTGCCCCCTGTGGTGATGGGCCTTGAATGCTAGAACAAGGGATTTGTAGCTTACCCTCCAGGGGCCACGATGCCCCTAAAGGTTTCTTTTTTTGTTTGTTTGTTTTTGTTTTTTGTTTTTGCTTTTTGGAGGGCAGTTGGGGTTAAGTCACTTGCCCAAGGTCACACGGCTAGTTTTTGTGTTAAGTGTCTGAGGCCGGATTTGAACTCAGGTACTCCTGACTCCAGGGCCGGTGCTCTATTCACTGCGCCACCTAGCCGCCCTGCCACTAAAGGTTTCTGAGCAGTTGAGTGTCTTAATTAATCAGCTACGTACATTAGCCGGAGCTTGGTGGCATGCTATGAAGGGTGAATTGCACTCAGCAGAGACTACAGAATCAGTGAGGTCAGCTAGAAGCCTGGCATAGGAAGCCAGAGAAGATGTAATGAAGGCAAGAGTAGAGGGGCTGGAAAGGAAGATGAATGCAAGCAATAGGACAGAAGTCTGAGAAGACAGAACTTGTCAGATGTTTGGGAGTGAGGGTGAATGCAGTCACAAGCTGGTGGCAGGGTTTTGAGCTTATTGGCCAGGAGAACAGCAGGGATAGTGACAGAAGTCGGGAAATTGAGCCGGGGGAGAGGGGCACAGGTTTAGCTGGAAGCATGAGCACAGCACCGAATGGGTCTGGCAGGTAATTTGAAATCTGAGTGATCTCTGGGGATGTTAGGGGTGGAAATGTAGCTTTTGGTAATCCTCTCTGTGGAGCAGATTCTGAGAGTCATAGGGAAATCCAGATAGGATTCTAAGGAAGAGAAGAGAGATAAGAGAAGGGGGCAGAAGAATTGGAGTCTCACAGCCTTCAGGATGCTTGAAGGGCCCTGCCATTCCTCTTCCCCACCCCCTCTGGAATTCCCCTGACAGCCCTTCTAGCCTTAGTTTTTAAAAGGTGAACCAACTGTCTCAAAAGACCAGTCCATTCAAGCCTGTTTTACTTAAGATTACTCAGTCAATTTTGTCTTAACAGTGAAGACTTCAAAATCTTGGCCCTGCTTCCATATTTTGAGATAGAATACACTCTCTTGGAAGGATGTAGCTTAGGATGTAGCTTAGCTGGGGTTTTGTATTTTGAACATGAATTTCCTCATAGAGATGCAGTATAGTTCAGGTTTTTTTCTTATCTGTGGTTACAAAAGAGGGCAGTATCAAAGAGTTTTTGTTCTTTAGGTTTCTTAAATCCATTATCTATTTATTTTAAGTGTTCTTTTCTTTTTAAATTTTGAGTCCCAGATTCCCTCCCACCCCTCCCCCAAACAACATATCATCTATGCATGTGAAATCATGCAAAACATACCTTCTTATTAGCCCCCTCACAAAAGGAAGAAAGCAAGGAAGAGAACATTCTGCTTCATTCTGGACTCCTGGGTGTGGACCATATTCTCTTATCGTGAGTCCTTTGGGATGGTCCTAGATCACTGGACTGCCCCGAGTAGCCCTGTCTCCCTGTTGTTCATCACTACCACATTGCTGTTCATGTGCACAGTGATCTCCCAGCTCTTCTCACTTGGCTTCGCATCAGTTCATAAAGGTCTTGCCGTGGTTTTGGTGTTTTTTTCCAAAACTGCCGCCCTCGTTGTTTCTTATATCCCAATAAGTGCGACATCACAACCGCACGGCACACCCTGTTCAGCTGTTCTCCATTTGATGGGCAGCTCTTCCATTTCCAGCTCTTTGCCCTCACAAAAAGAGCTGCTGTAAATACCCTTGCAAACACAGATCCCTTTCCTGTTTCTCTGATCTCTTGGTGTATAGACCCAGCAGTGGCATTGCTGCATCGGGCCCCACACTGTTCTCCAGAAGGGTTGGACTAGTTTACTTCCTCTATCAACAATTCATTAACATGCCTATTTTCCATCATCTCCTTCAGCATTTGTCATTCCTGATAGGTGGGGGGTAGTACCTCAAAATTGTGTTAATTTGCATTTTTCTAATCAATAGTGATTTAGGGCATTTTTTCTTATGACTCTAGATAGCTTTGAAACTGTGTATTAGGGGCAGCCAGATGGTACAGTGAATAGAGCACCGGCCCTGGAAACAGGATGACCTGAATTCAAATCCGGCCTCAGACACTTAACACAAAACTATGTGACCTTGGGCAAGTCGCTTAACCTCAGTTGCCCTGCCTTCCCCCCTGCGAAAAAAAAAAAAAGAAAGAAACTGCATGTTCAGACCATTTTTCAATTTGGGAATGACTTATTTTTTATGTATTTGACTCAGTTCCTTGTATATTTGAGAAATGAGGCCTTTATCACAGAAACTTACTGTATAATTTTTTGGTATTACTTCATTGTCTGTGGTACCTTTTAGCAAAATGTTGTTTCCCTGATTGTTTCTTTCAAATGGGTTTAATTTTGCTTTTGCTTTTTCTGGGATCGTGATTGCTGCCCCTATGCTCCTTACTTGGGCCGAAGCATGATGCCCCACCCTTCCTTTCAACTATGTTCGTCTTTCTGTTCCAGATGCGCCTCTTGAACACAAGGCATTGTTGGTTTCTAGTGTCTTCGTCTGTGTTCTGAGTTAGCCCCCCCCCCCTTCACATTTGCAGCTGTGATGACCCCCTTGGCACTTCCTGTGTCCCATTTTACTGTTCATCCTTTTCTTTCTCTTTTTACCCTCTAACATCCGTTTTGCTTCTGACCGCCGCCTCTCCTGGGCCACCCTCCCTGTATCTCTTGTCTTCATCCACATGTGTCTCCCTGTTGGGTAGGATAGATTTCCACACCCCCGCTGAGCATTGAGACGTGCTCCTTCTCTGAACCATTTCCAGTCAGAGTGAGCTCGAAGCGTTTCTCGCTTCTTTTCTTCCCTAATTTTCCCTCTAGTATGAAAACTTCCTTGCATACCTCCTTTACGTGAGAAAATTTGCCCCATTCTACCTCTCCTTTCCTTCTTCACTCCTTTTTTTCCCCCCTCCATTCTTTTCTGGACATCATCCCACCATAATCATCTTATACCCAAACACTCTGTCTATATAGGCTCCTTCTAACTGCCTTAATAGTGATAAGGAGCTTAGGAGTTACATGTATCATCTTCTTATATAGGAATGTGAACAGTTTAACTCCATTGAGTTCCTTATACTTTTTCACATTTACCTTCTTTATACTTCTCTTGAGTCTTATGTTTGAATGTCAGAGTTTCTGTTCTGGGGCAGCTAGGTGGTGCAGTGAACAGAGCACTGGCCCTGGAGTCAGGAGGACCTGAGTTAAATGGGACCTCAGACAAAGTTTTAAAAAAGTTTCTGTTATACTCTGATCTTTTAATCAGAAATGCTGTGGCATAGTGAATAGAGCACTGGCCCTGGAGTCAGGAGGACCTGGGTTCAAATCCGGCCTCAGACACTTAACACAAAAACTAGCCATGTGACATTGGGCAAGTGACTTAACCCCAACTGCCCTCCAAAAAAAAAAAAAAAAAAAACAAAGAAATGCTTAGACGTCTTCTCTTTCATTAAAAATTCATTTTTCCCCCTGAAGGATTATACTCAGTTTTGCTGGGTAGGTTCAGACAAAGAGATTTTAACCCAATGAAAACAAAACCCAATTGATTTAAGCCAATTCCTTTACAAAATGGACTCACTTTAGAATCCTCTCCTGTTTTTGTTTGTTTAGTTTCAATAAGGGGAGAGGACAGTGGGCATGTGCCACAGAATTCCTCTATGTGATTATTTGGTCAGCTCATCCGGACGCTCCTCAGTCTTCAGATTTCTCTGCTTCCCCCTTATAATAGGGCAGTGTGGTATAGTATAGACAGAATTAGGAATAATGGGAAAAAAACCATAAGAGGTGCAGTCAGAAGACCCAGCTTAACACTCCACTCCTGCTTTTCGTCTTATGTGACGCTGAGCACGGTCTGTCAGCATGTCTCTGTTAAATGCCTGTGATAGGCAGTGAGGTATAAAGACAGAAATTAGGTGGTTCCTGCTCTCATTCTGTTCATAAAGATGACACCCAGAATACAAAAGAAAGAAGGCAGTTTAGAGAGGAAAGGCCCTTGCATTTGGGGGAGAGGTGGCCCAGGCCGCGTCTTAGATAGTGAAGTGAGAGGTTACGTGAATCAGAGGCGAGGAGGGAGCAAATTCCAGGCATCAGGACTGCCTGTGCAAAGGCACGGAGATATTCAGATGAATAATTAGGAAGAGTATAGGTAATAAACCCAGGGTATTCCATGAAAACCCATGACCATCAACTGCTTCTCAGGTTACAACTTTTGTATGTCTTATAATCTGAGTAAACTAGCAGAATTTATGAAGTTTTACTAAAGCTGCCTGATAACAAAAGTAGAAAAGACCAATTTCCAAAGAACAGTCCTGTTGCTGGAAACATATCACTTCTTTGTGAAAAGGCATGGTAGGGGAGGGGCCTACCTTCAAGCCCCAGCTGTACTGTTCTTTACCTTTGGAAAAATCATTTTACCTTTTGAGGTCTCAGTTGTCTTTCTCTATAAAATGAAGGAGTTGAAATGAGTCATCTGTAAGTTGAAATAGGGTGTTCTCTCCCAGTCCTAAATTCTATAGGTCAGAATTCATTTTAACTATTCACTTAGTGACTCGCTAGTTCCAAAGAAATCTTAAGACATTTTTAATTAAGCCCCTTAATGCATCTGGATATTCATTCTCTGTAACTGTTTACTTATAAATATATACATAAAACTTGAAGCAGTAAATAAATCTAGTCAGAACTTAATATATGGTGTTTGTGGTTAAAGCTCACAGAGGCTTACTTGTCTAAAAATTTTCATGGTGAAAGAGATTATAGATTCAGACCATGAAGTCCATGAAATTTTTTTTTCTTTACAACATATCTTAAATGCCTCCTTTTATTATGGGTGAAGTTCCCCAGAGGATTAGAAAAGTTAAAAGCATGGGATTAATTTAACCCTAAAATGTTTTCCCTAAGCAGTGGTTCTCAACCTTCCTAATGCTATAACCCTTTAATACAGTTCCTCATGTTGTGGTGACCCCCCCAACCATAAAATTATTTTCGTTGCTACTTCATAACTATAATTTTGCTCCTATTATGAATTGTAATGTAAATATCTGATATGCAGGATGCATTTAAGTTGAACATAACCCACAGGTTGAGAACCGCTGCCCTAAAACATCCCCAAATGGTTTAAACATTACTGGAGTTGTTTAGAAAGGTATTTGTTGGTAATTTGGGGAGGAGTTTGGATGGGGATAGAGACAGTATTGACTTCACAGACTCACACACTGCATTGGAAGGTCTAGAGGCCACGCAGTCGAACTGGAAACCTGAATGTGCCTTTGACGCTGTACCTGACGTCTCCAGCGTGCTTGACACCTACACCCTATCTATATCCAACTTTTGCTTGAAGACTTCACAGCAAGGACACATGATACCTCTTAAAGTAGTTCATTTCACTTTAGTACAGCAGTACAAAGGTTTCCTTAAATCAGCCTACATTTGCTTTTGTTCCTTTTACTCCTTGCTCCTAGTTTTGCCTTCTTGGGCCAATCAGAACAAGTTTAATCCACTTTTAATATTCTAGCACTTCAGACACTTGAGTACAGCTACCCTGTTGCCCCTTCCATCCTCTTCTTCGGTTCCTTCTGGTGGTCCTCATATCACATGATCTTGTCACCATCTTCATTACTCTCTTTAATGTTTTCAATATGGCCCCTACAGGATGGCCCTGTTTCCAGTGTGGGCCCTACAACAATATTCCATTTGTGGTCCGGCCATGGTAGAACCCAATGGTAGAACCTGTGGCCTTCATAATCTTAACATTCCATGAATGCTTTTGGCTGCCACATCATACTGCTGATTCATGTTGAGCTTGTGGCCCATTAAAACCTGCATATCTTTCTCGTGTGAACTATATATAGCAATGCCCCATCTTATACAAGTAAAGTTGGTTCTTTTCTTTAACCTGTTGCAAAGACATTTATCTTTATTAAATTTCATCATTTAAGACAGTCAAACATTCTAGCCTGTCAGGATGATTTTGTGTCTTGATTGTGTTATCCAGCACGCTTTCTGTTTCTGTTGACTTTGTGGCATCAGCAAAGTTTCTGTCTATCCAAGTCATTGCTACATTTTTTATTTATCTTATTTTATTTATTTACATTTTATCCAAGTCATTGCTACAAATTTTAAATGAAGTACCTAGGGATAGTTCTCTGGAAACGTTTGCCAAGTTGGTATCAAAAAACTGATGATTGCATTTCAGTTCTCACCCATCAACCAGCTGAAACCTGCTTAACTGGTATTATCCTTAGTCCATCTCTGTCCATCTATTTCACAAGAATAGAATGAGAGAATGGTAAATGCTTTGCCAAAACTTGGGTAAATTGTTTAGCATTCTCCTAATTTACATTATAAGTTATTATATTAGTTTAGTATTAGTTTATTAAGCTGTTAGTTTAGAAAGCCTGTCAAAAAAGGACATAAAATTGGGGTGGTTTGATCTTTTCTCAGGGAAGCCATACTGGCTATTTTGTCTAGATGTTCACTAACTGTTGCTTTAATAATTTTAGAATTCTATCAAGAAATAAAGTCAAGTTCACTAACTTAAAGTTTACTCAGCCCACTCTTACCTTTTTTGAAAGTTGGGATGATACTGGCCCTTCTTCAGTCCTTTCTCCACCATCTTTGGAAGTTCATTGACTAGCTCAGTGGTGATATCCCCCAGTTCTCTGACTTCCGTGGGATGTAGTTTGGGCAGACCAGAAAGGGGAATTCGAAGGCAGTTGGGTGCTCTTATGAGCTTACTAGTTATTTTGGGTTTCAGCTTCCAACACACCATTTTCCCACTGTCCTTTGCATCCAAAGATTATTCATCCTCCTTACGTTGAGCAGCCCTGCCGAATGTGACATACCACCACATGTTATCATCACTCCATCCACCCCATGCAACGACCCTGTTTTTTTGTTTTT
Organism: Pseudocheirus occidentalis; assembly: GCA_028646575.1. Taxonomy (NCBI): domain Eukaryota; kingdom Metazoa; phylum Chordata; class Mammalia; order Diprotodontia; family Pseudocheiridae; genus Pseudocheirus; species Pseudocheirus occidentalis. The sequence goes on from CM053593.1 coordinate 361,090,707, forward strand.
GTTTTTTTGGTTTATGTATTTATTTATTTGGACCTGTTTCTTTTATCTTCCATTCTCCATATTTACTTCAAGGACCCATAATTTTGACTAAATATTTTTAACTGATTTTGTGAATATTAATATAGATTAAAAATCTACAATTCAGCAGGTATTTATTTAAGCATCTGTTGGGTACAAAGCTCTAAGTTAGTTTCTGGGAATACAGTGGCCAAAATAAAAATGCCCTCGTTTTCTGAAGCAAAGACTGCTCCTGGAGGGTGACATCATGTATACATATGCTTCAGTACAAGATAACCGTGTAATTTGGGTGAGGCGTGGGGAAGGAGAACGCTTAGCAATTGCAGGAGTTAGAAAAGACCTCTTATGGGAGACCCTGGAGCTGAGCCAGGTGGACAGGGAGCGTGTCCAAGAGACAGAAAAGGTTCTTTCAGCATAACACGGCTCCCTGGGGAAGCCCATGATGGGGAGATGCAGAGCCAGCAGCACAGTCTGCACAGTCACTGCCACCAGGCACATGGAGCGGCCATTCAGAGGGAGCCGTTGTCTCTGCAGTGACTGGAGAGCCTCATTTCTGGCCTCTTTAGTGGTCTCCAGGCTTCCCCTTTCCTCCTCTATCCTCATACACCTACCAAACTGGTATTCCTAATACCTTCCTTTCCTTTGGCGAGCCATTCATTGGACACCCCCGGTTCTTTTTGGTTTCCTGCCCAGCTGGCCTTGGACAGTAAAACAACTGTCACACTCCTTGGTGATTAGCACTTGAGAAACCTGGGTGCACAGCTCTGTCCTTCCTCAGCCTGGCAAGGAGAGCAGCAGAACTTTGTCCGGCCTTTTCTGTGTCCTGTGTAACTTCCCACAAAGCAGGAACTTGTTTTCAGAAAACTTGTTCATGTATCATTGTAGTTTGAGACAGGGCTGCTGTTCTGTTTTATGTGAGATAGAGGTGAGTTGAAAAGCAGTGAAAACATGGATTTTTCCTTGTATCTGACTACTATTTGAGTGACTTCATCCAGAGTTTTCTTGGCAAACACACTGGAGCAATTTGCCATTTCCTTCTGCATCTCTTGTTACAGGTGAGGAAACTGAGGCACACAGGACTAAGTGACTTGCCCAGGGTCACACAGCTAGTAAGTGTCTGAAGTCACTTTTGAGCTCAGAAACATGAGTCTTCCAAACTCCAGGCCTGACACTCCTATCGACTGCGCCACCTAGCTGCTCATATACTGAATAAAAATTAGGAGAATTCACTGTTAAAGATAGAGCAGAATGTATGACCAGATGAGGAGTAGATGAGATAATTGTAGAGAAAATAATCAACCTCAGTCATATGAAATTTTAAAGTTTTTGTGTAAATAGGATAAAATGAGCTAGAACTGAAAGTATTCAGTTATAGTATTTCTTTCCCCAGTTACTTTCTCTAGTAAAAAAATATATATATATATATAAAATATAAAATGTATAAGTAATTAACACAGATATATACACAATTAGGAGTATTAGACAAATGAGCAAAGGACATTAAAATAAATATTAAGATAAATATTCCTTGAAAAATGTTCAGAATTACTAATTAGAGTAATACAAATGATAGCAACTGAGGCATTACCTCACATCCGTTGAGTTAGAAAAGCTGGGAAACCACATTATCAGAGAAGCAGTGGGAAGACAGTTCATTGGCAGCAGACTGAATTGGTTCAGCGTTTCAGGCGGACAATTTAGATTTACATAAGAAAAATCACTGAATTGTGTGCATCTTTTGACTTAGAGATCTCATTTTTAGAATAATATCCAAAGGAAGTTGTGGACGACAAGAAAAGCTCCCTGAGAATAAAAATCTGGACAGCAGCATTATTCCTAACAAAGAACTGGAAACAAAGTTATGTGCCCAAACGTTAGGGGAATGGCATTGATTTTTTTTTTGGAGGGGTGAAGGTAAGGCAATTGGGGTTAAGTGACTTGCCCAGGGTCACACGTCTAGTTTTTGTGTTAAGTGTCTGAGACTAGACTTGAACTCGGGTCCTCCTGACTCCAGGGCCGGTGCTCTCACCGTGCCATCTCGCTGCCCCCAGAGAATGGCATTGATGAAGGGCTTGGGAGTTGGGAAAATGCCTTACCTACATTATTTCATTTGATATGGAGAAGATTTACAAGTCATAGAATGTTGTGGTATTAAAAAGGGCAAATGTGAAGAATTGTCTAAAGACATTTGGGCGATGTTTTATCGCATGATACAGGTGAAGGACAAGCCCAGGAAGGACGGCCTACCGAAGGGATGCACGGGGTGATGAGGGTCAAACAGAGAGGCGTGAGACTGGTCCTGTGTCATGGCCACGTGTTAGCGCCGTTTTGCTGGACACTTCTTAGGGAACGTAATAATAAAAATAACCACAGCCAGCATTTTTCTAATGCAGGGGTGAGCAATCTGTAGCTTTGGTGCCACAGCCACAGGGCTGCACTTGAGGACCTAAAGGGCCACACGTTGCTGCAAGGCCACAGGTTCCTCACCCCTAATCTAGAACATAGTTCTCAAAGTTCTTATGATCTTTGTAAAGTGTGTTTCGGAACTTCTGTATCTCTTGTGAAAACAGTATGGAATTGATTTTAGAAACATTAGCTTTTTACTTTTAAAAAATTATACTTTTTGGAAATTCATGCAAATTCAAATAAAGCAAGATTGAGTAAAATGCTACTATCTTCATACTAACACATTTAAAGGTAATTAGGACATTCTGGTTTCAGATTATCCTGTAGACATGTTTCTGTTCAAAGAGAGGCAATTCTCAAATAAACATACTAGGTATTGATGATTTTGTACGTGCTTGTGGCTAAAGAACTTTCTCCCTATGGGTTTATCACTACTTTGAGGTTTTTTTTGGCAAATTTTGTTGCGTTTTGTTATTAATGTTTGGTTTTATAATTCTGCTTGAGAATGCTAGATTCCTTCTAATATCCTCAGACATCTAATATAGAAACAATGTTCCCATAATATCTTAATTAAACTGTTGACTGGGGTGAAGAATACCATCTCCAAAACTTGATTTGATTCTTTTTTTTTTTTTTTTTGGGACAAGGAAAGGCAAGGCAATGGGGATCAAGTGACTTGCCCAAGGTCACACAGCTAGTAACTGTGTCAAGTGTCTGAGGCTGGATTTGAACTCAGGTCCTCCTGACTTCAGAGCCGGTGTTCCATTCACTGCGCCACCTAGCTACCTCTTGATTTGATTCTTAGATTACACTCGTCTCTCATTATCTGTTACTCTAGGAAGAACTTTGGATGGTAAAGGTTCTGTTAACAAACCCTCCTCAGGATAACCTACAGCTTGATGTGAGTCTTTCAGCTCCCAAGTAAAGATGTGCTTTCCCAGAATGTGAGGGAATGATCCTGGGGACTGAAATGCTACTTCACTCTTAAGCCCGCTGTCAGGAGGCCAAGGGATAGAAAGTGTGGGAGTCCCTCTGGCCCTAGCACGCAGAGGGAGACGGACCTGCTCCATTGTGGGGAGTCAGCAGACACATTTCTGGCCCAAGTGCTTCATGGCACCTGATAGGTAAAGTCTGGATGTGGTGAAAACCAGCACTTGCATCACTGTCATATGTTTGGAACAGAATGTGAAGATAGAAGTTTGTGACCTTCAGAAAGTCCCAGTGGGATTGCTGTGCAGATTTTAGAATAAGCGCCCATTGGGTTACCGGATTGTGGGTTGTTGGGTTTTTTTCTAATTAACTTTTACCCTCCTCATACAGAGTTGAAACTGTGGGCCAGCCGGATAGGCGAGACAGCATAGGAGTTTGTGTAGAAAAACAGAATGGCTATGACTCTCTGCAGCGAGATCAAGCAGTGTGTGTTGGTACAAATGGTAAGAAATAACTTTAAGTTTCTGCAATATCAATAAGATATTCTAATGCAAGAATAAGAGATACTAAGAATAAGAGTCTATTAAGAGATAAGGCCTGTCTTTAAGAAAAAGAAGGAAAAAAAGAAATAAGTTCTTCCTGATCTCCATCTATGTATACATACATGCTTGTGTGCATGTTACTATGAGAAGAGACACTACAGTTTTTCTTATGTCCAGCTTTACATATATGATCTTGTAATCTTAACTTTACAAATAAGGGCAATGGGATAGCTTGGCTAATGTCACACTTCTAGTTCATGGCTGATCCAAGACTAACCCAAGTTAGGAAATAAATGCGATAAAATGGGCATTGGAGGCTGGATGTCTGAATTCACATCTTCACTCCAGTGCTTAACTAGCTCTGTGATGTTGGGGCCTCCAGTTCTCTCAGTCTGTAAAATAAGGGGAGCAGACCTAAGTCAGGGGTTCTTACTCAGGGTCTGTGAACGAGTTTGGTTTTTTTAAAAGAACTATTTCAGTGCGATTCCTTTCTTTTGTGATGCTACGTGTTTTGTGCATTTAAAACATTCTGAGCAGGGGATGGGTGGGCTCCTTTTGCCTCTCCAGAATGCTGAGATCTACCACACTGAAAAGGTTATGAATTCTTGATCTAGACTCTCTTTAAGGCCCTTCCTGATTACTGGTCCATTGTTTGACCTACAATCGTTGCACAGATCACTTTTAGAAGAGTTGATGTTTTGGATAAGACAAGCTACGTCTTTGTACTGGCAGTGAACCATTTATTCATGATCTATGAAAGACTGACATCCTAAACTGTTTAAGGAACAGAATTTGTTCATATAATTTTTGTTCTTAATTTAGCCAGAATAAAAACTTGGTTGGTCATAGAACCATGTTTGAGTGGTTTCTATGGGAGAGCTTGCCTTTGTTCAGCTCCGTTGTACACATGTACTGACACTCTTTCTTATCATTCCAGGTGCCGTGTTTGTAAATGGCAAGGAGATGACAAATCAGCTGCCAGCAGTTACTTCTGGGTCCACTGTCACGTTTGACATGGAAGCAGTGACCCTGGTTACCACTGATAATAATGATGTTGGAAACTTTAAGCTGAGAGTAACCATTAGCTCTAATAATAGGGAAGTGGTTTTTGACTGGTTACTCGATCACTCATATGTTTCTCTTTACTTTGGATGTTCATTTTTTTATCCTGGTTGGAAAGTATTAGTCTTTTAGTCTTCTAATTAATTAGCATTAGGTTGAAGGTTTTTAGCAGAGATATCCTCAGCCAAGTTTAACTGAGTGACAAAGCCAGACTCATCTCTCAGATAGGCAGTTTAGAAATTGATTGTGTTCCTAACAGGATTCATTTAAAAATAGATTTTTTTTTGGAGAAAAGCATAATGCAGTCAAGTTTATTTCCAGGTATGTGGTAAGCAAACCCATTATGATAAAATTTCAATGGATTTCTCAGAATAAAATGTAGAGGTGGAGTGGGTGGGAAAGGAGTTTTTACATAGCCTGCCCTGAAACCTTTCACTGCTTATTAACTTGGGTTATTATAATGGAAGAACTACATTTGCATGTCCTTACAATTAAATCTGCATATTTTAAGACCAAAGTTTTATAAAACGTTTTCTGATATGATGCAGTTGTATATTAACAGAGATAGATGGAATGTTTAAGTTCTACATTGTCTATTATGGTTCTTATAAATTGCAAATGTGGAACATTCCAATTTTCTTTTCTTTTTTTTTTTTTTTTTACAATGTCTGCCTTCTCTTTCTATATAATTTTAATTTATAACCAAAAAAAAAAAAAAGATCCAGCTAGAAGTCAAGGTCCTGTTTGCTCTTTCATTAGATTAGCCCTTCTTCACCACTGTGCCTTATATGTTCAGGGATTTTAAGAACAGTATTTAATTTTTGCATTTGACTTCCTGTATTTTTTTTTGTGCCTGAAGCAAAAAAGCCTGTAATAATCTAACCAAAGTCTTTTCTTTTGCTCAAACTTTGTAGTGAAGTTTGACATATTCTAGAGCAGCAGTGGGGAACCTATGGCCTTGAGACCATACTTGAGACAAAGGGCCACACTTGAGGATCTAGAGAGCCATGTGTGGCCTCCAGGCTGCAGATTCCCCAGCCCTGCTCTAGAGATGCTCACAGGGTATAACTCCGTACAGAAGTTCGTACAGTGTTAGCCACATTACACATATTGGTGTACATGTGTGCATGTGTATATATGGCACACAATCTCTAGTTTTATCAGCTTGTTTGTCCTTTGAGGACTGACCAAACATGAGATAATACTTGATTTTTTGAGATAACTTTACTTTTGTGTAAAATATTTATTTTAAGGCCCTACTATGTTAAAATAATGGTCTTAACTAGCTATACCAACTTACAAAAAATTTTAATGTGAATTTTTTTTATCGGTAGGAATGTTTGAAAAAACAAAGTTTGATATTTTTGTAAAATAATTTATTTTGGGATTCAGTTCTGTATTTGACAATCGTGACATTGTCCCTTTGATTTTTTATATATTAGCAGTCTTTCATTTTGGTTTGTGATATAGTTAAAAGAATGTGGCAGGTGAAATGTGGCCAATGTAAGTGCCCTATCTATTCGTGCTGAACTGAATAAAATAAAGTACAAAACACATGTGCATCTTTTTTTTTTTTGCAGGAGACTTAGTAAACCAAGTTTTGTACCATTTAAGCAAAAGCATAACAAGACCCATTCTTTAAATGAAATTTAAGGGGGTTTTTTTTTGATGGGGGCAATTTTTGGTGGGATAGGTGTCCTTAAGTATGTATTTAAAACTTATTATAACAGAAGGAAAATGCCCAAGTTCATTTTCAGTAAGATTCATGTCTTATTTCAGGCATTTAATAAATATTGACTTACTCTTATATTTAAGTAAACTGTGCTTCTATAGTAGGGCCTTAACCCAGACTGATTGGAAGTCAAAAAAAACAATCCAAATACTAATTTTTACTCAAATGATGAACCAGTGTTACTTGAAACAGTACTGCTAATCAATCAGTTTGAAATGATAACTAAACTTAAGAAATCTAGTATAAACAGGTCTGCCAGACAAAACTGTGCTTCATACATTCCGAAAGGCCTTACTAAGGAACTCATTGTGACTCTGGCAACACAGCTCATTCTTGAGCTTATTTTAAGCTCTGTTAAGGAAAATTCAGAGACAAATCCAATGTTGGGTTTCTCAGATGCCTCACCAACAAGGAAAAGAAAAAACCCCAGCGTAAACAAAGACAAACTAATATTTTAAACAGGCAAAGGAAAGTGTCAAGACAAAGATCCTAATTGCAACAATCTTAGCATTACTGATATCCTGAAGAACCTTGAGGCCATACTGAAGGAGATAGTTGTTGTTTTTTGGTTTTTTTTTAAATTCAGGAATTGTCAAAACTGGTGGAACAGAAATTCTGACTCTTCGGGACCTAAACAAGGAAAGCACCAAGATACCTGCTCCTAAACTCACTGATGAATGCCGCAGGGTGGCCTGGGTTCACTAAATTTGTCTCTGGAGTTTACTGTGTTCTCACTGTCACCCAGCAGTCTTTTTTTTCTTCTCCAGTTGATTATCCTACTTCCTACAGCAGTTGTTCCAAATTAACTTTTCCTTTTTGCCAGCAGAGGATTCCACTTCCTTGCTTACTGAGAAAATAAGAGGCCATTGGACCAGAGTTCACTCTTCTTCCCTGTTCCTTTTCTTTGCTAAAGATGTCTTCTTCTTGCCCTATCTGTAGTCTACCCCCGAAGAAGTCTTCATTTGCCTTAGAAACCTGCCTAGAATTCCACCATCCTTTAAATTTTATTGGCCTCTTTTACTGCCTCAATCTTTATTGTCCTACAATACTTTTATAGCCAAATTCCTAGCAAAAGCTGTCCATGCTCATTGCCCCTATTTCCTATCTCCCACCCCTTCATTTACAATCTGGCTCCAATCCCACTATTCCAAAGGTTACCAATAGATTCTCAGTCCTCCTTGACTGACTGAGTTTTGATCACCCTGTCCTGCATGTGTACTCTCTGTGAAAATTTCCAGATTATTGTCACCAGCCCATCCTGGATTCTTATGCTCCTTGTTTTGGCCCCTACAGGTTCTGTCTAGGACCTTTCCCTTTCCCACACTTTTGCTGATCTTACCCATACCCTTGTCTGTTCTCTTACCCAGTTCTCAAATTCATACACCTATCTCTAACCTCTCTGGAGTTCTAGTCCATTACTACCCTCTAGACATCTCTAGACAACCTAGTCACTGAGACTCAACTCTGATTTTTCATTCTCTCACCTCACAAATCCAGTCAGTTGCAATGTTTTGCTAATATAGTTGCCATTTTGTTTCTGCTATAGCTCCTATTCTGATTTTCTTCTTCCTATGATCCTCTAATGCTAGACTTTTGCAAATCTCCCTACCCTTCCTTCAATTCTCTTCTATCTCTCCTTCCCACAACTGCTAGTCTTACAGCCAAGGGCTGTCACTACCTTGCTTCCCTGGCTATTATGCCTGAAGCTGTCATACCAAAGCCTTTACTCCAACAGCAGCATACCTCTTATCTTCAGGCTTATTCCCTGTAACTACCCCTTTTCACACATGCTTACATTTCAATCATACTGGCCTAATTGCTGGGCCCTGAATTGGCTTTTTCTCCCACCTCCAATGAATACCAGTGTCACCTGCCCAACTCTGCTCCTTAGAGTCTTAAGTTTAAGGTTCACATGTAGGAACCATTTCCTGCTACTCCTGGGTTTGTACTTATGTAAATGTTCTAATACTTCCTCTCAATATAAAGTAAATTTTTATTTCTATTTCTCATTGCACCTTTGTATCACGAATACTATATATTTATAGGTGCTTAATATTGAATTCAATGTGCTGATTAAGAAAAAAGATGTTAGGCTGTCTTCAGTCATGTGTGACTCTACGACCCCATTTGGGGTTTTGTTGGCAAAGATAATTGGAGTAGTTTGCCATTTCTTTCTCCAGCTAGCAAGTGTATGAGGAGGCCCCATTTGAACTCAGGAACTCTATTCACGGTGCCACCTAGTGACCCAAGAAAAAAATACACGGTGCCCTATTAGTGCATGAACACTTACCAAGAAATAGTGATCACAGCCAACTTTCAAAGGGATCAGGATGTACAAACTGGAATGTGCCTCATTATTATTTGCTTAGGATCTTCTATAGATGAATTTTCAAAAACTGTATATACTTTAAAAGTTTTTATATTAAAACTTAAAACGCAATTCCTCTTTGATGAAAGAAATCCATGGATCTTTTCTTTACAGCTGAGTCTTCCAAATTTTTAGATTAAAAGAACTAAACATGTATTTCTATGTGGAATAACTGAAAACATAAAAATTTAGAATAAAATTTTAAGTGTTAAGAAAATTTAACTCATAAACAAAACATGAAAATTTCATCAGTTATTGAAACTCACCTAGTCCTGACCTATTACCTCCTGCAGGGAATAAATCACTTACCTAGGGCTGTGAGACTTGCCAAAGTTTTTCTCACAATCATCCTATGAAGTAGGTAGTATAAGGAAAGTTATTCCCGTTTTTCATTTTAAGAGACTGAGGTTTCTACTTGCTAAGGTTCACTTAGCTAAGAATGTTGGGTGGGACTCCAGCGTACATTTATTGCCAAGATCAACACTTAGTCTCAAAATCTGCCTAAAGAGTCCAAGCACATAAAAATAAATGGTACCGAGAAATAGCAATTTGTAATAAGTAATATTAACCAATACCTGTTTCTAGAATTAAAAATGGCTAAAGTCCAAACCAAAAAGGAAACA
>CM053593.1:361100887-361135534 GCA_028646575.1 Pseudocheirus occidentalis
TTTGTAAACCTTAAAGCTGCTCCTTGAATGCTACTTCTTATTAGTCTCAGTTCCCCATGCTAGCTCATAAGCTCAGTCATCTTTCAGGTTTTCTGTCCTTCATCTCACAATCTAATCATTCACCCAGTCCAACATCCACCCCTTCGATATCTCTCATATCTTTTCATCTGTCACCATTGTAGTGCCCTTTCCATTGTACCACCTATCAGCAGAAGTCCAGAAAAGAAGTGATAATGATGTGAATTGGGGCAGTACCTATGTTAGTTCAGAGAAAAATATGTAGTAGAGATAGAAATGACAAGATTTGGTGACTGATTGGATATATGGGAGAGAGGAGAGTGAATTGTTAAGGTGATGCTCAAGTTATGAACCTGGGTAATTGGGTGTATGATGGTGACCTTGATAGTATAAGCAGGAATGTCATATTAAATGAATGTAGGAAACACTTACTAAGGTCTTACTATGTGCCCAGCATTATGCTAAGGAGTGAGAACACAATTAGAAAAAGTAGGACCCTGGCTTCACTCAAAGAGTTCATCTTCTAATGTGAAGAAGAAAGGTGAGTTCAGGAGGAAAAGGTGGCTTCTCTTTTGGATATATTAAGTTTGAGAGGCTTAGAGGACATATGCTTCATGTGTCAGATAGGCAGCTGGTGATATTGAAGAGAATTTCAGTTTCAGAAAGAGACTGGGATTGGGTCAGTAGCTGTGGGAATCATTTGCATAGAAATGATCATGGAACTCACGGGAGCAGAGGAAGTGAAAGAAAAGGAGTTAAAAAGAAAAGAGCCCAAGACAGAGCCTTGGAGGGACACTCAAAGTTAGTGGATCTCAACTAGATCATGAATTCAGCAATGAAGGCTGAGAAGAAACCGTCAAGTAGGCAGGAGGAAAACCAGAACAATGTGCCTCGAAAACAAAGGGAAGGGACAGTGGTCAGCAGTCTTGAATGGTGCAGAGAAGCCAAGATGGACTGAGGATTGAGAAAAGGCCATTGGATAGGATAATTGAGAGATCACTGGTGACTTTGGAGACAGCAGTTTCAGCTGAGTGGTGGGAAAGCCAGATTACACAGTAGGTTTAGCATAGAGTTGAGGAGAAATAGAGGAAGTATTGATGGCTTCTTCAAGGAATTTATCTAAGAAGAAGAGGAGACATAAAAGATTATAGTGGAAAGGCATGATAGGATCTGGTGAGGGTTTTCTAAGAATGGGAGAGATTAATATGTTTGCAGGCTACAGGGAAAGAGCCTACAGGTAAGGAGAGACTGAAGAATCAAGAAGGGGCAGAGATGATGGGAGAATTCTGCTGATCACCTACATCAGGATCTGGATTGAGTGATAAATTTGTTTAGAGTGAATATCCAAGAAGAAGATATTGTGGAGGAGTGATTACAACATAGAGAAAGTATGGAAGGCAGTAATGAATAAAAGGGGAAAGGGGAAGCTGAGAGTAGCAACGGGCACTGAAAAGGATGGCCAGAGATGCAAAAGCACATAGGTGGAGCTAGGTCTAAGTGAGTGCCAGAAGGTGGAAGGAGCATGAGAGGAAGAGGTCTAAGATGAAAAGACGTGAAGTATAGAGTAAGAGTCCCATAGGTGTAATAACTTAGCAGGTAGCTATCAACTGGGATGCTGACTGAGTAGGGCGGAGGTGAATAGTCACCAGGGAATGGACAGAAGATGTTGGAGAAAGGGGTCTGCTCTTTGGCGGTCAGGGATTCAGGATCACTGGGATAGCAATTGATTGGAGGGTCTAGGAAGTTGCTAACCATTGGGAAATGAGACTAGGCAGAGCATCAAAGGAGAGGAACAATGCTGAATGTGATTAGAAGGTTCTGAGTCTCAGCACAGCTCTTAAAATCTTGTCACAATGTCCTCATGGCGTGTCCATGGCCCTTGAAATTTGAACACAATCCTCAACTCCTGGAGGAATTATGGGGGTCAGGAGATCTTGAAACCTACCCTCTGGTGGTGTTGTCTCAGAGTTCTGGAAGCTCACCATTATAAGGAGCAGGCCTGTTGGTGTTGTGTCTCCAGAAGCTCAACCTGCAAGAGCAGGCAAGCTTGGCAGTGTTGAGTCCCAGGGATATCTAGAAGGCAAACTTTACAGCAAACCAGCCTGGTAATGTGGTGTTCTAGGGATGTCTAGAGCAGCATGCATCAGAGAATCTTTGCTTTCTAGAAGATCCCATTTGAACCTGGAATTACCTGTGAGGCAGCTCTCCAAACTGATGCTGTCAGAAAAATCTCCTTTCTTTGCTGAAAGGTTACCTTATAGGATGGTGCTCTCTAGGGAATTCTGAATCCCTTTTTTTTGTACAAAGAATAGTGGGGTTCAGAAAGCAAGATCCTTTTATTCCCATCTCTGGCTACATGCAAATGTATCTCCTATGCCATGCCCTCGTGCTGTATGAGAGTGTTCTTCTCTCTCTCCTTGTACAAAAAGTGAATGGAAAGTAACCTAAAGATGAGAGGTAGTGAGTGATACACACTCATCTGGAGAGGTCACAAAGAACCAGTCACTTAAGACTTCTGTTTCTCATCAAGCATCTTTGTCCAACTGCCAATATTGCATCCTCTCATTGGACTGACAGATGAACTTCTTGATCAGTGAGTCCCCTAGTCCAACTCCATTATACAAATGGCTATTAATGCTTTACCATTCTTTTGAAAATTTGTCCTACTATAGAACTAGGCTAATAGGGGAATGGGCAGTAATGATAGATTCAAATCGAGAAGAGTGAAGCTTGCCAGAGGAACCAGTGAAATGATCAAGTAATGTTAGATTATATTAGTTTCTGCCAGAAGACTGGGTAAGTGAGGACAATGTGGAAACCTGAAGGGAAGGGCTATCTGACATCTTATGGCATGATGCCTCATAGAACTGGCTTCAAGTTATGGGGAGTTAAGAAGAGAGGAGTTGAAACAGAACCATTTCACCACAACAGAGACTAAAAGCTCAGGGTCATAAGTGACTTGGGATAAATGGTTCCTCAGCAGTACCTTTTGACTTCCTGAAGTTAAACAGCAATAGACATATTAGTTGCAGTTTCCAAATGCCATGATTAACGGCTGTTGATTATCCAAAACCTAAAAAAAAAAACGCCAAAAACCCAACATATGTTTCCTTTTAAATACATGTATATTTTATGCAGTAAAACATTATTAAATAAAAGGTTTTCATCATTGTAAAAAAAGAAAAGAAAAGAAAGCTCATCATATTCTTTGACCCTTTATCCAGTGGAGAATGGTGCTTGCCAGTGTGTTGCTTAGAGAGATACTACTCCGACCTCCATCATTTCCAGATTATTTCCTTCAAAAACTCACTGCCAGAACTTCAGTCCCTGCTTTTAGATTACATGCCTCAAGCTATTTGCCTCTTCCAGGGAAAGGAATCTCACCTGTCTGTACTTTGATCCTTGCCTCTGCATGCCCCTTCTAGCATCTCATTTCAGTCTGCTTGTCTCTAATATGAAGAATGCTGCCTTGAATCTGGACTGCTCCTCTATCGTCCTTTTAGTACAATTTTAGTACAATGCTTTGATCTGAGATTCTGTGGAAGAATTGATGTAGCACCTTTGGGCCCTGTTTCACCTTTTTACTCAACTCCATCTGTCATAAGTTGTTGCCTTGGTGCCTGGTATTACCTCTTGCCCACCTTAACCCCATTCTAGCCCTGCCTCAGTGATGTGGAATAGGCCATTCATTCTTTGATAACTCTGTTTTTAGAGTGTGATTGTTCAAAGAATCAATGCCCCCAGAGTAGACACTTACTACCTTGAAGTGGCACCTCAGAGTCATCTGAACTGAACAAAGGAGAGAGGAATACACACACAGAGTTGGGTACAGAAATGCATTTTGCTCAATAGAGAAATAGGAGGAAAAGCAGAGAAAGGAAAAGGGGGTAATTAGAGGGAGAGTAGAATAAGGAAATAGATCTAACTGTAAATGAAGATGCACCAAAACATTTAAATATTTATAACTCTTTTTGTGGTGGCAAAGAATCAGAAACAGGGGGAGTACCTATCAATTAGGGAATGGTTCAATAAGTTATAATATAGTATATCTATATCTATATCTATATCTATATCTATATACATATATGGGTGTGTGTGTGTGTGTGTGTGTGTGTGTGTTTAATGGAATACTATTAAGAGGATGGGTTCAGAGAAACCTAGGATGACTTGTATGAACTGGCATAGTGAAGTAAGCAGAACCAGGAGAACAGTTTATACAATTACAATACTGTAAATACAAATAACTTTGGAAGACTTAGAAACTCTAATCAGCATAAAGATCACTCAAGATTCCAAGGGATTCATAATGAAACATGCCATTTATCTCCTAAAAGAGAAGTGAAAGAGTCAGATTATAAAATTTTTGGACATGGAGAATGTGGAAATTTTTTTTGCTTGACTATACATATTTATAATAAGAGGCTTGTTTTTCTTTCTCTTTGAATTGGGGTAGGGAGGTGGGAGAAAGAGAAGGTAGATTTTTGGTGATTGAAAAAAACTTCAATTAAAAAGTAATATCAGGTAATTGAACTGATGATGGTGGTACCTAACACAAAACAATAATAATCACTTGCAACTTGTCCATCATAAATGAATATAATGGCAATACAAATTAATATATCATTATAATTTTATAACACAATTACACAATAATATAACCAATATTATTGCATAATTTTTTTTCTTTTTGGAGGGCAATTGGGGTTAAATGACTTACCCAAGGTCACACAGCTAATAAGTGTTAAGTGTCTGAGGTATATTATTGCATGATTGTTGTAACAGAAGGGAAGGATTCTAAGTAGAGTCTAGGAAAAGGAGAAGAAAAAATAAGGATAATCATTATATCTTTGACACTTTGGTATGCAGATTCTAGGAAAAAAATATGGAAAATAAAAGGCTGGGGTCTACTATAATCCAGCATAGTAGTAATGTTAACAACAGCAAAAATATTAACCATTTGATTAGCGTTGGGACAGGTTCACTGAAACGGAGAGGAGGTTTGGAAAGAATTTGATTTTCCAACTTTTATTTGTTTGGGGACCAGAAACTCAGGAAACCTTGTGTGACTGTATTGCATGGCAGTAAGAGCTTAACTTGAGCTTGACTTCTCTTCCAATAAGTCGCTTTCAGAGACTCATAGAATGTTTGAGCTAAAAGGGACCTTAGAGACAGTCTAGTCCAAACTGTGCATTCCACAGGCAGTAAAGCCAAGGCACAGAGAACTTAAGGAATTTGTTTAAGGTCATGGTGCTTTGACATTAAAAAACTGGGAATAGAATCCAGGTCTCATCATTCCCAGTCTAGTGTGCTGTCTCTCCCTCTCTCTCTTTGTCTCCCTGTCCACCTACCTACCTACCTATCTATCATCTACCTGCAGGAAAGGGCACGGAAAAAGGACCTGCTGTCTTGCCTGATGCTGAATTTCTCTGATGTTCTTTTTCATTATTTGCACAGTGCTGGGGGGGGGTTGAAAGTAGTGTGTGAGTGGGGGGGGGAGGAAGTATATACATACTAGATGATTTTAAAGGTGTGTTTCTGCTTTGACATTCCATTCACTATTGACTTAATAGGACACTAAGTGAATCATTAAAGCAATTTATGCATGGTGGGGAATGAAAGTTGCAACTTGCATGGTTGCTGCAAAAATGCTAAAATGATGGCATTTGTTTCCAGTTGCTCTAGTAACAGTAGCAAGCTGGTAATTATGATGTCATTTGCAGACTTCTCATTGAAATCTAGTATTGTTGTCTTTAAATCAGAATCCTGGCTCCAGAAGGAGAACTTGCGGCTTTGGCAGTTATGTTATTGTTTATTTTGACATCATTTATATATTTTCTGGGATTCTAGCAATTTTTTTTCTTTTTTCTTTTAAAAAGTAGTGGTCAAGTTTACACAGGGATATAAGAACAAAGGAGTTTTTGTGTTTCAGTTTTGTAGCAAGTTTAAAGATGGCCACTAAGCTATTCATCTAAGATGTGGATGGGGAATACCCAAATTTTAAAACAACAAAATTCATAACCAACCAAAGGGGAAAGGAACAAGACCAGAATTTTCTTGATAACCTTTATCACTCTTGTTTACCAGAGTCCTATTTTTTAATGGCATGAAATTCTGTTGCGTGTATATCATGACAACAGTTTAGTAGGAGATCCAACTTTTCTCCAGTGCCTTGATTTTCCTCATCAATGCTACCTATTTCAAGATCACTTAAAACATGTCCAACCAGTATAGATTGAATGTTAATATGGGACTCCAGGTGCAAGTTGAATCAAAATTCAAGTTTACATATTTGTAGATTAGCTCAGGTGCCTTTTGTCCTCAGGTAATTGGTATCAAGTAACTCCATATCCCAGGAGTCCTTACTCCTTCAACCATCATTACCTTATTATTATATCTACTTAACTCTAAAAACAGACATACTAAATTGTGTGATATTACCAAAGTCCATTAATATACATTTCATAGTCTATGATTTCTCTGGCTTTAACTTTCTTTTACCAGAAAAAGAAACATTTTTTTTAAAAGTGCTTACAAATCTTTGGTTCTCCTTACAAACAGGACTATTGAATCTATTGTATAATTTCCTACAAATTATGAAAATAACTCAACTTTCATTTGGACCTTTCTCCCATGCAGGAAAATTCCTTTTAATAAAGGAACTAGGTTTCAAAGGTAATTTATTGTAATTTAAGTGTTAGGTAATTTATCTCTTAGGATCTTATCTGAAATACAACTTTTATATTTCCTAAAAGCAAGACTTTGTTACTTTCAGCATAGCATTCTTTGCCTTATTATTATCAATACTTTTAGTTTTTAAATGAGGAGACAAGTCACTGTCAAACAAAGTAAAAATAGAAGGGGAAATGGGCAATTTCTCATCAAGAACAATCTTTATCCCTACCAATTTTTCATTCCAAAATCTTAAATTGAATTACTTTTAAGAGGACAAAGGATATCCTTTGAGGTAGCATATCAAAGAAAATGTTCCTACATCTCCAAAACTTTCTTCTAATAGAAATGGCATTTTTCAAGTATCTACAAACAGCTAATTTAATTTAGATGTATTATTTCATCTCTAATTTTTGGTTCTTTAGAATCCTTTCTTTTGTGCACTGGGAACATTAAAACACAATAAAGATGCAAGGCATCTTGCTTTTAAAAAAATCTTTTAACCAAAAGCCCTATTGTTATAAATCTATATACATATATAGATACACAGATATATTCACAATCTGGATGACTTTATTCTGATTGTATTTGTTGTTAATTTCATTTGCTTTCCTTCAATTATTTTATGCCTGCTGCCTACATACAATGGTCAGTGATAACAAAAGGGAAGACAAGTCCCTCTAACACTTATGATAAGAAAATAGTTTAATTTGACAGGAGGGAAACAATTAGAGGAGGATTCTAAGGAAATAAATATGTAAACAGAAGTGTGGCTACAGCATACATATACGTAGATTCTTCAGGAATTCAAAGGTAAAAAAAAGATCACTAGGTGCTGGAATTCATCAAAGGCTTTCTTGAGAAGGGAATGTTTGGCCTTAGGTCATTCATTCTGAGCTGGACTTTGACAAAAACCCTGGGAATGCACTTGTAAATCAGTACAGGTGTACCTTATTTCATGTGATAGATGTGTTACTGACAAGTAAATCATACACAACATTATTTATAAGCAAAACTTGCTTTTTTGGAGGAAGTAATGATTTTTGTAAGGATTGCTAAGAGTTCTTTTTGTCAGGCTGTGAAAATCACCCACCACTGTAATTCACACCACCACAGCAGTCACAAAAAGCTTTACTAGGTTTGTCTCTTGGTGAACACCCTCAAAACAATGGTTCCAGGGTCGAGTTTCTGAAAGTGAAATGAATCAGGTAATTGGTTCTTACCCAAATTATTATTAAGCGATAATTGGACTGGAAGGGCCCCTTTGAAATTGACCAGTCTGACATTCCACCCTCAGCTTCTGTGCACAACTGTATTTTAAAACGTCAGAAAGATCCGTTGTCTACCTTTTCCTTTTGCAGAAAAAGCCCAAACTTCTCTCAGTAGAATTATAATTAGACTAAAGAAGCTAAAGCTCTTCTTAAAGCCTAACCCAATCCTTGTGACTACAGTTAAAAGTCCAGTCCTTTTTGTCTACAAGTCAGGGACACGGAAAAAGAGTAAGGAAGCAGAAAGCCCCCCAATGTGTTAAGTCTGAAGACCCAGATTTCATATGCCGGTTCTGTCCTTAATCATTTTTGTAACCTTGGAAAACTACTTCCCCTCTCAGGGCTTCAGTTCCCTCATCTCTAACACAAGAGGGGCTGAACCAGTCCCTTTCCAGATTAAAATTTGGAGAGCGGGTCATTCAAACAGTAGAGAAGCCAGAGTCGGAAGATCTGAATTCTCCAGCTGAGAAATCCTCGTGAGCAAGACTTTTCCTTTCTCTGGGCCTTGGCTTGAAAGGGTTAGACTAGAACTAAAAGATGATCCTAACATTCCTTCCAAACTTACAGAAACATTTACCAAGGATTTACTGAACACTTGAGGTGTACTGGGGATACACGGAAAAGCACCACACCCGGGGACCTAGGCTACCTGACTTTTGTATGAGGGTAGCAAGGGTGACCGGGAGAGTGGGGGGGGGGGAAGGGAAAGGGACTGCTTCGGCGGGTCTCTCCCCACTCGCTGAATAAGATTATAGGGCTTGGAACCTAGCTCAGCTAGAGCCCCTGGGAAGAGCATTAGGCATGTGGGGGCTACTCCAGTCTAAGGCAGGTGGGAGTGGAGGAGGGAGCCCACGGCCCCAGCCTCTCTTGGGCTCTCCGTAGCAGATCTGCAGCTGGCACAATCTCTAGTCCGGGACTCTTTCCCCTTTCTTGGGGGGTTGCGGTGCGGTGAAGCCTAGAGACCCCTTCCCAGAGCAATGTTTTTATAGGAATAAATTACATAGGATCGTAGGGGAAACCCGTTGTGTTGAAGCTAATAAAATCTTTTTAAAGACAAGTTCGTGCACCCCAGCTTGGACTCCCTTGCTAGTCCAACTCCCAGGCTTGGCTGAGTGGGCAGCTGACGCTCACATGGGCCAAGTTCGGACAAAGCCACCCGGCTAGCTGGGGTCAGCGCACGGACTGAAGCGAGGGTCCTCCGCCTCCTCCCTGTCCTCCCCAAACGAGGAATATCCAATGGGCTGAGGGGCAGAGGGGGCCGAGGGATCTGGCCACGGTCACCAGGCTGGCCAGAATCAGGACGGGGACCTAGGTGCTCCGGCTCCTTCCTGCCCTCCCCCAAACTAGGAGGACCCAATGGGGTGACGGGCAGAGGGCGCCGAGGGACCTGGCTTGGCCAAGGTTCCGGCCGCCTTCTCGGACCCCGGAGCGCCCCCTCCCCCTCCTGTCAAAAGCTTGGGGCTGCAGGCGAGGACTCAAGGTGCGGGCACCTCAAACCCGGCACTAGCCGCCCCGCCCCTCGGCAGTGCGCAGGCTCCGAGACGCGCCGACACAGCCAAGGACCGGTTGACGGGGGAGGGAAGAGAGAGGGGACTCGCGGCTCGCGCCGGGGTCCCCTCCCACAATGCACCGCGGCCGGGAGGGAAGGCCGCTCTGACCCCTTATTTTCCCGCGAATTCAGTTCAAAGAGGCAGTCGGGCCCGCGAGCGGCCGCGCGCACCGGCCAACCTACCCCTCCCCTGCTTCTCCTCCTACTCCCCCCACCCCCCCCCCGAGGGCCCCCGCGTCCGCGTGACAGGCGCCGAGGCCGCGGCGGACCAACGGGCGCGGGCGGGCGGGCGGCGCGCGCGCCCGGCGGCCAATCGGCGCTGCGGGCGGAGGGGGGCGGTGCGAGGCCGGGCTCGGGCTCGGGTGCGCGGGCCTCCGGAGCGGAGCGGGGCTCGCTGGAGCGGGCGCTTGGGTTTTTCTTCCCTCCCTCCCCCCGCTGTCCTCCCTCCTTCCTTCCTCTCCTCTCCTCTCCTCCCTTCCCTTCCCCTCTCTTCCTCTCCTCCTCTCCTCTCCTCCCCTCTCTCTCCCTCCTCTCCCCTGTGCGCGGGCGGCGAGCGGGCGGTCACTGGGGCCGGCGCTTCCCCGTCCCCGTCCCCGCGGCCCGCCCTCCCGGCGGGGAGCTGGCGGCTGGGGGCTCGCGGCGGCGGCGGCGGCGGCGGCAGGAGCAGCCTCCTCGGCCATGGCGCCTCAGAAACACGGCGGCGGCGGCGGTGGGGGAGGGGGCGGCTCGGGGCCCAGCGCGGGCTCGGCCGGCTCCGGCGGCGGGGGCCACAGCCACGGCTTCGCGGCTTCGGCGGCCGTGGCTGCCACGGCCTCGGGCGGCAAGGCCGGCGGCGGCGGCGGCTGCGGGGGCGGCTACTCGGCCTCGGCGGCCTCCTCGGCGGCCGTGGCTGCGGCTGCGGGGGCCGCTGTGCTGCCCGTGAAGAAGCCGAAAATGGAGCAGGTCCAGGCTGACCACGAGCTTTTCCTCCAGGCCTTCGAGAGTGAGTGTGCGGGGGTCGGGGGTCGGGACTTGGGACCCCTTCCCTCCCGGGCCCCCGCACTCAGGAACTCACTTCCTCCGGAGTAAGGGCCCCCAGTGCCCTGCACTCGGGAACCCCCCTCCCCCGAGTAAGGAACCCCGTACTCCCGCGTAAGGGACCCCCTGCACCCCCACACTCAGGACTCCTCTCCCCCAAGTAAGAGCCTTCCGTACCCCCATACTCAGGGACCCCCCCCCCCGCGTAAGGGACCGCCTCCCCCTAGTAAGGGACCCCCTGCCCTTGCACTCTGATTCTCCTCTTCCCCCCACTAAAGGACTACCCTCCCTCCTCCAAGTGACTTCTCTGTACACTAAGCGACCCCTTCTTCCCTCTAGAACAAGGGATTTTTCCCTTCCCCCTGGCTAAGGGGACCCCCCCCTCCCCCGTTTCTCCCTTAGTAAGGAGCCAGCCTGAGTAGGGGATGTGCCTCCTCCTGGGATCGCCCCCCCCCACCTGGCGCTGCTGCGGGGGGTAGGTTCCTCACCCTCCACGAGGGAGCAGATTTCCCCTGACAGAGACTCTGCCCCGGTTACCCGATAACTCTAGGGGCCGGCAGCAGATTCTCCGCGTTACGCCTGTTCACCAGTCTTAGAAATTTCAGCAGTATGTTCCGGGGCGCAAAATGACTAAATCCTAAAGATTGAAAGAAAGAAAAAACCCGACAAACTGGGTTGGTTTTTGCTACTTGGGTGGTGATGGCGGCAATGCTGCTGATGCTCCTTACTTGGCATTTTGACACCTTAGTCTTCAAATCTTTTTAAAACACTTCTGGTTTTAAGGATATACTAAAAGGAGGTGTCAAAGTAAATTGCCCACAATTTAGAGATTCCGGGAATCTTCCTAACTCTTCTCTTGTTCTAATGTAAAAACCTCTTAAGATGTTTTCTTGGCCCATTTTCAGCTTTTAATGTTTTTTAGGGCCACTTATTTTCTCTGGGGGAAAAAAGCCAATAGGTTTAACATCAGACATTGAAGATTCTGAATTGTTCGGTAATGTGTGTTATGTTTTATTTATTTATTTTTGCATATATTGTAGTTTGAGATGACTTTGTAATTAGAAATATGTGGAGAAGTTAGCGTCCTTGCTACAGTTTTCTAAGTTGTATGCAGCATCTAAAGTTCAGGGTGTCAGCTGTTCTTGGAAAGAGAAATTGCCTTGTGTTTGGTTTTTCACATCTCATGTGATCAGGAAATTTGAATTGGGGCTTATTTTTAAAATCCCAGTTTTTTATTGAAATGAGACTTTAGCCTTGGTAACAACAATGCTCATCTTTAAAATTTTAATTTCATTTCAAAACAATGTGAGCTTTGGTAATTGAAAATAATGAGCTCCCTTAAATCGAAGTCATAATAAGCATGCTGGTAGTAAAACAAATAAAAACCTTTTTCTAGTTATCCCTTCTACCCTTTAGCTTAATCTGAAATACTACTGTAAAGAAAACTTTAAATAATTTTCATGTTTTTCTTTTTTCATTGGATGTCAGTCACTAAAACCCAGAGAATTTACTGTTAAATTCTGAGATAATCAGTCTCTGATAGGTAACCCCATGTTAATTACTAGGAGGAAATCTGATTAAACATAACCTATTTTGGGGCAACTTGGTGAAATGGACAGAGCACAGTCCTGCAATCAGGAAGACTTTAAGTTCAAATGCAACCTCCAGCATTAGCTGGGTGACCCTAAGCAAATCATGTAGCCTGTTTGCCTCCGTTTTCTCATCTATGAAAATTAGTTGGAGAAGGATATGACAAACCACTCCAGTATCTTTGCCAAGAAAACCCAACTGAGGTAATAAGAGTTGGACTCCACTGAACAACATTTCCATTTTAAGGACCCTAATTCATGTATGGTTTACCTGAAATTTAATTATGTTTTGAATATAACTGCCCCATTTTGGAGAAAATTTGGGATGGATGGATGGAGGATGCTTTTTATTTTTCTGTTTAGTAATATGATATATGCTGGTGCACCTCTAATATTAGATTGATTATCTGAAAGGGTATGTAGCAAAGTAACCACTGATCAGTTGTCAGAAATTAATGCTTATCTCTGAGTTATAGCTTGGTATAAAAAACTTGGGCAGAAAAATATATCAGTATTAAAGATCTAAAAGTTGAGATTATCAATGTATCAATTGAAGTGGAGCTGTTTTTCTAGTTGATTTTTATAAGGGGTTTCCTAAAATAAGTATTTGAAATACTGAGTAATTTCTGTGTGACAGTATTATTGTGAAAGGCTGACAAGAACCTAAAGGTTTATTTAGTAAATGTTGGCTTTTATAGATAGTGCTAAAAAAAGTAAAATCTACTCTTACTTAGACTGAGAATCAGCAAATGTTTATTTTTACAAAAGACAGTCACTTGTCTTCACTGCTTTTAATTAAAGACATTGTTGCAGGTAAATCTAATTTTTGTTCATGTAAATTATGGTTTGGATTTTGGTGTATAGAATTTTCGTGATAAATGAACTTTTAAAATTGTGATGATAAATAACTTTTGATAAGATTTGAATTTTTTTCTTGTGCAGAACCAACACAGATCTATAGATTTCTTCGGACTCGAAATCTCATTGCGGTAAGTCTTTGACAATACCAGTCAATATCTTTACTTAGTACTTAATCTATATTTAATTTTAACAATTTTTTAAACTTTTTTATAGCCAATATTTTTGCACAGAACTCTTACTTACATGTCTCACCGAAACTCCAGAACAAACATCAAAAGGTACATTTTTATGCATCTTACTTAAAACTAATCTAAGCTAAGCATTGTTTAAACTTAAAAGAATTTAAATGTGAAAACTGAAGTGGGAGGGGGTTGACTGGATAAATGAGTCACTCTGTATTTTCAAGTGCTGTCATTTCTTTTTTGTAAAGTATTGTAGCAGAACTACCTTCCCCAGAGAAATATATTGGTAGAAAAATGAATAAAATTGGCTTTGTTTCATTTTGATCTGGCACAAACTCTTGCCCTGGGCAAGTAGTTATATCCAAACTTTATAATTTGAGAATTTACACTAATCAGTAGAATGGTCTTGGGCATGTGCACACAACAAAGTAATTATCAACTGCCTACTCAGATACTTGGCCCACAGAACAATGAGAGGAAGACTTAAGTTCTTAAAGTATGAACCTCTAGGTAGAATAGCTATCATTTTGTGACTCTTATGCCAAGTAAGTTTAGTGCTCCTCATCATTAACAGATATGCTTAAAAGCATAAAATGAGCCAGTTTTCCTAACTGTACACTTATACTCCCGTTGTGGTTGAAAAAGGCATTTGAACTAGAAAAGGTGTTAGAAGTATAGAGTTTTGGAACTAGGATCTTTTATAAAAATATTTTAATATTTTAAATAAAAAATAATTTTAGTCATTTAAAGGAATGTTTTAGGTTTGAAAAGTGTTTTTGGAACTTTCAGCTGCCATGGGAGTTGGCTTCTTTTCCTGCTCCAAGACCTAGTTGAGCTTTGAGAATATACCCTGAGCTTAGATTTATTTTGTACTTTATATTACTTGGCAATCTATCTTGAGCAAGAACTGCGTTTAGTAGTTGACATTACCAACTTCCTACCTGGGAATCTGTGGCAGAGAGGTTTCTGGTCTTGTTTCTTCTCTACTCACAATCATTTAGTGACTACCACTGCCTGCCGAGTAAAACACAAACACCTTAGTCTGACATTGAAAGTACTTGACAGTAGAGCACAACCTTGTCTTTCCAACCTTATTCTCATACAACTTCCTTCTACAGATTTTGTGTTTTAGCCAAACTGAGTTACTTGGAGTCCTAGCATATGATCTGCCTTTTCCTGCCTTTGTGCCTTGGTTGTTCCCAGTGCTCTCACCCTCTTAACTTTGACATTTGATTTCCAACCTGTCTTTTAAAGTCTCACAGAGATGGCATCTCCACTTGGAAGGCTTTGGTAGTCGTACACAACAGATTCTTTATGATTGGACCTTACACAGCAGTAATAAGACTCTAACTGTGAAAATGACCTCAGGCCATCTAGTGCATAGAACCCCCTCCCACATTTTATATTTGAGAAAATTGAGACCTAAAGGCGTTCTATACTTGGCATTCAGTTTTCTCATTACTTTTATATTGACAACTTTGGTTTTGACTATAAGCTCCTTGATGCCAGGAATTGTTTCCTATGAATTTCACATCTGCCCTAAGGTGGTACATATGTTTTTTGAGTTGGGTGGCAATGAAAGATCATTCTAGGTGCCAAAGTAAGTGACTTCTACCCAGTTTGATCTGCCATAACTTAACTCATTATTAAGGCCCAGTTATTTAACTTTTGTTAGCCTGTTACCATATTTTCATTATTGAAGACAAACAGGGTATCTAAAATATTCAGTTCAAAACCAATAAAGAAAAAGATTCATGTACTTTAAGAATTGATTCACAAAAAGCCAAAATAAATTCTGAGTTAATTTATTCCTTAGTTACAATTGATTTTTTCCCATCAATTTTATTGTGCTCCTTAATCTCAGTGTAGGATTAATTTGTTTTATCAGTATATGAAAATAGTTTAAAATGTTTGTTACCACGGTATAGAATTTTTGGTTTTGTTTTTAATAAACTTAATTATTCTCCTTTCCCTTGCTCTTCAGTTGAAGAATTGGCTTTTTAGAAATGTGGAAACATTTTGCCTTTTTTATTAACTGAGAATGATAAATCAATTCATTTTCTGACAAAAATAAATGTGAATTACTAAGGTTTGGTGCAGCTAGGTGGTGGCAGTGGGTAGAACACCAGTCCTGGAGTCAGGAAGACCTGAGTTCAACTCCATCCTCAGCCCATTACTAGCTGTGTGACCCTGGGCAAGTCATTTAGCTCCAGTTGCCTTCAAAAAGAAATAACTAGGGATGTTATCACATGAGATGTAACTTGAAGGGGGAGACAAATTTTTCTGTAACATCCTGTTTTATAGATCTCGATGAAGGTCATCCTCTTTACGAGGTAGCAATTTTTTTTTTTAGCATAAGCCACTGCTGTTCAAAAGTAGCATTTTTGAAATTAAGTGTAGTTTTCTAAGATGATTGAAGGATAGCTTTCTTACATTCAGCAAGCATTTTATTATTTGGTTGTATGAATCCTGACTGATTGATACAGTCATGGGGTAGTCGATAGAGAGTTGGCCTTGGAGCTGGGAAGACCTGGTTGAAGGTCTTCAGACATAATATAATAAACTGTAACCATGGGCAAGGGCTCTAGACTACTCCTGTTAAACTCCAATAGAAATGACTGCATACTGACTTATTAAGCCACAAATTAACATTATGTTGTTTTGTATTTTTATATATTTTGTTAAATGTTTTTCATTTACAGGTCTCTTTAGGCAACTCCCTGAGAATGTTAGTTGCAGAGATTGTGCCTACCTGTATTGACAGAGAAAATTTCCTCATCCTGGAGTTCTCTGTATTAATGAAATCACAGGTTCATTCCCTATCTCTGTATGTTTACAGTAAAATCATAAAGCAGTTGTTTTTTTTTTAAAGAATACTTTAACAGGCAGTTTTTTCTAGATTGATAAAATTTAACATTAACAAACTATAAATAAAATACTAAAAGTGAATCAACAAAGAT
Organism: Pseudocheirus occidentalis; assembly: GCA_028646575.1. Classification (NCBI taxonomy): domain Eukaryota; kingdom Metazoa; phylum Chordata; class Mammalia; order Diprotodontia; family Pseudocheiridae; genus Pseudocheirus; species Pseudocheirus occidentalis. The sequence continues at coordinate 361,117,001 of CM053593.1, forward strand.
ACCAAAGTGAGTATTTTCTTTCTCCCTTTCCAAGTTTCACCTGAAATTCTGCCAACTTAGTGCCTCCTCCCCCCTTTTAAATAGCTATTGTGGTTCTGATGTTTGCTTGACTTCTTAAAAGTCTTTTTCTTTTTCTTTTTTCTAAATAGAACCACGGTAGTTCATAACAGACTGTCGGCCAACCAGTCTTTTCCCCAGGTTTACTCTGAATTGCTTATAAATTCTCTACGAAGTCCCAGAAAGTTAGCCTTTATTAAAAAAAATCACTTAATTTCTACTTTTTGAAGACCTTTAGCAAATGTTTAATAGGTCCTTACTATGCAGTTCAAGACACTGTAGATGTAATCAGAAGGAAAGACAACAGTCTTGCAGTCATGGAGATTATAGTGTTGTAAGGCAAGTAATCACATAAACAGTGACTAGTAAGTGCCAACATATTAAACATCACTGCATTTTCTCCACAAAACACAAGTACAGAGAGAAGCAATCAAAAGAAATGCTCCTCCTTCATATTTAAACTGGGAAGTGGCCACAACCCAAGACTGCTTGGGCACAGGAGGACATTCAGGTTTGGTGCCACTACTACTGTTCACATCTTTAATTGGTATTTCAGGGGATTGAGCATTGGTATCTGATAGCATATTTTTATTCAAATCATGTGGAAAAATATAATCATAAGCGATCTATTAGGTTGCATAGAACCCTCTTTAAATATTGGAGCAATTTTGCTGTATTTTGTGTAGCCAGTATGGTGGTTAAAAATAAAAATGAAAAAGGCTGTAAATTTCAGAAATCTTTTTTTTTTTTTTTTTTTTTTTTTGCTTTTTGGAGGGCAATTGGGGTTAAGTGACTTGCCCAAAGTCACACAGCTAGTTAGTGGGTCAAGTGTCTGAGGCCAAATTTGAACTCAGGTCCTCCTGACTCCAAGGCTGGTGCTCTACCCACTGTGCTACCTAGCTGCCTTAAAATCAGAAATCTTTTACTCCTACCATGAGCGTGTATTCACGTGTCATAAAAATCTTCCAGTTTTATATTGCAGTATGCAGAATGACCAGATTCTCAGTATAAAAGGCAGTGGCTGGTTCAGGCTACCCTATTTCCACTTGAATATGATGACTTTGTCAGCAGGATATAGTGTTTTGATTTGTATATAATTATTCCAGTAGGAAGGTTTCTAATTAGGAAACTGAAATATTTTTGCTTTATTTCCCTTCTTTTTTGTGGGACTGGTGGTTGCCCACCATTATATAGCATGCTGTATTTGACAGTGCATTTGTATTAAAATTAGATTACTGCGAAAGGTAGTAAAAGTTTTCTATAGGTTACTAAATGGCACATCATTATAGTTTTATGCCTCTGCAAGTAAAATTGGTCCTCAGTCTTGTAGTCCCTGTAGTCCCCCTACAAGAACTATAACACTAAAATTTCACTATTGATATTTTTGAAACAGTGAGCATGATAATGCTATTACCAGTGGATTTATGGAAAGATGTGTTAGTAATCCCTTAAATGTCAGGAATCAGTTATTAGTGACTAATAGTTACTAAAAGAATAAAGATACTATTTATGATAAATGAAATTACATGTAGTTTTAGATTTTTATTTTACATTTTGGAGTCTTTATATTTGGTATCACCATAAGAATTAGTGAGATTTTTCTTTAGAATCTGTTAATTCTTTAATGGCTTTTGAGATTTATGCTTAAATAAGAGTGTTTCCTTTTTATACTTTTAATTTTTTGTTCTGCTTTGAAGTTGATTTACCAGTCAGTTTTATTCCTAAAATATCATTTGGTGTGCACCCAAATTGACTTCAAAACAGTTTTGTGACTGTTGACCAGCATTTAATTTGACTTAAAATAGTTTGGTGTAATATGTGGAACAGATGTTTTGTTTTGCTTTTTATGAAATCTACATAAAATATCTGGTTAGCAGAAATTGAAAGGCTTCAGATAGTCACCAAGTATTAGTGACTCTTCCTGTGCTTGTTTTACCATCATATAAATTCCTTTGAAAAGGAACACCAGTTGTTATACTTGACCAATGCCATCTGATTAACCTAGTTAAAGTAATAGAGAAGTCAAACCCAGAATTTCCTTCTTGTCTTATTGTAGTGCCATTAAAATATATTTAGTTCTTGTTTTTCTTAATTGAGAAGCAATGAACTTATTTCTCTTTTTCTTTCAGGAAAACATTTAAAGTTGATGACATGCTATCAAAAGTAGAGAAAATGAAAGGAGATCAAGAATCTCATAGGTAAGAAATTATGAGCATGTATGAGTGATAGAAATATGGGAAAAGGTGATGACAATGATGAGATCCCATAAAAGACCTTAACCTGATACAGGGATTCCATCTATAGCCACCCTGACCAGCGAGTATTCAGCCCTGTTTGAACCGTGCTGCTCTGTCCAGGGATCCAGAGCTCCATGCTTCTGGAGGTGCCCGTTCCGTGGCTGTTGGGCAGCTCTGTGTTGAACTCTTTTCTCTGATCTTTTTCATATTTGATCCCAGGCCTTCTATACTCTAGAAGGAATCTAGAGGTAGGTGGTAGGTAGGCCTTATTCCACAAGACAGTCCTTAAAGCATGTGGAGATGGTTATTGTCTAGGGTGTCCCCCAAGTTCTCATGCTTTAGGCATCACATTACTTTGCTCCATCATTACTGACAGCACAAACTCCCTGTGAGGGGAGGTTTTATTCTTTATGTTTTTATTCCCAGCACCTTGGCACAGTGTCTGGCACATAGGTGTGCCTAACGAATGCTGGCTGATGGCTCATAATTGTGTCTTTGCCCATCTGAAATGTGATGTTCAGATCTGAGCAGGTAGATTGCCTGTGATAAAACACAGGGGCACATTAAAAAAAGATAGCAAGGAAACATTTTATGAACAGAGTACTTAAGAAAAACCAGGCATTTTTAGCTATGTTTCCTTACTGATTACTGGAATACCAAGTAATAGGGTAAAATGATAAAAGTAGAGTGAAAGGGATGTGTTGGAAAAGGGGTCTTGAAAATCTAGTCCAGATCCCTTATTTTACTGATAAAGAAACTGAATCCCACAGAAGTTTTAAAGGGCTTGCCCAAGGTCATGCCAGTAATAATAAGAGGCAGAACCAGTGATTGATCCTAAGCCCTGCTAAAGCCAGCATTCTTTTTGTTTTCATGTTGCTTAATGAAGGGCCTTGACTAGATTATGTACTAAGCTGTACATTTCTCTTTTGGAGTTTTTGTCATGTGAGCGAAGAATAAATGAGAATATATAACCAGTTTTTACATTTTTTTTTATTTTTGCATTTTAAAAAATTACTTTTCTAAGTTAACATTTTTCTGCAATTTGCAGTGAGAACAGTTTAAACTGCTTTAAAATTTATCTTTGGAATGAAATACTTTTATTACTATTAAAAGTAAAAATTGATTCTTAGCCTGATCTTGCAAAAAAGCTACACTTGCGACACTTCCATAGAGAGCCCATCGCTGGTTATAAACAGGCTCTGTTTCAGAGGGTTCTTCTGAGTTTGGAATTTGGAAACCATTTTCCTGTAGAAACAATGTTATTAGTGGTTGGTAGTTTCCTAGGGTAATCCACAAACACTCATCTAACTCTTGTAACAGAATTGTGGTGTTAATAGCAATAAAGACACCAACTGCCATTAATAACATTGTTTCTGTTAGAAAGCTTATTTGGAGGTTCAGCACCAGAGGACAGGATTCTATGTCTTGATAACTGTTCAGGTAGTAGGAATGGATCCTCAGCTGAGATTGCCATTTGTATGTAAGTTAGCTATTCTTAAATTGATTCATTTATAATATAATTGTATGTGATACTAAACTATGGCTTATTTTTAGATGCTGTATATTTGGATTTTTAAAAACTCTTCTTATTACTAATCCCATCAAAAGTCAGTTCAGGTTCTTAAAATCTTAAATATAGCCATTAATTAGAATTTTATAATAAAATTCAGTGCATCAAATATAATACCTTTTCACAGTTACATCACTCTGCATACATGGATGCCTGAATATACCTAATCTAAAATAATTTAGTAAGTGCTTGCTTATGTGAGGTATTCTTTGAAACACCAGAGTGGGACACTATTTGCCTAATGTAGTGTGTCTATATCAGGAAGCTTGATCTTTAATATTTGAAGTAGTGAGATAATTTTTTTGGTAAGCAATGCCTTGAGAGGCTTTAAACATAAGGTCCCATTTTCTATTGAAAAATGTTTTGACTTTAAAAAATATATATATATATATATATAATTTGTAGAATAAGGAGAGGTGTTGGTCTTGTGAGTTACATTGATAGAAGGAATTCCAAGATGAGGAAACTCAGTTTACCAGTGTAGGTCAGCCCTTTCTCCCCTCAATTGTAGGAGTTTTTAAAAGAGTCTTGAGCACTGAGAAAAGTGACTTGTTAGGGTCACACAGTCTCAGGATGATCAGAAATTGGTCTGAAGCTCAGTGTTTGCTCACTCATGAGGCCAGTTCTTCCTCTACTATGCTGCATTTCCTCACTGTAGTTAAAATTGCAAGTTCAAATCATAAATTTCACACAAGAATAAGAGAAAGGAAAAAGTTAGGAACTGATATCTCGAATGAGAATAATTCTAATTTAATTCCAAAACCCTTAAATGAATTGTAAATGAAGGCTTTTCTCCTGCTAGAAGTTGCAGTCTAGTAGACAACTGGGGCATATCTATCAGTGACTTTTTTCTTGACTAGCCTCTGATTTCCTAATTATATAGAGTTCCCAATGAAGAAACTTTCTCTACTAATAAAGGTCAGCGTTTGGTGCCACTAAGAGGTTGTAACTTTACCCAAGGACACAGTTGCTATATTTCTGTGATAGGACTTGCTAACCTAGACTGTTCTCTCTACTCCTTGCTATTTCTCACAAATCAATGCAGTTAAAAAAAAATACTTGGGCACATTATGTATATTCATTGTTCCCTTGGCAAGTGTCTACATTTTTTTCAATTAACAAAAATCTCTTTTCTTTCCCCATCTCCTCTCCATTGGAAAAGAAAAAAGAAAAAAACTCATGTAACAAATATTCATAATCAAAACAAATTTCTACATTGAATATGTCCTAAAGATAAGCACTTCTCACTCTGCCCCCCTGAGTTGGCAGTCATCTCGGCAGGAGGTGGGTGGTTTGCATCATCAGCCCTCTGAAATTGGAGTTGGTCATTCAGCACATATTTAGGAAGTGCCAGCTTCATGCTGAGTAAGTACTGCATCATGTAAAAACTAACAGTGCAGAAAACCATACTTCAGCTTCTGCCTATGAAGAACTTCAAATTTAGCAAGGTTAACTAATCATGACTAAATATTTGAGTGACATTAGGCTTTGCACTTAGATGTTCTGAGAGGTGTGGTCTAGGCCAACAACCTAGCTTAAGGGGAAGGTATCTATATGTAAAAAGGTAGATTATTAAAAAAAAAAAAACACCTTTCAAACCCTGGCCTTTCCAGTATTCTTGCACTTTAATTGTATACTCTGAAGCCCAATGACATTGCCCTTCCTGACTTCGTGCCTTTTATACCGACTGTCCTCCTTTGCTCAGAATACTCTGCCTCTTGACTTCCTTTAAGACTCAGTACAAATTCCACCATCTACCAGAGGCTTTTTCCAGTTGGTATTTCCCGTCCCCACCCCCAAAAGTGTACCTCCCCCATGGGGTCCTCCCAGCACCTTCCCTCCAAGATTGCTTTCCATTTGCACTGCATAGACCTTGTGTGTGGAGTTGTTTGCATAGTCCTTTTCCCCATTAGAATGTATGCTTGAGAGCAGAGTCTGTTTTCACCTGTCCTTGTATCCCTAGCGTTAGTAGCACAATGCCTGGCTGTATTTAGTAAGTATAGTTAAGTGCTTACTGAAAGCCTGTTGACTGACTGCTCACTACTAAATTTAGTGGCATGTAATGGATTGGTTCCAGTAAGTGCAATGAAAAGAGTAACCCAGGGTTGGGATGGTGGAAGAGCCAAAGCCTCAGGAAAAGGGAGATCATTCTCTGGGAGGCCCTATGAGCAAACACGTGAAAGGACTTGGGCACAGATGGTATGTGTTGGTAGGTTGTGTTGCAGAGATCTGGAATGGGAGCCATTAGGACCATTTTGTCATTTAGGAAGATGGTGTTGGTAGGATAAATTTAATGGTGACAGTCTCTTTTCCTTTCCAATGTTGTGTTGCAGAAAACCATAATATTTCTTTGGCTGTCTAGAAATTAAACAGTAAACTAAATTACATACTTGTTTTGGTGAGCATTTCAGTGATTCTGGGTTGTGTAGAATTGACTGGAAACTTCTCTTGCCCTTCATCTTTATGTTGGCATTTATTCTGTTTGTAAAAACCAAGATTTTAATTTTGGTTGTTTTTTTTTTAAGGGGGAAGGCAAGGCAGTTGGGGTTAAATGACATGCCCAATGTCACACAGCTAGTGTGTCAAGTGCAAGAAGCCGGATTTTAACTCTGGTCCTCCTGACTCCAGGGTCCCATCTTTGTTCATTGTGCCACCTAGACACCCCGTGGCCTTTTTTTTTTTTTAATAGCCTGTCCTCCCTCTTTCACCTCCATTCCTGTAGTGCCTTTCACATTGGTAGGTAGCCGAGGCATAAAATTATATACAATTACGTTTATTGAATGAATTGTTGAATTTTTCTTTAAAGATCAAACAACTGACCAATGTTTGTAAGGTAGGCTTTGAGTTTTCTGGCACTGTTGAGGTGAGCTGAACCACAGAATGCATTTGTGAGATGGCTTGCATTATGTAATGGACTGGGATTTTCTATGTATCTGATTCATAAGTAGGTAAAATGTTTGGTCCCTCAAGCTGGTAATTATCTATAGGTGAGTTAGAGGGCCTTTAATTTTAAAGTCTGAAAACCAGAGACCTTCAATAACACCTATATTTATGCCTCCTACTAATAAGTCAGATGACTTTTATGTTAAACACTTGTTATAGTGAATTTGACAATGATCTAATGCTTTCTTAATTAGGAAAAGGTAGCTTACAAACTTTGGTATATTTAGGATTAAGATTCTGAGTCCTGGTTTAGGCCTAGATTATGCAAGAATTCTTGCCCCTGCTCACTTTATCATAATTAGATACAATTTAGATTAGCAGTATGAAATGAGACATTTTCACATTTATATAAAATTGCCCTATTTTCAAGTCGGAATGGAATGATAGCTTACATAATTCCCGAGCTTCAGTTTCCTCATCTGCAAAATGACAGGGTTGGAGTAGATGACTGACATGGTCCCTTAAAACTTAAAAATATGTAATCATATGTTTCTGTTGTCAATTTAAAGTTTAATGACCCATATGCCTATGTTATGGTTTACTTAAAACTTGTTATAAAACATTAGCTAGCGTCTCATTGTTGCTCAGCAATCCTTTTATCTATCACTGTTGCAGTCCTTGTTGAAGTTCTAAAACTTTGCTTTCTAAGACTGCTTCCCCACTCAATTCTGGACAAATAACCCCACCTACTTCACTGCCAAGGAGATAGAAGTCATCTAGGGTGAGCTTACCCTATCACCTACCTACCATTACCTTGGAAGACCTGCCTTCTACTTCCAACTTCTCAGTCCTTCCCTCATCTCAGGAAAGTGGGTTTGTGTAAGACTGAACCTTCCACTTATGCTCCACCTTCTCTAGGGCCTTTATCTTTAATCTCTAGTATCATCATTCCCTTTTTCACTGATGCCTCCTTTTTTTTTTTTTTTTTGCAAAAAAATGAATAGTTGAACACTCTTGCAAAACTTCATTTGAAACTTTCTCCTTGCTTTCATGAACAATTTCTTGAACAAATAGCCTTTTACCTCCATTTTCTCAACATCCACCCCTATCCTTAATCACTTGCAACATGGCTCCTGAAACTGAATGCTTAGCGTGACCACCTGATCAGCCAATTCTGTGGTCTTTTTCTCAGTTCTCCAAGAATAAACTGGGAGGTTACAGGGAATAGCTTATGTGGTTGAAAATTTTGCCTAGTTTTTCATTTTCTCATCTGTTTCATCTCTGTAATTTTCTTTCCCACTTATATGCCTTTAAAACAATCATCTAAATGCTTTCCTCTTTTCATTTCTTAAATTAGAATTACGATGTATGTGTTGAGACCAAACAAAATTGTTCCCAGTAAGTTGATATCTGAAGCAGTGTTTGAACATGTGTGTGGCGATCATAATTGAAAGAGAAAGATAATTAAATGTTTAGCAAAAATTTGTTAAATATCTGTAGCTGTAGAATGCACAAGATAGTTAAGATAGATTCACTTGTCTTCTAATGACATCGCTTTGAAAACCAAAGACAAAGATCAGCATTTTACTGGTAGGGAAACTGAAGCACAGAAAAATAATCTCTTTGGATCATCTGTTTCCCTTTCTAACTTCTTGGTAGTGAGGAACAATTATTATCAATGTGAAAACATTCATCCTCTTGATTTTCTCTTAAAAACCTAGGTAAAGTAGGATTTTGGACATATGAGCCAGAAATAAAAATATTTGGAAATTAGGAATGTGAGGGGGTAGAAACTGTACTTTGGCCAATAAAAAACTTTATTTTTGTACCTCAGAATCCCAAGAGTACTTTACAGGGAATTTAAATAACCAGTCTTGTCATCATGAACTTTGAGCACACATCCTAATTTTTCCTTTTCTTTGTTTAGCTTGTCAGCTCATCTACAGCTTACATTTACTGGTTTCTTCCACAAAAATGGTATGTACCTTTTAAAAGTTTAATAATGTTGGCATTCCCACAGAAAATGATTTTTATACGTGTGTAAAATGCCCCCTCCTTTACTTATGATGATCATTCAATGATTATTTTAGAAAAAAGTCTTTTGATTTCTCCAGAGATGAACTTATTTTAAACCAGTTAGCTCTTAGTTATTGCTTTATGTGATCCTCAGGAAGATTCAGGCTAAAGTGCTTATCTACGAATCTAGAGAGTCTCATATTATGGACTTCAGCATTACTTTCTAATTGCCTTTTTGTTGCCTGTTTAAATTTTCAGGTATATTTTGGCATTGACATTAAGGCTAGACATCAGTCCTAATAATGCAGTGCAGTCTTGTTACTAAATCCAGTTGCTTCATCTGTCTTATGATCATCTCAAAATTAGTTGTATTATCTTTGAATTGGTCAAATTTTAGCTCTCATCTTTAATTCATATTATCATTTCTGCTGTTCCAAGTATCCCTTAACATACTATTAGAGAAACTTTATAAACATGCACCATAAAACTGTATCTACATAACCATCATTCTGGTGATCATATTGCCAGAGAGAGCACTGTCAGACCTACAGAATCTTGAGGTGAGGACAGACTTTAGTATCATCATGGGTAGTGCAAAAGTGTGAAAAGTTACACCTCAGTGTTGCATAAATCTAGAGGTCTTTATGAACTGTGAACTTTGTTGAGCATGAACATGCCATGTATTCATTCTCAAGTTCCCAATCATTCATCCTAAAATTCCATAATCCTACCATGACTTGATTGTCCTCCATACAAAGAGGATTATTGTATAGAATCACCTTAATCACCTAGTTTTGTCCTAGAGCCCACAGGCATATTCAAGAAAATCCATGTTCCTTCCAACAAAATTAAAGGCCTTAATATATACATCCATATATTTTGGAGGCTTGATAACATTTGGCTCTTTCTGATTCCTACAGTTGTGCACCCTCTGCCCCTTCCCCAGATAACTATGTATTTATTTTGCATTTGGCTTATATTTACTTAACTTTGCCTATGTAAGCTCCTTAAGCTGGAGGACATCAGGGACTGTCCGAAGTATTTGTACGCCTTGTACCAGACAACGGTAGGCCCTTAATAAATGAGTATTTGTTGAGTGTTACTAGTTACCAACTTGGTCAACACTGGACCAAATCTCTTTGAGGAATAAATAAGTGATTCCTTGAACTATCTTCATTATTGTAGCTAAGAAATTTATTGGGCTACATATAGAAATTAACTAAAAGACACTATTTTAAATCTCTTTTGTTCTCTAGACCACTCAGAGAAATAATGGCCATTATTCACTTAGCACTTCCCCTTTTGAAATATTTGTATGGTTAATTCAGTTTCTTCTGTTGGTTACTCTGATACTTAGAATATTTGAGGCCTTGGTGCCTTAAAAAGATTTCTTAAGCCCATCAGTTCACTTAGTACCATGATATCCAGGGACCCAATCAAATAATCCTGAGATACACAGCTGAAAAGAGTAAGTGTAATACTTAAATTTCTTCATATTTCTTTCTTTTTGCTTTTTAGAGGGCACTTGAGGTTGTGACTTGGCCCAAAGTCGCATGACTAGTTTTTAGTGTCAAGTGTCTGAGGCCACATTTGAACGCAAGTCCTCCTGATTCTAGGGCCGGTGCTCTATTCACTGCACCACCTAGCTGCCCCTTCTTCATGTTTCTTTAAAAATTACGCCAGATATCCAAAATTTTTCCTAAGTCATAGGTTAGAAGTTATTTCTTTCTTTGAAATTTTTTATGTTGATCTAAGTTTGTAAAGCAAATGCATAGGTTTAAAATAAGAAAAAATACGTTTGCTTCCTTTCCCAAGAAATAACTCTTTACTACGTATATAGCTTTAAAATGAATTGGTTGAGGAAAACTGGATATTTCTCCCTTGAATTTATCGGAATTTTTTTTACACTAGAAACAAAGATTATAGGGAGACAAGGTCCCTTCTGTGATCTGACTTTTCCTTGTCTGCTTGTGGTTTTATTCACTTTTTTTTTAATGGACACTGCTCAATAAATGTTTCTTGAAATTGGAACTATAGGATGTTAGCATATTTATCTTGAGCAGCATTTTTAAAGCAACTCGAGTTTTTATTCACTGCATTCATTTTTACTCTGCCTTAGTTTTTAGAAATTTCTTAAAATGAAGCCAAGGTGTAGTGATACATGCATATAATGTTCAATTAAAAAACATTTAATCAGCACCTAATATGGAGCTAGGTTCTTGGTGTACAAATAAAGACACAGACCTCAGAAAGAAAGGTCCTTACCCCAAAGAGCTTACGTTCTGTAAAGTTAGAGCTGTTGGGTTTGGGCAGGGAGGGGGCTGGAAATACCTCATGTAGGTGATTCTGGAACTAAGCTTTGAATGAAACCCAGGCCTCTGGAGAAGTAGAGGTGAGGATGGGACGCATTCTAGGCCTGGTGATTTGCCTGTGCAGTGATAATGGAAAGGAAGCATTATGGGGGAGGATCTACTAAGAATCACTTCTGCAGTCTAAGCTGCTGAAGTCATAGGACTTTTTAATGGATGACACTAAACATTAATTTTAAGTAGTAAGTCGAAAAAATGATGGTCCAAAAGCCACTTCAGAGTAAGGAACTATATTTTTCAGACTCTTCATGTTCATCTGCTTTATTAACTTTGTAATGAGATTTAATGAACATGGTGAGTTGATATCCACTCTGAAGAATTTAGAGCAGTTGAAAGACTTAGAGCAGTGGTTCTCAACCTTAATAATGCCATGACCCTTTAATTCATATGTGGGCAGACCTGCCTGGAGATGGATAGAGGAGCAGTGTCTCGGTTCCTAAGACCATCAGAAATAATGTGTTTTCCTATGGTCTTAGGCAACCCCTGTGACCCCTGTGAAAGGGTCATTCAACCCCCAAAGGGGTTGCGACCCACAGGTTGAGAACAGCTGACTTAAAGGGAAAAAATACACGTTACACCTGATAGCTGTGGGGTGATCACTTAAGCCTCTGTTAGCAGGAGAGAAGAGGGAATGACATTGTCTTCCAAAAAAATATAAGGAATCCTAATGAGCACATGACTTTGAGTCTTAATGTTCCCCAGGATTTCTTTCAAGTCTGAAAACAAAACAGTGTCAAGACTTGAATTTTCTTTCTTTTAAAATATTTATTTTCCTCAGTTTGGCTAGGGTTATAGCTATCAAAATAGAGGATTAACATAAAAAGTTTTTTTATTAGTAACTCAGTCCTAATTTTAACTTAATTAGTTGCGTTGCTTCAGGGACCCTGAAGCATTATGATCTATTGTGTCTGTTTTGATTGATTGTGTCTGTTTGGCATAACATGTCAGATTAAAGCCTTTTATAATATATTATGTAACATTTCTTTTAAAATCTATTAATTTTGCATTTATTTAAATATTGAAGGGAAACCTGATGTTAGAGCTCAGAAGGTGTGTTTCAGAAACAGCTGCATGTCGTTTGACAAGTTGTTTAACTTCTCACTTCCCCAAGCATCTCATACTGTAGGTGGCAGAGAAAGCAGATTATTTTCATTGGTAGACTTCCTTAAGAGGAACTCCCTATACTGATGAAATCACAAATTTGCTGTCCTCTCTGTTGTTGGCCATTACCTTCCCACCCACGACCCCTTATTTAAAATAGTTTAGTTTTTGAAGGTTGTTTGACTTGTATTTTTCTGAAGGAATCAGCATTTTTTACAGCCTCTCCAAATTAAAAACCTGTTTAAGAAGTTTTATCTGGTTAAATTTCTCTAAATTGAATGATTGAAACATTTCATTTTAGATTGTACTGAAGGTATTTTAAAGTCTCCCATTTAATAGTGCCTTTCAGTTTACAACGGTTTTCTTATTGATAGTTTTGTTCAATATTAAGTTATCAGTCCCTAGGGAGAAAAATCCCAGGATTGGATAGATTTACAGGTGAATTCTACCACTTTGAAGAAAAAATTCTAATACTATGTAAACTATTCAGAAAAATTGGTTTAAAAGGAATCCTACCAAATTTCCTGTCATGGAACAAATATGATCCTGATACCTAAACCAGAAAGACTTAAAGCAGAAGAGAAGGCAGTTGATTCATTTAGTAGCAGGGAGATTATAACAATATATCACATAGACTTATGACCAGATTGGATTTATACCAGTAATGAGGGACTAGTTCAGTATTAGGAAAAATGATTGAATTAATCATGAAATTTTTATTACTTTTCTTACTGATTATTTAAGTAGATGCAGAAAAAGTTTTTGATGATACAACACCCATTCCTATGAAATAACTAAAAAGCAAACAAATAAGTGGAGTTTTCCTTGGAATGTTAAGTAATATCTATCTAAAACCAAGAACAAGCATTATTTGTAATGGGGATAAGCTAGAGGCCCTTCATTGTAAGATCAGGGCTGAAGCAAGAATATTATGGCCATTACTATTCAATATGTTGTAGACATGCTAGCTATAACAATAAGGCAAGAAAAAGAAATGGAAAGAATAAACGTAGGCAGTGAGAAATCAAAGCTCTCACTTTTGACAGATGAATAGCTAGTTTACCTAGAGAATGCCAGAGAGGCAACTAAAGAAGACTAATCAAAACAAAAGTTTCAGCACGTTGTGGCATATAAAGTTACATCAGTCGCCAGCATTCTTGTGTATTGTCAGCTCAGCAAGAGAAATAGAGAAATGCCATTTAAATTAACTACAGACAACATAATATACTTGGCAATCTACCTGCCAAGACCAAATAGATATATAAATACAATTATAAAACATTTCACACAAATGAAAGCAAATAAATAATTGGAGAAATAGTAATTACTATCTAAATTAATTTACTTATTTAGCCCCATACCAGTAAAACCACCAAAGAATTACTTTGTAAAGTTAGTAAAAAGCACTAATAAAATTTGATAGGAGAAATAAAAAGTTAAACATAACTAGGCAAAAAAAAAAAAAACCAAGCAAAAAATGTAAAGGAAGGTGGCCTTCCTTAGTAATTTCAGAATAGGATCCGTTTGTCACGTGATAATAAGGGGCAGTTTTCTGAAAAAATCAAAGTTATCAATAGACATGTAAAAAACGCTCTAAGTCACAATTAGAGAAATGGACGTTTTAAAACTATTCTGAGGCACCACTTCACCCTGAAACAAAAAGAGAGATGTCAGGCCTAGCTCTAGCAGAGGTCAAGGCAGCTGATGTACAGCCATACTTTTTACATGACAGGGAATAATAACAATTTTGGATTTGAGAAAGTAGTTATAGAGAGTGCCCTAAGTAGTACAGGATTCAGCCTTTGTTTATCAGAGATGTTTGTAACTTGTGAGTCTAAATTTTAGACCCATTCTAAATGCATATTTCTAAGAAATGACCTTTAATGCTGACTTTGTATCTGTGCTTAAATAAAAGTTAAAACTTTAGGAGCTATACAATAAATACTAATATAGATTAAAACACATCAACTTTTTTTCAGGTCTAAATTTTTGTGTGTGATTGCTAATTTTTGGTTTCAGATTTTCCCCTCCAAAAACCATTGAGAGTGCAAGCCATTGAGATGTGCCGTTCAACAGTTCTTTAAAATTTATTTTTCAGCTTTCACTTTTATTTTGAGTTGTAAAATATCCCTCCTCCCCTTTCCAATATGGCATGCAACATCATATATGCTATATATGTGTAGTCATAGACATTTTCATATTAGTCATGTTGTGAAGACTTCAGAACAAAAGGGAAAAACCATGAAAAAGAAAAAAACCAAAAAATAGTATGCTTTGATCTGTACTCAAAGTCCATAGTTTCTTTACTGGATGTGGATAGCACTGTCTATCATGAATCTTTTGGAATTGCCTTAGATCATTCCATTGCTGAGAAGAGCCAAGTCTCTAAAGTTGGACAATGTTGTTGTCACTGTGTACAATTCAGCTAATTTTTAAAAAATAAGTAGTTTGCAGGGCACTCTAGAACTATGGTTTCATTTGTGTAGTTAAGAATCTGGGAGGAAATTAACTCTCCTTGTTGCAGACTGACACCTTACCTTTAGTTTCTTGTCTAAGAAAATTGCATAAAAGGTGGTAATTTTCCCAGTCATACCCCCAATGTGTCTAAGAGGGGAGCTTTTTGATGCTTTAGGTAGCAGCTCTGGGTTCTGCTCTGCTGTTTGTCATTGTAGTAGGGAAGTTTAACCCTCTTGAGGAAAAAGTATTTAAAATGGCTTAATTTGTAAAGATTTTTCTGAAGGTTTAGAAATGACAAAACCAGATTTTTTTATAAGTCATAGGCAAAATAACGTACTGCTTTAAAAATAGTTTAAACTGTTGATTTTTCCATTTAGATAAGCCATCACAAAACTCAGAGAATGAACAAAATTCTGTTACCCTGGAAGTTCTACTTGTGAAAGTTTGCCACAAAAAACGGAAGGTAATGTATCAAATTGTTGCTATTTTTAGTGGAATGTTACTGCGAATCAATACATTCTGTGCTCAACCTGAGGCCAGCAGCATGAATCATATAATAGTTTGCACTTTCTGAGGTCTTATAACAATTTGGGAGGTGAGGTGTGCCTAAGGCAGTGAGGCTTTAGTGTAACTATACTAGATGTAGGATAAAGGACAGTTCTACAAACAGTGCTACAAGTTAGAGGGAAAAGCAATGCTCTAGAGATATTTTGCACTTTGATAAGAGAAAGGGGCTTCATAGAGGAGGAGGCATCTAACATTAAGCCTTTAAGAAACAAGATTTAAGATGACAGCTTGTAAGGTCTGTTCTCTTACTGGTGTGGATATTTCATTGACATGGATTGCACCCTCTCTCACCTCATCACCCCTTGTTCTGAAATTTTCTTTGACTGAAAAATTTACCATCTGATGCTCACAAGCCCTTTCACTGTTAAGAAAACTGGTCCTCTTAGATACTTGGGCTGTCATTGAGGCTATGCACTAAGTCTTTCTAGCTTGGTAAGATTCATTAAAGTTTGTATTCTACTCTTGCAACTTTGAACCTTGAGAATCAAGACTCACTTTCTAGTAGTGTTATTTGGGGAAGACCCAAGTCGAGGGTATGATCTGTAATTTAGCTGAAATGCTGCCCTTGTGCATGAGACTTGAAGGCAAGTACTTGACATCAGTACTGGGAAAGAGGAGAATTTGTGATAGGTGACAACATTTCTACCTTCAGCTCTGGGGTAAGTGCTTTGTGATTGGTTATCCCAATGAGTACCAGTGGTGTGATGGAGGGGCCATTCCAGGTCACTTAAAAGCCAGTGTAACTAATTTGGAAGGGACTACATTAAGTTGGTTCTTGTACAGAGCAACCTGTTGGATCTTTGAGGGAATCACATGAATCCTGTTTCGTTTTTGTCTCCTGCACTTGTCCCTGAATCTTCATTTCTTCCATTTCAAGTTGTTTTTCACATTTCGTGAAAACAAGATAGAAATATGTATACTTATTGATTCACAGTATTGAGAAGCAACGTGTGTGTGTACGTGTACGTGTACGTGTACGTGTGTATACATGTACACACAGACACACATATTTAATTAGAGCTAAAAGCATAGTTAAAAGGATACAGAAACAAAGGTGGGTATGGAGGTAGGTTACAACATAATGGACTTGTCCTTGGATCTGAAAGAAACCTGAACCAAAGAACCCAAGCAAGGCAGATAAACCTTTCCTGTCTCTCTTTTCACCCTTGGTGGCTGCCTTGTCTCGTCAGAAGCTACCATCAAGAGCCCTAGCAGTCCCATTTTCAGCCCTAATCTCTCTAATCATTAGCACAGCAGGATTTCTTTACAGTTACATCTCCTGTGTACCTTCTACTTCACTTTCTGGTCCATCGAGTTTAGATGTCTACAGTGTTGTCCACATCTCCTCTAAATAGAGTTCACGTCATATAGAGTCAGGGTGTTTGGGTTCCCAGAAAATTCTTAGCCACCAAATGAGATTTTAGTCTTTACCTTCCCTGTGATTGTCTTTCTTTGTTCAAGTTGATCATAACGTACCTTGTTTTCTTAGGTCATTTTACCTCAAGTGATCTGCAGTGGCCCAGGCCCAAGACAAGGATAAAGATAGTATTCAGAGCACTGGTGTGATTCTTAGTCTTGGGGTTCACTAAATGTAATGAAGCCACCATAGTCACATCTGCCCACACTACCTTCCTTCCATGGCCAGCCCCAAGACCTCTAAGCTCATTTCTTTGTGGTTATACCATCTCAGTCTATGGGATACTCCCACCAGAGCTGCTGCTGCTGCTGCTGCTGCTCTTATGCTGGTTCTGCCTACCCTGCCCAGGGGAGATTGTAGTTCCTGGGCTGCTATCCATAGGAACTCTGTTGCTGTAGCTGCCATTACTCTCCCACCCTCCCGCCCCATTCCCCCTCACCTGTCCCATTCTGGAAGCTGCTCCCACCACTCATGGAACTTGCCTTTGGGAGCTGACTCCTCGCTGAGGCCATATTGCTCACTAATTCTAAGGAGACTGGCAGTGTTGGCTGCTGTTCTCACCTCTGGTTCCTCTTCTCTAGAGCATGATAGTTTATATCCTCGTCTGTCCATGGAAGGAGCTGCAGATGATCTGACTAACCATAGATCGCTGGACACTTTGGTTCCTTGAGCTGTATTGGTTATGGATCTGATTGTTCTCTTTAGAGTAGCCTTGACAAGGCTCAGTGGGTTTAGTCCTATAGCTTTGTGGGACTTGTTGGGGACTATATCCACACCTGTGTCTGTGGACACCTGAGCAACAGAAAACAATGTCATAAAGCAGACTTGAATTAAGGTAATGTCCTTGATAAACAAGTTGGAAATGTCTTGCTTCTGATTTTTAAAAACATTTCCAAAGTATGATTAGACTTATGTGCAGTATTTGATTAAGAAGAATAAGTCAGTTATTAGTATTTCTGTCAGTCAGCAAATTCAAGGTGCTCTTCTAGGTGATGAAGATGCAGATACAAAAAAAATGAGACTAGAAGTACATATTAAAACATAAATAGGCTTAAATATTAGGTAGCTTGGGAAGGGAGGGCACTAGCAGTTGTAGAAATCAGGAAAGGCTATAGGAGACAGTATCTGAACGGCGTCTTTAAAGAGAAAAGAGGAGCTCAGAAGGAAGGTGGGAGCACATTCCAGATGTGGGAGAATGGGGTGCATGATATGTGTGTGAGAGAGGAGGGGAGGAATTTCCAATGATGCTAGAAAGGTAGGTTGGGACCAGATCAGAGGCCTTTAGAAACCAGTCTATATTTTATTGCACAGAGGGAAAGTAACATCAGGTCTGCACTTAGAACCTCAAGTAGAGGAGTTAGGAGGCTGATAATATAATCTTTAGGGGAAGAAAGGCCTGAACTTAGGTGGCCTAGGTGTGAAATGGCAAAGTGTTTATAAGTTAGGAAGGTTAGGATTTGGGAACTGACTGGATTTGTGAGGTGAGATTGAATAGAGTGAGCTGATGTTGAGATTGCAAATCAGATACAAGCAGGGTGGTAAGGCTATCAACAAAAAATAGGGAAGTTTAGAAGAATGGAAGTTTAAGGGGAAAGATGAGCTCAGTTTTACACATTGAATTTAAGATGCCCCCAAGGATCTCCAGTTTGAAATGTACCACGATGAGGAGAAGAATGCCTTAAAAAGTCGAATTTCCCAGATGGAAAAAGAATCTCAAAAGCATTCTGAAGAGAATAATTCCTTCAGAATTAGAGTGGAGCAAGTAGAAGCTAATGACTTTATGAGAAACCAAGATACTATTAAACTGTTACAAAGAAATGAAAAAATAGAAAGCAATGTGAAATATCTCCTTGAAAAAAC
>CM053593.1:361136034-361172822 GCA_028646575.1 Pseudocheirus occidentalis
AGTACATGCAACTAGGAATTAAGATATACAGGGACTGGGGTAGTGAGACCCTCCCTGCCCTACCAGATAGTTAGAGTGTTGGAGGAGGGCATAAAAGAGAGCAGATTGGGGAAGGGGCTTTACAGTGGGTCTCTGTTTTGGGGTTGGGGATAGGGGAAAGATGGGGAGAAAATTTGTAACTCAAAAATCTCATGGAAATGAATGATGTCAACAAGAAAATAAATAAAAATTTTTTATTAAAAAAGAAATATATATATATATATATATATATCTGAGATTTCACTTCACACCAGGTAAATTTGCAATGAATCCAAAAAATAGAAATAACTTTGAAAGCATTCTGAGAAGATGAGCACACTAGTACATTGTTGGTGGAACTCTGAATTGGCCCAACTGTTCTGGGAAGCCATTTGAAATTATGTTAAAAAAAACACCAAACCTGAAAATATAATCTGATGTTTCTACTGGCCAAAGTTGAGAACAGGTTTCAGTCCTGGATTAAGGTTAACATTAGAAACTACCCATGTTGCTAACCAAATCTAACTTTTAAAAACTACCTGGAGAGATAAAAAAAAGAAAACCCAGCAACCACAAAACATGGTGAAACCCCCCATTTCAGAACAAATTTTTTCTATACGTCAGTTTGATTCAATAGAATGAGCTATTGTATGTTGTTGGAACCAATCTTGCTGATTTTCTTTGTTAAATTTGCAAAATCCTCCGGAAACTTAGACAGCAGAAAAACAGCTTTTAAGCAATTAATTGCAATCCACTTGACATAGGTATGTGTTCCAAACTAGACAGACTCTTTTTGTGGCAGAAAAAAAAATGGAATCCATTATCACTTGTACTATCACTCTTCCGCCACCCCCTTCCCCCTTGCTCCTATACTCAAAGACCATGTCATTATTTCCATTATGTTTAGTTCCCAATTTTCAGGGCTTATTAACTTGGTTGTAAAAACTTGCCTCAGTTCACATTTGGCAAGGGGACAAGGCTGAGTGCCAGAAGCAATTTTCTGTGCTGAGAAAAAAGAAGCCATAAATAATAGGAAAAAAAAAACCAAATGAAAAGTTAATAGTTCCAAATAGTCTAATGTATATGCTGTGTATAAACTCTTCAAATAGTTTTAGTTTTTTTTGTGTTCAGAAATGTGAGATAACATGAAAAATTTGAAAAGTGCAGATGCTTTAAGTTTGCATTGGACCAAGGGCTTGGATGCTCTTCAGGGTATCAAAGACCAACTGTACCCATCATTCCTTTCACTTCAGACTTTGAAGTCTGTTGGAGCTCCCTGTGCATGTAAGGAAAGCACAGGCTAGGGATTTTTTAAAAAGTGGTATTCCAGGTGCCCAGGTTCTCATTACTTTCATAATTCTGTATATCCCTTCATAGAGAGGAAAGGAAAGAGAAAAGAACTTATTCTACCTTGGCTGATTTTTAACCCCTGAGTATATGGTGTAAGTCCAATGTTTTCAGATGTCACAGAGGCATTCTATCAATAGTTCACTGAGAGCTTAAATACAGTACAATCCTATGGAGAGTAATGAAGTTTCTCTTTAATTACAAACATCTGACAATTGAGCTGACAAACACCTTAAGAGAGTATTTTGGTGTCCAAACTGATATTAACTAGACCCTTTGACCTAGTAATTCTGAAACCTCTGGGGGTTTAGGCAAAGCACATCATTTCATCTGTGTGTGATCTGGTTTCTTTCTCTCCTTGTCTAGCAAATGTGCTTTTTGACCTGGGGAAATACTAGGTTTGTGTTTTTAATATATGTCTTATGAGAGGCAGAACAGACATAATGGGTCCTTACCATTTCTCAAATGTATGTCATTTCCATCTTAATATATTCCTAAAGCAAATTGTATGTAGAAGCCAAGAATTTTTATTCCTTGAATGATCATCATGACTATTTACTTCGGCTATGAAGAATATAATTCCTCCATGCTTTCTCATCTGAGTAACACTTGTCTGTATTCTACTTTAAATCTTCCAAAGTAGATCTATCCAATAGGCTTGTTCTTTATGTATTTTTGAGGGTCTGAATCACAGGTTCACAGACTCTCAGAGTAGGAAGGGACCAATCCAACCTACATCTCAGCAGGAATCTCCCCTACAATATCCTTCACAAAAATGTACCCTCTTTCAACCTCTGCTAAAAGAGCTTCAGTGAAGAGGAATTGACAATTTCCATTTTGAGATGGCTTTAATATTCTTAAATATATACAATAATAATAGAGAACTTTCCACTGTTATGGGCCTAAAACCTGACCTTCTACAAGTCTAAAAGTTGCTCCCAATCCTACCTTCTGAGACCAAGTAAAACAAATCTTATCTCTTTTCCATATGACAGCAGCCATTTAAAAACTTGAAGACAAATGTCATTTTCCCCTGTAATGTTAATAGAAGATCTTCCCCACCCATTAATAGGCCTCAGGTGGAGCCCATTAAGGGAAGCTTGCTTAGGAGAGCTTGCTTGTAGGAAGGCTTTTACACCTTTTGTTAATTTCTAATTACCCACTGAGTTGCAAGGGTTATGATGTTTTCTGGCTCTAAAAAGGGTCTATATACTCCGAGCTTAGCATTTTGTTTTGGGGTTCACTCATTGGAAGAGCGTTCTTGTGATCTGACAAGATGAGAGTCTAGGTAGCCGTTAAGGAGTGTACCCCCACCCCCACCCCTTTGGGCTTTGAAAAACCCAGATATTGGTGCTTCTCTCTCTGGTAACTATGCATTTATTGCCTTAGTCAGACAGTTGGATTTGTCTGTTGATCTGTGCTAATTTCTCAAACAGTTAGAAACCCTGTCTGTTGATCTTTACTTCTCTGCTTGTATTTTATCTATTATCTTTATTTGGATTTTCTCTGAAGTTCAGGGTGCTGATTTTTCCCCTGAACTAATGAATGTAATTAAAAAAAGATTGTTGACCCCTTGAACACCTGCCTTTCCTAATAAAGCAGATCTAACAACCTGTGCTAGTATCCATCCTGGGTATGCTAGTGTGGTCGCTGCTACATCTCCTTAAATCTTCTCCAGGTTAAAAATACCCAGTTCCTTCAGTCCATCCTTTTATTACATGGTTTCCATTCCTTTTACAATTCTATTTGAGTGGATCATTCTTTGGCTTATTGACATCCTTCCTAAAATATGGTACTGATAATGGTATCAGACCTAAGTACAATAGCCTCTTTGAACAAATCATTTCAATGGAGTCCATAACTGGCATTTGTGAAGGACTATCAGGAAAGTACTGAAGTAAAGGGGATGTGCTTTTGCAGAGCCATACATTTTACTAACATTGAAGGCACTGAGAAATTTTCCAAATGCAGCCCATCCATTACTCTTTAGTTCTGGGCTCATTCTCATTTGCCTGTTTTGTTTTCCTAAGACCCATGTATTGTGAAAATGGGTATTTGCAGTTGTTCATAACTCAGTTTATTCCATATCAATTTCAATGGATAGCAAAAATCAAATTACTCCCCAGTTTCCTTTATATTAATAGTTCTCATTTCTTATGTTGCTAATTTAACAATTCCTAGATGTTAATTATAAACCCTTCAATATAGGTTGCTGCCCATCCTACCTTTTGGTGCTTATTCCATATTACTCTTCTCTACACATTAGGCTAATGATGGTCTCCCATTGATTTCCTACATTTGTTCAACTTGTGTCCTAGGCCTGAAAACCCTTGCTAATTGAATTTCTACCTATTACTTTAGGATCATAGCATTAGAGCTGGAAGGGAC
The DNA here is from genome assembly GCA_028646575.1 of Pseudocheirus occidentalis. Lineage (NCBI taxonomy): Eukaryota > Metazoa > Chordata > Mammalia > Diprotodontia > Pseudocheiridae > Pseudocheirus > Pseudocheirus occidentalis. The sequence goes on from CM053593.1 coordinate 361,139,788, forward strand.
CTAGAGCCTTCTAATTGATTTCCCTCATGAAAAAATGAAGGCCTGGAAAGGTTAAGATACTTATCCAAGGCTACTTAGAGAGTAAGTGGTAGAATCAGGATTTGAACTCAAGTCTCACGATTCCAAGTTTTCTTTCTACTACAACAGACTCAGTTGCTATTTCTTCTTTCCCTTGTTTTGGTGAAATCTTCCTTGGGTTTCACATATTACTTTCTCTCTTGGTTTATAGTTCTCTTTCCTGAATTTTACTCCAGGCAAATTTTGAAAATTAATTATAGGTATAGGTCTTATCTAAGCAGCTAGGTGCCAAGACCTGGAGTTAGGAAGACTCATCTTCTTGACTTCAAATCCTACCTCCAACATGTACTAACTGTGTGACCTTGGGCAAGTTGCTTCACCTTATTTGCCTCAGTTTCCTCATCTGTAAAATGAGCTGGAAAATGAAATGGCAAAGTATCTTTGCCAAGAAAACCCCAAAAGGAGTCACAAAGAGTCAGACAGGAATGAAACAAAATAGGTAATCTCTAGGTCTCCCCTAAATGTGGGTAAAAGGGTCCCTAGCTTCCTTACCATTACTCAAAGTATAATATTGATATTAGATATAAGACAGCCTCCATTTTATCATTACAGAAAATGAAGGAGATGCCTAGGGCTTAGAAGAGTCCAAGAAAAGATATAGCAAGTAAAGGCCACAAGCATTTATTAAGGACGGATTGTGCCCTTGACATGGTGCTAAGCACTATAAAGAGAGGTCCTGGGGGAGGTCACATTCTAATATGGAAGGTGGGATCTGAGCTGAGGTTTGAAGCCAGGAAATAGAGACCAGGAAGGAAAACACTCGTGGGGGGAGGCCAGAACAACTGGTTAAATGAATAGAAAGGACTTGGGGGGTAAAATGTTAAGGGGAAAGAACTTCAAGGAGGTAGCTGGGTGTGTCTGGATTGGGTTCAAATCTCACCTCTGATGCTTACTACCTGTAAGGCCATGAAGAAATCACTTCACCTCCCTGAGCCTTGTTACCTGCTCTGCAAAATGAGGGGTTAATGCTCTCTTCTCTCCTCAAAAGAGCTTGTATTTAGGTCTTTGTACATGTTATAGCCTTAGTAGAATGTAACCACTTTGAGGTCAGGAACCATGAATCATTTCATTCCAAAGTCCAGTACAGGGCCTGGTAATATAGAGGGAACCTAGCAGATGTTAGCTGAATTGATTTGACAGCTTGGCTTTGTATTTGCCGAGGATGGTCTTGGCTAAGCTCTCCTGGCTTCAGTCACCTCCTCCATAGGATGTGAGGGTTGCATTAGATTTTCCCTAGAGTGCTTTCCAACAAGAATAGGATGATCAGGTAGAACCTGAGTTATGATTCTGTCACTGTGTGACCCCCATCTTGTCACCTTCACATGTCTTGTACCATTCACATAGTCTTTCTAGTTTAGTCCCTCATCCCTTCACATCTGGATTATTGCAATGGCTGTTGGCGGGTCTGCCTGCCTCTAATCTCTCTGCACTCTAATCTATCCTCTATTCAACCACTAAAGGGATTTTCCCAAAGCACTGATCTGACCAGACCATGTAATCCCCCAACACACACACACTCACACACACACACACACTCACTCACTCACTAAACTCCAATGGTTCCCTATTAGAGACTCCAGGAGCCAATACAAAATGCTCTGCTGGGTATTCAAAGCCCTTCATAATCAATCACACCCAATCCTTCCGCTCTTCTTATAATTTACTCCCCAACAAGACACACTGACACATACTCCTGAATCAAGTGATTCTGGCCTCCTGGCTTTTCCACGAATAACAACACTCCAATATCTCAGCTTTGGGCACTTTCTCTGCTTGTACCCCAGGCTTGGACTGTTCTCCCTTCTCCACTCAGACAACTGACCCCCGGAATCCTTTAATTCCTGACAAAAAGTCCTGCCCTCTACCAGATCCCTTCTCCAACACCTCTTTGTTCTAGTGTTTTTCCTCTGTTAATTATTTTCTATTTATCCTCGATAGAGTTTGATTTATATATGTTTGTTTGTATATTGTCTCCCCCTTAGATGGTTTCTTTTGTATCCTTAGCACTTAGCAAGTGGCCTGACTTATAGTAGGTGCTTATTGGATTGGACTGATTGAACATTTAAAATCAAATATTAAAAAAAGAATAAGAATAGAAAAATCATTCTCTATGACCAGGTTTTATTTTATTTTTTTTGCTTTTTGGAGGGCAATTTGGGTTAAGTGACTTGTCCAAAGTCACATGGCTAGTAAGTGTTGAATGTCTGAGGCTGGATTCTCCTGACTCCAGGGCTAGTGCTCTACTCACTGTGCCACCTAGCTTCCCCTGACCAGGTTTTTTTTATACCAGGAATGTAGGGGTGGTTCAATATAAGCAAAACTACTACCATAATAGACCACATTAATAAGAACACAAAGGATATGATTCTATTAATAAATTCAACAGAATAAAACATTCATTTGTTTTACAAATGAGAAAAAAGTATAGAAATGAACCTCTTTTTAATATAGTAAATAGTATCTATCTAAAAGCATGAGCCTGCATCTTGTTTAATAGGGATAAGCTAGAGATCTTTTAAATAAATTAGATTAAATCAACAATGTTCATTATCACTATTGTGCTAGAAATGCTAGCTATAGCAGCCAGTCAGAAAGAGAGATTGAGGAAATAAGCACATGAAAAGAGGAAACTCTCAGACACTTGACACAAACTAGCTGTGTGACCTTGAGCAAGTCACTTAACTCCAATTGCCCTCCAAAAAGAAAAAAAAAAGAGGAAACAAAATCATCACTTTATCAGACAACATAATGGTTTATTTAACAAACCCTAGAGGGTCAACTAAAAATTAATTGAAATAATAACTTTAACAGAGTTTCAAAATATAAAATTATAAACACAGCAAGAAGAGAGAAAAAGAGGAATTTCATTAAAAATAAACACTGAATGTATAAAATACTTGGGTGTCTACCGACTAAGACACATAGGAATTATGTTAATCCAAACAGAAAATAATCTTTAAGGAAATAAAAGTACGTTTAAATTACTGGAGAAATATTACTGGGTAGACAGAGTCAATATGACAGAAAATACAATGTTACTTAAATTAATTTACTTATTCAGTGCTATATTTATAAAAAGTTCCAAGGAATTACTTTATAAAGTTAGATAAAATAATGAAATAATAAAAAACAGAAGCTCAAGAATCTGAAGGGAAATAAAGTAAAAAAAAAAAGGGGGGGATGGGGAAATGATAGTAGCCTCATTGTACCAGATCTCAAATTCTACTACAGACTGGTAATGACCAAAATGATTTGATATTGGTTAAAAAAATAAAGAGGTTGATCAGTTGAACAGATTAGGCACATGACATACAGAAGATGCAAAAGAACCTAATAGCCCAGTTTTATATAATCCCAAAGACCTCAGTTACTGGAGGAAGGATTCACTAATGGACAACAAAATTACTAGGAAAACTGGAAATCAATCTGGCAGAAATTAGGTTTAGAACAACACTTCAATCTATATTTGAAAAGGAGCTCCAAATGAACACGTGATTTAGACATCACATCCTAAACAAATGTGAAAGGAAGAAATCGCCTATTGGTTCTAGAGTTAGGCAAAGAGTTCATGACCAAAGAAGGGATATCAGGAGACAAAATAGACAATGTTGAATATGTGAAATTAAAAAGACCTTACACAAATAATACTGAAGAGGCTAAAAATAGAAAGGAAACAGATTTTTTTTTTGGGGGGGAAAATCTTCGCAGCAAGTTTCTCTGATAAAGGTCTCATTTCCAAAATAAAGATTAAATTTATAAGAATAAGTATTATTCCCTAATTGATAAATGGTTAAAGTATATGAACAGGCAATTTTTCAAAGGAAGAAATCCAAGGTGTCACAAGTAATGAAAAAATGTTCTAAGTCACTAAAAGTGAAAGAAATGCAAATTAAACAACTCTTTTCCATTCACACACATCAGGTCTGCAAAGATGACAAAAAATGGTAAATGACAATCTGGATGATGCAAAGTAAAAAAGCAGTAATATTAAAAGAAAGAAACCCTTCACCTGTTCACGTTTTTAAGTCTGATAAAACCTGCGGATAACTCTTCTTGTAGCTGGTGACTACTGCAATGCATGTCCCTGTAGACAATGGCTCAGAGTCAGACTATTAGTTTAAATCATAGAAAAGCCAACTCCGCCCCCCCCCCCCCAACACACAAAAAAACCCCTATCTCTTTGGTCAAACTGTTAGACCAAATGATTGAGATCTCCCAACCTATTTTTAAGGCAGTCAGTAGTTTCCAGCCAAGTCTGGCAATTGGCCTGGCTGAGTGGTCTATGGTTATATGGTAGTCCTGCTTTCAGAGGCTTTAGAAATTGGGAAGTGGAATAAGCAAAATTCCCTGGACTCTATCGACAAAAACTATGGACCATATTGTCCATGGGGTTTCCTTGGCAAGGATGCCAAAGTGGTTTGTCATTTACCTCTCCAGCATATTAAGGCAAATGGAACCCTGGTACTGTGCACTGTGGTGCCACCTAGCTGCTCAGACATGACCTATGCCTGTACTGCATTTTGGATTTGAACTCGGGTCTTCCTGACCCCAGGCCCAGTGCTCTATCCATTGAGTCAGCTAGCTGCCCCTTGCTGAAAATATTAGTGTTAAATTTTTCTTTGTAGATCTTTAAGTTGAAGAGACTGCTCCCTATCATCCAAATGCCTGTAGTACCCACTGAAAAGTGAATTTAGAACCACAGTAAAAAAAAAAAAATTGCCCAAAGACTCTAGGGAGAAAGAACCAGACTATTTCCCTGTTGTTGTTGTTGTTGTTGTTTTTAAATGTTTTATACAGTCAAGATTGTCCGTTAATATTGTGTCCTGGTACTGTTCTCCAGTGGTTTGATCAGCCAAAGGAAATAGGGTGGCAAGAGTAAGAACATTCAGCCAAAAAGTTGCAAAGCTTTCAAAGGATATATAATCTTATCTGTGCTCCAGAGTGAGACAGACAGAATGTGGAAATGATGGGGTACAAGCTCTGGGAACCCCTTTGAAGCTTCCCCCTTGATAAGACATTTGCCTGAGGTCATAAACCTTCCATTATCGCTATTCCCAAATCTCTGTTACCCTTAACTTAGCCTAACCCTCCACTGTCTGTTACCTCCTGGTTGCCTCCAGCTGCTTCCCACTTTTGATTCCATCAAAATCCCTTTTTCTTGGTTCCTGGGAATCTGATCTCTAGTCACCCCAGTCTCAGCAAGATCCTCCTTAGAGTAATTCTCAGGGCCTTCCCTAAATCCCTCCTCCCATCACCCCAGGCTACTAGATCCCTCTCCCAGTCTTTCTATATATAAGATCCATCTTGCCTCCATGAAGGTGCTCATATTCAGTCTAGAGATTCAATCTGCCCCTCTTGTCAACACAAGCACTACAAATACTTGGGCTCCTTAAGAGTCTACCCATTGTGTTGAATCTTTAATAAATTTAGTTTTACTTTGGCTGAGAGAAGGCTTGAGGCAGGACCCGGTCTACTGCTATTTTGGGTCTTGAGAACCCCTAAACCCCTAAATCTCAACAGAAGCATGTTAAAAAACTTCTTTTTAGTCATCAGAACTCAAAATTTTCTAAAGTTTTTAAAATTTTCTTAAACTTTAAATTAAAAATTTCTAAAACTCTTTAAAGACTTTTCCCTTTAGGAAAGTGAACAGAAAAAAATCAAAAGCTTTCCTTAGGAAACTGGATTTGCAAGGTGGCTCTGAAGATCAAAATGACCTCCCTGTCTTCCTTTTAGTCCCAACTAAAATTTCATCTTTTCCTGGAAGCCTTTCCCAATCCCTCTTCATTCTAGCACCTTCCCTCTGTCAATCATTTCCTATTTACCCTATACATAGCTTGTTTTCTATATACTTGCTGGTGAGTTTATCTGCCATTAGTCTGTAAGTACTTTGAGATCAGGGACTGTCTTTTGCCCATTTTTGTACACCCAGCTCTTAAAAATCATGTCTGACTCTTTGGGACCCCTTTTGGAGTTTTCTTGTCAAAAATAATGGAGTAGTTTGCCATTTCCTTCTCCAGATCATTTTATGGATGAGAAAACTGAGGCAAAAGGGGTGAAGTGATTTGCCTGAGCTCACAGTAAATGTCTGAGGCTAAATTTGAATTCCGGGCTTCCTGGCACTCTTTCCACTGGGTTGCCCAGTGGCCTTTATTATATGTTTCTTGCCATGTGTTTTTGGAAAAGCATTGTTTAAAAATGAACGCTACCTTAAGGGTTATGCATTTGTATCATTAGTAGCCTAGCTTCTCTTTTGATCTGAATGCTGTGATTTGATTGATTTTGAGCAATTTGTAACAAGCTAGCAATTCTTTAATACTTTAGGGTTTACGAAGGGCTTTATGCATGTAAACTTTTATACACCCAAACTTTATATGTGTAAACATGCATAAGGTTAATTCATTTGACCCCAACAACCCTGTAAAATAGGTGCCATTATTGCCCCCATTTATAGATGGGGAAATTGAGGCTAACAGGGGTTAATTGACTTGGTCACACAGCCATTACCTGTGTATTTGAATTGAAGCTACATTTGAATTCATGTCTTCCTACAGTCTTAAGAAGACTGATCTTAAAGAGTGTCTTTAGTATTCAAATAGGTATACTCTAGTTTATCAAAAAGTTAACTTGGTGTCTGGGAAAAGTACAAGATGCCTTAAGAAGTCTCACTGTCTATGAAAAGTTCCATAGGAATTTGCCAACCTCTTTGAATCTTTGGCTTTGGAAAAGTCATAAAAACATTAACTCTGTGAAAAAAGAAACTGCAGGAATGTGTGTCTAAGGAAATTTTAACCTGAGATTTGAATCACTGGAAAATTGTTTTAAGAAAGAACTAAATTCAAAGGCTTTAAATGTTTTAGTAATTGCTGTAAATTTTTTAGGTGAGGAAGATTTGTTATGCAGACCACCTACCAATTCAAGGGTTGTTAAGAAATGTCTAATGGCGTTTTTCCTATTAGAAGTGTTTATCTGATGATATTAAGCAGAAGGATCCTTTTTGCAAGTCAGGTCATTTAGGATATTTAAAAAAAATTATTCTTGGGGCACCTAGGCTAGGTGGCACAGTGGATAGAGCACTTGCCCTGCAGTCAGGAGGAACTGAGTTCAAATACAACCTCAGACACTTAACACTTACTAGCAGTGTGACCTTGGGCAAGTCACTTAACCCCAATTGCCCTGCCTTCCCCCCTCCAAAATGCAAAAACTATAAATGTAAAAAAACCCGATTCTCCCTCTAACCTTAAGATATTGTCCATTATCATCTAAGCAGTGGTTCTCAACCTTCCTAATGCTGCAGCCCTTTAATATAGTTCCTCATGTTGCGGTGACCCCCAACCATAAAATTATTTTCATTGCTACTTCACAACTGTAATTTTGCTACTGTTATGAATTGTAATGTAAATACCTGATATGCAGAATGTATTTAAATTGAACATAACCCACAGGTTGAGAACCGCTGATCTACAGGGCTTGGGTAAGGTAGAAGGAACAAATGGTATATGAGAATTGAAACATTTTTAATGAATTGCAGATACTCTGCCTGGATGGTCTTCCTATAGCCCTGATGATTATTATAAAGCTCAATATCATAAGGTTTGCACTGGTTTTTGCTATGTGAAATAATTACAAGAAGGGCAATGTGATTAGGCTTTGCCAGATTCTACTAAATACAAGTGACAGTCTTGTCACTTAAGCTGGAGTAGAATCTCCTAGGAAACCACAGCAAGGGGAATTGTGCAACCTGGAAACTGGCAAATGAATTGACTAGAAGAGAAACCCCTGCAAACCTGTCCTTGAAAGAAGGTGGAAGGCCCATCTTGGGTAACAAATGACACAGAAGTTGAAACCTCTAAGGTGTTAATTCATGAATAAATGTAAGCTGGCTGCACCAGTTTGGGGACAGTAGCCTAGGTTAGATTCCTCAGCCTCAGAATTACCATGGAAAAATGTTTCCCAGAAGCAGATGACTTCATGCAATAGACAACTCAACCCGAGATGATGGAACAAGATCCTTGTTATCTAAATAGATGTTAAATAATGTGTTCATTCTTCCTTTTTGTCCCGTTTTAAAATTTTTGTTGTTCATTTGTTTTCTTTGTCAGTCATGTTTACTATCCACTGGCTCTTATTGTGACTCATGGAAGGCAGCTGCTTGGTGCTGGTAACAGATTGTTGGATCTGGAGTCAAGAAGAGCCCAGTTCTAATCCAGTCTCAGACACTTACTTAGAGCTTTATAACCCTTCCAAATAACCACTTCTGCCTGTTCTAGTTTCCTCATTTATAAAATGGAGATGACCTACCCCCAAGGGTTGTTGAGAATCAAGACAGTTATTTATAAAATGCTTTGTATATCTGAAATATAAATCCCAGCTACTACTATTATTATTGCCTAGCAGCCAGATTTAAAAAAAACTGGACATTTAAACCAAGATCCTTCTTGTTTGACTTCCTTGGGAAATTACTGGTAATAACTCTGGTCTGTAGCTGGAGAACTTGGGTGCCACAAAGACGCTATTCTTGAGAGCCAGGACCCTATATCTCTAAGTTTGCTTTTGACCATAGTCATAGCTCAAAAGCTGGGAAAAACTTGATTTTTAAAAAAACTTAATTAGTTTTTAGTTTTCCCTTTCTCTCCCTTCCCCCCATCTCCAAGACAGCATGCAATCCGATATAGATTATACATGTACAATCATACTAAACATAGTTCTACATTAGTCATGTTGTGAAAGAAGTATCAGAAAATGGAAAAACCACGAGAAAGAAAAGATGGCTAACCATATTAGTTATGGTTTTTTTTTCCTCTTCATTTTGGGGATTGGGAGACAACATGCTTAACTGAAAAGTTTTTTTTTCTAAAAAGTTAATTAAAAAAACTTGAAAATCCGTGGTTTTAAAAATTGAAAGTTTAAATGTTTAATTGAAAAATAAGTTCAAAAAATAAAGTTCAAAATGCTTGTTTTAGTTGAAAAGTTGAAAAATCCTTGTTAGCTGAAGAAATTTAAGAAGCTTTAAAAGTGAAATAAATTAAAAACATTTACTTTTAAAATTTAAAATGCTTGCTAAAAATAAGTTTAAAAAATGCTTAAATTGAAACAAGTTAAAATGCTCGTCAACTGAAAAGTTAAAATTAAATCTTGTTAATCGAAAAGTTTAAAAATTTTTACTTGTAAAGATATAAGTATAAAAAAAGTGTGAAAAAAGTGAAAATTTGTTTATGCTCCTTAACCAAAAATAAATTTAAAAATTATTTTAACTGAAACAAAAGTTCAAAATGCTTGTTAACTGAAAAATAAAACTTAACTAAAAAAAGTTTAAAAAAAAAATGCTCATAGATTGATTGGTCCTTGAGCTTTCAACGGGACTTTTAAACTGTTTCCCTAGCTAAGCACGTCTTTCCTTCTTTCTTCTGCGCCTGCGCTCAAGAGTTCCACAAGTCCCGCCCCCTCCAAGAACGCTCCTCCCCCGCGCCTACGGATTTCCGTCGTGCAGTCGCGGCAAAAACAACCGGTGCGGCAGGGAGAGCCCGAGATCGTCTGCGAAAGGCCGGGAAGCGACCAGCCACGTGCTCGGCGGGTAGGTCGGAGGGCAAAGGTTGAACTTTTCCGGAAGAGGCCCTGCGCATGCGCGCCGGTGCTGGTTCCAGTGCCACTTTCCTCCTCTCAACCTGGAGCCGAAACCATGGCGGAGGTCATCGAGCAGCACATCGAGGACCGACTCCCGGAGCTGCTTCAACTGGAGCGGGTCGGGCTCTTCACGCGCAAGGAGATTAAGTGAGCTCGCCGCAGGTTTGGGGGGAGAGGTGTCCCGGAGGGAGCGGCGGACGCGGACCACGTGCGGCATCCGACGTCACGTTTGCTCCTGGCGGCGGGACACAGTGGGCGGTGCCCTGGCCTCGTGGGCTCGGCGCGCTGCCACCATCGGGCTCGGGGGCAGTAGGCTCCCCAGGCATTCTATTCGCCTGCCCCCAGGTGTTTCGCGCCGCTCCTCCTGCGGGTAGAGGGCCCGGCTCGTCGGTTCCCTGGTGGGGCGGCGCCCCCTATTGGCTGGGAGGCTAGTCTTGCAGCTGGCAGGAAGGCTCAGGGTCTGTGAGCGGGTGCTTGGATCCGCCTAGCTCCACCTACAGGTGCTAAGGGAGCATTGCTTCCCCTCCCTGGAGGGAGAGATGGAGATGCCGTTGGTACCTCGAAGATGCTGCGGATCATCGTCATCTTCATCCTCATCCTTAAAATCAGCAAGCACGTATTAACCTCCAGCTGTCTTCCGGGCGTTGTGCCAAACACAGGGAATAGATACAAAGAAGGACTTTAAGGGTCTTAAAATCCAATGGGAGAGTATGCAAACAGCTCATTACATAGAACGTTTATTAAGTGCCTCCTGTATTCCAGGCACTGTGCTAAGCACTGGGAATGGCTACAGAGAAAGACTCGGGTCTTACAATTCAGTAGGACGATATGCAAACAACCATGTACAAATGAGATGTAGATAGAATACATAAAACATTTTTAACTTTGCAGACAGCTATGTACAAATTGCACATAGAAGGGCTAGATAAAGCATTTTATTAAATGTTTACTACATATCAGGCACTGTCTTGAGGACTGGGAATACAGAGAAAGGCATGAACATCCCCTGCCCTTAAGGAGCTTACATTCTAATAGAGGAGACAGTGCACAAATGATATGGTATCAGAGAGGGAAGGGACTAGTCCTTGGGAAGGAGTGGATGAAAAAAGCTCTTGAAGAGGGTAGGGGAACACAGGGTAGCTTAGGTGGAAGTCAGTCAGTAAACAAGCATTTGTTTGGCACCAACTGTAGGTCAGTCCCTGAGTTAGGCATTGCAAGCATGGGGAACAGCTAGTAAGAGGCATGGAGTTGGGCCAGGAAGACTTGTGTGAGGACTGCAAGAAAGCCGGACTTGCTGCATCATACAGTAAGTGGAAGAGAGAAGAGTAAGAAGGTTGGAAAGGTAGGACGGGCCACGTTGTGCAGGGCTTTAAAAGCGTAACAGGATTTTATTTTTAATCCTGGAGGCAATAGGGGGCCACCACAGTTTATTGAGTAAAGAGGTAACCTGTGGTTAGACCTGAGTTTTAGGAAGATTCTGGCAGTGAATGGAAGATGGGCAAAAGGGTGTGCAAAACCCATGTTCATTTTTTCCTTGTGTTGCCTGAGAAGCGTCGGATAGTAAAGATGGTTTAATGGTTGCTGTATTGTGATTTTTTTTTTCTTTTTGGAGGACAATTAGGGTTAAGCGACTTGCCCAAGTAAATGTGTCAAGTGTCTGAGGAGGCTGGATTTGAACTCAGGTCCTCCTGACTCCAGGGCCAGTGTTATATTCACTGCGCCACCTAGCTATCCCCCATATTGTGGTTTTAAAACAGTTTAAAATGTGGCTTGGGTTTCAAAACCATAGCTGCTTGTGTAATCTCTGCCATTTTCAAAGGGTTTATTTTAAACTTTTATTTTTCCAGGGCTGTCATTAAGAAGGCCTCAGCTCTAGAATACAAAGTACAAAGAAGAGCTCTTTTTAAGGAAGACTTTATCAATTACATCCAAGTGAGTAGATTGTTGGATGATTACTTCTTTCCTGAAATTTTATTCCTTTTTCAGTGAACTAATGAATAGGTAAAATCAGCATTGATGCCTACTTTTGTAGAATGGATTTTTAAATACCTAACCTGGAACATTTAGAAAAGGAAACATTGACAGCAGATAGCCAGCTTATACTTTCATTGAGAAGAAGTCTTGTCCACCTGAAATTATTTACTTTTTTGATGGGGCTACAAGAAGGGTCAGTCGGGAATAAGGATTCAGTAGCTCTTCTCTTCAGTCAGGCATTTAATAAAATTGAGTCCTAGGCTCCACATGTAAAAGAGATGCTTGCCATGTGAAATCGATCCAGAGGAATGAATGGATTAAAGATCTAGACACTGTCCTATGACATACTATTGAGGGTTCAGTCAGCGTACACCTTTGGAAAGAAGAAACCTTGGGAGGGATACTCTGGGCTGCTGGAATGAATGAACATTAACTCTGATGTCAGAACATGCGGGTTCAAATCTTGCCTCAGAAGCTCCCTATGTCTATGGCCTCACAAAGCTCTTCATGTTCCTTGGGCCTCAGTTTCTTCTCTGTGGCAGGCCTAGCACCAGCAGCTGGAGGTGACCCGGTGGCAGGTTCTGCGGGGCCAGAAATGTTGAGGGAGAAACCCCCAGGGATACAGGGTTCCCAAGACCAGAATTCCCAGAGGAAGGTCGCCTGGAACGAATTCATGGGCCCAAGCATTCTTTAAATCAAGGTGGCAAAAATCTATTATTGCCCTGTACAGCTTCTTAGGGAACCTGTAACCTTAGAGGGTACAGTTAGAGTTTATATAGGATAAACTAGAGTAAAACATGAACCAAATATGCTAACTAGGTGAGTCAGGGTGGAATTAGTGGTTAAGAGTTGGTCAATTATTTTTTTTTTAATCTTTTTTTTTTTTGAGGGCAGTTGGGCTTAAGTGACTTGCCCAAGGTCACACGGCTAGTTTTTTGTGTTAAGTGTCTGAGGCCAGATTTGAACTCGGATACTCCTGACTCCAGGGCCAGGGCTGGTGCTCTATTCATTGTGCCACCTAGCCACCTGAGTTGGTCAATTCTTAAAGGAACATGCACTTTTAATTTCTATTGAGCAGGTATTTTACCCAGAGTTTACTGGAAAATAGCCCAAGGCAGGGCTACCAAGAGCTATGGTTTTAGGCCTGAAATGGCACTAAGCTTCCGAGTCAGATAGGTGTCAGCACTGATTGGGAAATACCCAGGCTGCCCCCATCAGTGTCCTGTTAGACAAGATAAACTTAAGGGAGTGTACGTCTAGGTTACGTATGATGGATTAGTGAATAGTAAATATTTTTACAACCCAGATCACAGCCGGTTCAGCCAGTACAAAGCTGGTTCAGACTACTAAATTCTATAGACACAGCTGGCTACTGTACCGGAAAGAGAAGTCAGTATTTTGCTAGGGCATGCTGCCCTTGAGCTGGAGAGAAACTGCCTGTGACAGTGTTTTGAGCTTAGGGAGGTTTGAGGCTAGGGAGAGATGTGATTTTGGAACTGGGATTCAAGTCCAGTCACCCCATCAGTTCTGGATCTTCATGAGCTTTCTTCCCCTGTGAGCTCTCTTTGATAAAGTAGGCTACTTAGGGAGGGGTCTCAGACCTCCAGGTGCAGTCAGAAGCTAGGAGGTTTGGAATGGTTTGGGAAGACTCAGCTGCCTCCCTTTGAGGTGCCTTCTGATACTTAGGCATTAGAAGTGCTGACTAAGTTGGCCAGTTGTGAAGGAACCTGCTGAGTCTGTTTGATTCAGTTCTCTAGACCTGTATTTAGCACCAGGTGTAGTCTGCTGAACTCCTGGTCTTTCTGAGAATTCCTGCTGTAGATTGTGCACCTTGACAGCCAATAATCCTTAACTGCCATATGCCATGATTTTTGTAGCTGCTAGACCTTGTCCCCAGCGTTTAGCTCTCTAGCTAGCTCCATTTCTTTTTATTTTGGAAGTTCAGAATACTTCTGCTCTTGTTCTTCTCTCGGTGTATCTTCTGATGTACCGTATGCTTCCTTCCCTGCAGTACGAAATCAATCTTCTGGAACTGATCAAGAAAAGAAGAGCAGTAAGTGCATTTCCAGGATTGGGGAAGAGGGATGGAAGGGACTTGAGGGGAGAGGGAGAGACGGGGAGGAGGGGAGGGAAACAACCAGGAAACGTAGCATGTTCTTAGCAGCTTGCCCTCAGCCATCTAGAACTTGGGAGGGGCTGGCTCCTTGCTCTGCAGTGCTCCCTGAGCCTGCCATGGGCACTCAGTAATATTTGGTGTTGGTGTTTTTAGACTGTATACACTGTAGGAGTAATGGTAATGGTTTTTTAATCCTCTGCACCATGGATACCTTAAAATATTCCTCTTGACATTAAACATTCAACACATTCCAGTGCTGAATCAAGGCCGATGTGAATGAGATGGGGGTTCCCTTTGCCTTTGGGTAGATAAGACTGAGCTGGTGGCAGGCGTTCAGCTAACTAGACAGGGGTACTTGGTTTGCCAAACGTGCCATGTAGAAAGGGAGCCTACCACATTTCGTTCAGTCTGCCTGGAGTCAAACTTGTTGAGTTTGATCTTTTCAGATGTAGAATTGCCTCTGGCTGGGGGGCAGGGCAGCACTACCAAGTGGAGTGAACTCTTTCTGGGTTGGGTGTAATGGGACCAGATGTTGGGAAATCTTTTAAACCCACAAATGTCCATTTTTAATTTTTTTCACTCAGTTCAACAAACATTAAGTGCCTACTGTGTACAAGGCCATGTGCTGAAGATGAGGGATACAGAACCATCAGGGAAACAGGCCCTGACTGCAAGGAGCTTGTGGGGGACGGCAAGTGGAAGGGCAGGGGGAGCATGTACACAGAAAATGAGGAAGGAGCAGACACTAGCCCTGGGGTTTGTGTGTGTGTATGCATGAACGTGAACACACACGTACGTGCACATGCATGTGGCAGGAATCATCCAGTGAGAGTACCATCTGAACTGAGTCTTGAAGAGAGACAAGGAGGGAGGGCATTTCTGACTTGGAAAAGAGCTTGTGAGTGCAGTTTGTTTGGAATATCTGAGGTCTTTAAAGGGTAACTTAGGTATAAGGCTAGAAAATTAGTTTGGTGCTGGGTTGAGGACTTTGTGCTTTCCCATAGAATTGAGGAGGGAGGAAGTTCTGAAGCTAGTCTGTGAAGCTTTTCTTTAATACATTGACAAATGTATTTCAGTAGAATTGGTTTCCTTTGTAGTGCTGTGTATTTTATTTTATACATGTAGGAACATTCTGAGAATGGGGTTCATGGGCTTCTGAAGCCCACCCAGAGGTCCATGCTACCCAACAGGTTAAGAACTGCAGACCTAGAGACTGTAGGGGATGCAGATTTTGCTGAGGAGAATGACCTCGAGGAACCTGTTCATCCCAAGGGGAGGCTGTTAATCCCAGTAGTTGAAGGGAATGAGGAGGGCCTGGCAGAGCGGGCAGGGGTGGGGAGGAAGGGTCGTGTGAGCTGGCAAAGGGGCTGAGTTTGAGAGGTTAGGGAGCAGCAGAGTCCCCTTCAGAGCTGGTGTTTGGTCTGACAGTGGGCTGGGGGGTCTTCCTGTTGGTTGAAGCTTTGCCTCTTGGTCCTCAGCGTACCAGATACGTATTTAAGAAGGAAGAAATTGAGTTTTCAATTGTGCACAGAATCCAGAACCTCTTCCGTCGAGCCACATCCAAGTGGAAGGTCAGCAGGTTTGGAGCTTTGTGGAGGTGGGAGGGGGTGCTGCATGTAAAGGATGGACAAGTTTTAAAATCCCACCCAAGAGTTGGGATTTGTGCACCCGAGGCCTGGCAAGTATTTCTCCACATGAGTCTCCTTGGGGTGATTCCTTCTTATATTCAGGCACATTTTTTGGTGTTTTCTGAAAACAGACTATGTTTTATTCTCTTTGTATTTATCCTCCCTTGAGTCGGAAGATGGGGAAAGAAGAGGGGTGGGGAGAAATGGGAGAGGGGGAAGACAGACCCTGACTTCTCCCATGCAGATTCAGCTGTTGTATGAGAAGTCCATGCAGCAAGTGGGGGAAGGCTGGCAAGCAGGGTCAGTGGTCTGTCTGGCAGTCGGAGCTGAACTCAAGTCTCTTCTGCCATGACCTCTTTGTGGCCTTGGCAGATCCCCTTCCATGCCCTAGACCTAGGTTCCCTCCTTTGTGAAATGAGGGGTTGGACTGATTGATCTCTCAGGCCTTTCCAGCTCTGAAGTTTGGCAAAACCACTCCAAGGCCTTCCTGTGGTCTTGTTTTGACTCTGCCATTGACTGTGCCTCTGCCATTTACTCCTGTGTGACCTTGGGCAAGTTCCTTGCCCTTCTCCTGGGCCTCTGCTTACTCCTTTCTAAGATGAGGAGGTTGGTTATTTGGCCTCTGAGGCCCCTTCCAGCCTAGGTCTTTGTAAAATCAGTTCAGAATCAATTCCAACTGATTTTGGTGGGTAGGAAGCAGCTTTGCCTTTATATAGAAAGAAAGGGATTTCCCTGGGGACTTGCCCCAGTGAGTTAGGGGCAGAAGCAGGATTAGAACCCATGTCCTCTGATCCTGGATGTAGAGCTTTTTCCATTGTACTGCGTTACTTCTGCTCAGGTGAAAAAAAAAGAAAAGGGATCACCATGCTCATGTCTGAGGGATTTGTAGGTAATGAACCGTCTTAATCCTCCCCATCTCCTGATGGAAATGATGCTGAATAAGAGAACAGGGCTTTTTCTGTCTTTGAGGACTGGCTTTTTAAATTAGGCCAAGAGAAGGCATATGTTTAGAAATGAAGGAGATGTAAAATCAAAAAATCGAGATGTTTAAGATTTCTTTCCTTTGACTTTATGAAATAGATGAAGAACATGGTTTCTTTTCTGTGTTTTCCATAGGAAGATATTCAGCTTTGGCTTTCTTACATAGCCTTTTGTAAGAAATGGGTGAGTACGAGGATGTTTCCCTTACTTTGCCTTCCTTTTATGCTGTATCTGCCTACCCCCAGACCATATATGTGATTGCAGAGCCCTGTGATTTTCACTGAAGGTTGGGAAGAAATTACTGTCACTTAGTTCAAGAAACATGAATCACATCTTGTGAGCAGAGCTCACTGTGCTGGGCATGATACCCAGCTGGGAGCAGATACAGACTCTACTTCTAGCACATGGGGAAATATGGACCAAACAGCTCTTTGGGGGACTCAGTACTTGTTGAGGTTTCGTGGCCTACCTTGAGACGTCCTCTAGAGCTGATAAAGTACTTCTCCTCCCTATGGCCCTGGGAAGCGGGTAGTAGGAAGTATAATGATCCCATTGTGCTATTACAGAAGAGAAAGCTTCCCTGAAGAGAGTGGATAAGCAACTTGTCCACCTTCCTATAACTGGTTAGTGCCAACACAGAGACTAGACTGCAAAGCCTGCTGCTTTTTGCCCTGCCCCATACAGCAACACTGCTTTGTGTCCCTTCTTTCCTTTGTCCCCCCACTAAAATAAAAGGTGGACATAGAATTTGGGGATACATTTAAAGAAGAGAAAAAGCAGGGTGGGAAGGTGGCACAGTGACTAGAGCTTTGGCCCTGGACTCAGGAGGATCTGAGTTCAAATTCGGCCTCAGATAACTTAACATACTTACTAGCTGTGTGACCTTGGGCAAGTCACTTAACCCCAGTTGCCCTACCCTTCCCCCTTCAAAAAGGACCCCCCCCCCAAAAAAAAACCACCAACTCCCAAAAAAAGAGGAGAAAAAACCCTAACAGAGGACCTATCTCCTGCCATCTTAAATTCAAGCCTTAATTCGTTTTAGTGAATGGATTTCCAAGTGTGTCATAAAAAGTATTTTTTTTTTTAATAAATTTGAACTTTTACCTTGGAGTGTGTGAGATTGAGTTAAAAAAAATGTTTTGATCATAGTATTTCATTAGTTCCCTTTGTAGTTCTGTGCATTTTATTTTATGTATTTGAAACATGGCTCTGAGAAAGGGATACATACATAGGCTTCTCCAGACTGCAAAAAAGGTTAAGAGCCCCTGGTATAAAGGAAGGTCAGGAAATTTGAATGTAGCTTTGATTTGCTTTAGTGTTATTGGAACACGGGACAATATAAGGCCACCTCAGACACCTGTCATTGATCTTCTCAGCCTCAGTTGCCCCATCTGTAAAATGGAGGTAATAATAGCATTTATCTCTTAGGGTTGTTTGGAAGAGGACGTGAAATAAGAGGCTGTCTCAAAAGCCTTAGTGCAGTTTTAAAGTTTTGATTGTTTAAAACAGCAGTAAGACTGTGGGGATCCCCTATGTGCACACAAGTGCTTTGCACACTTGGGCTGTGTAAATGTCTGTTATTATTTATGGCCTTGTTTTGTCTGTCGGTAGAGTGGGGTGTTTAGATAACCCTTATAGTTCCATTGTGACCACTTTGGGATCCTGGCCCCCAGAAGTACAGCAGATCATTTGGTCTGAGGCCTCATTGTGAGTGTCTTCTGTGCCCCTGGGCCTCGTATGGCCAAGAAGAGGAGGAACAGTTATTCTTTGTACTTAAAGCAGACTTGTTTTTCTTTTCTCTTACAGAATAACAAAACTCGAATTAGTAAAATATTCTCTTCCTTGTTGGCCCTTCATCCAAACAAACCAGGTATGGTGAATTAGGACTCCTTTTACGTGCTGGTTTATAAAGGCTTAGCTATTTTAGGAATACATTTAAAAGCGATGGCGGGCCAGGGGCCTGATGGGAGCTCTGTGGTTCAACTTGGATAGGGTGGGAAGGAGGCCCAGCCTACCTCGGCCACCTCCCAGGACCTTACTTTAATGATGGTAGGCAGATGTAGGGGGGCTGGATTTTGGACTCTCAGTTTCTTTTTGAGACAGTCTTGTAGGGTTTAAGGGACAGGGAAAATGAGAGACTTAGATTTTAAAGAACAGGGTTTTGTTTTAGGTTTAGGGTTTGTTTTTCAACTTACTTGCTGGCTTAATTAGTATTGAACTCTGTTAAGGTGGTCTCTGTAAGCAGTGACAGGATTTCAATGGAGTTCTTTTGGGCTTAGGGAGATGCTGCCAATTAGCAGCAATGAAATCTGTTTTGCCTTTTTTCCCCCCTTTCCTGGACAGCGCTGTGGATCATGGCAGCCAAATGGGAGATGGAGGATTGCCTGTCTTCAGAAAGCGCCAGGCATCTCTTTCTGCGGGCGCTGCGGTTTCACCCAGAGTGTTCCAAACTTTATCAAGAAGTGAGTATGCTTCAGCTGGGGATAGGACACTGGCAGAGTCCCTGCCTTTTCCTGTTGCCTGTTAATTAGGTGTGTTGTATTATTCTGGACATAGTCACACCATTAAAATGAAACCTTTTCTTAAAAAAAAAATAACCCTGAGGTGTAGCAGGACACTACATAGGATTACGTGGGAGGCCAATTGATTAAAATATTTAAAAAACAGAAACCAGGTTCCTCGATTTCTGTTTAACCTCTGCTTAAGAATCTCTGCTTTATATTGGAGACTAGTGAGAAAAAAAAAAAATCTCAGGAGAGCTTTGGTAGTGTTGCTGAGAACTCAGATCAGGGCTGAATTGGGGCCTGAAGAGCTGATGCTGACGCAAGGGCAGCAGTCCTGCTGTACAGCTTGGAGGGCCTGGGGCTTGGGCCTACCTCTCTGTAGCAGGAGAGTGTGGTGGCCAGTCACCTTCATCTCTTCTTTCCCCCTTTCTGCTCTTTTCCTTCTTTCTTCCTTTCCTTTTTTCTTCTTGGAATCACACTGCATATGATTTCTTCCTTCAGGGTACATAGGAAGTGGACAGCCAGGTGCTCACTTGATAAACGAATGCCAGGGTTTGTTGGGAAATTTCTTCCTGTGTGCTGGGGTATTGGGCCAATTAGAACAGGTCTTCAGGCTGTCCTGGAGGCTCAGTGTGCGATCAGCCAGTGTGGCTCAGTTCATCAAGGTTTTTTCCAACCACTCTACTTCAGAGGGAAGGGAGTTTTTGGTCTCTGTCTTAAGGGCCTCAGCAATCACAGCTGTATTATAGTTAGTGTGCCATATAGTTATAATGACATTACAACCACTTTTTCCTGAAGTCCTCGAGCACAGTTTGTTAATTCTTCTTTTTATTATTATTAACATGTATTTTAGTTATAAACTTAACCAACAAAATCAGATAGCCAAGTAGGCCTAAAATATGGAGTAACTGCCAAACAAAACCTTTGTCGTGGAATCAAGAGCTGATGATTAAGAAGCAAAGAAAAAACCTTGAGCTTTTGTGCTTTGTCCCCTCCTAGGCCTGCCTAAGGGTCTACCTCTGGCTTTGTTTTTGTTCTGTTTTGAAAAAATAATAATTCCATAGGTAATTAGCGGTCATGTTAAGCTATAGTATTATTGTCTTCGACAGCAGTGCAGAGAGAAATATTGCCATTTTACTTTATGGTTGAAATAAAGCGTAGCTTTAACCCTGTGGTTATCACCTAACGCAGTGATGATATGATGATTGACTATACGTTTCGATGCACTTCATGCCCCTCATCTCATCTGACCCTCACAACCACCCAGTGAGGGAGATTCTCTGATCGTTAGCACCTTCGTTTTTAGATGACTGCGTCTAAGAGGTCAGTGACAGAAAAGTCAGGGTCACACTAACTACTGATAATTCAGATCAGGTCCAATACTCGGTCTGTGCTGCCTCGAGGACACTGGTTGCTTTAATTATCTGTTTACCCACTTGCCACATTGGCTATCATGATGGGGGTGCTGATTTTGTCTAGTTTTCACGGGGAAAGAGAAAATGTTTTTTTCTCCCAAAGTTATTTCTTGCCCATCTTTAGTATTTTAGGATGGAGCTGATGCATGCTGAGAAGCAGAGGAAAGAGAAGCAGGAATTTGAACAAGCAAAAATGAATTTGGTAAGATCCTAAACCTGTGGGACTGGTGAAGATTGGAGCCTTTCTTCCTTTTTGAGAGTCAGAAGAGTCCCTGGATGGTGGGGGGGTGTCTCCTATCTTGCTTTTAATGCAGAGCCAAGATTGTTAATAGATTTACACAGCTAGCTACACAAGAGACCCATCAGCACAATTGGTTTGAACAATGGCTGTGCTAGAAAGACCCTCAGCAGCCCAGCAGAAATCACTGAAATGTTCTGAAGAGGGGACTAAGGATTCTGGGTACAGTGGGGTGGGGGAGATTCTATTGAGAGGTGATTGAAAAATAGAACTGGAAGAGAAGGTAAAATGTATCAAGGACTCTGAAAAAGACAAGCCCAGATAAAAAGTAAAATCACTTAGGAGAGACTGACCATAGTGCGATTATCCAACCTGACATTTCCTTTTTTAGAGTTGAAGGGGTGAGAAGAGATGGATTAAAATGCACTTTGTCTAGCTTTCACTGTTTCTCTATCCCCACAATGAACAGATCGGAGACAGGAACCATTTTAAAGAAGGGTTTTAGGGACCATCTTGTGTCAGGGGTGAGGAAACGAAGGCTGGAGAAGGTTTGATCTCCCTAGGTTTCCCTGGCTATTTAGAAGTTAGGTGTCCGACTTGCTCTCTAGGTGTCTCCTGCTGTGTTTTGCTGCTTACAGTTTGGGTTTCTAATGCTCTCTTTAGGATGAACTTGATTATCCAGAGGAGATCCTGAATGGTGGTTTGGCACGGATTGTTTATAAAGAAGCTGTGAGTAAGATCAGAGGTATGCCTCCTACTCTAGTGGGAAGCAGGGCCCCATGGGTTGTTCTGACATACAGGACAAGCAGAAACAGCCCAGGAGCCAGCATGGAGGCTCATGCTCCTTGGGTATCTCCTGAGACAGAGAGTGAGCCCATTGTGCTCAGAAAAACGCTTAAGTCCATTGGCAGCCACTTAAACATGAACCTGGGATTCAGGGAGTGCCTAATGCTAGCACTGTGCCGGCACCATCGGGTAGGGGCTTCAGATGAAGCGATGCTTGGGGTGGCATGAAGACAAGTTGAGAGTTAGCAGAAAGCGCAGAGGGCAGCAGAGGAAGGATGTGCCTCGTCCTACAGACTTGGGAGCATTGATTCTGTCTCTTTTTATCTTTAGGTGCTGAATTTCATCTCTCGTTACTGACAATTGCAAAGTTATTCACTTTTGCACAGGATCTTCAGAAGGAGATTTATGACCAGTAAGTGGAGGGAGGAGGAGGGGATGTGTTGTGGGCGCCTGTCTCTGGGGTGGGCTGCACTTCTACAAAGTGGGTTCATGAGGTGGGTGTGCATTTAGGGGAAGTGAGTCTCATCATCACCACTGGCATTTTTGTAGACCTTTACGGTTCACAACGCAGCTTTTCTTTTCATTTAATTTCATATGTTACTTCATTTGATCCTCACACTCCTCTTGGGAGGTTGGCACTCTGACAGATGCAGATACTGAGGCACACAGAGGTGATATGGTCTGCTCAAGGGCATGGAGCCAGAAGGGTCTGAGGCAGGATTCACATTCAGGTCTTCCTGATGGCCAAGCCAGCAGCATCACCTTTCTAAATAGCAGGCACTCAGTAAACATCCACAGCATCCTAGATTCAAAGCCAGAAGGGAACTGAGACGTCAGACTCAACCCCTTGTTCTACAGATGAGGGAACTGAGGCCAGAAGTTATGCTGCTTGCCCTGAATCACCCAGTAGGGGCTAAAGCTGGGATCTGAGTCCCGGTGTCCTGACTCCAGTACATGGCACGTAAAGCACTGGGCCTGGAGTTGGGAATGAGCTGTGCACCTCGGGCACAAACCTCTGTTCCTCAATTGTAAAATGGGGGTCCTGCCAGCATCTGCTCTGTGGGGTTGTTGTCAGGATCAAATGAGATGATGTTTGTAAAGCCCTGGGCGCTACATGAGTGCTTATTCCCTTCCTCTGCTCAGGTCTGTTGACATAGTTCATTGCAGCAGTCTGAATTGGCACTATGGTTTGGGTGCTGTTTCCAGGGGACCCTGGGTTTCTGCTTGTGACAGTGGTTCTGAGGTTGTTGCAGTCTGCTGGGGTCACCTGTGAGCTGCTGCCTTGTTAGGCTTCTTTTCCCTCGCTTCCCTTAGGACAGGACAGGTGGGAGGAATCTCTTTGTGCTAGCCTGCAGGTTCTGCATGCTGGGGACCCCCTGACCTGGGACTTTGTGGCACGACAAGAGCTGGAACTGGAGTCCCAGCTGACTGGAGAACTCTCATCCAAACAAGGGAAAGCCGCGGAGGTGGCTCGCAGGGAAGAGCGCTGCTGTGCTGTCTATGAGGAGGCCGTGAACTCTCTGGCCACAGGTTTGTCTTTCTGGATGTGGTCAAGAATTAAGCCTGCCCTCTGTGCCTGAGATGGGTTTAGCCTCTCACAGTGAGTGGTGCTTAGCCCTCTTCTCCACCAGGAGGTGTTCAGTCTTAGGTTTCTTGGTGGAGGCAGGTGGTGCAGGGATGAGGGGGTTGGGTTCAGAGTCCAAGGACTTGAGTGTGAACCCTTGCTCACTGTCTGGGTCATCTTGGCCAAGTCACCTCCCCTCAGTGGACCTTAATTTCCCCATCTGTAAAATGAGTGTGCTAGACTGGACTATCTTGAATCTCCGTGGCTACAAATTTATCATGCTAAAGGTGTGAGGTTTTAAACGTTTTCCATTATCGCTCCATCTCCCTTTTTGGTGAGCATGATGCCCAGCATACAACATATGGCCTACAGCCTGCTGTCTGCTTTTGTGTGACTCCCAGGCTGAGGACAGGTGTTCCATTTGGAATTTCTCACCCAGGTCTAGATACCTGTGATATTTCATTTGCACAGGATTTCCCAGTGCAGAGTTTCCTTTCATTGCTTAAGCCCAGTGACTCCTGCCCCAGTCACTGAGGTGTGGTGACTTGCCCAGGGTCTCTCTGCCAATGGGCATCAAGGCAGGACCTGACCCCAGGTTTTCCCAGGTCTCTATTCACTAAACCTCTCCTAGTTCATATTTTAAGAGGAACCAGTAATTCGTCAAAAACAATCACGTGCATACAGTATCCCTTACTAGAGGTAAAATTTTAAAAACACAACATTTAAGAAAGCAGAAGGCACCAAATGAATCAACAAGCAGCAAACATACTGTTCTGGTTCTGGCCTACTCCCTCCCCTCCCCTCTTCTTTCCCTTCTCTGCCCTTCTTTCTTTTCTTTTCACCTCACCCCTCTCTTCTCACTTCCTCCCCACTCAGGCTGCCCTGAATGGCTCTGGCGTAGAGCAGTGTTGACTAGCAGTAATGATGGTGGCCTTGTCTGGGAAGGGATTGTGGGTCACATGCTCCTTTTTACTCTAGGCATTTTATTTTAGAATACACTGGAAAAGACCTTTCATTTATTCTTGTCTTTTGATAGTGCTCAGTGATAAGTGTTGAATAGAGTTTCTTATCCCTAGGTTTTGCCCCAGTTGGACTCTGCAGTCTTACCCCATGAACCTGGGGTGACGGCTGCCTTGAGGTCATAAGAGCTTATGTTTTCCTCTGCCAAGAAGTAGTGGCTGTGGTTGGAATGAAGGATCTGGTCTCACGGATTACTGATCTGTCTTTTTCTTTTAAAACAAATAAATGAACACAGAGAGCCAACAGCACATTTTCTGTAGACCTAATCAGCAACAAAAACAAACAAACAAACAAACAAAATACAGGTTAAAATCTCAACCCTGAAGTCCTCAGGGCTTCAACCAGACAGAATTGAACAAGTTAAGAAACCAGCACAGAAAATGCTTCTGATTTGTGTCCCGTTATGAGTCACCTTTTACTCACTTTTTCTTAAAAAAACAAAACAGAACTGTAGTCAATGTTTGATGTTCTTTCTGACTCTAGAGGCCATGTGGAAGAGTTATATCACCTTCTGCTTGGAGCGCTTTAATAGAAAAACGAATAACAACGAGCTGAGAGAGAAGGTAAGGCACCAATCGTATTACTTGGTCAGGGGCAGCCTGTGAACCTGTGGGTACTTTGGTAAAACTATCCACCTGAGAATTGGTTACCCATTTCATAGCCCTTTTCTCAGAGCCTTAAATAAAGTTTGATTTTTTTGTATATCAACATAAATTTTAAAACCATTGTTATTTGGGGTCAGATCATTTAAAAAAATTTTTCTTTTTGGCTTTTTGGAGGGGGGAAGGCAGGGCAGTTGGGGTTAAGTGACTTGCCCAAGGTCACAAAGCTAGTAAGTATTAAGTGTCTGAGGCCAGATTTGAACTCAAGTCCTCCTGACTCTAGGGCTGGTGCTCTGTTCACTGTGCTGCCTAGCTGGCCCTCCTTTAAAAAAAAAAAAGATTCATTTAGCCTTTATTTAAAAAAAAAAAAATTTTTTTTGGGTGGTGGCTCAGTGGTGCAATGAATAGAGCACCAGCCCTGCAATCAGCAGGACCTGAGTTCAAATTTGACCTCAGACATATAACACTAGCAGTGAGACATTGGACAGGTCACTTAACCCCAATTGCCCTGCCTTCCCCCTCCAAAAAAAAAATTAAAACAATTTTTCTCAGTTTTATGTCAGGAAGTGGGTAGGATGCTTCATCATTTGACATGGTGACTGGTCATTATGTGGGTCAGAGTTCTTGGGTCTTTGAGAGTTGTTTGTCTTTACAGTGTTGCTGTCATTCTGTTGGTGGTTCTTCTGGTTCTGCTCGCTTTACTTTGTATCAGTTCATAAAATCTTACTAGGTTTTTCTGAAATTATTCCCTCTATTTCTTACAGGATAATAATTCAGTTATTTTCACAGGCCATCATTTGTTCAACCATTTGCCACTTGACAGGCAAACCCCTTATTTCCAGATTCTTGGTGTCACAAATGTAGCTGCTGTAAATAATCAGATCTGCTCATCTCCTTTTCCTCTCTTTTCTGTTGGGCAGAGGCCTTGTAGTCTTGTTGAGTCAAGGAATGCATGGGAATTAAGAGCATTAGTGTTTGGGGCACAGTTTCAGATTGTTTTCCAGGATCCCTCTGCCATTTACTGCCTTGGGCAAATCATCCAGCTTTTCTGGGCCTTGTTTTCTTCTCTAAAAGGTAGTTCTGAGGTCCCTTGTGCCTTTGGCCTTGGTTGTTCCCTTCTACGGATCTTGGATCCTAGGGACCCTGTCCTTGTCCCTGCCTCCTCCCCATCGAGTCCTGGGACTGTGCCTCTGGAGCCACCTTGGTCTCACAGGCCAACTCTAGCTTTGTCTTACCTGGTCCTGGGCTCTTGTCACGTTCCTAGGCCTCTTTCATGCCTTGCCAACACGTGTCCTCCCTGTTTCCAATTTCCTTTTATGTGTAGCCTCTTCCCATTAGAATGTTAATGTCTTGAGGGTGGTGGAATTGTATTGCTTATTTTTATTTTTATATTCAGGGCTTAGTGAAGTGCCTAATACGTAGTAGGGGCTTAAATGTCTATATGTCCGTCTGTCCGTCCATCTGTCCATCCATCCATCCATCCATATATCCATCTATCCATTCATCCATCCATCATGTCCATCCATCCATGTTATATTCTACCTCTATTTCCACTGCCATTTCACCCTTGGGGAGCAGTATTGCAAAGTGCTCATGTTCAAAGTCCCTGGCCCTTTCACCAGGATTGCATGATGATTCTGGGCCCTTGGTGATTTCAGAGGCAGGAGCGGACCATGGATGTGTTCAAGAGGGCCCACGAAGCCAGGCTACTGTCTGAAGAACTGTACCAGCAGTGGGTAAGGAGGTGGGCTGATGCTGTTTTCTTGGGTGGTGAGTTCTGCCAGAGCTCCAAGTGGCCAATTTCTTGAGGGCTCTCGGCAGTTCTCCTTGGAGGCCTTGGGGGGATGGACCCGTTAAAGGCTGGCAGCCTTCCCTTGAGGCCTTGTCTTCATCAGAGACTCCTCACCAGTAGCATTGAAGGATGAGGACTCTTTGGGCTGCAGCACTTTTCACTCTTTTAAGTAAAGTTTTATTTTTTGAACTTAACAAACATTAATTTTGCCTCCCTCCCTTTGTAACAAACATGCATAGTCTGACAAAGGCCCTGCCAGTCTGGCTACTCCTAGGAGTGATTCTTCTGCGTCTCTGGGCTCTGCCAAGAGGCGGGCAATCAGGCTTCCTCCACATTGATCCCCTGGGGTCTTATGGACACATCGGTAGTCAGGGGTCCTAAGTATCCCATTGTGTGTCTTCCTGGTGTTATTGTTCTGGTTTTCTCTCCTTCCTGCTGCCTCAGTTCACATGAGTCCTAGCAGGGTTTTCTGCACCTGGCCCTTCTGTCCTTTCTTACCACACTGTCATAGTTTAGTGCATGCACATACCATCGTTTATTTAGCTGCTCCCCAAAAGATGCACACTCCCTTCATTTCCATTCCTCTACTGCTGCTGCAGAAGAGGGATGCTGTAAATGCTTTTGTGTGCTCAATTTGCCTCAGTCTGATCTCTTTGGGAGCAGATGGAGGCCTGGGGAGACATTGCACTTCTCAGAGTCTAGCTCCTGGGGTCTGGTCACACAGGAACCTGCTTCCCCACTCCCTCTGGGGCAGTCTTGATTCATCCATGTGTTGATACGTAATTATTTAGACGCAATAGTATGTGTACAGTATTTTTAAGACCCTGGTAGGGTTTACATTGAACAGAGTAAAGGCGTGTAACCGCCCAGACTCCTCGCATGGGCGGAGGCTGAGGTGATGTGAGCATTGGAGGCTGTCTCAGCTGCTCCTGAGTTTTACAGCTGAGGAGTCTTAGGTCCAGAGAGAAGAAGGGATTCCCCCAAGGTCTCACAGTGAATGGCAGAGCTGGATTGGGGCCCATGTTCTTTGACTCCAGACTGAGTACTCCATTCCCCGTCCAGCCCTGCCACTCTGGCCCTTCCATGTTTGCAAGATGCTTTACGTAGGTCCTCTTCCTGGAATCTCAAAGCAGCCCAGGATGGGGGTGAGCAGGGAGGAGCTGCTGCCAGTCTTCTCATCCTCTTTCTTTCTCACCCTCTCTCTCACTTTTTGGTTATGTTTATTCACCTTCCACAAAGAATAGACGGAGAATAGCTGAGGAGACCCTCCCACCTGACTTCTGTGCCCAGTGGTAGCCACTCCAGTTGAAGTGTTATGGGGGAGGGGGAAGTTCTGTACCTTGCTCTCTCCCTTCACTATGGACACTGAGGAGCTGGCTGTGATTACAGCTCCACTCTTCTTTTATTTTGTGTAGCTTGACTTGTTGCTGAACCTGGGCCTCACGGAGGTGGCTCTGGGAGTGGCCCTGGCCATGACGGACTGCTGCCCAGACTCGGCTGCCAGGTGGCAACTGCAGCTGAGGCTGCTGATCCAGATAGAGAGCAGCAAGGTTGATGAGCGTTTCCAGGAAGCTGTTAGGCAGCTGAGAGCCAAGGTCTGTGAGTGCTGCCACACTGAGGGTCCTGGGACTGTGCCCTCTGCATGTACACACCTGGCGAAGGCTAGCTTCTGTGTTTTGTGGGGTGGGGTTCCCTAGAAAGCGGACTGTCCCCCGGTGGCCTCACCTGCTTCAGGGGTGGCAGTGTCAGCTTCCTCAGTGTAGGGTCTGTTGGTCTGGCCCATAGTAGATGCTCAACAGATTCTTGTTGATTGGCTCATTACTGGCGCTGGAGTGCCTGTAGTTTGCTGCCCATTCAAGTTTTGTTTTTTGTTTGCAGGATTGTTTGCCATTGTGGAATTTGTGGTTGGAGTGGAGTGAAGGGGCCCACAGTGAAGCAGACACCGAAGCCCTCTTCCAGGTGCGGCCTGGGGTGAGGTCACTGCTGGCACCCAGCCGGCTCTCATCTCTCCTGTTTCTGCGCTTGTCATAAACTTAGTGCTCATCAGCAGAGACTAAGAACAAGGCAGGATGGGGAAGAAGGGAGAGCCTTGGCCTGGATTCAGCTTTCACCTCTGATTGATCTTTAATTCCCTGACCGACTGGCCATTCTCACTCTCCTGGGCCTAGCTTACCCTCCTCTGAGGTCACCACTGGCTTGTGAGCTAGGGTCCTGGGAATCAAACTTTGGGTGAAACCCTTCACTCGTGTGTGTGTGTACGTATACATGTGCATGTGTGTTTGATTTTTGAGGAACTACCACAGTCCATTTGTACATGAATATATGTTAGTAAGTATGAGTTGCTTCCATTCTTTGGCCATCACGGGCAGTTCTGAGGATAGAGTTGTAGCTGGGTTCCTTGAGGCTCCCTGGGCCGGCCTGTTTTGCCTGGCCTTGCTGTCAGGACTTCTGGGCCTTCCCATGTGTCTGATGTGTTGTCTATCCCAATTAAAGGGTGAGCTCCTTGAAAGTAGGGACTGTTTGGCGTTTTCTCTCTCCCTAGTGCTTAGTACAGTGCATGGCATCTTGTAAGTGCTTCACAGACTATTTTTTATTTTAATTCAGTTACCGGCAAATAGGCTCTTTCTGTGGCTGCCAGTTCAATCCCTCCTTGATCTGAAACTTGTAACTCTCAACTGGGTTGACTTTGGGGTGACATTTCTATGAATTTTCCTTACGTAGATTGTCTCTGGTTTCTTCTACATGCCAGAAATCTCTTCTTGCTACTGTTCCTGCTGATTCTGTGGTCATCAAAGAGAAATACCTTGATTGGGCTTATCGGACCGGCGGCCACAAGAAGGCAAAACGAGTCTTTGTCAGGTTAGACAAACTGTCCCTTCAGGTGCCCCATAGCCTGTTACTCGTTTGGCCTTTTTCCTCTTGGCTGAACTTTGCAGCTCTCTGTATCTGCTCTTGAGAAAGATGACTTGTGACCTTTTGGGCCTCATCATGCAATATGTGGTAGAGACAAATACAGGCTCATAACAAGCAGTTGTGAGTGATAGACTTTCTGTCTCTGAGGGGTTTTCTGTACAATTCTGCTTTAAAAAAAAATCCCAAAACAGCAACTCTAGATACAAAATGAGTAATTTCGAAATTGACTCTTGAAACTGAGGAATGAGGGATACAAGGAAGAATGGGGTGGGATAGGGAAACAGAGCGAGTCATTGGCCATTTAAAACAGTGGTGGTCACTGCTGTTGCTGCTTGGGCCTGAGCCCTGAACTCATCTGGCCAGCCTGGCTGCTGCTGCCTGGTGTGTGGGCCATGTGCACTAGAGGGTTCTTCTGGGCATGTGGGAGAAATAAACATTTCTTCTCTATAGTTTACATGAAAACCGCCCATTTTCAGTTCAGTTCTTCAGGAGAATGATCCAGATTGAAAAGGAGCAGGTATGTGAATGGGGGCATTGGTTACTGCTTCCTAATTATTCTGAGAGGTCTCCAGCTCCCTACGGGTGGGGGTGGAGATGGGGAAGGGGGAAGGTAAGGGGGAGAAGGAGGGTAAGAAAGAAGCTTAGCAAATGTTGGTCCTTAGAGTCCCCTGGCCTGCCCCTCTTTGGTGCTGACTAGTTAGCAGGTGTGACCATCTAAAGAGAAGAATCAGAAGCTAAAATACATGGGAGTCAGGGCCTGGCTTTAGGAGAACGTTTTCTGTGAAAATCTAGACTTCACTTGTCCATAAATTAAGTGACCTCTGTTTATACTGCAGACATTTCCCAGGTGAATTTAAAATGTAATTGGATTTGCATGCAAAAGCACCAAGGTGTTATTAAGGTCACTGTGCTAGGAAAGTATGCTTTTCCTACCTGCACATGGAAAGCAACCCCAGAGCTGATAGAGGGTAGGAAAGGATTCTGTTGCATGAAGGGATATATACCTATATTATAGGTAATGATATGTAATAGCTTCACTTGAGAGTATAACAGAAGGAAACAAGCTTAAGATAAAGTATTTGGATTTAGGGTAGCCAAAAGAGCCAGCTTCTTTCCTAGAAAAACAATGTAATGCTGAACCAGACCCCTGAAGGAGGATTGCCTTATGTCCTGAGCCCTCTTGTCTACTTCTTTTGCTAGGAAACCTGCAAGATGTTGAACTTAAGAGAATACTATGAGAGAGCCTTGAGAGAGTTTGGTTCTGTGAATTCCGGTAAGGAACCTTAAGGAAGTATGTATGTGGGGGTGGAGGTGGGGTGACTGACTCTCCTGGGAACATATTTTTGGAGTCTGAGCTTTACCTGTGGAGAAGGGTAGATTTCTACTTAATATTTTCTCTGTCCTCAGTCCTTTGGGCCATCAGACTGTTGAGGCCTATAGCCACTTCTCAGAGTCACGTTTAAAAAAAAATCCGTAAACTACATAAGGACTTGTTAAAGGAAACCAATTATAACAATGTCCTGTTATCAGAATACACAGATAGAAAAACAAAGGCCATTGGCCTAAGAGCATCATTTTTTATGAGTGACCTGAGCTCTTCTGGCCTCCAGAACTCTTGAGTCTGGTGAAGGCCAGTGGCCTGGTCGGTCATTGCTAGGGCAGCATGCTAGGGGGTAGGGTGCACACACTGGTATGACTGATTTTTTTTTTAAGACCTGTGGTTGGATTATATCAAAGAAGAGTTGAACCACCCTTGTGGCAAACCAGAAAACTGTGGACAGATCCATTGGAGAGCCATGAAGATGCTGAATGGCGAGCTGGTGGAGGAGTTTGTGGCCAAATACACTTTACTCCAGATCGGTCAGTTATAGGAAGAGCCTACATCTGGACCTCTAAACTTTTTTTATAAACCCCTGTGGTAGATTGACATTGCAGGTGGATCTACCATTTGTACAGAGATGTTTACCTTTGATTCACAGTAAATACTTAACTTTGTTGACTCTTAACTAGGAGGCTTGCTGCTTCTTTGAATTATATTTGGCACCTTTAATCTGGAGGAGAGAATCAGTGAAAGGCTGTTGTACATCCAGATGACACCTTTTCCAGAACTAACTAAAGTGGAACATCATTCTTCTTTCCTGAGTTGAGGGAATAAGTTTTGTCCCCTTGTCTCCTCAGTCCTACCCCTTCTGGGTTTTATTTGTTTATATTTTGAAAGGCAACATAAACATTTCTTTTCTTTAAAACACCCAAAGTATATTTGAGCTCATGAAGTTTAGTGGAAGGAGGAGAAGGCACACTCTTGGGTGGCCTATCTTTTGGAAATACTTGGGAAAGAATAAAATATTATAGAGCTAGAAGGTGGCACAATTTTAGGGCAGGGGGCCCTCGTGCTTTAGCAAAACTTAAGTTCCACAAATATCAACCACCTATGTTACACAGGCATGAGCCAATGAAGTGCCAGTTTCTGAAAAATCAAGATTAGAAATTACATAACAGAAAAGAAACACTTTGTGGGCATAAATAGAATACAACTTGTTATCAAGGACAAATTGTACACATGGAATGTTGGAAAAGAGATTTTGGAGCTGTCAGACGGCAGGGTGGCCATTTCTTAAGTCTGGAGCTGGGCTTATAGAAGGAAGCCTGAGATTTGGAGCCTTCTGACTGGGAAGTGGTGGTGGGAGGAACATTTACCATGGAGAAGAGAAGGCTTGGAGGGCTAGTAGGGGGCATGAGATATGATAATAATATCCAAGTATTTGGGGGGGTCGTTTTGTGGAAGATGTTTCAGACTTGTTCTCCCTGATCCAGGAAAGCAGAACTAATTGATGTTTGGAAGTTAGAGAAGGCAGATTTTGACTCTTAAGGAGAATTTTCTTACAGGTTCCCAAGCTGTCTAATCTTGGAATGGATAAGAGGTAGTGAACTCCACATTATCATAGGTCTTAAGTCCCAACTAGATAACCATTTGTTAGAAATGTTGGAGAGGTGATTTTTCAAGTAGGAGTTGTATTAGATTACATTTAAAGGTCCCTCCAACTCGGGTTCTGAAATGGAGAAATTGTGAGGAAGGGGATATGTTGGGAATATTAAAAGTTTGTGGGACGTACAAGTAGGTGTTTGAAAAATGTAAGGTTCAGGGGGGCGGAGCCAAGATGGCAGCGTAGAAGCCCCAAAGCACCGCAGCTCCCACACAAACACGTTAAAAACCTCATAAAATGGGACTGATTTTCAAGCTCCAAAACTCTCCAAAAGACAGAAAACACATCTGTTGCTATAGGCAGCTCAACAGGTGGGGCTCTTCACAGCAGTCTGGGAGACGTGGCCAAAATCCTGGCCTGGCCAGGCCCCAGGGCATCAGGTGGAGCCCAGTCTATAGGAGAGCAGATCGCCTGCACAGGAGGCACAGTTACCACATTTATTAGGCCAGAAGAAAAAAAATGGCTAAGAGAAAGGTCAGTGGATTTTGCTAAATTTGGGGAAGAGCTGGTCTGGTCAAACTGCTCCCAGGGCAAGGAAGCAGCGGGAGGCAGCTGTAGCAGCAGGAACGGCTGAGAGCAGCAACGGCCTCCACTGGGCGGCTTCAGAGCCCTCGGCCTGCAGATAGCAGGGGGGCTGAGGCAATTGATCAGGGCCAAGGGTTCTTGCGTTGAGCGGCCTGGATCTGGATCATGGTCTTGAGTGGTGGTCCTGGGGTGCGCTTTCAGTGAGCCAAAGCTGGGGGGGGCCCTGCAGCATCCCACTAATAGCTCCGGAAGCTGTGACGGCCCCAGTGATTTGGGACAGAGCTTTCCCCCTCC
>CM053593.1:361173322-361208830 GCA_028646575.1 Pseudocheirus occidentalis
CCCTAGCGCTGAGAGAAGTGTAAGAATCTGGCTCACATTTCCAGATGAGGCGTCTGTCTTTGTCCTCCATTCTTCAGAAGCTGAACATATATGAATGTCCATGTTCTCCAACACGAGTACCTAGCTACCTGACCTAATGGGACCTGAGAGATCAGGCCCACAAAAACAAAACACAAAAAAACCCCACAAAAAAAAGAACACCAAAAAAAAAAAAACCCACACCTCCAAGCTACTTGGAGGACAAGAAAGCAATAGGGAAAAAGAAAAGAGGCTTGCGTACCTTCCAGTGCCAGCTGGAGAAGAGCTTGAGATTAGCAGTGTTCCCAGTGTCAGGGAACATACATAGTTACCAGAGACAGAAGCACCAACATCTGGGTTTTCAAAGCGGGGGTGTGGGGGGAGGCTCAGTGGCTACCCAGAGTGTCATCAGGCCAAATCACACAACTCTTCCTGTAAGTGAGCCCCAAAGCAAAACCTCACCTCACAGTATATATACCCTTCTTCAGGGTCAGAGGACATCAAAACCTTTGTGACCCATTGCCTTATTACAACGTAACAAGGTGTGGACTTTCCTGAAAAACAAGCTACCTCTCAATTAAGCCCCTCCTGCATATCAGATATTTACATTGCGATTCATAACAGTAGCAAAATGACAATTATGAAGTAGCAAAGAAAATCATTTTATGGTTGGGGGTCACCAGAACATAAGGAACAGTATTAAAGGGTCATGGCATTAGGAAGGTTGAGAACCACTGATTTAGGGAGCAGTAGGGGGAAAATGTTGAGCTTACCCAAGGGAAAAAGGAATCTTTTCAACTGTTTATGGGCTGCTGTAAATTTTCAAAATTTTTTTTGTATAGGGTGAATTATCTATTCTCTCTTTACATATCTCTATATACACTCACATACATACATACATACATACATACATACATATATATATATACACACATATAAGGATTGAAAAGAGCCTCCTTGCCCCATTGTTTCCTAGGCGAGGACGCGACTATTGGCTTAGGAGTCAGGGATCATTGTTAGTGAAGGTGCAGGAGGGGTGCCAGGCTCCAGCCTCCCAACTCTTGTAGAAATAAAAATGAGAAGGGTTTGGTAAGTGTCCAAATAGAGCCCCAGTAACTTTCTACCCCTCCTTTGAAGCATGAGCCCCTATTGTCATTTGTGGTTTGAAGACACTGTGGTTGACTTGCTGGCTTCATTGGGCTGGTGTCAGAAATCTGAAATCAGCAAAAGCTAAATTCACTTGACCAGGCAGAAATTTTTCCAAAAAAGCCTGACAATATATGCAATGTGTATCATACCTGTGGCCCTCCCACCTCTGCAAAGGGATGTGTGTGTGTGTGCACGTGCGTGTGTGTGTATGTGTGTGTGTGCATGTGCGTGCGCGCACATGTGTGTGTGTGTGTGTGTGTGTGTGTGTGTGTATCTTCACATTTTCTTTCTGGGCTATGCTTGTTCTTTGCAATTTACAATTGTTTTGTGATCATACTTTCCATTCACACTGTTGTAATCATTATGGATGTTGTTTTTTGGCTCAGCTTACTTCAGTTGACATTAGATTTTGTATATTTTTCTATGCTATCAGAACCAACTTCTGGTATGATGATATTATCATGTGCATCATTTCTTACAACACATTAATATTTCACTTACATTCATGTACCTTGTTTTGTTTAGCCATTCCCCAATAAAGGGACATCTACTTCGTTTCTTATTCTTTGCTACCACTAAGAGTGCTGTTATGAATATTTTGTTGTCTATGAGGACTTTATTCTGATCAATAACCTCCTTGGGATGTAAGCCTAGTAGTAGACTCTTTGGGTCAAAGGGTACAGACATTTTCATCTCATTTTTGTGTTTGTAATTCCAAATTGCTTTCCAAAATGGCTGTATTGATCAATCACTGATGTGCCTATCTTCTTCAGCCCCTCCAACATGAATTAGCTTAGTCCCATGATTGTCATCTTCACCAATTTGCTGGACAATAGTCTTCTAACTCTGCCTCCAGTCTCTTCCCTTTCCAGACCAACCTTCAGTAGGTTGATACTGAATTGATACTCCTGAAACACTAGTCTGACCATAGTATTCCCCTGCTTGAAAAGCTGTAGTGCCTTTTGACTCTAGGATAAAATAAAAACTTCTTTATTTGGCATTTAAAGCCCACCACCTGCTGCTCTCGCCAGCCTTCACAAACACTATGGTCCAGTCAAACTAGACTGCTTGTTCCTTACACAAGATGTTCTTCACACCTGAAATGCATTCTTTCCTCACCACCCCCCCACCCTACCCCCCCACCTAGTAGTAGTCTTCCCTGGCTTCCTTCAAACCTCAAGTCAAAAGCTGCTTCCTATAGTTAGATAATCCTGAACTTAGGGTACTTCTGTGTAAGAGGTTTTTGGTGTTTTTTTAAAAATAGATTTTTGTGTAGCACTGTGAAGTTTAGCCAATCACTTAAAAAAATAGTATTTTATTTTTTCCCCAGTTACATGTCAAGAAAATTTTTAGCACTCATTTTTACAAGATTTTGAATTCCAAATTTTTCTCTTTCTCTCTCCCTCCCTTCCCCTCTTCTCAAAGTGACAAGCAGTTTGATATAGTTTATATATGTGCTATCATATAAACATTTCTATATTTGTCGCAGTTGTGGAAGGAGAAACAGCTCAAAAGGAAAAAAACACACAAGAAAGAACAAAGTAAGTGGAAAAAATGTGCTTCAATCTGCATTCAGAGTCCATCAGTTCTTTCTCTTGATATGGATAGCATTTTCTTTCATGAGTCTTCTGTACTTGTCTTGGAACATTGTGTTGCTGAGAAAAACTGAGTCATTCATAGTTGATCATCTTATAATATTACTGATACTGTATACAATGTTTTTCTGGTTCTGCTCATTTCACTTTGTATCAGCTCATACAAATCTTTCTAGGGTTTTCTTGCTGCAAGAATTTTTTTAAATGGACTTTTGTGTAGCTCTTTACAGTTTTAAAAATTACTTAAAATACATTATTATGTTTGATCCTTATGAAAATCCTGTGTCTCCCTTTTTGTTGTCTCTGAAACATCCTCCACATGCTTTGTCAAAGTGGTACTGTTTTACTTCTCTCCTCCAGAAACTGTCATAGTTTCTTTTTGCCTCTAGGATCAAATATAAACTCTTGTTTGGTATTTAAAGATCTTCACAATGCTGCTTTTGGGCTCCTGAAATGAGGGTAGACTGGCCAAAGAGGGCCAGTCCTTGGAGCATGAGCAGGTATTTTCTGCCTGGTTTTAATCCAAGCAACCACATGGAGACTTGGGGGAAGCTGGCTCCCAACTATGATGACTTAGGGGTTTTGTTGTTCTATGATGACATAAATTGGCCACAGACCTGGAAGAACTGGTAACTCGGGTCTCTGGGCTGGGGCTGAGTGGGTATACAAAAAGGGCAACACGCCCTTTCTTCATTCTCCTTTCCTTTGCAGCTTTGAAGAAGCAGAAATACTTTGAATTGCCTCCCTGAAGCCTACTAGGGAAAAAGGCTTCCCTGTCTCTCTCCTAGCTCCTGTGACTATGAACACATGGCTACTTCTCTTTCTTTTTTATTAGCTTTCCTGACAGGTGACTGAGCAGTAACTTTGAGGTGCATATGCCCAGGCAGTGACCTTGGAGTATTGCCAGTTCTTGATCTGAGCAGAAGTTGGGGAGAGTACCAAGAGTAATGGAGCAATCTGGCACAGCAGTAGAAGTGCCATACCTTGGGAGGAATCAGCCCTTTTCCAAACATGTTCTCTTCACAGGTGCCTCACCACCATTATGTCTTGTTAGTGTTCACTATACCCACAGCTTTGTTTGTATTTGTGGGAGACTGTGCTCCATACTTTGAAGGAAATGTTTTGTATGAACTATTATTACTTGACCTCAATAAATTCCTTTTCTAAAAGCTAGTGATGTTTGTCTGGATAATTGTTAATGGGAAAGCACACTAGTAGGGGCTCATAAGCAACTGAACTAGAAGTATAGCTGTTGTGGCTTAACCCTGAGAATAGCTTCTCTGAGACCAAAACCATGGATATAAGTGTAGGTTGGGGTAGGAGAAGAGGGGAATATACCTAGGGAGGCTGCTGTAGGTTGCCTTTTCAGTCGTGCTGTATATCATTTCCTTTCCTATACTCTAAATTCTGATGAAATTGGTTTACTCGGTCTCCATAATATTCCATATTCTATCTCTATGAATTTGCACAGACTGTCTCTTTTCTACATCTTGAATGCTCCCTATCTCCACCTCTTGAAACCCCCAATTTCCTTTAAAGCTTAGCCCAAGAGCCACATCTCTCAAGAAGTCTTTCCTGACTTCCCCAGTTATTAATTAGTGCCACTCTAACCCCATATTACTTTGTATTTAGCATCTGTATTTTTTTTTTACTTCTAATAACCTCCGTGAACACCTAGTTTTAAGGCCTACCTATGACACATATAGGATGTAGGATCCCAGGTAAGTCACCGAAACTTGCAGCATCCCATGGGACTTTCTGCCTGGTTTATTCCAAATAAGAGACTTGGGGGGAATGTTTCCAGCCATGATGACTCAGGGGTTGTTACTCTATGACTCTAAGTCGGACAGCAGTTATTGATTGGGGGAGGGCATCCTTTGTACTGATGAAATCACAGGTTCAAACAAACTAAAAGCCCAGTTGTATTTATTTTTTCTACGTACACATTATTTCTCCTCAAAGGAATGTAGGGGGCTTGAGAGCAAATACGTGTGTGTGTGTGTGTGTGTGTGTGTGTGTCCTTTTCTTCTATCTTTGTATCTCAATTCTCTGGCATCCAGTAGGCCCTTAATAAATGTTGCATGAATGAATCAAATGTACAAAAGGAAGACTATCTCTATCCATTTATCTATATACATACATTGTTTATATATCTTGGATACCAAACCTGTACCATAGAAATTTGATACAAAGATTATTTTCCCCCATTTGACCATGTCTCTTCTTATCCTAGATGCGTTGATGACATCATGCAGAAGCCTTTTGGTTTCATGTAATCAAAGTTATCCACTGTATCTTTTGTGCTCCCCTCTATCTCTTATTTGGTTAAGAATACATTGCCATGGGGCGGCTAGGTGAGGCAGTGAATAGAGCATAGCCCTGGAGTCGACCTGAGTTCAAATCCAGCCTCAGACACTTGACACACTTACTAGTCATGAGACCTTGGGCAAGTCCCTTAACCCCAATTGTCTTGCCTTCCCCCCAAAAAAAGAATGAATATATGATCTGTTTCCCTTCCAATTTTTTAAATAGTTTGATCATTAATGATTATGTTGAGTATTCATTTAGAATGAATTAAGGAATATGGTGTAAGCTGATAGCATAACTGCTTTCTAGTTCTCTGAAAGGCATTTTTTCTAGGTAATTTATGTTTTTTACTTTATCAAACACTGAATTATTGATTACATTATTTCTAATTCTCCCTTATCTTTTCAGTTTATCTATTTTTCAACCAATACCATATGATTTTGATTACTGATACTTTATAATATAATTTGAGGTTTGGAAGTGCTATTTTCCCTTATCCCTATTTCTTTTCATAATTTCCCTTGAGATTCTATGTCTTTTTAAAAATTAATTTTGTTATTATTTTATCAAGTTCTATAAAGCATCCCCTTGGTAAAACATTAAAAGTGGAAAGTAACTTTGGATGTATTGTGATTTTTCTCTTATTGGCACAGCCTACCCATGAGCACTGAATATTCCTCTAACTAATTAAGCTGTTTATTTTTTTAAGGAGCAATTTTAACTCAATCTATAAAAGTCTTTTTTTATTCTAGAATAGCTCATTTTGACACAGTACTGATGTCCCATTCAGAGGATTGACTGGGGGGGGCCAGTATCTTTGAAAGTGAGGTCTTGGGGCGGCTAGGTGGCACAGTGAATAGAGCACCCGCTCTGGAGTCAGGAGTTCCTGAGTTCAAATCTGACCCCAGACACTTAACACACACACACAAAAAAAACCTAGCTGTGTGACCTTGGGCAAGTCACTTAACCCCAATTGCCCTCCAAAAAGAAAAAAAGAAAGTGAGGTCTTGGCCAAATGTAGATCATCCCTTTGTTGTATGCAGCAATCACTCCACTGGACAGATGGTTGGCTTTATGGGGAATGCCAATTACCTGATTTCTAGGAATGAGTTTATCAATATTGAGGTTCCTGGGGCAGCTAGGTGGCACAGGGCACCGGCCCTGAAGTCAGGAGGACTTGAGTTCAAATCTGGACTCAGATACTTGGCATTTACTAAAGACAGAGACAAAGAGAGATGAGAGATTATAGAAAATGAACAAAGACACATCTGTACCTTAAGTGAGACGCCACCCATTGAGCCACTGATCTCAGAGGTATCTCCAACAATCAGTCCATAAGTAAGAATAAGGGAATATGATTAAAACAGAAAACCAAGAGGCACCAGGGAGATGGAAGGGCCTATATCTGAGTCAGGGAGAAAATGGGCAGTGGAGAGGTTAGCACTTCCTGAGATGAGGAACTAGACAGAGCTCTGCTAGTTATGTGAAGAGATGGAGGTGATATAACATCAAGGTAACAATATTTGCATTGATCCTGTACTTGATTGCACACCACCATGCAGGGGTGGGGGAGGCAGGGAGGGAGGAGAGAGAATGCGAAACTCAAGGGATTGTGGAACTGAATCTTATAAACTAAAAGTAAATAAAAAAATCAATTAACAAAATATTTTTAAAAACCCAATATTTGCATTACCTGTCTGTGAGGAAATTGCTAGAGAAAGGGGAAGAGTTGCTACTATTGTTATTTGCTCAGAGTTACCAAGATTTTGTCAGATTTGAAGAAACAAAAGGGAAGGATTCCCTGAACTCCAGGGAACCTCCAAAGAGATGGGATCACAATCTTACGGAATCTTTTTTTTTCTTGCTCTCTGGTTCTTTGTTCCTTTCTCTTTACATTCACTATATTCTTGATAAGCGCCTCTGCCTTCCTTTAATTGTTTTTTTTCAATAACCAAAACAATCTACTTTTTTCTTCCCCTCACCTGCCCCCAACTGAAAACAAAACAAAACACCCTTGTAAAAAATATCCATAGTCAAGCAAAATAAATCCTCATATTGGCCTTTAAAAAAAGATTTCTTTTAAATCTAATCTTTATTGATCATATGGTAGAATGGAAGGAGCTCCGGCTTTGGGTCAAAGGATCTGAGTTCAAATCCAACCTTGGACATTGTGTGTGTACCCTAGATGGACTAGATGACCTTTTAAGTCCTGAGCTCTATCTATCTTTATTCACAAATATATCCATTCTTTTTTCTCTCACCCAAGGAGCCATCTCTTATTGCAAAGGTTTTAAAAGAAAGAAAAAAAATACCCAGGACAAAAAAAGATACAAAGGTAGGATTAGTTTTTGATTTGGAGTCAAAGCTCCTGAGTTCAGATCTAAAATCTGACACTTAATGGTGTAACTTTAGGTAAATCATTTCACCTCTATGGCCCTAAGTTTCCTCAACTGGAAAATGACAGGCTCAGACCTGATGACTGCAGAAGTCTCTTCTATATTTGTCTATGAAAACCAGCCAGTACATCAACCAAGTCTGATGATATATTCATTATTCCACCACCACCCCCATTGTCCTCCACCTCTGCAAAGAATCAAGAAAGGGTCATTTTATGTATAACATGATTATTGTAAAAGAAAGATGCATCTGCAAGGTTAGTTTGAAATCAAGGAACTAACTGGAGAATAACAGAGGATGGGGGTGGGGTTCTCTAGGGTCAGGGGGCTAAGAAGACAGCGTTGCCCAGGACTAACCAAGGCTGGGAAGCATCAGGGAGAATCAGTCAGGATTCAGGATTCATTTGAAGTTTCCATGAGCTGGGAGCCTCCTCTCCCAGGAAGATGCATACTCTGGAGAAAATATTTTCAACGGTCCCTCCAGCTCTGCGGTTCTATGGCCCTATGCAACTTCGTCTTCACTCTTACTCCTTTGGGAAATCCAGACCAGGTACTCTAACCACAACGCCTGATCTCTGGCTGTGGAACTAGCAGGCCAAATGAGGTGGGCATGCTCATTTATCTTCTGTCAGTTGCTGCATCCCCTGCTACTTTCCAAAGCTCCTAAAGTTTTCTTTTTCGTAGCTGTGATTACATTCAAGGGATTAGGCATCTTTCCCTCTCCGGCCCCCCAACAATGGGGTTTCTTTGATGTGGCTGGAGGATAGCCGGGAGATTTCTTACTCCAGGAGACCAAATCTTAATCTTCTTCGCGATTCTTTCTGGATCAGAGCCGGGTTAAGCCCATTACATCCCTGCCCTTTCATCCCCCCAGGATCTCAGATCCCCAGCACTGTCGGGTCTCAGAGTTACCAAGATTCTGTCAGATTTGAAGAAAGAAACAAAAGGGGAGGATTCCCTGAACTCCAGGGAACCTCCAAAGAGATGCAATATCACAATCTTAGTCAATCTTTTTTTTTCTTGCTCTTTGGTTCTTTGTTCCTTTCTCTTTTTCTTATTTTCCTTCCTTTCCTTCTTTCCTTCCTTCCCCCTTCCCTCCCTCCTTCCCTTCCTTCCTCCTTCCCTTCTTTCCTTCCTTCCTTCCTTCCTTCCTTCCTTCCTTCCTTCCTTCCTTCCTTCCATCCATCCATCCACCCATCATTAATTCAGGTCTAAAGAGACCTAAGAGGTCATCGAGTCCAATACTATCATTTTACAGATATTTGAAAACTCAGGAAGGGCTAACTGATTTGCCCAGGCTCACAAAGCTAAGTAAAGTGTCTAAGGGAGGATATGAAACCCGGGTTTCCCGATTACAAGTGCAGTGCCCTCCCCTCCCCCCACCCCCGTCTGTCTCTTAGCCTCTGTCTCTCATACTGTCTGTCTGTCCGTCTTTCTCATCTTAGGGTTCAGAAAAATGAAAACAGAATATGGGCAACAGCTCCAGGCCCAGGCTAGACACTTCGTGTTTCTTGCTCACACCTGCCCAATTCCAAGCATACGCTTCAGGCTGTCGCTTTGCTCCACTTGGGTCTATGCCCCAGCCCCGGACTCTAACGTTAGGAAGAACCGATCCCGCACTACGGGGTCCCAGAAAGCCTGATGTTTAAGGGTGGGGAGGGCACAATGCAGGGCGGGGGTGGATGGAGGAAAGGGAAGACGGCGAAGGGAACGAAATGGATAGCTAAAGCTGGGGCGCCAATCCCAGGGTTTGACGGGACTCTTTGGGGATGTTGAAAAAGAAGGGAGGAGGCCGTCAGGTGGAAGGGAGTCGCGGGCGCCGGATCAGGGCCGACGGCGAGACCGAGTTGGGGAGAAGAGAGCGGGAGGAGCGCTCTCTTCCAGCAGGGGGCCCCCCGAGCCTGTTCCTTAGTCTAAGAAGAAGGCGATGGATCAGGAGAGGGAAGAGACTGACGGTTCACATAGAGGAAAAAAGGGAAATTGCTGCAAAATCGAGGCTAGGAGATGATTTAGAAGCTTGAAAACTCCGCCGTTTCCTGTCCCGGTGGAAAGCCTTCGGTGCTAACTCCGGCAGCAATGGGGAGGGGAAAGGAGGAGAGGGAGAGAGAAGGGGGAGGGAGAAGAAGGGGCCTCTTTTTCGCCCCCCGCCCCAATCTCACCAGTCGGGGAGACGAGGGGTGTGGGTGGGCTAAGGCAGAGGGCAGGAGGAGGAGAGAGAAGAGGGGAGCAGAGAGTGTAGATGGGGGAGGAGTGGCCGGGAGGAGGAAGAGAAGGAGAAGGAGGAGGAGGAGGAGGAGAAGGAGGAAGAGGAGGGCGGAGCTCCAGGAGCTCAGGCGAGAGACGCCGGGGAGGAGGCGCGGGCGGGCCGGCCAGCGTTGTCAGCCCCGACCGGAGCAGGAGCTGGAGCTCCGGGAGCCCCATGAGTCACCAACACGTGGAGTCAGCCTCGCAGACTAGGAGAGGAGCCCCGACGGACGCAGAGCGCGTTGGGACAAAGAGCAGAAAAACTGACCCACCCATCAGCCCACCGGCAAACTTTCGAGGGACCTTGCCTCCTTCCCTCCACCCCCACTAGATCTTCATCCTCCTCTCCCCTCCTCTTCACCAGCCTGGGCTCGGCCGGGTTACCCAGGGGAGGAGGTGCTTAACGTGCCTTCCCAGGAGCAGGGCGGAGGCGCCCCCGCGAACCCAGAGAGCAGTGAGGGCCCCCAGATTGCTTCGCAGGGTCCGAGTCGCCGGGTTAGACTCCCGTGGGGAGCGGGGCTGCGCCCCTTTCTCTTCTCTCCCATTCCCTCGCGGGCACCTCCCAGCGGAACTCGACTGTCAGTCTCCTAGGTTGGCGGGCCAGCGAGAGAGAAGCCCTGTCAGACGGGACGGGACCGGAGCAGTCAGCGCCGGAGCCAAGGGCAGGTAACAGGGACGTACGGCCCGCGGCGAGTAGAGCCAAGGCCACGGACCGAAGCTTTCTTTCCCCCGCCACCCCGCGGCTTATACGTTTCGATCGCCCTTTTTGCAAAGTTTCCTGCCCCCTCCCCCCCTTCCCATGGCGTTTCTGGAAACTAGGAGGGCGGCTCACCTGGCTAGCTCCTGAGGGCAGGCTCTGGGGCAAAGGCACCCGTGTGGGGAGCTCTGTCCTCGCTTTCCTCCCCCTCGCTGTCCCGAACATGCCGGAGACCAAGTCTGGAGGGAGCAGCCCCCGTCCTGAAAGTCCTGAGTGTCCTGCGTGTCCTGGCCTCGGCAGAAATCAGTAGCCGTTCTGCTTTAACCCTTTGACCATCCCGCCATGTGGGCCCCTGGAAGCCGCTTCTGGCCCGCATGGGCCTCTTTCAGTTTCTTGGGCGTATTTTCTTCGGTGGGGGTGGGGCGGGGCAGGACGGGGCAGTGGGCACTCACAGGAAATCTCCCTGCTACGAAGCGAAAGGGTGCTTAAAGGTCAGCGTGGCCAGGGAGACCCTGGACCTTCGCCTGGAGTCGGTCTGCCTCTTCTCTGGATCCCCATCGCACCCCGACCCCCACCCCTCGCACCCAGGACTCCGTGGGAGGATGGGAGTTGAGGACTGGGTCTTTGCGGGCGAGATGAGGGTGTCAATTCAACTGGCCTACAAAGTCCCAGTTCTCGGTTCCCAAGGACCTACGCCCTCTCCCTTCCTTTCCCTCCCCTCCTCTCTTTTTCTCCCATTCCTAGCCTCCAACCCAGGGTGGGTGGGGGATACGTCGTGGCTGCCTGTCACCTCCTCGGCCCTGAGTGGGACAGAGAAGAATTGGGGAATTAATTTCACAGTTGCAGCTTTTTGCAGCGTAGTCGGAGTTAAATAATTAAGAGAATGGGGTAACCTTCACCCTGAGTTTGGAGAACTTAAGGGTCTCTGAGCCGTACGGTGATTGGCAACTTAGGGAAACCTCCATGCAAATGTAACTCAAAAAATAAGCGATCCTAGTGGTGTTTGGGGCAAATCTAAATTCCATCAAAGTCAGCCTATTCATTACAATGTTCAGTGCGAGGGGCCTGGCTCCGGTCTCATTTTGAGGCACTCAGGGCCAGTCCCCAACCCCT
The DNA here is from genome assembly GCA_028646575.1 of Pseudocheirus occidentalis. Taxonomy (NCBI): domain Eukaryota; kingdom Metazoa; phylum Chordata; class Mammalia; order Diprotodontia; family Pseudocheiridae; genus Pseudocheirus; species Pseudocheirus occidentalis. Next base: position 361,184,842 of record CM053593.1, read on the forward strand.
ATCTGTTTTGCGGCCCTGCCTCGGTTTCTCCAGCTGAGGAATGAGTTCCATTCTGGACGAGCTACACTTGTGGGCTGCTGGGGATAGGGGGAGGGGGAGAATTTGGCAGATCAACAGCAGGCAACATTTTAGGAAGGCAGAAAAGCAAAGTTAGAGGTTTGGGGGGCCGTTTAGAAGGCATTTTCCAGAGACAAGGGGGAGCCAGCCCCCTGCCTTCCTTTGAAGCTGTTTTTCCCGGAATCAAAGGGTTTGAAGAACTTTCTGCTGAAAGGAATTCCAACGGGTTGTTATCCTAGTAGTGGGTAACAGTAGTAGTTCACCTTTATATCATCTTCTAGTATCTAAAACATTCTTCATAATGTCCCTATGAGGTATTATTAATCCTATTTAATAATTGTAACAGTCGAAATTTCTATAGCACCTTTTCTTATTTTATCAAGTCACTTTTATCCTAATTTACAGATAAGGAAACTGAGGCATAGAGAGAGAAATCTACTTGGTCAGCATCAGGAAGTTAGTAAGGGACAGAGCTGAGGCCCAAACCCAACTCTGGGTACTAAAAGTCCAGTGTTCTGTCTACTGTCAATCAAACATTTATTAAGTGCCTACTAGGTGCAGAGCAGCATGCACATTGTTGGTATCCTGCTGTATGGGGGGGGTAGGTGGGTGCCTCTTCTCAGTTGTGGCTGCACTCTTCATTGTAATCAACTCATCCTTTGCTATTTTTCTTTCTGAGTAAGCAATCCATTCATCCTCTCCTTCTTCTTCCCCCAACCCTGTGGATTGTTGTTGGGCTATTGACAGGGAGTGTGTTAGGGGTTTCATACATTTCACATACTTTGTCAAAGGGTCTCAAGGCATGGAATGAGTCACTACTGGAGTGTGAAAGACAGACAGAGAGGGTCTTTCTGTGAGTTGAAAGTTGAGCTGCTTGCTACTAGCACTCAAATGAAAATCATTTCTCCAGAAGAGTTCTTATAATCTACTTGGGGGAGGTGACTTCTGGTTATTCAATCAGAATAGATTAAGGAGGGACAAGGTACAACCCCCAAACCTCCACTGAACTGGGAGTAAGAGGTCCTGGATTCAGATCCCAGCTATTCTACTTACTAAGTGGGTGCATTGGAGCAAATCACTTCCCCCTCTCTGGTCCTCAGTCTGTGAAAGGAGGAGTTGGGTGGGATGACCTCTAAGGGCCTGCTAGCCTTCAGTTTCAGATTCTTTGATTTATACTTCACTTGCCAGATTATTAGGAGGTGTCCAAGGGAGAGTGGGTGAGAGAAGGGCATGGAATCTTTCCTTTCTGAGTCTGGGTCGGCTTCTTTTGAAGTTTTTGGGAGTTTTTTTCCCTTTAAGAAAAGCCTCAGAGGAGTTTTTATTGAGTCATCTACTTCAAAGAGCCATGTATCTGAGACAGAACCCAAATGATGATGTATGGAATCTTGTTGGCCTCACCTCACTGAGGGCTTTTCCATTAGGAAGTTCTCAAGTCCCTCATGGTAAAGCTTATCTCAGCCTTAGGTGATTTCCTGGTGAACTGAAGCCATCAGTCAAGGGTCAGCCTGGAGAAAGCTCTATACAGGTTTTCTTTCTGTTAGTGATCGAGAGACAGTGAAGCACAATGGATAGTGAACCAGGCTTGGCGTCAGGGACACCTACCCCCAACAAGTCCCCATTCTAACATATCTATTTTAGCCTTGTCACCTTGGGCAAATTACTTAAACTTTTAGTGCCTCAGGTAGTTCTCTGAGATTATAAATTAGCTATAGGGTTCAGATCCACAAGGGTGGAAGGAGTATCTCAGCTGGAGTTCCTAGGCTACCTTGAAATCCTTCCCTGTCCCAACAAAACTAGGCTTTTAGTCCTTAGGAAGGAAATTGCAACACTCTTTGTATCTTAATCAATGAAAGAACTAAATTACGTTCTAGAAATAAGATGAAAAGAGTCATAACTGTTTGTTATCCTGGTAGTATGTGGCTAATTAATCAATTAACAAGCTTTTATAAATTCCAGCTCTAGGCCTAGGCTCTGGGGAACCTAAGAAAGAAATTAAACTGCCTGTCCTCTAGGAGCTTATAATCTAATCATCATAGTAACTCACATTTTAATAGATTGCTATCATGTTTTTACATCACTTTTGTTTCCAAATATCTCTTTTTACCTACCCCTCCCTATTCCTTGTAGCAAAGAAAGTGGGGGAGGTGGAAGAAAAGGCATTTCAGCAAAACGAATCAACAGATGAACTGAGTCTAACAGTATTTACAATATAACTTGTGTTTCTATAGTACATTAAGGTATATTTTTCCCAAGAACCATGTGAGGTAGGTAATGTAAATTATATTTGTGCCCATTTCACAGATGAGAATTGTAGGGGAGAGGTGATGGATGGGAGAGACAGTAATGTGGCCATTTGATATTTTATGAACCTCCTCAACTAAGTAAAAATCCTAGAGAGATTAAAAAAAAAAAACTGTAGTGGGAGGCTCATCGAGAGGATTTACCCTTAATTCAGAGAAATGTTTTCCTTATTGATTTTCATCATGTGGAAGAACAAGTTCCCTCTCAATGGAACCTCAGTTTTCCTATCTATCAAATGATGGGGTTAGGCGAGATGACTTCTGAGATCCTATGAACTCAGACAATTCCCTTTCCCACCAACTTTGTCTACTTTCTCCTCCCTCCCCCAGTCTTAAGTGAAATCACCAAAGTGTATGTAGTGCTGGGGCGTTGCCATGTATGGAATGCCCATAAACCTTCCTGGGTAAAATGGTACAGTCAACAGGGCAGGGGGAATGAGAGCATGCTGAAAAAGAGGCATAGGGAAATGTTTTGCATACTCTGGAGGGAGGGGAGAGGCAGGAGGCAGTGGGTGGCTGAGTGCCTGAGCATAAATCATCATTCCCAAAGCCGGGCTCTGTCTTGTACCCAGCCTCAGGCAAAGCAGCTCTAGGGGCTGAGGGAAGTTGGGATGTAGGCTCTGGTCTTTAGAAGTTTGCTCCTACAAGCTCTTTCTGCCCCTGCCCCCTTCTCCCACTTTGGGTGTCTGGGGCTGGCTAACAGCTTAGTGATTTTTAGGAAATGACTTACTGTTGTTTTCTTGGAGGAAGTGAGGGATTGGGTTTCCTTATTGTGTTTTCCTTAGCACAATCCAGCTGCAGGACTAAGTATCCCACAGCCCATGGATGGCATTGGGTGCTCTGTCTATGCAATGGAATAGAATGAGGCTTGAACTACCTAAGGGATGAGGGGAGCAAACTGATTCCCCCTACCCCAACCCCCAATAAATTGGTGGTGGAAAATGCCGGGGAGAATATTTTCCATGCATACACCCCCAAGTATATGCAAAAATATTTTAATTACATATGCCCCAAGAACCCAAAAGGGGACTTTCCAATTCAAGTTAGACTCTGTAGTCTGTGAACTCTTGGGAAAGATCTGGTCAGCTCCTAAGTAAATTCTAACCTGCTGAATAGTTAACCTCATCTTTCTGCCTCCTTTTAAAGAAAAGAAAGAAGGCTATGATTAGGGATCGAATTTGAACCCACAGAGTTTGAATGGCAAATAAAAGGTCCCAGGAAGGATTTGGTTCAGCTCTCCCCTATCCCACCCCACCTCAAGCAATTGGGAGATGACAGTAGGTAGAAAACCCTGGAACGGAAGAATTTGTTTTAACTGGTAGCAACTGTCCTTTAGAGCTTACTTCAAGCCAGCTGCCACCAGACCATTTGCATAACCTGCCTCTGTTTGGTTTTTATTTCAGAGCCTTTGGCCCTCCTCCTGCGGCTTCCATGCAGAACTAGGCTCTCTTTGGCGGTGAGGGGGGAGGGTTGAGAGCTTTGACCATAGGTCCAGCAGAAGAGCCTGCTTTGTGTTGCCACAGGTTGACCCTTTCTCCCACTATCATGATTTTTGCCAGGAGTTGATCACACTATTGGGCTGGTGTTTGGGGCTTTCTGGAAGAGTTGGTAAATGTTTGGTGGGCCTCAGTCCTTTAACACAGTTGAAATGCCATTCTTCGGTGTGGTAGTTCCTAAAGAGAGTTCTCACCCACTCAGTGAACTGTCCTTTGTAACAAAGATTTCAAAATTAAGAGGGGAAAAGGAGCGACTCAGCACAAGTGATACACTGGCCAAATTAGCCAGGAGGGTCGTAGGGCAGCAGATCTGTACGGGAGAAAGAAGGGGCCGCACAGGTCATTTAATCCAGAAATTCTTAAACCAGTTTTGTGTTGCGATCCGCTCTAGTAACTTCTGTAAGCATATAGATTCTATGTTGTCAGATTCTTAAAATAAGACACATAGGGTTGCAAAGGAAGCAATTATATTGAAATACAGTTATTGAACTCTTAAAAAAAAAGTTAAGGCCCAGAAGACTTGATTGATTTTAACCCCTCTCCTTTTTTTTTTTTTTACAAATGAGGAAATTGAGGCTTCAAGGAAGTGAAATAATTGTCTAAGGTAGTAAGCATCAGAAGCAGAATTTGAACCCAGGTCCTTTGAAACCCAAACCAGTGTGTACCTGTATTTAGTGCTCCATATCCATAGTCTTCCACCTCAGGGGGGCAAAAAAAGGAAGGGAGGGCATCATCTCTGCATTAGTCCATTTTCCTAAAGGGCTTTTGTTTTTTCTGTTGGGTTACAGGAGAAAAGCATATTTTCTGGGTTCTGAATTTATATGAACATTTTCTTTTGTGTATATAGATGTACAGCGTAGCGGAGACTGAAAAAATGTTTACAAAGCACCTTTTCATTTTGGAGTAGAAAACTAAAGCCCACTATGGTGCCCCAGATCACAAAAGTCCTAGACAGTAGAGGCAGCATTTGAACCCAGGTCCTTGGAGCCCTCTGCACCACACCATGTCGTCTTTGATCCTTAAAGCAAATGCAGTGTAAGGTGAGGGTAGTACTGGTGATGGCCCCATTTTGTGGGGATGGAGGAGAATGGAAATTCTGAAAAGAGAAGCTGGATGGAAGAGTCTAGAACGGGGGTGGGGAACATGCTCTAGGCCAGTGGTTCTCAACCTTCCTAATGCCGTGACCACTTAATACAGTTCCTCATGTTGTGGTGACCCCCAACCATGACATTATTTTTGTTGCTACTTTGTAACTGTAATTTTGCTACGGTTATGAATCTATCTGATATGCAGGATGTACTTCCACTGTTACAAATTGAACATAACCTACAGGTTGAAAACCGCTGCTCTAGGCAAAGCCAGATTTTAGTCTTAAATCTGGTGCTCCTGCCATTTCACCATGGTGCTCCTACACACATCAGCAGGAACTTCTCAATGACAGAGTTTATTCCTTTTTGTCTTTATATCTTTAGTGTCTAGCACAGCATCTGGTACAGTGGGTGCATAATAGATGCTTAGTGATTATTAGGTAGATACAATGTCCAGGAGCACTTACGTGCAGTACTGTATGTTCTCTCCTGCTCCGAGGGACAATGTGTTACAATACTGATGCGTTCTGGTAAGCTCCTAAGGGGTTGCACATAGAGACAGGTGCATTGTATATTTCAAAATCGAGGTCAAACTTGCTCATGAAGGGAGGAGGCAGGTTCGCCTTAACAAGCTCAGACACATTCTCCTGTCTGTGAAATTGCTGCAGAGTGTCTTTTAAAAATCACATCGCAGATTCCCCTCTCCCAGTACAGTCAGGAGTTTCTTTTGACAGGGAGCAGGCTCCATTCAAACCCAAGAATACCAAATGATAGGAGGAATGGCGCTAGGCACATTGGGGGGGGGAAGATGGGAAGGGGGGAAGCCCTTTCCCCTCCCCCCAAAAAAAACAAAGCAGGGGCCCTCTGGGATCTTCCTCTCTTCCCTCAGTCAGCTACAGTTCTGTGACCGAACAGTACATTAGGCATTGTAGGCTTGAAGCTAGGTCCAACTTCATGCATTAGCTCCAGTTATTGCCTAGTTAACCTTCATGAGCTATGAAATACCATTGATTCTCCCTTGGCTCCTGTAGTCTTTTCAAATAAATTACTTCCCAAATATCCAGCGATTTTCTCTCCAAAAGCTTTTTTTTTCCATTAGTAAGTAGCCAGCAAACAAGCATGTTTTTAGAGGGAGGAAACCTCTTTGTAAACTTTAATGCACTGTATAGATATAAACTAGCATTTATATGGATGAATGTATTATAATAATAACTGGCATTTTATAGTGCTTTAAGGTTTGCAAAGTGCCTTTTTTTGATCCTTTCACCATCCCTGGGAGGTAAGTATTATTATTACTATCCCCATTTTATAGATGAGGAAACAGAGGCAGGCAGCCATCAAGTGCTTTGCCTCAGGATCACACAGCCATTAAGTATTTGAGGCTGAATTTGAACTTGGGTCTTCCTGACTCTTAAGTTCAACACGTATCCATTGTGCTGTGTGTCTGTGTAGCATTTTGTATGTTGTTACTTGTCCTTCATTCTCGAAGAGGACCATGTCATCAAGAAGGTGATGTCATTACTTGCAAGTGAATTGGATTTAAGTGAGGAAGGGCTATGCAAAGTCAGCCTCACTCTCTCCTCCAGAACCATCTGGGTCCAGTGGCTAGATGTAGATTAGGTGACTGGAGTAGGAGACCTTGCCTTTTTCTGCATTTCCTATACATGCGTATGTGAATCCATCCTTGTGGGGAGTCAGCATCTGTGGCTTTATTCTTAGCTAAGAGAAACTGTCCTGTGGTCTCCTGATAACTGCGGTTTGTCCTGCCCCCTGACATCTGGCTGCCACCTCTGCTGCACATTCCCACTCAGGCTACAGATATGACTGTTTTCTTAATGCTCGCAGTCTGTCAACTGCACTAGAGTCAGAAAAGGCTGCCAGGACAAGCTGGTGGTCCCCTTGTTGTTTCTAGAATTACAGGTTTATTGCCAGTGCAAATATCTCCAGGTCCCTCTCTCTGCCTTCCTCTCTTTTCTTCCTGGATTTGTCCTTTGACATTTGTAAATTTCTGCTGAAGCCTATGAGTGAGTGGCCCTGGGGAGGGGAATGTTGGTCACAGATGAAGTTCAGGCAGCATGCTTTTGACTTTGGAGGATGTAGGATTCTGGTTGGAGAAGTGTTTCTGGATTTGGATTAGGGGCAAGAAGAGGTTACTACAGAACTCCAAGGCAGGGACTAAGAATTTGGGACTTTGCCCTAGGGATTCTTCTTCCCTGAAGTCTTGTAGACTTGGTTCAGTTGATCCATGTCTGGGCTGCTGTTCTTAGGATTCTGTCACCATATTGCCTCTTTCCTGGCCCATACGTTTCCCTTCCTACCTCCTTCCAGAGTTTTGAGTAATGGAGGGATGGAATGCTCCTTCTCCTAGCAGCACTGGCCCCATCCAGTTAAAATGTCTCTAAGTTACCCCACCATCTCCCCAAAATGAATTTAATCCTAGTTAGGGCTCTGCTATTATATTAGAAGGGTGTATTAAACTCTGTGTTTGTAGTTTATTTCCATGAAAGGCCATGCTTCGACTCCACCTTGGGTGAGGTGTAGGGTGAGCATAGGCTGAAGGGTCAGACCTATTTACCCTGGTGGACTCAAGCAGGTAAAGACAGCATTTCTCTTCACTGGAACCTGGAGCTTGTACTATCTAGGCTTGAGATCTGGGAGGAACCTTCCAGATCATCTTATATTCCTCGCCTTTGGCCCATGCCAGAGTAGTATTCCCCAGAGACCCCAGTTTAAAGTCTGAAATTCCCCAGGCATAGCATAGCAGCTCACAGCTCTATAGTTAGAAGCCAAAGTCACCTTAAAGGTACAATCAAATATAATCCTCTTGGCAGTCCTATGAGATGGGACGTCAAAATTGTATCATCCAATTGAGTGCCATGAGAATGGACTTGGGTTCTGGAAGATCTGAGTTTGAATCTTGCCTTAGAAGATGCTTACTTGCTATGTGACCTTGGATAAGTCATTTAATTTCTATTTCCCTCAATTTTTCTAAAAGGTCCATAACTACTAATGTTAGAATACAGAAATGAGCCCTGATCTTTTGATAAGGATGCTTTACAATCTTCTAGAATGAAAAGTTTATACAAATATGAATTATAGTAATTATTATTGTTATATAATGGATAGAAATATGGACTTGAAGTCAGAAGATATGGGTTTGGTAGCTGTGTGACCCTGGACACTTAACCTCTCTCAGACTCAGTTCCCTCATATAAACTCCCTGAGATTACATAACAGCTAAAGGTTGGGATGACAAATGAATCTTTTCAACCTTCTAGAATGACAGTGGCCGGTCTCCCCACCCCACCCCACCCTCAGTCCCTCTCCCAGCAGAAATAAGTCCCACCAGCAGGGAGCCCTGAACTCAAGACAGTGTTGTCACATTGGCCTAAGATTTGGTGTTCACATAAAAACCTCATAAAAACCCAGTACAGGGGAGAAGAAAAAAATGACTTCATATTCAGGTAATAGGATTGCTCATTTGAGAACTGGCCAGAAACCAGTGAACAAGAAGCTTAAAAAAAAAATCCCTCACCCTCACTGTTACCTGTAAAGATGTTCTATGTCAAAAGAGAAAATTGCTTGAAAGTCTTTGGGAAGTTGGTTTGGTTTTTTCTCTTACACTTCAGGAGAATCAGAATTTCTTGAATCAGAAAGTCCCTCCGGAAACATGCTTTGGTGAAAGATTTCTACTTTTGAAAACTGTGAAGGGCTGCAGAAGCCTGAGATTTTACAAGTAGAAGAGACCTTGACACTGTCTTGTTCATCTCTCTTTCTCTCTTTCATTTTAAAAAGGAGGAAACTGAGGTCCAGAGACTTTTGCCTGGGTCACATAGCAAGTTTATGGTGAAATCAGGACAACGAATTTCCCCAAGTCCAATCTTCTCACGGAACTTGCTGTGTTATGGGCAGCTAGGGGGCGCCATAGTGCCCAGAGTGCAAGGCCTGAAGTCAGGAAGACTCATCTTCCTAAGTTCAAATCTGGACTCAGATGCTTACCAGCTGTGTGACCCTGGGCAAGTCACTTAACCCTGTTTGTCTCAGCTTCCTCATCTGTAAAATGAATTGGAGAAGGAAATGGCAAATCAGTGCAATAACTTTGTCAAAAAAAAAAAACCCAAACTCAAAAGGGGTCCCAAAGAGATGTTACAACTCACTATATATTTATACCTTTGAACATAAGAAATGTGTATTTTTACTATGGCTTTTACAGCACTTGGGGCTGGAGATTTTGTATATTCAAAATGTTTCTCTTTCAAATGTACATAGCCAGGGAAGTGCTGTAAGGGGTATGTGTTGGGATAGGGCAGGGGTGTTTGTGCATGTGTGTTTAAGGTGGGAGAGAGTGAGAACCTGGGAGAAAGATTCCCCATTGCTCCTCCCTAGCTGGTTTGGTCTGAAGAGCGCCCAAGACCTATACCAGTCTTTCCCCTTACTCTGCATTTGGACTCAGCTTAGCCATTGAGACATTTCAGAGTGTTAATATACATACATTATTAACATAATATATAGAAATAACATCTTTCCCAGAGAGACCCTGGTTTCTTTGCCGCACCTTCTGAGGACACTAAGGGGATGCGGACCAGAGATGAGAGCAGGGTCCTTAAGAAGGATCCTTAGAATTTATCTGGTTCAGCTCCCCACTTAACAGAAGAGGGAAGTCAGCCCCAGAGAGGGAGTGACTTGCCCAGCTAAGGCCACAGTTATTAAGTAGCAGGGACAGAAGTTGAACACAGGACCTCTTTCACAGACTCCAGTGCTCTTACCAGTAGACCAGGGCTTCTTAACCTTTTTGTATCACGTATTTATTCCCTTTTCTTCTGCTCAGAATATTTTTTTAAATGCATAACAAAATACAGAGGATTATAAAGGAAGACAGTTCTATTGAAATATAGTTATCAAAATATTTTTGGAAAACCCGCAAATTTATGGACCCTCAGATAGGAACCTTGTACTATACCATCCTGCTGACTGGTATGTGTATTTGGGGTTAGGAGGAGTAGACAAGGGGCTGGCAAAACTGTGGCACTGAAAAACAAATGATTTGTTTGTTTGTTTTAGAGTGGATCTGTGATTTAACTGAGGTAGGAAGTCTTGGTGAGTAAATAACCACAACTATGGGTCTCTTCTGCAATTTAAAGTTCCAATGACTGGGGCTCAGTAAGAACTTAATAAATTATAAATTATTTCTCTCTCTCTCTCTCTCTCTCTCTCTTTGTCTCTGTCTCTATCTTTCTGTCTTCCTTACCAGGCTTTCTTGAAAACACACATACATACAACACATAGACACACATATATACACACACACTCCTCTTATGGTCTTAGAAAGTTGCCTGGATATACTGAGAGGTTAAGTAATTTTCAGAATCTGAACCTAGATCTTCTGGCTCCAGAGCAAGCTCTCTCTCCACCATGCCAGACTTCTCCAAATTGTTAGTTTTTCTTGCAAACTGTGTCTCTGGTAGAATTCTGCAAGGGGGTAGCAGAGAGAAGAGAAAGAGACAGCTTCTTAAGGTAGAAACCAGGCATGAGAACTCAAATTGGGGGCCCAGCAATTGAGTCTGAGGAGTGACCATGGGACACAACCCTAGGCACACTGGGAAGCCTCCCTTTTTGGCAGCTGAGTGGAATTTGTTCCAGTCAAACAAGTTTTGACAAACTCTCCTTGGAGAGCTCCTTGGGCCAGAGGTTGGGAGGCTGTGCACTGTCTTGCCTGGAAAGACCAAACCACTCCCTTGAGGAGCTAGGATTGGGCAAGAAATGAGGCTCAAAAGCTTTTGGCTCAATAGAAATCATCTTACAACAATTTTATCCCCCAGACGGAAAATAACATTTTACTCCATTTATTAGAATTATACACATAATCCCATTACTAGTTCAGCAGCCTGGGGGTCCCCAGTTGAGGTTTTCACCAAACCATGTCAAGTGAAGGATAGTATTTTTCTTCCTTTTTAAAAAATATACTTAAAATATCTGTATCTTTTGCTTTTACATCATCTTCAATATATCCCTCCCGGAGAGCCATTCCTTATAACCTAGAATAAAAGGAAAAGTAGTTTAGCAAAATTAAGTAATACACTGATGCAGTCCAACAGTATATGCAGACTTTTACACCTGTAGTTCCTCATTTCTCCAAAGAAAGGAGGGATGTATACACTTTCTATCTCCTTTTCAGGGACAGGCTCGGTCATTATAATTACACAATACTCCATGTTGTGGTTCTTTCCATTCCCATTCTTATAATGATTGGGCAGATCATTCTGTTGTCTCAGTTTATGACTTTGCTTTGCATCTGTTCATCTAAATCTTCCCATGCTTCCCTGTAAGGGAGAACCAAAAGAAAACAACAGTACATAATTTTTGGAGAATTTTCTGACTTGGTATTTTAAAATATTGATTTTTGTCTCAGCACTGAGAGACTCCAAGTAAACCAGAAAGTGATACTAACCAAATGATGCTGACCTGCCGACCCCCAGGAGGAGGCAGAGATTAGAACGTGAACAGGTCAATGATCCAGATTGGACATTTATAGCAATTTCTATTTAGCTTTTGTTTTTAAAGGAGAAAGAAAGGGAAATGTCATTATATAACATTTAACTACAAGGAAGGCTCTGGGGGGTGATCCTGGGAGAATTCTAAATAGATTTGCTACCTGTCTTTAATAAAGAACATGGAGAATGGTCTCTGTAAGCTTGTGCCACCTAGACTGAGAGCTGGCCCGCAGAAATTACTTTCTTGGAATGTATGCCTGTTGCAGCCCTCGCTGGTAAATTGAGATTAGAATTACAGAGTACCCGAACCAGGACTAAATTTAGCTCAGGAATACATAGACAGCCCTCACTTCCTTGCAAGAGTTTGGTTAGCTGAGTTGGTTTCAGATCTCTTTGGGGGATGAATTACTGGCTTGAATGAGAGGGCCCTCAAAAACAGAATTCTCAAACCCATGCTTTGGACAATCTGAGGTTCATAGTATCTTCTGCTTAGGAAATCCTCCTTTAAAAAGGGGGAGATTTTCCTGGGTTCAGATTCCACTTTGGACACCTATTACCTGTGAGACCTTAGACAAATCACTTAACCTGTCTGGCCCTGAGCTTCCAATCTGTAAAATGAGAGAGCTCAATTAAATTAGGGATTCTTTACTTTTTGTATCGTCAACCTGTTTGGCAATCTGGTAAAAATCCTATGGACTCTCTTGAAATGCATTAAATAAGATATGTAGGATTACAAAGGAAACTAATTATATTAAGATAATTATTAAAAAATCTTTTTTTACAAAGTTCAGGAGCCCCAGGTTAAGAACCTTTGGATTAGATGGCTCTGAGGTTCCTTCCACCTCCAGAGCTAGGATCTCTTTTTAAAGGATGATTCCATCAGAATGAAAAGCCCTTCAAGAGCTCTAATGTTCCTTTGACCCTCTTGGCTAGTCAATTAGCATTTATTAAATGCTGAGTATGTGCCAAGAGCTGTACTAAGTGTTGGTCATACAAAGAAAGGCAGAAGGAAGGAAGGAAAGGAAGAAAGAAAGAAAGAAAGAAAGAAAGAAAAAGAAAGAGAGAGGGAAAGAGAGAAAGAAGGAAAGAAAGAGGGAAAGAGAAAAAGAAAAGGAAAGAGAGAGGGAAAGAAAGAGAGAAAGAAAGAGAGAAAGAAAGGGAGAAAGAAAGAGAGAGAGAAAGAAAGAAGGAAAGAAAGAAAAAAGAAAAGAAAAAAGGAAAAAACCCCACCAGATCATGTTAAATTTCTCTCCAGAAATCTGTCTGATTTCTGAGCCAGTTAGAACTCTCCAGAGCAGTATGAAAAATGCTTTTCCCATTTCTGAGTTTGGAAACCTCTGACATTAAAGGGATCATTTTTTCTAAGTAGCCATCCACATCCAAAATAGGGTTCTGTATTAAGAAAGAAAGTTTTAAATTTCAGATTGTTGAAATATCGCATTTATTTTTTTAAAATCCCAGGACATCATATGGGTGTTATTCTTGGGGGGGGAAACTCTTCAGATTTTACACTGTATACAAGGTAATGCAGAGTGGAATCTCATATGTCAAAGAGAAAAAAGAATAATCTCTTTATAGACTTTGTCTAGTCATTTTTCTGTCATGGGCGACTCTGCGACTGCATTTACTGCCACGGAATTTTTATCAGTGGCCTTTGTACAATTATTACAAATATCCCGGGTGGTTGTTTGCCTTATATTTTGTTCTTTGTGAAGACTTTATTCTTTTTGGAAGAAACACTAGAAAGAGATGTAACTTTGGCCTATTTCTATAAGCCAGTGCTATAATTAGAACCCAGGGACCAATTCAAACATTTTTTTCTAATTGGTTGTTAGGAATTCTTGATGAAAGGGAAATCGTTCGCTCATTTTCAGTCGCTGTTGCTTTTGACCCAAAGAAAGCCCAGGAGCAGGGAGCAATATGCAAATCTTGAACTGATTTATAAATGCTATTACTATTATTATTATTATTGAAATTTCACAAATCCCACCCCACCCTCACCCCTTCTTGATGTCTCTGATTCCCTGTCTTGCATTGAGGGCTTAAAGTTCATCGAGTTCTACATTTTTACTTTAGGTAATAACTCATGGTTCTCTTAGGAAGAGGCGCTGACCAGGAGCCAGGTTATTCTCCATGTGGGAGGTGAATAGAAGAGGGAAAATGAACCATTCTTGTCTGGTTTGATTCATATACTTCTGGACTCAAATAAAGGTCCAAGGGGACTGAAGATTGGACAGTTACAGTTCGACTTAATCATTTAACATTGATCTTCTTTGACCGGTGTTCTTTCAAATCGTATTGAAACAAAAGCATTTAATTCTTCAGCGATTTGTTTTCTTAGTGACATCAGTGACTTGTTTTTATTACTAATCTTAGTAGCGGTGCAGCGGATAGAGAGGCCCGATCTGAGAGTTGGGAAGACTTGCATGTCTACTAGTGGCGTGGCCATCGGCAAGCCGCTTAAACCTTCTGTGTCACAGGCAACTCTCCCAGACTATCAATTTCCGATGGGTTGCCAATCTGTGTGGGTGGAAGGAGTTTCCACACTGGGAGTGTTCCTGGCATGGATGAAATGACAAGTCTGGATTTTTAAAGATTGCACTTTCACAATCCTTCAGGGCCTCTAAAGCCAACTCAGCCGAAACATGAATCTCTGACACAGAGAACAAGGGCTGTAATCCATTCAAGTGAAACAATAAATGTAGAGAGCTCTGCCAATCTTAAAGCATAAATGTTGGTTGTTATTTAATAATAATAGTAGGTGGCATTAAGGTTGGTAAACTCACAGCTCTGGGAGGTAGGTATGATTATTATCCCCATTTTGTGGTGGTTGTTCAGTTGCTTCTGACTCTTCATGATTCTGGGGTTCTCTTGACAAACATACTGGAGTGGTTTGCCATTCCCTTCTCCAGCTCATTTTATGGGTGAGGAAACTGAGGCAAATAGGGCACACTGACTTGCTCAGGGTCACACAGCTAGTGTCTGAGGCTGGATTTGAGCTTGGATCTTCCTGACTCCAGGTACAATGTTCCATCTTTGATGCCACCTTCTTCTTGTCTAGTCTCATAGGGTTCAGGCAGACACGGTCCTAGTTCAGGTTATTAACTTGATTTAAGAAAGATGTTTAATATTCTGCAGATTATTATCCAAGTGGCCAGTGAGTGCTTTATATAACTGAAAAAGAGTACTGGTATATAAACTCACCTTCTTGGCTTAATGAAAGTGTGTTCAAGCCAAGTTCATAAACAGACAAGATAATGGGTATGGGCTATACTTTTCCAGACGTTTGGTTTTCATCCTTTCTAAGTCTCTTTGTTTTGAATGTTTTCACTCTTTGTCTCTTAGACATCACAGGTATTTGATACTGCAATGTCTACTAAAACATTCTTTTTTATGTATCAGCATTAAAACTCATCTATGATAATGCTTGGGTTCCAATATAGTTTATCGTCGAATTCCCGAGAACGTTTTGAGGTTTGAAGGGGTTGATATCAGTTTATGAAAAGCAGCAAATTTCTTGTGTATCATTATGACGATCAGGTTGGGTCTTGCTGGAATTTGGTAGGCACCAATTTTCTTTTTTTGCAACCTGTAGTGATATGTTGATCAGTTTGCACCCTTTCTTTGCAAAATCTGAAGTCTTGAAAAAAAAATCATGAAGTCTCGGTTATTTAAAGATAACCTTTATGTAATGTCTGGTGACTGAATGGCCACCATAAATCCTTTTATTTCCATAAACAAATTCCCATGCCTTAGCCCATGTATTTGATGCTTCTGCGTCTGCGTGGTATTGGCCAGCCCTGTACAGAAGTCTTTGTGTTGAAGTGCCTTTGGATTCTACTCCCGTTCTTAGTTACTTCGTAGGTTTTCTCTGGAGGTAATCCTCTTTGACAAGGAGGAAGGAGGGGAAGGTTTCTCTGTAGTGGTCTTTAACATCAGCTCAGTGACAGAAGGTCTCCTTGTTCCAGAAGTCTTTCTGTAGGTTTTTGGCATGTTTGTTATGTATTCTACAAACATCTATTGGTTTTTTCATCTTCTTTGACGGAGAAGGAGGTAATCTTTCCATTGCAGTCTTGGGGTAATGAGTCCTGTGCTTTCATCTATATTAAATGTTTTTATTTACAAAATACTGTAGAAGCTATCACTTCCCTGCACTTTTTCTTCCAAGCCTTTCTTTGGTCAAAGACTACATTCTGGAATCTAAAGCCAGGTTTCTCTTACTCTGAAAGAAAAAAAGAAAAACTTCAGTTGTATGCCCAACAGACATGGGCAAAGGGATTCAGCTGTTTTGTTGTTGGCAGCTTCTGTTCTGAGCCACATAGAGGGCACCATTTGGTGTTCCTCTTCATGCCCAGGGACAGTATCAGAATCTGGAGGGAAGAAAAGGGGGGTAAGAAGGAAACAGCAAAGTGAGAAAAGCCCTGTCACACCAACTTCTTCAACTCCAGGTGGGTTGGCTTCTAGGAGAGCTGTTAGATGGTGGATGGAAGTGTGAGGGGGCATTTGAGGAGATGCCCAGCTGCCACTGTGAGAAGGCTTTATGCCTTCACAAGCAAGTCGTCTCTGCGCCATGGGAAAGGAAAAATCCAAGCCAGTGAGGAATTTGCCTTAGCTGTGTTGGACCATCTTCACTAAGCACATGGTGTCTTGTTCTTGGTGCTCAAAGTTCTCTGGCCTCCCCACCTGCCACTCCCAGGCCATGACTCAGATATGGTCGTTACAAAAAAAAAAAACAAAAACACAAAACAACCAAAAAAGAAAAAACCCTGACTTCCTTCTCTTCCTCCTCTTTTTCTTTCTTTACTTACTCTTTCCTGTTTTTTTCTTTTTCCCCTTCCCTTCTCTTTCCTTCCCCTCAACCATTCTTCTTTCTCTTTCTCCTCCTTCTCCTTTCTTGTCTTGGCATCAAAAGATCACAGATTTAGAGCTGGAAATGCCCTCTGAGGCTGTCTAAATCAGCTCCCTCCTTTTTCAGATGAAGAAACGGGTTCAGAGAGCTTCAGTAATGTGCCCAAGGTCACATTGAGAATAAATGGCAAAGCTGAAATTGGAACCCAGGCCCTCCAGTTCAGATCCCACAATCCTTCCTCTGTGTTCTGCTGCTTTTTAACTTAGGGTCAGGGGCACCGGCGAAGAAGCCTCTGTTCTTTTTCGTATCCGGTTCTTTAGCTGGAATTTGCATCTGTGTCTAAAATTCTATGTGGTACCAGGGTCCACCTGGGCAATTTTGCTGCAGAGAGACCGAGGCTCCACCTAGCTTGATAGGAGAGAAACATCCACTCTTTGAGGGGAGAACCTTCATCATCAGTGGGCACAGCTCTTGAGCTGGGGTCCCAGGAACCTGACGGTTGCGGAAATCAGAGCCACATCTGGAGAAACATTTCTTTGTGAGGGTAGGGATAGGGAGGGGAACAGGGAACGAGGGATGTTTAAAAGCCAGTTTTATTTTATCAGCAAGATAATTTCTGGCAGAGTTGTTCAGATTATCGCAAAGCCTTGGAGCCCTGGTGGATGGGATTCAGGTCTTCTGGCATTCTTCACAATTCCCAGAAAGTTCAGCATGCATGCATGGCTTGAGCAGTGAGTCAGAGGTCGGTCCTAGCCACAGCATTGAGCCAAGGCCTCGTGGAGTGCAGCTGAACCCTTTTATTATCCTACTGGGTTTAGGTTGGCAGGGCCATTACTGTGGGAAGGAGCATGGGGTTGGGTGGAGTTGCCCCAAGTGCCGAGTATATCTAGGGTACACTTAGGGTAGATACACCCTCCCCACCCCCAGCCATGTCCCTGCTATGCACCACTGGCAGACAGCATCCCCTTTCCCCTATAACTAGACATGGACCCCAGTGTTAAAGTAGGGGTATAGACACATATAGCCAGGACTTACTCCAGAAAGTGCAGAATCTTTGGGACTCTTTGTCCCTTCTGCCCATGCTGAGCATGTAACTTCATCATAGAATCTTGGGTTCAGGGACAGACAATGATGATTCCTAGTCTAACCACCATCTTCATTTTACCGTTAAGTAAACTAGAGCATGGAGAGGCTGACTTGTTCCAAATCACATAGCTAGTCATTGATCAGAGTGGGATTTTACCCAGGGCCTCTAAGTGCTCACATGTTCAGAAATTTAGAGCTGGAAGCAACCCTCATCCATCCTTTTGTGAGGAAACTGAGGAAGGGTGAGGGATTTGCCTGAGACAACTTAGTAAGTCACAGATCTGGGGTTCAAACCCGGGGTCTCTACAGCAAATCCAGCGTTCTTCCCTCTGGCTCACACTCTATTTCCCTTTAGACCACTTTAAAGGAAGAGGTTCTGGAAGGTCCATCTTCCAGCAGTTCCTAATTACTTTTCAGATCCCAGGCTGGGAGATTTTTTTTTTCTTTTTCTCCAGTAATTTGGGAAATACTCCCTCTGCCTGGATGGCCCACTTCCCTTCGGGGGTGTGGTTGGTGCATACTTTCTCAAAGCAAATTCCAAATGAGAGCTAAACATCTGGTGTGTTTTTTTCTTTGACGATTGGTTTTGTGTGTTTCTTTTTTTAACTTTGAAGGAATATAATGCACTTAATTAAAGTCTATCTGGGTCCTTGTCATAATAAGCAGATGGGGCTTCTACGGAGGGATGAAATCCGTTACCGCTTCCAGGCGCCCCAAGCAGACGGCTGCTTGCTAGATTTGGTGACTGTCCAGACCTCTTAGCTTCCTCTTTTTGTCTTTGCAGCCTCAGTGCCCAGCACAGTGCCTGGCACATTTTTATTGTTGCTGTTTTGGGGGCACCAAAGTGCATAAAGCGCCTGGCCTGGAATCGGCAAGATTCCTCTTCCAGAGTTCAAATCTGACCTCAGACACTTACTAGCTGTGTGACTCAGGGCAAGTCACTTCACTTTGTTTGCCTTGGTTTCCTCGTCTGTCAAATGATCTAGAGAAGGAATGGCACACCATATTGCCTGGAACATGTTTATTGATTGAATTGAGTTAGTAGGTAGCCTCCTGTGTGGGCCAGTCCGCTCTCCTCCATAGCTACAACCCATTCATCCCCATGCCTTACCCGAATCACAAATACATGGGATTTAGAGCCGGAAAAGCTTTGGGCCTCAAAGATTGTCTTGTCCAACCCCCTTCACTTACAAACTGAAGCTCTATCACTATTTGGTACTGCATAAAAATTAGTGGAAGTAATGAATCCCAGGAAGCAGTCATATGTATTTGAATTCCCACTGTTGGAAGTTATAATTATGAGAAATATGGTCAGTCCATATTCCCAGTCCAATGTAAATATGGAATGTAAATTCTAATAATGCAACCATTTCTTGGTTCATCAGGACCTGGCCATATCAGAGTCCACCTAAACCAGGGGCTCTTTAAACTGGAGACTGTGGACTTGGTTTGCAAAAAAAAAAATTCTGATAATTGAGTTTTTGTGCAGTTGGTTTCTTTGTCATTCTATGTGTTTTTATGCATTTAAAAACCTTCTTCTGAGTTGGAGTCCTGAAGCTTCCCTTCATGGCTAGAATGGTCCATGACAAAGAAAAGGATCAGTCCTGTCATTTTATAGATATGAGAAGTGAAGACCCAGAGAGGGGAAGAGTTGATTGGGATTAGTCATAGCTGGCCTTTATCCAGAGCACTTTATTAACATGATCTTGGTTGAGCTTCACAAGGAGGCAGGTGCTGTTAATTATGCCCATTTTGCCAATGAGAAGACTGAGGCAGAGGTTAAGTGACTTGCCCATGGTCACACAGCTAGTAAATGCCTAAGGCAGGATTTGAACTTAGGTCTCCCAGACTCCAGGCCTAGCATTCTATCCACTGTGCAATCTAACTTCATAGTACTGAGCACATAGTAGGTGCCTAATGAAAATTTAATTAATTTGAATGACCTATAAGAATATTATGATTCAGTCATTTTTCAGTCATGTCCAACTCTTTGTGACCCCATTTGGAGTTTTCTTGGTAAAGATCCTGGAGCAGTTTGCCATTTCCTTCTTCAGCTCATTTTACACATCAGGAAACTGAGGCAAACAGGGTATAGGGACTTGCCCAGGGTCACGAAACTAGTAAGTATCAAGAGGCCAGATTTGAGCTTAGGAAAGTGATTCTTGCTGATTCCAAGCCCAAGGCGCTCTGCACTATGGTGCCCCCTAGCTGCTGCCTATAAGATAGATGCTGTTATTTTATGGATGTAGAAACGGTGTGTCAGAAAGATTGAGGGATTTGTGGAGGATTATTCAACTAATAAGTGAAATTCAAGATGGCATTCGAATCCGAGTCTTACTGACTTGGGGTCCAGTGTTCTGAATCCTTCTTGTGTCCCTTTAAATGAGGTATGAGATTTTTGACTTGAGCATGAGCACAAATTGCAGACTAAAACTTGTCCTCTTCTTAATGATATGTTAGCCCGAATGCTTGCTTGCACAGTATTCGTGCACACAGTTCCGAGGACCCCCATTACTTTCTAGATACAAACCAAATTCTGATATTCCCAGGGAAAACCTAAGTCAGGGCGCAAGTCAAAGAGAGATTTGTCCGAGAAGTCCCTAAAATCGGACCAGTTTGTATAAACTCAGAACTTTGGTTCTAGTTCCTGCTTACATAATTTATGAGGCAGGGCAGAGGGAGGTTAGGATGAGGGCTTTGAGGGTCTATCTGAACATCTTGAGTGAGTGGAACATGCAAGAAAACATCTCTCTCCCTCCCCCACAGTGATTCATGTAAAGAGCCTGAGGGATTAGCATCAGCCTGAGCTCCTGGAAACTTTGCCTGGTGATCGGGTACGATGGGGAGGTGGCCCAAACCTGACTCAGCCTAGAAGCTCGTGAGAGAAAAAAGGGACAGCTGGAAGGGAGAACTTATTTCCTGGCTGAGGCCGGGACTTGATTTTCTTTTTTGACAATGGGTCTCTTGGCTGGTGTGAAGAGCAAAGATTCTATGCCCTGTGATTGTACCAGCAGTCTCTGACCCTCTGGGAAGTACGCTGGGTAAATTCCAATGGTGTCAGGGCCCTGGATGAGTGGCTGGGCTTGGCTGGGGGAGGAGGTGGAGCTGGAGGGGGGGGGAGTTTCTGCTGATTGGTGACATTCCTAGGATTGATAGCATTCCTCCTGATGTCGTTAGGGGATGGGCTGGGGGCAGAGCAGAGAGAGAGACCTGGGGAGCTAGGAGAGGAAGCCAGAGATGGGTTATAATCCTTAGGCGTTGGAGTCACAACCCTGAGTAATCCCAAATTTGGCTGAATTTTTAAAAAAATCTTTTTAGTGCTCTCAGAGGCATTGGGACACTTCCTCCTCTAAGGCGTCCATAGCACATTTCTTAATCCATTTGCCCTACTGGGGTCTCCTAGGCTTCTCTGATACTCTTACAATTCATAATCCTCTGCTAACCTCTCTTCAGCTGAGCTTCAACTTCACGAACAAATTTTAGACAAGCTTCCGATTCATACAACTCTCCAATAATAAAATGCTGTAGAGGGCTGATTTGAATAGTGCTGACTGCCCAGAGATGCCAGTGGAGAGGGGCTTGGGAGGTGCAGAGCAGGACTGCCTTGTTCCCCTCCTCTGATCAGCAATTTCCTTATTCTTCCAGCTGGGTCATGAAACATTATTAAATGGCCTCCTTTGAGCCATGGGACTAGTCACCTCATGGGTAGAGGACCTCACTCCTGCAATCACAAAACAAGTCAACACTATGTATACCAGCTTGGTAATCCAGTCTAGGATTTTTGTCACAGTCTTTGGGAGAGGGGAGAAGAATTTGTATGAGAAGTCCTCAAGGTTAAACTCAGTTTATAGGTACTCAGAGCTTTGTTTCTAGAGCATGGGCTATAGGGTTATACAACCTGTGAAGTCCAGACATTATCCTTCTCCCTGCTTCAGAGCTTCTTAACTCTATGCTGTGTGTGTGTGTGTGTGTGTGTGTGTGTGTGTGTGCTGGACCCTTTTGGCATTTTGGTGAAACCTGTGGACCTTCTTTCAGAATCATGTTTGTAAATGCATAATATAAAATACTTTAAATTACAAAGAAAGTCATTTATATTGACAGTGATCATAATATATTTTAAAAGTTCACAGACCTCAAGTAAAAACCTTCGTGTCTCAAGGCAAGACTGAGGGGTGCATAGAGAGCCAGCTTTGGGTTCAGAGAGACTTGGGCAAATCATTTAAACTCTCAATGTTCTGAGTAACTTATTTTTTAAAATAATATTTTATTTTTATTCCCAAATTACGTATAAAATAATTTTAACATTAATTTTTTTTTTTAGTTTTAATTTCAGTGCAGCTAAGTGGCACTGTGGATAGAATGCTGAGCTTGGAATCAGGAGTCCCTGAGTTCAAATTCAGCCTCAGATTCTTGGCACTTACTAGCTGTGTCACACTGGGCAAGTCACTTAACCCTGATTGCCTCAGGAAAAAAAAGGTTTAATTTCCAAATTCTATACTTCCCTCCCTCCCCTAGATGGTAAGCAAGCTGATATGTTATGCATGTGCAATCACATAAAACATATTTTCGTATTAGACATTTTATGGAAAAAATGGAAAGAAAGAAAGAAAAAAAGAAAGGAAGGAAGGAAAAGAAAGAAAGCAGGAAAGTAAAAAAGGAAAAGAAAGGAAGGAAGGAAGGAAGGAAGGAAGGAAGGAAGAAAGGAAAGAAAAAGAAAGAAAGACCTGAGCACCTTTCTAGGCTTATAAATAATGAGAGATGGCTGATTTGCGTTAGTGGAAGAAGTGTCCATACTAGAAGTTACCCAAAGTGATGAGATCATAGGTCTGGACTCCTCCCCTCACCCCCAAGTTACCATACTTGTCCATAATGATGATAGAGCAAGTTCACTAGAGATGAGCTTGCACAGTAGGGGAAAAGACCACTGGACTCTTACACTGTCTTTATTTGACCCATAAAGTAAATAATGTGTGTATGGAGAGTTGGCTGTATTTAGTATTCCCACCATTGTCTTCAAGCAAGTGACCAGCATATATTAAGCGCTAACTGTATGCCAAATGCTGCTCGAGGTACTGGGGGTACAAAGATTCTTTTGAAAAAAGGAAATGGTACCTGCCCTCGAGGAGTTTACATTTAGTCTGTCTATTCTTCCTAGCAGAAATAAGAGAGCAAGGCTGAAATCTCTTCATCAATAACACCTTTCTTTTCTGTGATATTCTGGATACTGTTTTCCCTCCCATCCATGCCTTTGAAATAGGATGAAGGCAAGTAAAGAACTAGTCCTTTTCCCTATTTCACAGATGGAAAAACTGAGGTTCATAGAGTGAGTGTTCTGTGCAAGGCCAAGGAGCTGGAAGTGAAAACCCAGGTTTCTCCATTAAATTGTCTTGCTGCAGGGATTTGGTGTATGAACTCTTCAGACCAGAGGGGGCAGATCATTGGATTGCCTGCCTTGGCCAGTCTTTATACCTGCCCCCCCCTTCCAGATGGACACATAGAAACTAGAATGGATGGACATAGAATTTACACCTTGGGGCAGGGACTGGATTTTGTTTTGTCTTTGTAACCCTGGTACCCTAACACAGTGCTTCATAAATGCTAGTTAGAGGAAAAAAATCCCAATTGAATGCAATATGATTACCAAAACTTGGCCTCAGAGAAGAGATGGGAAAATATACCTCCCTCCATTCTTTGTATGGAGGGGTGGAGGTGGGGGCAGCAGTGTGGGTGTGGAGGCAGATGGGGGGGCTGGGGTGGTAAGTGATGAACAGTTTTACACTCTTCTTTCCTCTTAGTTACAAAGGATGGCTCACTGAATAGGAGATGGAGAGGGATGTATTTGGAAGTGGAGGTGATTTAAAAAAAACAGGGATGACCATTTAAAAATATAATTGTAATTTTATTATTTATAATATAATGATCATTTTAATGTAAGTACAATTTTAAATGCTTATTAGATTGGGATTGTTCCATTGATTCACTGGGTCAAGGGATTTCAATTTAATTTGATAGATATGTTTTAAGTGATGAGGCTGGCAGAGTAATATGCTAGGAGCTGTGATATCTAAGATGAAATGAACCTTTGCCCTGCCTTCACATCAGTTATAGTCTTGGGCAGAGGCTCTTAACCCGGGATCGATTTTAGGGGTCTATGTTTTTAATGTTTTAGTCACTGGATCCTTCCCTTTGTAATCCGATACATTTCATTTTATGCTTTGAAAACATGATTCTGAGGAGTCCGTGGGTTTTACCAAACTGTACCAAAGGGGTCTAGGACAATTTAGCATTTATATTGTGCTTTAAAGTTAGTGAAATGCTTTTATACAGTATCTTCTTTTTCTTTCCTTATCTGATCCATTGTTGGTCTACTCTATCCCACAGTACCTCAGGCATACCCCCTGCCATCTTCCCTCTTCATGTTGTCTTCCCCCATTTGGAATATAAGGTACTGGAAGGCAGGGACTATCTTGTTTGCTTGTATTTGCAGCCCCTGCACTTAGCACAGAATCTGGCATTGTTGTGCAGAGAATAAGAGCAAGCTGAGACCCAGGTTCAAGATAAATTTAGGTGTGGATTTATTGATCAAGCATGACCATCTGGAGTGTAAACTCAAATCAGGCAG
>CM053593.1:361209330-361225684 GCA_028646575.1 Pseudocheirus occidentalis
AATATTTACAACCAGTGTCTCTGATAAAGGCTTCATTTCTAAAATATACAGGGAATTAAGTAAAATTTATAAGAATACAAGTCATTCCCCAATTGATAAATGGGCAAAGGATATGAACAGGCAATTTTAAAAGAATTCTTTTTTTAAAAAGTATTTATTTACTTTTAGTTTACAACATTCAGTTCCACAATCCCTTCAGTTTCAAATTTTCTCCCCTTTCCTTTCCTTCCCCTCCCCCACCATGGTGGCATGCAATCAAATATAGGAACTACATATACCTTCACATTAAACATTATTCAAGTTGTAAAGAAGGATTATAACCAATGGAGTGAACAATGAGGAAGAAGAAACAAAACCAAACAAATAAAAGAGAGAGTGAGCAGGTAGTTTGCTTCAATCTACATTTAGACTCTGCAGTTCTTTCTCTGGATGAGGATATCCCTTTCCATCATGAGTCTTTTGGAGTTATCTTATAACCTTGCATTGCTGAGAGGAGCCCAGTAAAGAGAGAATTCTTACTATTGATTGTTGAATGAATAAAAGACAAGCATAACTTACAAATGGCCATGTTGGATGTACTTGCCACTGTCTAAGTAGGGAACCACCCCCATTCCTGTATTTCTTCTTCCCTGGGTCAAGGACAGATTCCCTCATGGCCGTTTCTTTCCTCCAAACTTTCATTCATCTGTTAGTACCTATGGAATTTAAACTCTTTGAAGGCATATACTGTGTTAAGTTTTATCATTGCATTTTCAGTATCCAGCACAGAGCCTTTTCCATAGTAAATGTCTAATGCACCTTTGTTGTACTGAATTGTTGGTTGAACAGGATGCTGTTAGCCCAGAACCACCCTCGAAAGGAAGAGATCTGTTCTTGCCATATTAGATCTATTGGCTCTGTCTCCTTTCCCCTCCTTTCTAATGAATTACATCCTTCTACTTGCCAACATCATGCTCTTGGTTGTCTTCCCCTCCAACTCTGAATCTTTTTCTTCCTTGGCTTTATTTGTGAGTTATTTCTTCTACCTGTCTAGGAATCCTTTGTCTTCTCTCATAAATGGGAGCATAGAAAAACATTCCTTGAATCTTTTCACCTTCTCACAGAGGGAAGTTAGTTTGCATTTAACACACTCATAGGTAATGAATGCCTCTTTTAGGAAGACATACATAACACCAACCATGAACCCATTTCCTTGATTTATTTGCTCTGTGGAATGGAAAGGTTAGGGTTAGGATTGGGTTTCTCAAGCAGAGCCACAGCCCTCTGTGGCCCCCCCTAAAGACTACCACTGTTAATGCTATGACAAACTGCCTACTGAACTCTTGAGACACCCATCCCCCCTGCTGTGCCCTTTGGAATGCCTGCTCCATAATCTCTGCTCTCAGGTCCCTTCCATCTCTAAGGTTCTGTGTCCCAACATTCTACATTCCAAGGCCCCTTGATCTCTGACATTCTGTGATTCTATGAGAAAAAGGATAGTTGGTAGAGGGCAAGAGGGAGGGACTGGGCAGGGGCCCAGCTCCTTTCCAGGACCTCATTGAAAATGCTGACAGCAGAGGCTTCCATCCGATGTGACTCAAATGGTCAGACTGATGACAAACTCTCAGGAGAAGATTTACAGCTGTGGGGCAGCCATCATTTCCCAGCCATATGCTACTGCAATTCAGCCCAAGTGACTCCATGCCTCAGCTCAGCAAGGGCTGCTGGACAGACAGGAATCCTGGAGGGGTACAGAAAGGATCCAGGCTCCTTACAGCTAAGGGCAGATCACCTGAACTCAGCCACAAGTTCGCTTGGGGACCTCACCTCTTTCTGACTTTTAAATAAACAAGTCAAGTTTGCAGACAGAGAGTTATTTGTATTCTAGGGGCAAAATGGTTCTCTTTCTGTATCTCTCTCCTCTCTGTCTCTGTCCCTGCCTCCCTCTCCCACCAAGCCCTCTCCCCTCACTCTCTCTGTCTCTTTCTCCATCTCTCTCTCTCTCTCTCTCTCTCTTTCTCTCTCTCTCTCTCTCTGTGTCTCTCTCTCTGTGTGTGTGTCTCTCTCTCTGTCTCTCTCTGTCTCTCTCTCTCTCTCCTCTGTCTCTCCTTTCTCTGTCTCTTTCTTTTCCCCTCCTTTCCTCTCCCCCCCCCCGCCCTTTCTCCCCTCCTGCCTCCTTCATTCCCACTACTAGGCCATCAGACACGGTTGAATCTGAGCATCCTGAATTTCCACAGGGTCATAACAGGATTAAAGACCCCACAACCCATCTAGGCCAACTCTCTCCTCTTACAACTGAGAGGCTCAGGAAGGCCCATCAACTTGCCCAACATGACACATGCAGCAACGACTCAGGGAAGGTAAGAAACAGAGTCAGAGGAGATGGGAGACCTTGGGGTAGGGCTGTTGGGTCCCAGTGACCAGTAGTCCTTTTTCCTGCATCATCATGTAATGACAAGAGTAATCACAGGACATTGGGACTGGAAGGCAACTGAGAGACATCATTGTTGTGTTCAGTTAGTCTGACTCTGTGACACCATTTCAGTTCCTTCCTTTTACGGGGAAGGAAATGAGTCACAGGAAAGTGAAAGGGCCTGACCAATGGGACACAGCTGGTTAACAGTGCAGCCAGGGCCCCTGGTCCTTGTCCCATAGTCATCTAGACAATTTCCTCAGTAAAACTGGGGAGAGCCAAGTATTGACCAAGTCCCTGGCCTGGAGAGTTGGGGAGAGGTCTCAAATAGTCATCATGAGTTATAGCCACAGAGGAGGCTGGGTGGTCTCAAACCGAGCCTTGGCACAGGTACATGCCAGTCTCACTATAAATATGACTGGGCATCATGCCTATGACATGCATTTTGTTTCACACTGACTCCTACAAGCTTTCTTGTACCTGCCAGCAGCCAGACACCCTGAGGAGCTCAGAGATGTGCCTGGAATGCCTAAGTCCTGCCTGGTGCCCATCCTATATCCAGCCTGCCACTCCCAGGAAGGACATCAGGTTGCACTTGTGCTGGGGAAGAACAAGCTCTCCTTAGATTACAATGTCCTGGTCGTTTAGCTCATCGAGACACAAATAAAACAGTCTCCCTAATCCAAGCCCCCCTGAACTGGTGGCCACGTCACTCATCCTGCTGGC
Organism: Pseudocheirus occidentalis; assembly: GCA_028646575.1. Classification (NCBI taxonomy): domain Eukaryota; kingdom Metazoa; phylum Chordata; class Mammalia; order Diprotodontia; family Pseudocheiridae; genus Pseudocheirus; species Pseudocheirus occidentalis. The sequence goes on from CM053593.1 coordinate 361,212,449, forward strand.
AGCCAAGGAGTCCTGGGTGTAGGGAGCCTTGCCTAGAGACAAGGGCACCTCCAGGAGGGCTCCCCAAACTCAGCTATACCCTCTGAGCATGCCCCAGGTCTCCCCTCCCCCATGCTCCCCCAAACTAACTGTAACAATCCTATCAGAGTGGGCCAGAAAGAATGAGCGACCTTCATGACCTGAGTTGTTCACATTTATCCAAATGTTTCATTCTCATAGTCCAGTTCATATTAAAAAATTTCTATTAATATTTTATCAACATATTTTTATTCATTTTATTACAATGTTTGAGGATGCACCCTTTATACAGCATGTCCAGTGTCTTTGCTGAGCATTAAACCAACACCTTTCCCTCATCCCTCTGCCGGCAATAGAATACGCCCTGGGAAATCTGACTTTTTTAATAAATAATTTTTTAAAAACTAGAGATACAAAGAAAACAAATTACTCTAAAAAAAGGAAATTTGACTTTTAGAGTCAGTGGGTTAAGGATAAGTTTGTGCATCTCCACTGGGCTCTTAAGTTTATTACTAATATCTTTTTAAACCTACATTTCCAAGTATAACCTCTCTTCTACCTCCCAAAGAGCTGCCCTTTATAATAAAGGATAAAAAAAAAGATCAAGAAGGTCCATCTCAGCCATATAACTAAAAAATGATATTTGGAATTCCACATTCATAAGTCAGTCAATCAACAAATATTTTTAAGCAGGTCGTATGTCAAGGAAACCCCATATGGCGTCCTGGAGAGTCAGATATGACTAAAAATGACTGAAAACAGTCCTTTGTACCAGACACTGTGCTTGTTGCTGGAGACAGAAGCACAAAGACTGCAACAGTTCCTACTCTCAGGGAGCATGAGTTCTAATGGGAGGACGGGATAACAAATACATATGGATATGTGCGTATAGATGTATATACAATTAAAATAAAGTGACTGTGTACAAAAATACATAGATAAGGGAGTGAAATACAAGGGAGTTGGGAGGAAGGACACTGCAGATTGGGAGATCTCAGATCTTCATGCAGAAGATGGTTCCTCAGCATCTTAAAGGAAGAGCTCTGAGGGAAGCAGAAGGAGGGAGTGGATTCCAGGCACAGAAGACCCATAATCCCTCAGCTCTGCAAAGAAGGTAGGAAGATACCTTCTCATATTTTGTCTTTGAGGATAAACTTGGTCACAATAATTCACAGCATTCAGTTTACCCGGTTATTTTTAAACTCATCATTTTAGAACTTCCTTCTGTTTGGTTGTACTTGGGACCCACAGCCAGAGGAGAAAGTGTGTTCCCCAGAAAGCCTCAGGGGTGAGACCTTCACTGCAGCTCTTGGAGCTGTGACTGACCTATTTGTAATGGGAACCAATCCATCTCCATTCTTGAGGCACGGACTTTTAAAGTGGGGCTTGCTGCTCTCTAGAATAAGATAAAGCTACCTCTCTCACACATTTCTCGCCCCCCCCCCCATCCCTTTTAGAGCAAGGGAGGGCTCTGATTAACCTGAGCCATTGAACTAAACTGGTGATTGGTCATCAATAACAACTCTGAAATGTCAGAAGGGAATAGGGAACTTGGGAGCCAGAAGAGAACTTGGGAGACCAGGGAGGTCAAATGCGTCTAAGATCACCTAAGGAGGCAGAGATCGAGTCAGCTCAACTCACTTTGCATTGTGTAGTTCCAGAGGACAGAATTCAGAGGAATAGTGGAAGTCAAAGAAAGATCTGGTTTGGACTCAGTCTAATGGAAAATTTTCCCCCTCAAAATTAGTAGCAGAGTCATCTGCTGCTGTGAATTCCCCATCACTGGAAGTCTTGAAGCAAAGGAAAAAGAACCACTTGTCATAAGTGTGTAGAGTGGATGCCTGCTCACATAGATTGGACTAGATCCTTTAAAGATGGTGGTGGGTCTTCTTCTTCTCCTCTTCCTCCTCCTCCTCCTCCTCCTCCTCCTTCTTCCCCTTTTTCTTCTGTCATGTCCAATTCTTCATCTGACACACTGGAAGTAAGGTTTTCTTGGAAGAGAGTGGTTTGCTATTCCCTTCTCTAGCTTATTTGACAGATGAGGAAACTGAGACAAGCAGGGTGAAGTGACTAGTCCATGGTCACACAGCCAGTATGTCTCTGAGGCCAGATTTGAACTCAGGTCTGGCACTCTATAGAGCATCCTAACCACTTTCAAAGGTCTTAGATTCCAAATTAAGGAAATTCCAGGTTGGGGAAGCAGCAATAATAGAAGTCATCAAGGCTGGGAGGAGCACAGCACAGAAAAGGGACTTCTGAGGAGACCTGTCTGACTCAGGGGAGTCCTCCCTCCCTCCTCACTTATCTCTCCTTTCTGCCCAAAGTCGTACTTCCAGTGTGTCAGAACCTCAGTTTACTTGGATACTCCAGCAGGGTGGGATGTTCTCCCCAAAGGCGGCCAGGTGCATCCTACCCTGATCAGGATGCCACATGAGCATTGTTGGGGAACTACATTTTAGAAGTACATGGATAGGCTGGACCACCACTAGAAGAGGGTGCTAAGAAGAGATGCGGTAGAGCTGAAGATTATGCCACATACATGAAGGAACCAAGGATGTTTAGAGAGAAGTATTAAGGGAAAGATGGAAAGAGTGAAGAAAAATAGAGATGACATCTACCTTTACCTATACAAAGGGCTGCCCTATGAAAAAGAGAGTAGGCTTGTCCTGCTGGACCCAGGGAGTTCACCTAAGAGCAATAGAACTGTGTTGCAGAGAAGCAGATTTGGGGTTTGATAAGAGAAGAAAAAAAGACCCCAGGGATAGAGCCTGTAATTTCATTCACTTCACAGACATGTCAGTGAAATAGGGAATTTCCAGAAGAGGAAACTCCCTCCACCAATATAGGCCAATACCTTTTCTGCCCCCTTGGACTCCCAAAGAGGCAAATAGAGCACTAAGGACTTTGCCCAGTATGTTTCTCAAGTGAGATTGGAACACAGATCTTCTTGGCTTAAAGGCCAACCACTGGTGATATCCTCATAAAAGCTGGATAACTTGTGAAAGTTGTATAAAGGCAACCCTGCTTAGATAAGGGTTGGGCTAGGTCAAGTGTCCTAGATCAAGCTTTTTTGGGTGCAGGACCCCTTGGGCAGATGGTCTGGTAAAGCCTCTGAAGTCATTCTCAGGATGTTTTTAAATACATAAATAAAAACTCATAGGATTTCTGAGGAAATCAATTACATTAAAATAGAGCTATAAAACGTTTTATTAAAAAAAAAAAAAAGGTCATGGGCCCCAGGTTAATAATCCTTATATTAGATGGCTTGTGAGGTCCCTTCCAGCTATGAGCTTTTATGATTGAATTTGCCAGATGCTGAGTCATTCAGGTTAGGCCACCCACCCACTTGGGACTCATGGGGTCCTAGACTTAGAACTGGGAAGGCCCTCAGAGGTCATTCAGTCCAAACTCCTCATTTTGTGGCCGAGGAAACTGAACCAGAAAGGGTGAGTGACTTGCCTGGGTCACACAGTTGGTAACCACCTAGGTGGTCAGATTGCTACCTAGCACGTTGGTGCCTGGCTGAGGCTGTCAAACTAGAAATCAGTTACATCCTTGAAAAAATGAGGGGGTGCACCAGACAACTCTGGGGTCCCTTCTAACTCTGTGAAGAAATAGCATAGATACCCCAAATGTGACCATTTAGCTAAGGACAGCGGATATGGCAAGATCCCCACTTCAACCTTGGTGACGCTCCTGAGCCTCTCCCTTCCTTCCTGGTCAATCATACATGTCTTTTCATGGGTTCCTGGGTATAGAACATGAGGTGACCTCAGAGACCCGCTAGTCCAATCTCTCATTTTACAAGTAGATTAACTGAGGTCAGGGCAGCTAGGTAGTGCCAGAGTACATAGAGCACCAGGCCTGGAGTCACAAAGACTCATCTTCCTGAGTTCAAATCTGGCCTCAGACACTTACTAGCTGTGTGACCCTGGGCAAGTCACTTAATCCTGTTTGCCTCAGTTTCCTCATCTGTAAAACGAGCTGAAGAAGGAAATGGCAAACTACTCCAGTGTTTCTGCAGAGAAACCTCAGATCGGGTCACAATGAGTCAGACAGGACTGAAATGACTGAACTACTACAAAAAAGAGGAGACCAAGGAAGTGTGAGTGTGTTCACACAAATAGTAAATGTCATAGATGGATTTGAACCCAGGTCCTCTGAGGCCAAAGCCAGTGTTCCTCTCATTGTTCTTATTGGTTTTAAATTCCTCATTGATGGTCTTTTTACAGTCATGTCCCAGTGACTACCCTCCCCCCATCTCTCAATAGAACCCATGCTGTCTTTGTCCAACAATGGATGCCTCACAGTCCCCCACCTCCCTGCAGAAATAAGGGACGTCCACTTCACCGTTGGTCCCTCCAAGTCATCACTGGTCACCAGATGGACTGGAATCCTGAAGTCTTTTAACCATCACAAATATCTTTATTGTTTGTGACCCATCTTTTGGTCCCACCCAAAAGACCATTGTACTTGGGAACTTTGAAGGGAGGGTGGCCACCATTACTCTTCATTTTTCATGTGACTTTTATTGATGCCTCGTTTTCATTTCCAAATATACACATCTCTTCTCACCACCCCAGCAAGCCTTTTCTTACAACAAAGTTTAAAGAAGGAGTCAGGGGGTGGTTCATTGATTGAAAAAAAATAATCTTAATAAAAAAAACATCAAAAGAGGTAAAGAGAAAGCAGTTCAGCAAAACCAGCCAACACCTAAACCATGTTGAACAATATTTGTAATATTCCACACCCATAGTTTCCACCGACTTTTGCAATGATGGGAACAAGGCGTATGTTCTCAATTCTTCTTTGTATCAAATTCTGTCAACGCTTCTATGAATGAATGAATGAACGAATGAATGAATGAATGAAGCATTTTTTAGGCACTTACTATGTGCAAAGCACATTGAGGATACACAGAGAAAAGGAAGGCAGTGCTCAATTTCTAATAGAGCAGACAACTCATGCTGAAGGCCTCAGCTGTCAGTCAGCTAGAATGGTCCCATGATCCTCAGGGTGCACTGATGAAGCCTCTTCTTTAATGCCCTGTCTACCCATAAAATCCTTGCCGGAATCCTTAGAGCTCTTCTCCAGCTCACCTGCAGGCTCCCCTTCCCAGCTCCAGCAGGTTTAATGTTTCTTATCAGTCTTTACATCTGGTGGAACCAAAGAAGTCATCGGGTCCAGCCCCCCTGCCATAGTGTTGGAATTCAAACCCGTTTGGAGCCTGAGGCTGGTGTGATTTGAAAACACAGCGATAAGGCTGATCCCACCCCCTAGTCCAACTGAGCCAAACAGCCCACAGGCTGCCCACGGCACTGCCTGGTGGCCAGAAGGAGGCTGGCAGGCAAAGGCTGGCCTTCGTCCGGGAACGCCTCAGTGGGGACCGTGTCTCTGCTTGTCGGGCTAAGCTAAAAAAGGCCCTTCCCCACTAGATCAAAAATGTTAGTGTGAACTGGGGTATTTGTAACCCAAAGGAAAGCAAAGGGTCTGAGGCAGGAAGAGGGCAGTGGTAGGTAGGGGATGGATATTAGATGGTGAAATGGCTGAGAGCAGAGAGAAAGTTACTACTTATTCAGGCTCCAGAAAGAAGGAAGGGGGCAGCTAGGTGGCACAGGGAAGACTCGAGTTCAGATCCTGCCTCTGACACTTACTAATTGTGAAACACTGGGCAAATCACTGGGCCTCCCTGGGCCTCAGTGCCCTCATCTGTAAAGTGAGGAGGTTGGACTGGTGGGGCTCTATGGATGATCTATCGACCTTGAATAAGTTACTTTAATTAATTAATCTGGGTCTCTGTCTCTTCGTCTATAAAACAGGGACTTTTGAGTTCCACGACCTCTAAGGCTCCTTCTAGATCTGAATCTACTAGTTTATAATCCTGAATAGAAGAAGATAGACGTCATCCCTAGTCCAGATATAGTCAAGGTTAAGTGACTTGCCCAGGGTCATACAGTTAGTAAGTGTTTGATGCCAGATTTGAACTCAGGTCCTCCTCTAAGGTCGGTGCTCTAGCCACTGTGCCACCTTGCTTCCTCAGTCCAAGGCACTTTGGATGAGACTGAGCTGAGCTCTTGAGCAGATAAGGGGAAATAAATCAGGTCATAGTTGGAATGGGACAGAAGAGGGTTGACTTCAGGGGCTATCCACTTTGTGGCAATTTGGTTTAATTGGTCTCCATTCAGGCCTACTTTTGAAAATGGTTCTGAAGGGATGGGTGGGGCAAGGTGGCTTTTGGCAGGCAGAGGGCATTAAGGAAAAAGGAGAAAGGTCTGAAAAATCAATCTGCAAATGACCAACCATTATCTCCAGGTGACCTGTGATGAAGAATGTCGCCCAGCTCCTGACAGAGGCACAAGGTACAGAAAGAGACATACTTTTCTGGACATGGCTGTCATGTTTTCTGTTTGACCGTGTTTCTTTGTTACAAGGGTCTTTTTTTTTCTTTCAGTTTTTAATGGGGTGGAGGAAACTGGGGGGTCAGAAGATTAGCAGTAGTAATGAAAAAATAAGAGGGTTATTATAACATTTTTAAAGTGCAGACAAGAAGGAAGCACAGACAAGAAGGACAGTTTTGAAAATAAAGGCTATCAGGTTTTTTTTAAGTGTGCATTTTTAAAAAGGTAAATGTGCATTCACATTTCATATAGAATGTCCTTTTTACAAAAAAAGTCTGCAGTGTGTATGGAAATGCTTTTAAAATTTGTGTTTGGTGTTCAGAATTTTTTTTAAATTCAAGCTAAAAAAAATATCCACAAAGGTTTGGCCTCTGGTGTTTGGGGTGGAGCAGGCCGACTAGGGTGAGGTGGGGAGGCAAGATGCCAAGCCAGAGAGGGATTGGGTCTGAGCTATTGGGGCCCCTCCCTGCAAAAGCCTGTGGGCCTGGAGAGCAGCCACAAAGTCAGGGGGGGAGCTGTGATCTTCCACCCCTAAGGCTGGTTTATCTTTCCAATCTGCAGAGTAGCCAGGGCAGGAGCCTAGCAGGGAAATGCCGTCCCCCGGCACCACCCCCTTCGCCCCCCACCTGCACCCTGCTTGGGCCGTGACACTTCCTGGAGGGGACAATGCAATGGTTAGCTCACTGTGCTGGCATGGAGCCTGGTCGGCGGCCGGGCCAGGGTGGATGGCTACTGACAGCCTTCCTAATCAGAGAAGAGGAAGAAGGGAGCATCTCTTGGGGGGTGAGGGAGAGGCTGGCTTCCAAGGCTAGGACAGCCCCTGGAATGATTCTGAAAGCTGGTGCAGCAGCCCTCTCACCATGTCCACAGAGTCCCCAAAGGCAGGCCCACCATTAATAACATCACCTCCACATGTCAAAAAGATGTGTCATCTGCATTATCTACACTGGGTCATAGATGAAAGTCATTGGTTAAGGGATCTTAGGAACACAGTAAAGCTTTTCATGAGCTTCATTCAGCCAGGTGTCTAAATCTGGAGCAAGCCATGCCCTAGCCTGATGTGGCATGAAATAATAACTGATTTATGCACTCTAGGACCCTAGAGCTAGGGGAGAATACCCTAGCCAGCTCAAAGCGGGCTCGGGAGAGACGAACATTAAATCTGCAGTGTGAACATTCCTGGCTTGGAAATCAGCAAATGCTACCAATCAGGGCTTAATGTATTGTTTTGTTGATTGGACTTAAAGTGATGTACAAATGTTAATAATGCAGATTAAGTGTATTCTGCATATAGTCATTCCCCTCCCCCCCAGTCCATTCTTAAATATTTATTTGCATACCACCGGATGAAAGGGATCTTGGAGGCTATGGCACCCAATCCCTCTGTTTTATGGATGAAGAAAGGGAGGTCCAGAGAACTGAAATGCTCTGCTCAAAGTCCAGACACCACAGGGTTAAGCAGGAGGGGCCTCAGAAGCTCTCTAGTCCAAACTTTTCCTTTTTACAGATGGGAAAACTGAGGCCCAAGTTCAGTGACTTGCCCAATCACACAGATTAGTAAAAAGACAGACAGGATTCGAACTTGGGGCCTCTGACTCACTGAGCCAGTGTCTTTCTACTATATCCTATAATCATCCATTTATTTATTTTTATATTTTATTTAAAAAAAAAACTAATGTGTTTCCTGCATGGGCAGGGGCGGGGAGGGCAGGGAGAGGGAGGCTGAGAAAAGGGCATCTGAAAGAGAAAGGAGAATGGGCGGAGGAGCTGAGGTTAAGAGAGACATTGGATTGGTGAGAGTGACCAGCTGAAATAAGAGAAGGAAGTGAGAAGAGAAAGGATAAATGAGCACGAGACAGGCAGAGAGAAAGAGACAAAGGGAAAGAAAGAGAGGCAAGGAGCATGGAATGAGATGGGAATGTGGAGAGAGGTGGCAGGGGAAGGGGGAGGAGGAGGGGAAAGAGGAGGGTAAAAGGGAGGAGGGGGAAAGAGGAGGAGGGCAAAGAGAGGAGGGAAGAAGAGGAGAGCAAAGAGAGGGAGGAGGAAGAGGGGGAGAGGAGAAGGGGAAGGAGGGAAAGAGGGGAGTGACATAGAGGGGGAAGGGAGAAAGGGGAAAAGAGAGGAGGGAAATGAAGGGGAAAGGGAGGAGGAGGAAAGAGAGGAAGGAAATAAAGGGGGAAGGGAAAGGGAGGAGGGGGAAAGTGGAGGGGAAAGGAAGGGAGGAGGAAGAGGGGGAGGGGTAAGAGGGAGGAAGGAAAGAGGGGAGGGAAATAGAGGGGGAAGGGGGAAAAGAGGAGGGCAAAGAGAGGGAGGAGGAAGAGAGGGGAAGGGCAGGCAAAGGAAATAGGCAAAAATAGAGAAACAGAAGATAGAAAGGGGGAAGAAACTGATTAAAGCTTATGCCACATCCTGGGTGTCGGCACCATCTTTTATGCCCTCACAGGGTGGAATAAAATTGTATTTACTTTTACATACTGTGTGAGCCACCACCACTTTCCCACCTAGAAGTGCATTGGTAAATACTTAACAACCGGCTTCCTGAGGGGAGGAAATGTACAAAAGCCAGCCTCTTAAGTTTAAGGTGCATCAACAACATTTTATCCATCATTTTCTTAGGTCTAGGTGATTCACAAAACAATACATCAAGCCCTGATTGGCAGTATTTGCCAATTTCCAAAGTTTACATGATCACACTGAAAATTTTACAATCGGTTCTGAGGCTCAGTCCAGCTCTCACAGATGCACAAGTACCAGGCAAGTTCACATTTTCCTTCGGAAGCCCGAGCCTAGCGAGAGCAGGAGATAGACCCACTGGGTGAGAGCGAGCAGGAGAACAGTCTTCTGCCTGCGGGTGATTTCGGGGAGGAGGAGTCCGATAGTCCCAGAAGGCGATGCCTCCCGCCACCTCAGATGGGTGATTGGCAAGCTCAGAGCCTCCGCAACCTACAGAGCACATGGTCATTTTTTCCAGATGATGAGAGAATGTGAACTGGCACCTCGGAACATTAGACAAGATGAAACAGTATCCTTGAAATACCTGGTGGATGAATTTCTCTGTTGCCATTTGAAGCTGGCTGAGCGAAGCCTCATAGAAGGAACAGGCAGAGCCCTGCTTCTCTGTGTCTCTGGGAAATGTCCTGCCCTGCTGGGCAAGTTGGCAAATTTTTTTTTTATTCCCACATCTCGGGAATAGTGATTTTTGGCTTGAGATTTTGGGGTTTTGGTGTGTATTTTTTTTCTTTTCTCTTTTATTTTTGGAGGAAGGAGGGAATGGTTTGGTTCCTGTTTATTGAATTTATTGCATTTTTAAAATTTTGCTTAATTTATGGAATAAAACAAGCATTTCTATAACACAGTATAATAGAAAAGATGATTGTGCATGAAACAGCCCATCTATTATGTACAACTTGCTATTCCTTTTAAATATATAATAAAGTTATTGTGTAAATTTCTTTCCTTTCCTTTTTATTAAATTTTAAAAGAAGCACAGAGAAGAGACAAGAAGATCTGGGTTCAGGTCTTGCCCCTGTCACATTTGTGTGACCATAAAAATCTAGATCTCTCAGGGATCTTTCTAAGGAAGAATGCCAGATCTGAAATCAGCACACCTGGATTTGGAATTCTGCCTCTGCTACTTACCACTCGCCTGATGTTGGATCTCTGGGCGTTAATTTTCTCATCTGAAAAATGATGTGAAATGTAAGACAAGGTGTCCTTTAACTTCCCTTCCAGCCGTAAGTTGACAGTCCATGAAGTTACAGATCTCCATTGGTGAAGGACATTTCCACACTGGAAAGTCACCTGCCTGTTACCACCTCTAAATGGTCTGGATTTAAAAAAAAAATGCATTTTTGACCATCCTCCAGGGACCCTAAGTCCAATTTAGCTGTTATATTGATCTGTGAAGTTCCAGATGAACTGCTTATCTCCATTGGTGGAGGGCATTTCCACACTGGAAAGTTACTTGCCTGTTACCTCTAAATGATAAAAAATGGATTAAGAAAATGTATTTTGACCATCCTCCAGGGACCCTAAATGCAATTCAGTTGTTATATACCCCTAGCACAGAGAACAGTGGCCATATATAACAAGCTAAGAACTGAGGACTATGAAAGAAAGATAGAATGAACGTCTTCTGGGGGGGGGGGGGAGAGAATCACAGAAACTTCAATGCATAACCCAGAAACCTGGTTTATCCCAACAACAGACCAGGATGGCAGACATGGACAGTGCCCATGAAGCAAGTACAGTTGTAATGACTGGATTTATGGGAACACAGGATTGAAAGCTAGAAGGAATTTTAGAGTGTGGTCTCAGGACCCCTGGGGATCCCTGAGACCAGAGGTGTCAAACACATAGCCAGAGTAGAGGTAGAATCAGATTAAAATGTAATTGGCAAATATTGAAGAAAATAAATAAAACCGCACTACAACATAATGCTGCTGTGTGGTTTTTCAAGTTAATATGTGACCTACAGGGATCTGTTTCAATTTGAGTTGGGCAACACTACCCAAACCTGTCTGGGGGAGGTCTAAGATATGTCCAGGAGCTCAAAAAATTTTTATAATAATACTAAGACATTTTAATTTCTAATATGATAAAAATATCAGTAGATATAACCCACATAAACAAAAGCTCTTTGGCGATTTGTCAATAACTTTAAAGAGCTTTGAGTTCAAAAAAATTGAGAACCACTGATCTTATTTAATCATTCATATTACTGATGAGCTAATGGAGAAATGGGTTAATGAAATAATTTGCTTGGAGTCCCATGATGTATCACAGTTGAGGGGTTGGATTCAAAATCCCCCTCTCATTCCACTCCAGTGCAGCCCCTGTGTTTTACAGATAAGGTAATCATCAAGGTACAATGTAGAATTTCCATGGCCCCTCTGGAAAAGTCTACCTTGCAGAGGAATGTATGATCATAGATCTAAAGGGACCTCAAGAACTACCTAGAATGGCTCCTTTGAGCAAACTGAGACCCAGGGTGAAGAAGTGTCTTTTTCAAGGTCAGACAGGCAGTGAAGAGTCAGGATTTGAACCCAAGCCCTCTGACTACATCACACCCCACTTTTCATTGTCTCATGAAAATGTCCAAAATGGTCTATGGGGAATCACTTTTAGAAGTTTTTATCCAAAACCAACCAACTAGATGCACTCCCTCTATAACCAGCTATGTGTGGTTGTGTGGTGTTGACATTATCCTTTAATATAAACACTTACTCTGAAGCTTCTTCCACAGGTTCCAGACTAATCTGGTTCTCTTGGGGATAGATGGCTGTTCCGCTCCTAGAGGATGTTCCACAAAAGTCACAGGTTACCTGTTGTAGAAATGGATGTGTTTTCATGAATTCTCTCTCTGGCTTGGATTTCAGGCCAGAGTGATACTTAATGCTGAGTCCCAAAGAGCCCTCTTTCCATTCCTAGGAAATCCCAGGAGTCCCTCTTCTGCTGCCCTTACTCCATGGAGATGCCAGATGAACATTGCAAGAACAATAAGGATTTTTAGGGGCATTATGACTGAGTTAATAAAACACAGCTGCCCCTGAAAGTCCCTCATTTTTCTTGCTGCCTTTAGGGGCTCTCCAGACAGGTTGGGGTTGGCAGGTTGGTCTGAGGAAGCAGGGGATAGCAGACTGGCTTTCTAAAGCCTGAGAATCCTCCGAAATCTGGCAAAATGAACTGAGCTCTTCCTGAAAGGGGGCACATTGAGAGAGGATTTTCAATCACATTCTCTCCTCCAAGTTGCCAGACTCATACCCTTTACCCAGCCCTCAGTGACAAGCAACAGGGTCACCAATGAGAACACCACCCCTCCCCAACCACCCTTCACTACTGGGCTATCCAGAAAAAACTAGTAAGATTATTTGCTACCCCAAAGAGATTTTTCAAGATTTTTTTTTATCAGACCCATGATTTTTATTGCTAGAAAGGGAACTCCCAGTAAGGAAATTCTCCTAATTATGTAGATTGGCACCTGCTCTCTATTTTACAGTCTTGGAGAATTGTTTTGAGTGGTTAAGTGATTTGTACAAGGTCACAGAGTCAAAATATGACAGAGGCAAGGATTGAATTCAAGGTTTTCTGGCTGTGAGGCTAATTCTTTGTCCACTACCCCAAGCTGAGGAAGAAGGAAGGAAAAAAAGAAAGAAGTAAGGAAGGAAGGAAAGAAATAAAAAAGGAAGGAAAGAGAAGGAAGAAAAGGAAAGGAAGGGAGGGAGGGAGGAAGAAAAGAAGGAAGGAAAGAAATAAGGGAAGGAAGGGAAGGAAGGAGAGAGAGAAGGAATGAAAGAAGGAAAGGAAGGAAGAAAAGGAGGGAAGGAGGCTTAGTAGATTCTTAGAAAGTGCTGTTGTATACAAACTCAAATCCCAGGTCATCACACACCACCTGATTTGTGACCCACCATTAAACCCCTTTTATATTTCTATTCTACATTTTGTTATAGCTTGAAAACTGCTTAAGGCAAGTCTGGGCATAATGCTCAAGGCATAGTTCCCTGACCCCTCCTTCCCTAATCAGCATTTTATATATTCTCCTTGAATTATTATAGTGTATAAGGTTCATTATGGTGCAAGGATCTTATCTAGGGACCACCCTGTTCTGTCCCGCTGACCAAGCAGGACCCCCACTCTCTTTGCCCAGAACATGACCCTAGCCTGTTCTGGGGAATTCCAGCCCTCTTTACCCCCATGGCCCTCCACTCTGCTCCGGAAAGCACTGACTATGGCCCTCCACCCTGTTCTAGGAGGGACCTCCATGACACAGGAAGATTGCACCCTTGTACCCTTTGCACCATGTTCCCAAATTAGCCCTGAG
>CM053593.1:361226184-361261534 GCA_028646575.1 Pseudocheirus occidentalis
GAGAGTAGGGGGGATGGGGATGAGAGGGGGTGTGATGGTGGGGCTGGCGGGGTGGGGGGGAGGATTGTGGGAAGCATAGCTCAGTAAAGGGACAGGGACAGGGTAGAGAACAAAAAAGGGGGGGGATAGGAAGGAGGGACAAACAATCAGCTTCTCACAATATGCCCACCATGGAGATGTCCTGCGTAATTACACGTGTACAGCCTGTATTGAATTGCTGCTCCTTCCGGTGGGAGTGGGTGACAAGGGAGGAATTGCAAGAGTCTAGAATTTAAAGATATACAATCATGCAACTGGGAAATAAGACATACAGGGACGGGGGTAGGGAGACCCTCCCTCCCCTACTAGAAAGAGGGGCATGGAGGAGGACATAAAAGGGAACAGATTGTGGGAGGGGCTTTACGGTGTGATCACTGTTTTGGGCTTGGGGGTAGGGGAAAGAAGGGAAGAAAATTTGTAACTCAAAACTGGAAATGAATGATGTAATCAAGAAAATAAACTAAAATTAAAAAAAAAAAAAGAAAATGCAAGGTTCAAACTCCAGGGAGAAATTTGGGTTCAGTAAATAGATTGGGGAATGGTGGACACAAGTGATAATGCTGTGGATGACAAGTGTGGAGAGGTGGCTTTAGTCACAGTTAACTAAAAGCTACAAACCTCTCATGTCTGGTGCAAAGGACTTTAGTGCTCAGTCTGAGAACCCCAGTCAGAATAGTACTGTGTGGAGTGGTTCCTGTCAGCCTCTGTATTGTGGGTTTAGTAGCTGCTGAAGATAACAGTCCATAGGCTAGATCAGGACAGGAAATAGGGCCCCTGGTGATTTCTATTTGTTGGGCTACCCAGCCTGCTGGAGGATACATAGGTTAAGGAAGAAGAGCTGGTAGAGTTGAATTCCAAAGAAGGTACTAATGAGACTTCCAGAGGAATTATCAGAGGTGAATATAGAGTATAATTACAAGGTCATAGATAAATATTTATTACAGTACTTGGGAACTACAAGCACCCCCTGCCCTCCTTCCCCCTTCCTTCCCTTTAGAGGCCCTAGATAAAAGCAGATCTGACTGTCAAGCCTCTCCCTGCTGCTTGTAGGAGAAAAATTAACTTTGAAAGCTCTCATCCCTTGGACCTGTTGGACGTTCCTGCTCCATTCTACAGGTCCTGATCTGGGCCTCTGACCCTTCTAGGGATCCTGGATCTGTCATTTGAATACTTTGGTATTGGTCTTTAGCTCTGAAATCACTGCCTCTACCCCTGTGCCCCGAGAGGCCCTTCTCATTTCAGGCCACATATTCTGCCTCCCACATTGACCTATTGCTGCATTTAACTGCTTGGCATCGATTTCAATATTTTGTACGTGCTTTGGATTTGATGTGGCCCCCTTTGGAATGGAAGCTCGGTAAAAGTCCGGATTGTCTCATCACCTAGTGCCTGGTGTATAGCGGGGACTTAAATACGGTCGGTTGTTTCGTGGGTCCCAGGACAGACCACGGCAATTGGCCGGAGGACCAAGTCCTGGGAAGAAAAGAGGGCGGGCTGGGTGGTTTCCAAGGCCCTATTAATTCTGGGTTTTGGATGAATGAGGCTTTTGCAAATTCCTCCGCTTCTGCTCACCTGGGCGGAGTTTGCGGGGCGGGGAAGGCACGTGTTTGGAAGACAAAGCTTCTGGGTTTGGCTTTGCCCTTGTGCCTACCAACGTCAACCAACCAGAATTTGTTAAGCAAAAGCCGCCTGATGCTACCCTAGGTGCTGGACCCGAGGGAGCGGATCTGCAAGGGTGTGGGGGTGGGGTGGGGAGGGAGACAGCTTGGTGTATCGCAGATGCTCCACAGTGGGAGGGGGAAGGGAACTCCCCTAGATGACAGTTGGGCGGGACTTTGAAGGAAATGGGGAGAACTGAGGGCAGGGGTCAAGAGGTCGTGCCTTCCAGCCCCGGGGACCGGAGATGGTCCGGAGCCCGGCGCAGGTCCGTTGGGCCGAACGGGGCGATGCATGCGGCTGGAGGGACGGCTGGCGGCAGCCGCGGGTACGGGCTGTGTTCCGCTCCCTCGGCGCGTCTCAGAGGATTCTGGGTTGGACGGCGCCCGGGGCCCCTAGTAGCCCCGCCAGGGCCCGTCCTCTTTGGGGACTGGCCCGTTTTGCTGCCGGCAAACTTCCGCTACAGAGCCGCGGGCGAAGTTGGCCCGATCCGGCCCGGGCCTGTAGGCCAAGGCCAACCACCAGCTAAAACTAAGCCCCTTCTCGGCTCCCTGGGGGGTCGCCCAGCCCAGATTTCCTCGGAGATTCCCTCCGACGGCCGGGCGCGGCGTGCAGGCCCCGCCTCCCGTCGGGCACGTGACACAGGCCCCACCCCCGCCGCTGATTGGGCGCTCCGTGTTGCCTTTCGGCCGGCAGCATGGGGAGGTCGTCACGTGGGGGCGGCCGCGGCGCCTCGGGGACTGGCGGGCATGGAGCCGCGGGCTGCTGGGGCCGGGGGAGGTGAGGGGCCGGCAGCCCCAGAGGGAGAGCCGCCGCCGTGGGGCGCGCGGGCCGGGGAAGAGGAGGAGGCGCTGCCGCCCGAGCCCGAGCCGCGGCCGGAGCGGGAGCCGCGGGAGGAGCCGCCCAGGCCAGCGGCGGTAAGGCCGGAGGAGTCCCCCGCGCCCACCCGAGACTAGACTGAGGCCGCGGCGCGGGGCCGCCACAGCCCCTTCGCGCGGGCCTTCCGGGGGCGGCCACTCGGGGCCGGAGCCGGAGCGGGAGATGTGGCCCCTCGGGCCGCGGCGGGAGGCCCACGGGTGGGAGGGAGGGCTGGAGGCCGAACGGCCGCAGGCCGCTGACCAGAACCCTTTTCCGGTTCTCCATCTGCCCTCCCACCCCCTGCTTTCTGCCCCCTCCCCTTTGCCAAGCTCTTCACGCACCCATCCCGCGGGCCGCTCTTCGGATGCTGCCTCCTTACACACCCATACAAACTTTACCCCTTCCCCTCTCCCTTCCCCATCTCTCTGTCTCTTCCTTACCCCCGCTCCCTTAGGGCCCCTCTGCTTCTGACACGCCTCTGAAGCCCACTCCCCACTAGCTTGTGGGAGGGCGGGGGGGGGGGGGGGCCGGTAAGGAGGCCAGTCCAGCCTTCAAGAGGCATCTGCTGTTGGAGGACGAGCCAGCCGTCAGTTACCCAGCACTTATTAAGCGCCCCCTCATGCTGGAGGGTCCAAGGCACCTTGGGACCCCGAGGCTGGGGATGAGTGGGGGGTGCCCGGAGCAACCGGCCCCGGGATTTCTCCTCTCGGGGGCATCTTCCAGGGCTAGTGTGCAGGTAGATGCCAGGGGTCTGTGAACTTGGATGGGGAAATAGTGACATCTGTGCTTCGATTTAACTGGTTTGCTGTGTAATCCTGCGCATTTTCTTTTATGCTTGTAAAACCACGATTCCGAGAAGACCTTCCTAGGCTTCACCAGCTGCCGAAGGCATCCCAGATGCTCAGAGATTTCAGAGCTGCTTTGGGGAATCTACCCTTATCAAAGCCAGCAGCCCACTGGTAGGCCAAGAGTTCGATGTGACTCCTTGAAAGTCTGAAAACACTTACTGGTGGTAGGAGGTTACTCAGATCCTGACCTCAGGCAGATCCTGCATGTACAGCCTAAGACACTCACTCTGGTGCTTCTCTCTGCTTACTTGTAGAATGTTCAGATAGCAAACCTTGGCTTTGGATGCACAGTGCTTCACATTGTGCCTGGCTCAGTAGGACTTTGGAAAGGCTCCTTAAATGGGCTAAGGCCCTCCAGCCCTTGCTCATTCTATTCTGCCCTAGTGAGAGAAACAGCAGCGAATGGGTGGAAACTGTGGTTCCCCCCCCCCCCAAACCCAAAATCTACCCAGATAAGAAACCAAGATGGTGCTCAGCTTGCAGTTCTTGTGTACTTTTTGCCAGGTTGAGGACAGCAAAGATTCACTACCTTTCCTATGCCCTGTATCTCTTGGGCGGCAGTCCAAAGAAACTGAGGGGCTCTTCTCAGAATCATGTTATATGCATAAAATAAAATACACAGAATTGAAGCCAGTCATTTAAATTCAGGGATCAAAGTGTTTTAAAAACCAGTGCACAGCCCCCAGGTTGAGAGGCCCTGTTGTAGAGGAAGGATAAGTGGGGGATGGGAGGGAGTAGATTGTTCTAGAGCAGATTTTTCATCATTTCATGGCTAGACTGGGCAGGGAGAAGCGTGTGGAGAGGCTTGTAGTGTTGAGAGACGGATGAGATTTCAGGGGGCATCTACTTGGACCCCTCCTTTTACAAGCCCCAGAGAGGGGAAGGGATGGCCTGGATCATGTGGGTGCTTGTCGCTTCTCAATTTGAGACAGTATCTTGAAGAGCAATGAGAGTTTGAGGGGCTGTTAGAACGGAAGGAGAGAACATTTAGGTGGGCTTGTTGGGCAGTAGAGTGGGAAGAAAGCATGCTGGTTGCCACATTATTTTTACAAAAATGTTACTGTTAAGTGATGGTTATTTTCTTTCAGCCAAGAAACAATGAAAAGGTGCCAGAGTTCCCAATTGTTTTTCCTTTGTTCAGGTCAGCTTGGTTATGTCTGACCACATCTATCAAAAGAAGGAAGGAGATGAGGATGGGATCATGAGATGGAGACCAAAACTAGGCAAGTAACTGTTACTGGGCAGATGTTGGGGGTCATAAGGTTGGAGTAAGGGATGGAGAGAGAGATCCTCGGTCCTTGGGCAATGCTGTGCTTGTTCAGCTTGGCAGTAGAGACCAGAACCTGGGGCAGTGGGTGGAAGCTACAAAGAAGCAGATGGAGATTTGCTGTCAGGAAACCCTGGCTAACCATGAGCTTCCCAGAAGACCAGTGGGCTGCTGTCTGTGGGACAGCTCCAAGTACCAGCTGGATGACCCTACATCCAGTGTGTGGTGGGGCTGAGTTTCCTTGTGGGTAGGAGTTGGACTAGAAAGCTACTGCTCAGTGCCATGGCGAGCTCTCTTCCAACACTTTGTGCTTGCTTGAGAGTGCCTTGTCTTAGAGGCTCCTGAAATTAAAGCTGCCACCCCTGCCTGGGGATCTGAACTGAGATTCTCAGCCTGTGTAACTCAGGGTGGGTGCCTTGGCATCTCCTACTTGTCTTCTCTTTTTCCCCGCATCCTGTCCAGCCTGTCTTCTTTGCTGAGCCGTACACCTCTTTTGTGGATTAATTACGTCCCCTCAGAGTTGTCTGCCAGAGCAGCAACAGATGCCTAGAACTCTATTATTCTGCCCCAGATTGTTTCTTTCACCATTTAGATGGCTCCTAAAATCTGGCTTTCTCCACAAAACCTTTTTGAATTAAGTAATACTGATGGTTTCTCCTCTCCTGCCCATCCCATGGCTGTTGTGGTCAGGGCCCTACAAGGGCTCTTTTTCCCAGGCTGTGTCCTGATGTGCTCTTTCCCCCCATTCTGGTTAATGCAGTGAGACAGCTCAGACTCACGTGTCCTGTTTTTGAGATCCTCTGCTGCCTTTCATCTATATGCGTGTTTGTATGCATATGTATATATTTAGAATCATAGGATTTAGCCTTAAGGAGCATAGAAGTTATCTTATCCCACGGTATCCACTTTATTAAAGTGTGACATCAAAAGAATGGAGTAAAACCCTAGATGCTGATGGATGTACTCTTTGGATCCTTTGGGAAAACTGGAAGACAAAACATCTACTATTAGTTCAGTAATACTTTTAAACAAATTGGTACTAAAATAACTGTAGATTTGAAAAATTAGTAATATTTAAAAGTATGAGAAACTGTTTAGTCTACAGAAGCAGATTTACCTATTTAATAGAGAGTCATGCTATGGATTTGAATCTTGCTTTGAGGGACATTCACAAGTCACCTTACCCCTCAGGGCAGTAACATGGGTAGGGAAGTGCTGATTTTGTCCAGGGTCCTTTTTTATAGGTGGGAAACTAATGTTGATAGGTGACTTACATACAGAGATATGTACACTTAACATTCATTTTTTTTGGGGAAAAAAGTCAGATTGTCTTCCAAAGCCAAATGTAAATAAATTTTGTGTTATCCAAATCATTACTTTCCTTCATCATTGCAGTTAATTGGGAATTTGCTGACCTTTCCATTTGGATTTTGCTTTTATTTGAAGAACTCAGAACAGCCTGATGACCACTTTTGTGTTTACCAAACATTTATAGAACTTTTCCTCCTTTCTTTGCTGGCTTTGCAGCCTGTGGGTACCAGAATATGCCCACCCAAGGGGAGAGTGACCTTCCTGAAGAGGATGAGATGCAGGGTTGCGGTGCCTCTGAGGAAGACTTGAACTGGGAGCTGGAAGATGGAATGGAAAACATTGTCCCTACAGAGCAGAAGGCTGAGCCTCCTGTCAAGGAGGATTGGGATAATGAGCTGATTGCTGATCAAGGGAATCCGTATGGTAGGTGTGCTGTTCCCTTTGGGCCCTGAAGGAACTGAAACCTAGTGTTTGATTTCCTGGTACCTCCCTTGGATGGTTGCAGGCCTGTGACCCCCTTACCCCCCCCCTCCCATAATCACAGGGGCTTTTCTCCTTTATTTTTTGAAACTTCTTTTAGGTGCTGAAGACATCCACCGTGCCAGCATTCAAGAATTCTGTCTCTGGGCACCTCGGGCCCAGCAAGGAGACATGATCTATGACCCAAGCTGGCACCATCCTGCCCCCCTGACTCCCCACTATTCCAAAATGGTGTTTGAAACGGGGCAGTTTGATGATGCTGAAGACTGAAACTTTGGGATGCTTTCCTGCCCTGTGGGCTGGGCTAGGGGGTCCCCCCTTGGCCTTCTTCCCATCCATCACATTCCCTCATTCCCGATTGGGAGTTGGGACCTTACGTTGGAGAACAGTGTTGGGATGGATCCTGGAAGCTGCTGCGTTTTCATAGACTGTTGTATTTAAGAAGGAAAAGAAATCCTTTCTCTCCTGTTTTCTTTTGGGCTTTTTTGGCACAGTCTTGCCTGGAACTAGGGTGGACACTGTGGCATTAGAGGAGGGGGAGGATTCTGGTGGGGGATTTTTTTTTTTCTTAAATAAAATTTGAAAAATCAGAATGCTGTTTTTGTTATTCCCCACCCCCTTTAATTGGCTACTTCTGAGCCAGCTTGAGCTCATGGCTTCCTGGTGCCTGTCTCTTTTCATATTTTCTAAAGAATTCACCCAGTAAAAGTTTGGAGATTTACTAGCACTGTCTTTGTGTCATTGTCTTGTTGCTGTTGATCAGGAAAGACTTGGGGTGGGGGGGAAGTCTTGTCTCTGTGAAGTTAGTGACTTGATTGCAGGTTTCTGCTGTTCCCAGGGTAAATGGGATGCTGAAGTTAATTAGTAAGTTTTTATTGAGAATGGTATTGATGACGGGTCAGGTTGTGATGTGGTGGGATGTATCAAAAGAATTTCAAAGACTCAGGCTGACTCCAAGCCAGTTAGAGAGATTTATTGTGATTGAGTACAAGAACACACCTGTTCAAATACGTGCATTGGATCTGGGGGCAGTGGCCAGCTAGTGGCAGTGGACATGCTGTTCAGTGTGGCTTATAAGGAAATTAGAATACTGGGGCTGGGGGATTTATTAGGATTCTGTCAGTAGGAGAAGGCTTCCTCTCTGCCTCTTAGACGCCTTAGCTTTTCAGACTTGCCTCATGTACCACCTTCTACATGAAGTCTTTCTGAAGTCACCCCCCCCCCAACACCTTTTATTGTTTTGTGTATATCTTTTGATATTGATACATGTTAGAATGTGGGCACCTAGGTGGCAAAGTGAGTAGGGTGCTGGGCTTGGAGTCAGGGAGACTCATCTTCTGAGTTCAAATCTGGCCTCAGACACCTACTTGATCTCTGTCAAAGTCCTGGGTCACAGACCCAGCATGAGGAGGAGCACCAACAAACCAGAGCTTTTGAAGCCAGTGCCCTCATCACAGTTCCAGGTAGGAAAGAGTGCCTGTGCTTGACCACAGATCAGGAAAGTAGTAATCACACCTCTCCTTAGATCATACCAACTTGGAAGAACTGAAAACTTACAGACACCGCCCCCCCCCAAACTGAAGAGAAGCCAAGTATAAAAACACTGGAGAAAATAATTGCTTAAAAATTAGTATTGGACCAAGTGGAAGCTAATGACTAAGATACTAGAAACAATAAAATGGAATTTTAAAAAATGAAAAAAAAAAGAAAATGTGAAATATCTCCTTGGAAAATCAACTGACTTGGAAAACAGGTCTAAGAGAGAGAATTTAAGAATTATTGGACTACCTCAAAACCTGATCAAAACCTGATATAAGAAAAAGCATAGACACCGTCTTTCAAGAAATTATCAAGGAAAACTTCCCTGATATCCTAAAACCAGAGGGTAAAATGGAAATAGAAAGAATTCACTGATCTCCTGAAACAGTTCCCAAAATGAAGACTCCCAGGAATGTTATAGCCAAATTCCAGAGTTCCCAGGTCAAGAAGAAAATATTGCATCCAGAAAGAAACAATTAAAAAACTGTGGTATCATAGGATAACATTATTTAGTGGATTTTATGTTAAAGGATTGGAGGACTTGGAATGTGATATTTTGGAAGGCAAAGGAGCTAGGATTACAACCAAGAATCATATACCCAGCAAAACTGAGTATAATGCTTAAGAGGGAAAATGGATATTCAATGAAATAAAGGACTTTCAAATGTGCCTGATGAAAAGACCAAAGCTGAAAAGAAAATTTGACTTTCAAATGCAAGACTCAAGAAAAATATAAAAAAAAGTAAGCAGGAAAGCAAAATCATAAGGAATGAAATCAAACTGTTTAACATCTACATAGGAAAATATTTGTAACTCCTAAGAACTTTATCATTATTAAGGCGTTTAAAAGGAGTATGCATAGACAAGTGGGCTGGGTGTGGGTAGACTATGATAGAATAATATCTAAAAAAAATAGAATTGAGTGAAAAAGGAATGCATTAGGAGAAGGGGAAAGGGAGAGGTGAATTGGGTAAATTCACGTAAAAGAGGCATGAAAAAGCTTTTACAGTGCAAGGAAAGGTGGAGGAGGTGGTGGGGGTATGTGGTGCTTGAATCTTGTTCTCATCAGAATTGACTTAGAGAGGGAATAACATCTATTTTACCTTACAGGAAACTAGGAGGGGAAGGGGATAAGAGGAGGAAGTGGGGGCTGATGGAAGGGAGGGCAGATTAGGGGGAGGCAGTAGTCAGAAACAAAATGTTACTGAGGATGGACAGGGTGAAAGGAGAGAGTAGGATAAATAGGAAAAAATAGGATGGAGGGAAATGTATTAATTATAATTATGAAAAAGTGTTGACAAGTTTCTCTGATAAAGGCCTCAAATATGCAGAGAATTGAATCAAATTTATAAGAATACAAGTCATTCCCCAATTAATAAATGGTCAAAGGCTATGAATAGGAAATTTTCAGATGAAGTAATCAAAGCTATTTGTAGTCATAGGAAAAATGCTCTATATTACTATTGATTAGAGAAATGCAAATTAAAACAATTCTGAGGTACCATCCTACACTTACCAGATTGGCTAATTTGACAGAAAAGGAAAATGACAAATGTGGGAAAACCTAGACACGTGCATTATTGGTGGAGTTGTGAACTGATTGAACCATTCTGGAGAGCAATTTGGAACTGTGCCCAAAGAGCTATAAAACTATTCATGCCTTTGAACAAGGAGTATCACTACTAGGTTGGTATCCCAAAGAGATAAAAAAGAAGAAAAGGACATACATGTACAAAAATATTTATACCAGCTCTTTTTGTGGTGGCACAGAATTGGAAATTGAGGGGATGTTCATCAATTGGGGAATGACTGAACAAATTGTGGTATATGGTAAGAAATGATGAGCACTGGGGTGGCTAGGTGGCACAGTGAATAGAGCACTGACCCTGGAGTCAGGAAGACCTTAGTTCAGATCAGGTCTCAGACACTTAACACAAAAACTAGCCATGTGACCTTGGACAAGTCAACCCCAATTGCCCTACCTTCCCCCCTCCAGAAAAAATAAAAAAAAGAAATGATGAGCAGGCTGCCCTCAGAAAAACCTTGAAAGACTTACATGAACTGATTCAAAATGAAATGAGCAGAACCAGGAGAATATTGTACATCATTGCATGATGATTGACTGAATGACAATCCTCAGCAATACAATGATCCAAGATAATTCCAAGGAACTTATGATGAAAAATGCTTTCTACTTCTGGAGAAAAAACTGATGGAGTCTGAATGTAGACTGAAGCATACTTTTAAAAAAACCTTATTTTTCTTGTGTTTTTAAAAATTTGGTTTGTGTTTTCTTTTACAACATGACTAATATGAAAATATGTTTTGCATGACTGCACACATATTAACAAATATCAGATTGTTTTGATTAAATTTGACTGATTCTTAGTCCAAAGGCTGCACTTGAGGACCTAGAGGGCTGCATGTTCCCCACCCCTTAATTGTTATATGTTGGTTAATTTATTCAAGAATACCTTGTGATTACATTGGAAGCTTTGTAACTTCCGTTTAAGGAATTCTTTCTTCTGTTGGAAACTGATAATTTCTCTTTTTAAAATATATAAGAAACTGAATGCATTAGTTTCAAAGCTATCCTGCTGGTTGGTGTCTCCCTTTGGTCTTAGTTTTCTTCTCTGGGCCATTTTATTTTATTTTTATTTTTGGAGGGCAGTTAGGGGTTGTGACTTTCCCAAGGTCACACGGCTAGTTTTTGTGTTAAGTGCCTGATCTGAACGCAAGTCCTCCTGACTCCAGGGCCAGTGCTCTATTCACTCTCTCCCAGCTGCCCCATCTGGGCCATTTAAAAATAATACTTCAGTGACTATCTTTTTTTTTTTTTTGGCATCACAGTCACTACCCTCTTTCTCCTAAATCTCTTCTCCCAAATTAAAAACAAAAACAGCCCCCTCCCTTCAAATCTTAAACTCTCTCTTTTAACAAATACTGGTAGTCAAGCAAAGCAAATCCAAACATTGGCCATAACTGAGAACTAGCCTAATTCTGCAACTGCAGTGCAGCATCTCTCTGTCATGATGTGGCTAAGGTGCTTATACTCCCCTTTACACCTGGCCCATCTTGGGCAATGTACTCAGTCTCTCTAGGCTTTGCTCTCTTCACCATTCAGGGGTGGGGCTGGATCTCCAAGGTGACCTCTAAGTTCTCTTCCAGCTCTAAATCCTATAGCTCTTTTCTTGCTCCTCCCCCACTTGAACCCAAAGGGCCAAGCACCTTGCTAAGTGTTAAGCTGACAAGTCTAGAGTGAAGGCATCCTTATTTGCAATGAGCTTATATTCTAATGGGAGCACAAATACAAGTGAAAACATGTTGTTGAGTTGTTTGGGTCAAGTCTGACCCCATTTTGGGTTTTCTTGGCAAAGATACTGGCATGGTTTGCAATTTCCTCCTCCAGCACTTTTTACAGGTGAGAAACAGACAAACAAGGTGAAGTGACTTGCCCAGAATCACACAGCTTGTGGCTATCTGAGATCAGATTTGAATTCAGGAAGATTTGAGTTTTCCTGACTCCAGGCCCAGGGCTGAAAACCATGTGCAGCATCAATATAAAGTTAATGAATAGACACAGACACAGACACAGACATAGATACAGACACACACAGGAGTTAAGTCCAAGGTACTATGAGAGGGTATTCAGAAGATGACTCCTGCCTTTTATCCTGAGGAGGTAAGGAGATAATGCAAACCTGGAGGGGGCAGTAGTCAGCACAAAAGCACGGAGAGAAAAGTTGGGAGTGTCACTGGGGTTAGGAATGGAGAGAAAGAGTGATTTGTCTGAGTAACTGGTGAGGAGCACCCAACAAGATGGAATTGGGGGCAGGTTGTATTATAGGGCTTTGAAAGTGAAACACAGGGCTTTTTAGTTCATTCTGGTGCAGGCCCTTCATTTTACAAATACCGAAACTGAGTCCCAGAGCGTTTAAGTAACTTGACTAAGGTTATGCATGTAGTGAGATTCAGAGAGACCTCCAAGGTTATCACCCATTCAATTTCCTCATACACGGGAAGAAAATGAGGCTTGTAGTGGGACTAGGTTATGCTCAGGGTCATCTCTTGTATCTGAAGGCATCCTCAGTCTGAGGAGTTTTTTGCCATCACTTTTTGGGCAGTTGCTAGGAGAATATTTTTCTTTTTCCCCAAGGAGGCTGTTACAGTTTCAGAAATGATGTTCTAGAACCTCTTCTCATTAGTTGATGTCTATTATGTAGTAGACAAGTTAAAACCTGTATCTTGTAAAGCCCAACTCTTCCCTGTAGCCCTGAAGCCAGTCTGCTCTTGTCCTGAGATTCCTCCTGTGTGCCAGCAGGTGGCGCCAAAGACCACAGGATTATGTCTCCAGCTCAGAAGGGCTTTGAGGGGAAGGTGTGAGCAGCTTTGGGAGCCCTTTATGCTCATGGTGCATCCCTGCCATGGTTCCTCCCTGATGTCCCAAACTAAGAGTCTTCTTAGGAGAGGTGTGGAATATGAGCTTTTCTACACCAGCTTCTCAAGTACAGAATGGGGAGACACTGTCCAGACGACAATTCATTTTATTAATTAAAATAATCTCTTTTTGTGCTCAAGAAAATAATAAAGCAACATCAACAATAATAGTTGTTGTTGCAGGGGCCAGGTATCTTGCTGGGGAGACAAGTGCAGAGTGAAATGACCCTTATTTGCAATGAGTTTGGGATTGAAATAATACTAATACTAATATTGACAATAATAGCACAGGGAATGAACTTCTGACTTAAAGGGCATAGGAAACTCCCAGGTGAGGAAATATACTCCTCAATTTTAAATTTAAAATGTAAAAACAATTAAAATAGATTTTAAAAAATATCCCCTTCATTTTCAAATGCAGGGTGTCCTTAAAGTCTTAATGTCGTTTTATGCTAATAAGACTCTCTCTCTGTGTATATGTGTAATTATATACACATGCTATCTATCCATCCATCAATCTGTCTCTATATGTATATATGTAGTTATATGTATATATATATACACACACACATACAGATCTAGCCATTCCTCTCTGTGTATATATATGTGTAATTATATATATTTATGTATATACATTGATCCATCTCCCTCTCTATATATGTATATATGTAATTATATATATTTATGTACAGATCTATTTATCCATCTCTGTCTCTCTTTCTCTCTCCATCTCTCCTTACTCAGCAAGCCAGGTAGACACCTCTGCAGCCTACAGGCTTAAAGAGTTGCCTAAAGCATGGAAAAGTGAAGTGATTTGACACATGCCGTACAGCCAATAGGTGTCAGGACTTAGAGCCTCAGCTTTCCTGATTGTGAGGCCAGACCTCCCATCACACTAGTAGAGGTTGCATAGTGGATTGGTAGAGTGAGTGTTCTGGGTTTGGAGTGGGAGGAGGCCTGAGATCAGATTCCACCTTGGACACTTCCTAGCTCTGTGTGACATCAGGAAAGTCACTTAACCTCATTGTGTCTTGGTTTCCTCATGTGTAAAATGAATGGGTTGAATCAGATGGCCCTGAAACTTTTCAACTCTGAGCCTATACTCCTCTGATCTTAGAACAGCTGATACTGATAAAGCCCTTCTAAGATTTCCAAATTACCTAATGCATGTCACCTTATTTGATTTTCATGACAGCTGCAGGAGGTAGGTATCTAATGGTCTCCATTTCATAAGTGAGTAAACTGAGGCTCAGAGAGGTGTTTGGGCTAGGGTCCCATAGGTGGTAAGCATTTGGGGACTGTACACCGAGTCTCCCTGAATCCCAATGTAGCCCTCTGGCCATGCTACCACACTTTCCAAGTGAACATTTGATGACTCAGGTGCCTGGGAACTGCTGCTCAGGCCTGGGTAGGGTGAGGTGCCTTCTGAGATCCCTGCCAACTCTCCTGTTCCATGGGCTGTGGTCCTTCCCAGGTCTGAGCAAAGACTGAAAAGTCAAAATGGATTACTGGTGTGATACTGTATTCTGGAAAGCTAAGGTGATGTTGAGAGGTTTACTAGTATCCAGGAAGGAATAGTCAGAGTAGTGACATGGCACTCTGACCTCTTCAATTCACTTACATTCAGTTCAATTCAAATAAGCTACTCTGTGCCACACACTGGGGATACGAAGACAAACAATGGAATCGCCCTGTCCTCAGGGAGCTTACGTTTTATTGGAGAGGAGGGTAGAGATGTAACATGTTCACATAAAAATAAATACAAATTATATACCTGTAAGGAAATTGTTGTTTTTTTTTTTAAGCAAACCTAGTCACAGCAAAAGGGCTCAATTAGGAGGCACAAATCTAGCCAAGTGATCTCTTTTTAAGGTTACACTGAATCCCTCTATTCAAAGGAAATACAGGCTGCCCTTCTAGGTCATCTTTGTTTTCTAAAAAATTATCTTTTGGGAAGAACTTAATACCAAATAAAATGAGCATTTCCAAATACAAAGTTGAAGAGAGAAGATTGCAAATGAAACAGCAAATCTCTATTAGCACAGCTTGTTTTTCGTTTAAGTATGAAATACATCCAGTGAGTCCCAGAGACAGCCTTGAAGAGGAATATAGCTCTTGTTAGGGGTAAGTACAAGATGTAGGAACCTGGAGAAAGGGAAATTATAACAAGCCATGAGGTGCAAGGCAAGTAGAAGCTTAGATAGAGACAAGCAATACAAAGCAAGTGGCTGGGACTATGGGAAGGAGGCTGCTTAGGGCTGACCTGCACAAAGAGGGTCAGAACAGATGCCTTGGTTCGGAAGTATCCCTCACCCACCACCCAAGGCTATAATTCTGCATCTCCTTTTCCTCTTATTTCCCAGAGTAGAGAGGGGTGTTTATATGAGGAAACCCATCTGAACAAAGGGTCAGTAGGAGGGTTAGGCAAGAAACAGAAATGGCTGAAATAATCATTCCTCTCCTCCCATTCCTACATACAAAATAAATAATACCAAGTCACTCTCTGGGGAATGACTAATTGGTGGAATCATGAAAGGTTTCTTCCAGCAGGCTGCTAGGGGTGGAGGTGAGGAGGAATAGAATCCCAGATGTTGGGGTCAGACAGCCTGTACCAAAGGACAGACACAGGAGATGGCATGTTGTGTTTGGGTTATAGTGGAGTGATGTCTGATTAGCCTGGAAAGGTAAGATTTTGAAGAGTTTCAAACAACAAATGGAGGACTTGTTTTTTATATTATTGACAATGAGCCCCCTGAAACTTTTTAAGCAAGGGAGTGACCTAGTCAGACCTATATTTTAGGAATATAAATCTGGCAGCTGAATGCAGGGAAGACAATTAGGAGGTTGTTGCAATAGTGCGAGTTCTCGTTCTCTGAACTTTTAAAACTGCGTACCTAAAACAGTTTCAAAATGTGGTGATGTACCCCCAATAGATGAACATTTATATATTTATACATTATATAAAGACATACCTCAGAGACATTGTGGATTCAGTTCCAGACCACTGCAATAAAACCAGTACCACAAGAAAGTGGGTTATGGATTTGTTTTTTGGTTTCCTAGTGCATATAAAAGTTATATTTACCCTGTACTGTAGTCTATTAAGTGTACAACGGTATTATGTCCAAAAACACAGTGTATATACCTTAATTAAAAATACTTTTGCTAAAAAAAGTACTAACCACCATCTGAGCCTACAGCAAGTCATAATCTTTTTGCTGGTGAAGGGTCTTGCCTCTGTGTTGATGGCTGCCGACTCATCAGCCTGGTCATTGCTGAAGGTTAGGGAAGCTGTGGCAACTTCTTAAAATAAGGCAACAATGGAGTTTGCCACATCAATTCACTCTTCCATTCACTGGAACACTCAGAGCCCTTGTAGAGTTATTAATTGGCCCAATTTCAACATTGTTTCTGTCTCAGGGAATAAGGAGGCCCAAAGAGAGGGACAGAGAAGGGGAAATGGCTGGTGGCCACTCCAAAACAATTACGATAGTAACATCAATGATCACTGATCACAGATCACCATGAGAGATATAATAATAATGAAGAAGTTTGGAATCCTGTGAGAATTGCCAAAATGTCCCACGGAGACACGATGCAAGCATGTGCTTTTGGAGAAATGATGCTGATAGACTTGCTTGAGGCAGGGCTTCAATTTGTAAAAAAGCAAAGCAAAGCAAAGCAGTATTTGTGAAGTGCAATGAAATGCGGTACGCCTGTGATGTACTGCTCTGCTAATATGTATTTAAAAATGCATGTGATAGAAATAAAAATAGAATAAATTTCAAGTAATTTTGAATTTTATTTTATTAATTTTACAAATCCCTTTTTGCTCTTTTAAAAAAATAACAACAATAGAGGTGGCTAGGTGGCACAGTGAATAGAGCACCAGCCCTGGAGTCAGGAGGACTTGAGTTCAAATCTCTGGCCTCAGACACTTGACACACACACACACACACACACACACACACACACACACAGTCGTGTGACCTTGGGCAAGTCACTTAACCCCAACTGCCCTCCAAAAAAAAATTAACAATAATAATATATTTCAGTGAGAGTAGTGCACTTTTTAATACTTTTCTAGCCATATTTCATGTTACAACACTATTTTCTGTTCCTGCAGTCTCTAGTCCAGCCAGCTGACCTCCTTGTTGTTTCTCACACACAATATACCATCTTTCATTCCTGTGCTTTTGCACAGAATGGGGGAGCATTACTAGAATGCACCGCCTCACTCCGGCAGCTAGGTGGCTCAGCGCATAGAGCTCTGGGCGGGGAGTTAGGAAGACCCAAGTTAAAATCTGATCTCAGACACTCACTAGCTGTGTGACCCTGGGCAAGTCACTTAACTTGTTTGCCTTAATCCACTGAAGAAGGAAATGACAAACTACTCCAGTATCTTTGCCAAGAAAACCCTATATGGAGTCACATAGAGTCTGACACAACTGAACAAAACAATACCCCCTCCTCTATACCACCTAACACTTGGCTCAAGCACCATCTTGTACCTGAAGCCTTTCCTGTCCTTCTGACCTCCTAGTACTCCCCTCTCCAAGTTACATTATATTTAATTATTTTGTATATGCTTACTTACAACACTCTTCTTTCAAATACCTATCGCATGGTGATTTCTACTATCTGTTTAAGAGCTCTGGTAGTATTACTGTAGTTTTAAAGAACTAGAATATTGGGAGAAATATAATTTGTGTGGCTAGTTTGAAGTGTCATTTGGGAAACAGATTGGTGTACAGTATCTTTTCCTAAGGAGTTAGGCAGAAGGTGGATTAATTTGCGATCCGTGAGTATCTCTGAAGAATTTGCTCCATGTTTGCCTCACTCTGAGGAGTTAGGGAGAGAGAGTGTATTTTTGACTTTTTGATCTTTGTGAACCTATTTGACAAATTGTGGAGAGAGAGAGTATTAAAAAGAGCTAGCTTGAGAGAAGGTGAAGAGATGTTTCCTGTCATTGCTGGGGAGGGGCTAAAGAAGGCACAGAAAGACAAGAGATGAAGAGATCTTATTTTTTTCTTTCCTGAGGAAATAGTTTTCAACTTTATCTTATGAAGGGAATTTCAGAGAGGAGAGTTAACATCTTGAGAGATTCTGAATAAAATAACACCGAGTTTCTAGACAAGTGAAGATGCAGTTATATTTTAAAGGTTTTAAGCGACTCTGGTAATATATATCTTTATGTGATTATTACTCTCATTTGTTAATTAATTATATGTTTATTAGTTTTAATGTTTAATATACATATACCTGGATAATTATTAATTGGAAACACACTGGTAGGGGCTCAGGAGCTAATGTTAGGAATTTAGTCACCCACAGGGTTATCCCTAGAACTCAAAGTAGTAGCTGCCCCTAGGGGAGACTCTAATTTGAGAGTGTACCTAGGAGTTGGGGAGAAGGAACCTCAGAATGGGATGCTATACTTATGTATGTACATGTTGCCTCCTTTGTAGGATGTAAGCTCCTTGAGGGCAGGGAGTTTTAAATTTTTGTATATCCAACACCTAGTATAGTGCTTAGAATGTAGAAATACTTTTATTAATAATTTATTTTATTAATTTGTTTTTTATTTTTTATATTAATATGTTTATTGATTGATTGATTATTATAGTAAATTCGGCAACTGAAGCCATAACACAACACATCTGTGCTACCCTTTAGAGGAGGATCTGAGGGATAGAAAATTATCAACTTTGATCACAGTAGAGGAGACGGTACTTAGCGCTTCTGTTCCAAAAACCACCAGGGGAAGATGGGGACTCCCAGCAAATGGCTATCTGTGCCATGAGAGGAGTGGAGAGATGTGACAGGGGGAGGAGTATTGGCCTCATGCTCAGGCTTTGATCTGAGTCAGTGTGTTTTAAGGGACAGTGACAAGGGTAGGTAAGGTAACTGTGTTAGCCTTGAATACCTTGTGAACAGACTAAGTGGTATGGGGGAGGGCAGGGGAAATGGTGCCTAGATCAAATTTGTCTTCTAGGAGTTGCTTAATTAATAATATTCCTCAGGGATTATTTCCTCTGTCAAATTTGACCAAATAGATCACTGAAGAGAAACCATAGGTGAATCAGTGCTTCTTAAACTGTGAGTTTAGGGTTGCAAAAAAAATTGGCAACAGTAAAAGGTTTCTGGATGTGCAATGATCAAAAATTAATTAAAAATTAAAGGTGTAATGAATCCGAGGTGTTTCTGGCAGTGCTCACCCATGTTTCATTTCACAAATTCACTGTATCCTTGATTTTGGACACAAAGCATGTGCACTTCTCACAGCCCATGCTGTCATGCAACACCAATGAATGCTGCTGTAACACAAAAAGGGGGTCAAGAATGGAATGTGGTGGGGGGATTTTTAGCCTTGTCCTCCATTAGGGTCTCCACTGAGGTTTTACAGAAGGATAGCCCTAAGGAGGTTAAGATCTTTGTAGGCCCTGGCTTCTGAATTTAGGTTGCTCAATCAATCAGTTGAAACTTAGTAAGCACCTATTCTGTGCCAGGCACAGTGCTAAGGTCTGGGGATACACAAAGAGGCAAAAGACAGTCTACTCTCAAGGAGCTTACTCCAGCACTTCAGTATGTTGGAGCTTAAACTGCCTTATTCTGAATATTTAACCCTATCCTCTGACCCAGGCAGTGAGAGGCAACTTAATGTGGGAGCAGGACTCAGGATTTGGAGTCTGGAGGCCCGAGTTGATGTCTCAGCTCTGCTTTGGGTGAGTTACTTCATCTTTGAACTTTGGTCTTTATCCATGAAAATATATGTGCTACTTATACTCTGTTGGAGGAATAAGTATATTGTAGATTTTAAAGCAATATTTGGATGTGAACCACCATGATTTCTTGGCCAGAACTCAGCAAACTCGGGACTGGAAAGTGGGTCTGTGGCGGGGAGTTGGGGGTGGGGAGGGGGAGAGGGGGCCTTGAAATGGCTGTCGATAAAGGTGCGCAAGCCCCTGAGCTGTTATGGAAGTAGTGCTTTCCCCTGATGCTGTTCCGCTGCCTCCCTTGGTCTTGGGGGTGTAAGCCCACTGCCTTCATTCCTGATCTCCTCTTGGTGATTCCCCAGATACTTTGTCAGTTTGAATCAATGTCAGCCAATGTAGTCCTTTGGACCACTTGTGTCAATACATCTGAACCCCGCCCCCCAACCTGATCATCTGTTTCTTAGTTGGTGAGCGTTTGATCCCCTTCTTGGCTTTCAGTCTTGCTCCTGGGATTCTCCTTCAAGACTGAGACCTCTAGATTATGTTGGAAGATCACCAGTGATGGTGAACTCACTACTCCCTGAAGCTGTTCCTTTCATTTTGGGAAACTGATTGTTGGAATTTTTTTTTAAACTGTTTCCAAGCAGCATCCCAATTCTGCTTTCACGGTAACCAAATCTGATGGCAGAACCCAAGTACCCTGTGGGGCATGGAATGAATCCAACACAAGTCAAATTGGCTAGGGGTGGAATTTTCTACTTTTTGGGTGCTGTTTTGTATCCTGAATGATTGGCAATGTAATCTCCTCACTGTAACTGCTGCAAGAAGGGCGTTTAATTTCTGTTGGCTCCCTGCCACTCTAGTGCCCAGGGCCCAATTGCCCAAATATCTATGTACTTACACGGAATATATTGCATAGTACATATCAGCCCTGAGTTAAAGGAGGACAAACTTTTCTTCCCCGGCTCTCACCTTTCAGGGTGCTCCCCACTTGTCAGCATCAGCCCCTTAGAGATGGGGAGTGGGCATCCAGGACTGGAGCAGATTTTCAAATTATTCATCTTTTGGGAGTAAAGGTTACTTTCATTTTCCCCAAAGGAAAATTTTCCTTCCACATGGAGACTGTGCCAGTCTGAGGTGAACAATTTCTAACCACACCCATGGGCTGATGCTTATCAGTCACAAAGTCAGCAAAAGAAGCTGGAAAACAATTGACTTTAGCCATGTGGATGCAGTGGGGCTATAGAGACCTCTTGTCCACTGGGCACCAGGAGCATCTGTCAAGAGCTTGTGTCTGGGCTGTCCAAGATGGACAGGGGCTATATTTTTCCAGAACTATATGGAAGGCGATTCTACAACTTTGCTTAGTGACCTTTCCGATGTCAAGGAGACATCACCTTCTACATCCAGCCCAAATGCCTCTTCCTGACATTTACAGAATTACAGAAGCTCAGAGTTGGGTAGAATCTCCAAGATTGCCCTGTCCAGGAGTTCTTAACCCTTTTATGTGTCCAGGGTCTTGTCAGCAGTGTGAGGAAGCCTATGGATGGACCCTTTTCCAGAATTATGTTTTTAAATGTGCAAAATAAAATACAGAATCACAAAGGAAATCAGCTGTATTGAAATAGCTATCCCAAACAAACAAATAAACAAAAAACCAAGTCGATAGTCCCCAAGTCAAGGACTTACAATATAGTCCAACCTCTGCCTAAATAGGAATCTTCCCCTACAGCAGTGGTTCTCAGCCTGTGGGTTATGTTCAATTTGTAACAATGAAAATACATCCTGCATATCTATGTTTGTCTGGCATGGCCTCAGTGGATCTTGTGGCCTCTGAGGCAGGCACTTCCTCCACCCCGTGGGAGGCTGCCCTCCAGGGCTCTTGATCAGCGATCCTTCAGATATATCAGATCCATCAGATCAGCATATCAGACATTTACATTACGATTCATAACAGTAGCAAAATGACAGTTATGGAGGAGCAAAGAAAATCATTTTATGGTTGGGAGTCACTACAACGTGAAGAACTATATTAAAGGGTTGCAGCACTAGGAAGGTTGAGAACCACTGCCTTACAGCATTCCCTGATAAGTGGTCATATAACTTCTGGGGAAAGATCCCCATTTATGGGGAGCTCGGTACTCCTTAAAGCAGTCCCTTCTTCTTGGGAAACTGATTGTTGGGATGGTTTTCCTTACATCTAGCTAAAATCTGCTTCCCCACAACTTTGAGTCAATCGATCAGTCAATTAATCAATCAGCCAATCATCTCCGGCACCTCCCCCAGGCTTCTAGTTCTGCCTTCTGAGGCCAAGCAGAAGAATTCTGCTCCTTCCATCACTTGATGTCCCTTCATATGCTTAAAGATAATTATTATGTTCCCACCTGTGACTTTTCCAAGTTAAACATCTCCAAATCCATCTCCATCTTCCATATGGCATAGTCTTCAGGAGTCTTGGAAGAGAAAGAAAAAGAGAGGGAGAGAAAGAGAGTGAGAGAGAGAGAGAGAGAGAGAGAGGGAGAGAGAGACAGAGAGAGAGAGGGAGGGAGGGGGAGAGAGAGAGAGCACAAGCATTAAGTTTACTTCCTTTCTGAAAATATACTTTCTCTTCCTCACTAGTTTGATTTTTTTTTAAAAATTAAAGGGGCCATTGACTCACTTCTTAAAAAGGCCTATTCACTGAATGGGTGTTGCCTCACTCAAAGTAAGAACTTAAAAAAGACCTTAGCTTGAAAATGCCAGGGTCTCCCAATGCATGACTCTGAAGGAGAAAGTGAGGCTGGTGACTTTGTACATCTCTGTCTCACTTAAATCAAAGTCAATTGCAAGTCATTTCACCATCTCCCTGATGTCATGGTTCTCTTGAAGAGTGAAGGGCAAAAACCACACAACCACAACACACATAATATGTGTGTGTGTGTGTGTATAATAAATATATATGCTCATCCTTTCCTTCCAAAGATCCTGAGATATTTACAGAGTGAACCTGTCACACATACCAACTTATCAGCAGATGCTTTAATTACCCCCATTTCACAGGGCTCCTTCAGGACTATGTTCAGTGCAGTGTTACATTGCCCTATTTCTTTCTGAAACAAAACCATCTCTTTGACACCAGTATTCTCCTGATGATGTTACTAGATGGCAATGAATTATGGAACACCACCATCTCTGAGGAATTTCAGGTCGTCTAAAGGATAGTGGAGAGACGCCTGGTGTTTATGAGGAGGCTACAGCTTGTCACCAACAATGAATTGCATGCAAGAAGCAGCACACGAGATGTCACCCAAGAGATGGGTGATCAGAGGAAAGCTGGCCACAGAAGAAGAGGGATGGACCGCTGATCAAGAGCCCTGGAGGGCAGCCTCCCATGGGGTGGAGGAGGTGCCTGCCTCAGAGGCCACAAGATCCACTGAAGCCGTGTCAGACAAACATGGATATCTCTCTGCAAAGACCCTCACCTTTCACACTTCTTCCAACTTCTCACCCTCATTCATATTCTCTACATGATGCATAATTCTCAGATTGAACTGGGGAAGAAAACCTGATTATGGACACCTGCTGTCTCTATTTCCTCACCCTACTTAATGCTTTGTAGTATGGCTTTTGTCCTCCACCAGAGACTAGAGCCTGCCCCCTGCCATTGTCTGTCTCCTTCTCTGACTCTTTTCTTCTCTGTGTGTCCATCTCTCTTCTTTCTCTTTCTCCTCTCTGTTTCTCCGTCTCTCTGTTTCTCTCTCTGTCTTTGTCTCTGTTTGGCTCAAATGTCACTGGTGACTTTTTTTTTCTAAAATCTGTTTTATTTATGCAGAACCAAGTCCCCTTTCCGTGGGGATATGGTCATCTTTCAATCCCAAGACATTGATGAGTGTGTTGGTTTTTTACCAAATATCCTGGTCAGCACAGAGGAGATTAGGGAGACTAATTACAGTGTTAATCCCTCTCAGCTAGAGCTACAAGGTGTGTATCAATCTCTGATTCTGTGAGAATCCTGAATTTAGGGTTTTCAACTATTACTACTCCAGCTTCTAATTCTGAAGGTTTGAAATCAATGGATAGAATAGTAGATAGGCATGTTTTTGCTGTCTCTACTGTCTGTTCAAATGTCCAATCAAATTTTTTCTTCACTTTCTTTTCAAGAAAACTGGTTGACTCAGTTTGTTTGACTCCAGCTGCAGTGGCCTTAAATCCACAGTAGTAGCCTGCAGGATAGCATTGTATACTTGAGGGTCTTGTTCTTCATCAACACCAATCAATATCATACAACAGCCAAGGGGCCTCATTTCAGCGTTCTGTGTGTAGACCTGAGACATCTGCAATCCTTTTATACAACATATCCACAGGAATCTCATAGCCATACTTGTATTTCCAATTTGCAGCCTCATAGTGAGCTCTTTGCACCTGAGACCTGCTGTCAGCTGTCATTCCTGTCATCACAGCCAATATTTTCAGTTATTCTGAATAAGTGAGTCACTGTGCTTGAATCCAATAACTTGTCTGGTACTTTCTTCTGCATAACAATTACTGCATGATCTTTCCCTCAGACAGCTACTGATGTGAGGCCACCCTGGTTAATAGCTTTGAAAGCATATTCTACTTGGTACAGGCGGCCCTCTGGGGAGAAGATGGTAATGTGCTGATCAAAGCCAGCGCTGGAGCCACGGGACATCTCGGCACACTCGCTGCCTCTCGCTCTGATCTAACTGGTCCTGCCGCACCTTCCACGGCAGACATGCAGCACCCCACTGGTGACTTTTTACTTGATAAGTCCAATGGCCTTTCCCCCCAATTCTCTCTCTCTTTGACTTCTTGCGCCATTTTTCAGTCTTGATCTTCCTTTGGCTCTTGTGACAATACTCCCTTCTGTTTCTTTCTGCCTGATTTTTCTGTTACCTTTGCTGACTCCATTTATATTATTAGATCTTTAAGTATGGTTATTTCAGTTATTGGGCCCGCTGGATGGACTCTATATATTCCCACTATTTTGCCTTTTTTAATGCCATCCCCACATGAAATGCCCTCCCCTCTCCCTGCTAGATGGTACAGAGGGTAGAATATTAGCCCTGGAGTCAGGAAAACCTGAGTTTGAATCCAGCTTCAGACTAACTGTGTGACCCTGGGCAAGTCGCTTCACCCCTGTCTGCCTCAGTTTCCTCTACTATAAAGAGGAGGATAAGAACAGCACCTGCCTCCTCGTGCCATTGGGAGAATCAGATATTTTTGTTAAGTGCTTACCTCTGTCAGGTACATAGTAGGGGCTTCATAAGTGCTTGTTCTCTTCCTCCCTCTCCCGCTTCTACTTCTTACCTCTGTGTCAAGATACTTTTCTTCCTACAGGAAACCAGTCTTGACCAACAGGACACAGAATTATAGAACTGGAAATGCAGAGCTGGGAAGGGCATCTCAGGTCACCTTCCAAGGCATCTGTCCGCTACTTGAAGACTTTTCTTGGGGCAAAATAAATACTTACTAAGGTGGTTGTGGCAGGTCAAAAAGACCTCTTCTGGTTTTGGTTTTTGCCTTTGAAATCCATAAGGTTCATTTGCAGAAGGGTGTCTCTGTTCTGGACATACCCCAGAGTCCTTTGGGCTAATGCCCCTATCATGTACTCACCTCATGCTGGAAGTTTCCATGTCCCATGCTTGTACAGGACAGTCCGTCCCTCAGCCAGTATCTAGAGGGTACCTTCCTGTGACACTGGGGAACCAATCAGACATATCTTAAGAAGAACCTACGTTTATCTCTGTGAAAGTCATGGCCTTGAGATGGTATGGAGGAGGAAAGCACCCAGGTGTCATAGGACTCACATAAATAGAGGTAATTTTCTCCACCTCCCATCCCCTATTTCACAGATGAGGAAATTGGGGCCTAAGAAGGTAAGATGACTTGGCCAGTGCCACATAAGTAAGCAACCATCTTAGGATGGATTTGAACTCAGGTCTTCTGCTGGAGAGGCCCTGACGTCTCTGAGACCCGGATGTATCCATTGACCTGAATCTCTCTTAGCATTCCCATCTTCTCTCATTTCCTTGCTCCTGAGTGTTTCATTTCAGACCTTGGGTCTTCCCTTGTGTGAGTAAAAATATAGCATAATAAGAGCATAATAAAGGCCTATTGCTTTCTGCATAACTGGCCTACCTGTGAAAAACTCCTTCAAGTCCTCAAACCAGGGACAATTTGGGACAACACTCTACACCACTTTCAGATAGCTACAATTGTTAGGAAGTTTTTCTTTACATGAACCTAAACTTGTTTGTGGCTTTTGGTGATTTCCATCCTTTGCTCTTGGTTCTGCCCTACAGAGCTAAGAAAGAAAAGCCCAATCCCTTTCCCACAAGCCAGCCTTTCAAGCACTGGAAGAAAGTTGTTATGGCTTTCACTGTCTTCTGCTTTCCAGTTCTTTTTGCCATTCCACATATGGATTTGTCTTGATATCCCTCACTGTCTTTGGGTTGCTTCTTTGTTTATCAATCCATTTCTGTTCATATCAATCTAACTCTATCAATCTATCTCTAATTAATAAGTTATGATCAAAATTCCACACAAGGTCTCACCACGCTATAAGTTCATTGAGTCTATCAGGGAATGTCCCTCAATTAGCTCCTTAGGCTGATGGACACAGCAAGAGAAAACTCAGCCCTAGGAGAAAGTGATATTTGAGCCTTCTCCAACTGAACAGTAGACTTTCCAAATGACTTTACAACCTCTCTTCCAACAGCAAATTTCTATCATCCTTAGGTTGAGGTCAGTCTCACTCTATATAGTTGCTGAGTGACAGGCCCTAAATGGTTATAATTATTATTTTTCACCCTTACACTTTGTATTTATTTGTCTCCAGTGCTCTGGGGTGTTAACGCTCAATGCTTGCATCTTGGGCTTTGATTGAAATTTCCCGATAGCATAGGAATCATTTATGTAGGTTCCTGCCACCCCAGAGAGCTCAGAGAATGGCACAGTAGCCAGGCACTGCTTCTAGCTATGGGAGATGGCTTCTCTGTGGACAGCAAGTACCCAGTCTTTCCTGATACTACTAATGTATTCATTTTCCTTCCTTATTAATTTGTAACCAGTAACTTTTTCTTAAAAATATCATTTTATTAAAGCTTCTGGTAAAACTCCTCTTTTTGGGTGTTAAATTGCACAACTAATAGCATTTCTAATGCTATTTCTAATGCATTATTCAAGGCAGAAAAGGGAATTTGCTTCCTTTTTCTTCTTGCCTCCCCATTCCAGCATAACACGCCCCATTTCTTCTTCAAACTCCCAACCCCTAATGCATTTGGAGAACAAAGGAGAGTAGAATGGGAGAAAGTGAGAGAGAGAGAGAGAGAGAGAGAGAGAGAGAGAGAGAGAGAGAGAGAGAGAAAGAGAGACTGAGTCAAAGACAGAAAAATAGAGACTGAGACAGAGACACAGAGGCAGAGATAGATCTAGACACAAGGACACAAATGCACAAAAGGAGAGAGAAGGCAGGAGGAGGAAGAGGAGAATGAAGAGGAGAGGAGAAGCTGCAGAAGACAACAAGGAAGAAGAAATAATTGAGAATCTTTTGAAAGTAGACGTTTTTGAACGCATTCTAGGTATATAAAGGCTGAACTTTTTCTTTGCTATAGGGCACTCTTGACTGAGGAAACCCCTACCAATGCAACTCAGTGCTTTATCTACAATTTATATTCTTAGAGAGTTGCCTAGAACAAAAAGGTCAAATACATGGCCTGCAGGTGAACCAAATTAATATGCAATTGAATATTTAACAAACTAAATGAAGTACAATAGATACTATTACATTTAAAAACTGAGTCATTATACAGCCCTCAGGATCCTTATGTAGGGATGATGGGAATAGGGATTCTATGACACCACTGGTTTAGCACACAGAGAGGTTAACAGGCGAACCCAGGCTCATACAGCCAGTATATGTGAGAAGAGAGACTTCTCTCTCTGAGAGGTCTCTCTGGGCGATTGAGGCTAACTCTAAAACACAGAATCCTCAGGTTCTTAAAGCCGTTTGTAGCCCTGGTCCCTTCCTGCCTTCTTATACCTTAATTCCACCCTTCTCCTCTTCCCCACACTGGCCTTCTGGCTCTTCCTCCATCTCCTGACTGGGTATTTACTGGCTTTCCTCACGCTTCCCTTCTCATTTCTACCTCTTGACTTCCTTCAAGTCTCCACTTAAGTGCTACCTTCTTCAGAAAGCCTTTCCTGGCCTTTTGTGGTTGTTGTTTGCTCTTCATGACCCCATTTTGGGTCTTCTTACCAGAGATCCTGGAGTGGTTTGCCATTTTTTTCTCCAGTTCACTTGATGGTGAGGAAACTGAGGCAAGGAAGGTGAAGTAACTTGCCCAGGGTCACACAGCTAGTAAGAGTCTGAGGCCAGATTCGGACTTAAGAAGATGAGTCCTTCTCTCTCTCCCCTGCTCCACCTAGCTGCCCTGGCCCCATTTCTTCTTTTTTCATTGACTTGTTTATTTATTTTTAGTTTACAAGATTCAGTTCCACAATTCCTTGAGTTTCAAATTTTCCCCCTTCCCTTCTCCCCCCTCCCCCCCATGGTGGTGTGCAATCATATATAGGATCTGCAAATACTTTCACATTGTACAATAGTCTGGTTGTATAGAAGGGTAGCAACCAATGGAGTGAACAATGAGAAAAAAAGAAACAAATCCAAACATGGAAAAGAACAATAACATGTATTGCTTCAATCTCCATTTAAACTCTGGTCTTTCTAGATCTTTCTCTGAATGTAGGCATCTCCTTCCATCCTGAGACTTGTAGAGTTGTCTTTTAACTGTGTGTTGTTGAGAAGAGTCCAGTTTATCAAGGTTGGTTGTCACACATATGATGTATCTGTGGCTGTGTACAAATTTTTCCTGGTTCTGCTCCTCTCACTTAGCATCAATTCGTATAAGCCTCTCCACGTAATTATGAAGTCCATTTCCTTCCCATTTCTTATAGCACAATAGCATTCCATTACATTCATATACCACAACTTGTTCAGCCATTCCCCAACTGATGGGCATCCCCTAAATTTCCAGTTTTTGCCGCCGCAAAGAGAGCTGCAATAAATATTCTTGTACATAGGCCCCATTTATTCTTAATGACATTCCTTTGTTGTTATCTCCAGTTCATTCTGTCTATATGCCATTTGTACAATTTTTTTTTTGTATGTTGTATCTTCCATTAGACTGTGAGCTCCTTGAGGGCAGGACTTTTTTTGGTCATTGTTATTTGTCTTGTTTTTGTATCCCCAGTTCTCAGCACAGTGCCTGGCACATAGAGGCATAATCCGTGCTTGTTGACTTGACTTTCTCTCCACAATGCTAAGCCTCTGAGCTTTTAAAAAAACAAATGGCAGTTTCTGGCCTTAGGTTGATTTGTGAGTGGAAGGAAGAGCAGACTGTGCTCACATTGGTGTGAAAAGGAAGTAAGGAGGAGGAAGGGGGAGGAGGGGAAAAGGAGGGGGTTGGGGGCTGAGCTAAAAGAGCCCCTGCACCTGGGACGGTGGGTGGGGGTGGGGGAGAGGGCAGTGAACGGTAGCTTTTGCCTCTTGTCTTCAGAACAGTGCTTGAGGGAAAAACAGGAATAACAGTGACAACTTCCACTTCTGTGCTTCCCGCTCCAAGGGGACTTGCCCTCCTGATCACACCTGATGCTCACCACTCTGTGGGAAGCCCAGCTTTGTCACCTGTGGGACTCCATAGCCTCTCTGG
The DNA here is from genome assembly GCA_028646575.1 of Pseudocheirus occidentalis. Classification (NCBI taxonomy): domain Eukaryota; kingdom Metazoa; phylum Chordata; class Mammalia; order Diprotodontia; family Pseudocheiridae; genus Pseudocheirus; species Pseudocheirus occidentalis. The sequence goes on from CM053593.1 coordinate 361,255,046, forward strand.
GTCTCCTTCCTTATCTGTAAATCGAGGGAGGGGGGTGGAATTTGAACCAGATGACCCCACAGAAGGAAGGATTGGAACCCATTCTTTGATTTTCCTGTCAAACACTCTTCTTTTTAGGCACAGGGTTCCTCAGGGAGCAGGCTAGGAGGCTGAACAGAGCAGGAAGACAGCCAGCCTCTTATGTACTTCGTCGCCTTGGGACCAGAAAAGACTTTAGAGGTTATTTTATCCAACCCCCTTGTTTTTACAAGTGATGAAACCGAGGCTTGGAGAGATCGTGGGATCTGCCAAAGGTCTCACAAGTAGGATTCTAAGATCGCAGCTCTAAAGCTGCAACGTTTTCTAGTCCCTCTCTCTTATTTTACAGATTAGGAAACTGAGGGCCAGAGAGACAAAGAGGTAAAAGGATTTGGCCAAGGTCACCCAGATAGCAAATGGCAAAGCTGTGACGGGCTGCGTGGACTGTCCTTCACTTGGAGCCTTCTCTTCATTATGACGCTCACTGGCACATCTTCATCTTACTCTGTAAACGTTCTTCAGTCACTGTCTACATTCAGCCTTCCCAGCCAGCACGCACATCCTGTTGATCAGGAGACCTCCCCAGGGCAAGGACAGTTACTTCTCTTCCTTTCATAATACACACAGGGCCAAGTTCAGTGTTCTGGCCACAGTGGGAGCTGAGTTCTTGGGTGATGGACTGACCTCATCAGTGGGCAAGCAATATGTCAGCAGTGGAAGAGAAGGAGATGAGCTGGAGGGCATCGGGTTCAAGAGGGCAACTGTAATGTCAGGGCACCAGAGATCAGGCCATGGGAATACTGACTGAAGAACTCGGGATTTTGGCTTGGAGCAGAGAAAAGTCTGGGTGTGTGATGGCTATCATGGGGCATCATGGGACCGAAGGATTGATTAGATTCACTATTTTTGTTCCCAGAAGGCAGAGCTAGGAACAAAGATGGAAGGTGAAGAGGAGGAGCTTTTGATTTGGTGGAAGGACCCACTTTCCAACACTTAAGTGTTTGCTTAAAAGTAGAAAAGGCTGCCTTGGAAGGAGTGGATCCCCAATCCTTGGAGTTCTTCCAGCAGAGACTGGATAGCCACTTGTCAGTAGGGTGGTAGAGAGGTGCTATCTTTAGACATGGATCTGGCAAGGTAACCTCTGAGGTGTCTTCCAATTTTTAGATTCTGTGTGTAAAAAAAAAAAATAAAAAAGGGGCAGCTAGGTCATGCAGTGAATAGAACATTGACTCTGGAGTCAGGAGGACCTGAGTTCAAATCCAGTCTCAGACACATGACACTTACTAACTGTGTGACCTTAGGCAAGTCACTTAACCCCAATTACTTTGCCTTCCTCCCTCCAAAAAAAAAAAAAAGAGATTCTGGGTGCTTGTGAATAGACAAGGTGAAGCACATCTAGAAGGAGAATGACCAGGTGGGTGATGGGTCTACAGGTGGTTCCATTAATCACAGTGCCTGATACACAGCAGGCACTTAGAAAATGCTTGTTGATTGTCATAGAAAGATTGGTTGATGGAACTTTGGGTGCTTATCCTGGAGAGGAGAGAGATGGGATGTGATGCTGTCTTCATATATTTGCAGAGCTCTCACTGGGAGAGGGATTATGTTTGTTCTGCTTGGCCATAGACTAGGAACAGTGAGTGGAGCCTGCAGAGAAGCACAGTTCAGCTCAATGGAAGGAAAATGTCCAACAATTAGAAATATATGAAAGTAGGATGAACTTGATACCTATCATGTTCTCCCTAAGTTTTATCTACTCTTGGATAAAAATCCCCAGTTTTTTTTCACTTGATCCCCCAAAGGCATTAATTCTACTGCTCCTACTTTCCTGGTCACCTTTCTTTGCTTTTGGTTCAAGAAAGTATAGGTCTCTGAAGTAGTAGGGATGCACAAGAGTGATTTTTTTCTTGACAGAGAGCATGGGTTTAAAATTCTGCTTCTGATACTTAAGAATGGTATGACTTAGGGGCAGCTAGGTGGCGCAGTGAAGAGAGAACCAGCCCTGGAGTCAGGAGGACCTGAGTTAAAATCCAATCTCAGACACTGAACACACACAAAAAAACCCAGCTGTGTGACTCTGGGCAAGTCACTTAACCCCAATTGCCCCTCCAAAAAGGAAAAAAATGGTGTGTCTCTTGGTCCTTAATTTCTCTAGGCCTCTAAGATTATAAAATATACAGATCACAATTGGATTTCTACACTGGAATTTGTCATACTCATGCATCCTTTAGGCATTAATTAATACATTAAAGCTTTGGTAGCCTTTTTTTGCTCATGGTGAGGCCAAATACTCCTACTAGAGAAACAAGTCAAATTTTGGATGCCCAGAAGAAACTTTGGGTGGAAGAATGAGCTACAGATATAATTATGGAGCAGCCTTCAAGACTGAGCCTGGTCTGTGTCCTATTGGAGAGAGGTGTAGTAGCCCCATTTGGCTTATACATGATTCTAAAGGAATTACTTCATTTTCTTAGGGAGAGGAGTGAAAATGGTACCCAGAAAGTACTCAGCACTCTTGTGAAAAACAAAAACTATGCAAGAAAGCTTCAGTAACTTGGAATTTTCAGTAATTTAGACATGCCAGACTCAGGCTAGGTTCTTCAATTTACTATCAGTGGAAGGAGAGAGACCAATTAAAATCAATCGCCATTTGCTACCTATGTGATCTTGGGTAAGTGACTTAATCTCTCTTTGCCTCAATTTCCTCAGCTGTAGAACAGGTGAGAAGGGCTTGATGGTCTTTGAGGTTCTTGCCAGTTCTAGATTTATGACCCTAAGTCACTTAGCTTCCTGGGCCTCGTTTATTTTTTGTAAAATAAGGGGGTTGTGATGTCCCTAGACATCCCCTGAGGTACTTTCCCTCTCTAGGTCATGATCCTTTAAGTCATACTAGCCTACCTGGGTCTCAGTTTCCTCATATGTAAAAAGAAGAGGAAGAATTAGATGGTCTTTGCAGTAACTTTAGAAATTGTAACAGATGCCCCCACTTGTTTGTAGACATCCCTTTATCATCATCAGCCTTTGCATGAAACAATGAGCTCCACTCATCCCAAAGCCGCTCACTGAGCATGTCCTGTGTGCGAAGCACTTCCCTCACCTTCTATGCCAGAGACAGTCCCTGCCATCAAGGAGTGTAGTTGCAAACAACACATAGATACATAAAACACAAATAACAATGATCAAAAGTACAGGCAGTTCCTTGATGGAAAGACAAACCGTATTCCGGGAAATAGGCTAGGCTTGGCATGCATGTATTCATAGAAAAAAGCTTACAAACCATACCATCCAGAGCTGGAAGGAGCCTTAGCGCCCCTTCCCCTTATTTGACAGAATTGGCATGTGAGGCCAAGATGAGTGGCTATGGGAAGGTCGTTTAATCTCTCTGAACTCTAATTTGGAGTCAGCATGACTCTGCAGGGAGTAAAAATGCCAGATTTTAAAGCAGAATACCTTGGTTCAGATTTTAACTCCGACTCTAGCTGGGTAATCATGGCTAAGCTAATTCTTCTCTCTTAGACAAAGTTTTCTCTTTTATATACGAGGTGAGGAAGTTGTACCTAAGACCAAATATCATTTCCTAATAGATAAGTGATCAAAGGATGTGAACAGTTTTCAAAGGATTTGCTTATTCTTAACAACCATATGAAAAACTCTCTTAATTAATCATAGGAGAAATTACATATTAGGTCAGCTCTGAGAATTTAACTCCTGGCTATCAGATTGGAGATTACACACACACACACACACACACACACACACACACACACACACAATCTATATCTCCAATCTGATATATGTATGTGTGTACACACATATAATGTAAGTGTGTATATGTGTATATACACACATACATATATGTACACACACATATATATTTGCAAACCACTGATTTAATGAATAGAAGGAATTTATAATGAGGCAACTTCTGCTACCAATGCAAGTGGATGCCTCCTCTACAATTTATAGTCTTAGATTATTGCTTAAGGCAGTTAGAGAATTTAAGTCACTTGCCTTGCATTGTGCTCTGTGTTGCTGATGTGATTTGAACCCAGCTCTATCCTACCTCTAAAGTTGTCCTGCTTTCTGATACATCATGTTTCCTTTCAGAGATATATTTTAAAATGAGGAATTGAGCATTATTGAGAATTACAAACATTTCAAGACATAAAGAAGAATGGAGTTGAAAACTGGACAAGTGCATCTACAGGTTCTGACACTTATTATCTGTGTGACCTTAGACTACACACATGCATATATATGTAGACATATGCATGTACGCAACACACATGTACATATATGTACATGTATATGTATGTGTATATATACACACAAATATACATATATAAATGTGTGTATAATAAACAATATCATCAAAATTGATCCCCTGTCTCATTCACTGGGCTTGGCTTTGAATGACTTTTGCCTGTTTTTAAAAAGTAAAATCTCACCAGAGGAATTTAGTAAGAGCCAGAATGTTTTTCTTCCTTTTAAAAACTGGCTTGATTTGGCTGTTGCCCAGATGGAAGCCTCCCAGAGGGCAATGGGGCATGTGCTTGGGAGCCTAGATGGAATATGCATTTTTTTTTCCTTAGGGAAGAGGGAGGAGCATCATCAGTCCATTAACCTGAGTCCTTGGAAACTATATTCAGTACCCAGGCATGGGGGTGTTGGAAGGAGGGATTTACCCAGACTGCTCTGGAAACATGAGTCCATCTTGATAAATGCTCCAGAGTGTCTCCTCCTCACTGTACCCTTGGCATGATCTAGCCTGAAGCCTCTGAGCTTCCAGCCATCCAATGTAAATGTGATGGTTACTCCCTCCAATTTCCCTGGGCTCCCTCATCCCACACCTCACAGACATCCCACCCCTTCAGACATCCCACACCTCACAGACATCCCACCACCCTTCACAGACATCCCACCCCTTCAGACATCCCACACCTCACAGACATCCCACACCTCACAGACATCTCACACCTCACAGACATCCCACCCCTTCAGACATCCCACACCTCACAGACATCTCACACCTCACAGACATCCCACACCTCACAGACATCCCACCCCTAACAGACATCCAACACATTCCAAGTTCCCTTGCTTTCTCTTGCCCAAACAGTTTGTTATAACCTTCCCTGAGCTTTAGGTTCTTCATCTGTAAAATCTCCTCTGAGGTCCTATCCAGCTCTAGATTTAAGGTCCCGTGTTACTAGGTGGCACAGTGGACAGATAAAACCCATCCACTGGAGTCAGAAGACTTAGGTTCAAATTCTGCCTCTAGCACTTACTAGCTGTGTCACCCTGGACAAGTCACTAAATCTCTCTCAGCATTAACTTCCTCATCTGTAAAATGAGTAGGTTAGTTTCAATGGTCTCTAAGGCCCTTCCAACTCTCAATCGATGATCCTCAGATAATTGCTAATCTTACTACTTCTTACGACCAGAAAGATGCTGCTTGAAGGTTTATCTTCCTGGATCCTTTCTGTGATCCTTGGAGGCAGATGCTTTTATAGATTAGTATAGATGAGCAAGCAGAGCTTAGGTGATTTTGCCCAGTATCAGTCAGTAAATGTCAGAGGCAAGAGTCACATGCAGATCTTTCTGACTCTTTGTCCAGAGCTCTAACCACTGTGTTTCCTCATCTAGCAATGTGTTCTTGAGTAGGTTACCTTTTAATTTATTTTTTATTGTGAATTCATCATCGTTAACAATCAATCATAAACATTTCAAGACATGAAGAACAAGGAAGGTGACTCTACAAGAAATTATGAATTTAAATGTAGAGTGGGTTTTTGGCCAATGCAACCAAGATTAAGAGGGAAGTGGGAAATTGGGAAAGAATATTTACAACCAGTCTCTGATAAAGGCCTCATTTTAAAAATATACAGGGAATTAAGTAAAATTTATAAGAATACAAGTCATTCCCCAATTGATAAATGGGCAAAGGATACAAACAAGCAATTTTCAGAGGTAGAAATTAAAGATATCTTTAAGCATATGGAAAAATGCTCTAAATCACTATTGATTAGAGAAATGCAAATCAAAACAACTTTGAGGTACCACATCTCACCAGTCAGATTGACTAAGATGATGAAACAGGAAAATAACAAATGCTGGAAAGGATGTGGAAAAATTGGAACACTAATGCATTGTTGGTGGAGCTGTGAACTGATACAACCATTCTGGAGAGCAATCTAGAACTATGCCCAAAAGGCTATAAATAGTTGCATACCCTTTGACCCAGTAATACTACTTCTGGGGTTGTATCCCAAAGAGATCATAAAAGTGGGTGGAAGACTCATATGTAGAAAAATATTCATTGCAACTCTCTTCCTGGTGGCAAAAAACTGGAAATTAAGGGGATGCCCATCAATTGGTGAATGGCTAAACAAGTTGTGGTACATGAATGTAATGGAATACTATTGTGCTATAAGAAATGGGGAAGAGACAATCTTCATATTCACCTGGAAA
>CM053593.1:361261634-361301737 GCA_028646575.1 Pseudocheirus occidentalis
AGCAGAACCAGAAAAAATTTGTAAACAATCACAGACGCATTGTATGTGTGATGACCAACTTTGATAAACTGGACTCTTCTCAGCAACACACAGGTATAAGACAACTCTACAAGTCTCAGGATGGAAGGAGATATCTACATTCAGAGAAAGATCTAGAAGGACCAGAGTTTAAATGGAGACTGAAGCAATCTATATGCTATAGTTCTTTTCCATGTTTGGTTTTGTTTCTTTTTCCCCATTGTTCACTCCATTGGTTACAACCCTTCTATACAATCAGACTATTGTACAGTGTGGAAGTATGTGCAGATTCTATACTCAATTGCATGCCGCCACGGGGAGAAGGGGGAGGAAGGGGCGAAAAATTGAAACTCAAGGGATTGTGGAACTGAATCTTGTAAACTAAAAGTAAATAAACAAGTCAATGAAAAAAATAAAATTAAAAAAAAGAAATACATACAGGTTTAACAAGGCAGTAATAAAATGCTTTTTTTTTTTGGGTGTGATCCTCTCCACTTCTCTTCTTTTTCCTCTGAGTACCTTTCAAATGCTTTATCGAAACTCTTTTTTAAGGCAGCCAGGTGGCATTGTAGATTAAGGACTGGACTTGGAGTTGGGAAGACCTGAATTCAAATTTTGTCTCAGACCTTTACTACTAGTGTGATCCTGCATAAATCTCTCATTCACTATGGGCCTCAGTTTCCTCATCTGTAAAATGAATATAAATATATGACCCTTTGAGATATAGTTCTATGATCCTTTGGGTGATCTCATGACCCAAACCCAAAAGAACTCTGGGATTGAGTCAAAAGGTTATTAGGTCATAGGTTTAGAGTTAAAGAGAACTTGAGAGGTCATGTAGCCTAACTTTCTCATTTTACTGATGAAGAAACTGAGACAATCCTTCAAGAGTTGAGTTGTCAGTTGGGTTTACTCCTATTGGGACAGTAGAGAAAAAGGAATTGAGGAAAAAAATCATTTTCTATGTGCTCTCTCATTCATTCATTCATGACCAGATATAGAGTGGTCACTGTATGGGAAATCCATGAACCAGGAGCAGTGGGAAGGAGAGGAGTATCAGGGGAGGGTTGCAGTTGGCTATTGAAGGAAAGATGAAATTGTGACTTTCTCCCAGGAATCTATCGATTTCATGTAACAAACTTTTTTTTTTGACATCTGCTATGTTCAGAGAGCACTCTGATTAGTCCTAGGAGATACACAATTTAGAAAACAAGATCCTCATGAAATTTACAGTCTATGAAGGGGTACGAAGAAATATTATCTTACATAGTAGAATGTGATAAGGGCATCAGAGTTGTAAAGCAAAGGTCTTGGGGGTGGGGGAGGAAGTTTCATCACTAACAGGAGAGATAGGAAGGGCTTCATAGAGGAGGCAATTTTTGTGTTAAGCTTTGCAGGATGTGTAGGAGTTGAGCAAGCAAAGAGGGGGAGGAAACACATTACAGTCAGTTGGAGATGCCAGTGGGACATCCAGAGGGAAATGAATTATAGACATTTGGAACTGAAAGTCTAGTGTTCAGAAGAGTGACCCAGGCTGGAAATTAAGATTGGAGAGTCATCAACATTGAGGAGGCTATGGGAGTGAATGAGATTGCCAAGAAATGGAGCATAGAGAGGAGAAAAGGATGAAGGAAAGGTCCCCAGGGAATACTCACATGAAGTATAGTTTAGATATGTACAATGAATTATATGTGTGTACAATAAGATTAATGATATGGATGTGCACTAGATTTAATTCTCCCCATGCATCAAGCACTGTGCTACATGCTTGGCTTAACTTTCTTACTGTCGTTTACTTAAGATGGGCAGGTCACCTGCAGAATCAAGCTGAGACATCAAACCATAGCCCAATGTTAATGATTAGTTTGCAAATTTCAACTATGACTCTGATGTTTACTGATTAGTTTACTGTTTTACCTGATATAGACGCTCCCCTTCTGTTATCTGTTCTTTGATGTGTAAATGATTACCTTCTCCTGTCTGCTATAAAATTCTATACTAAAACTTACATAGAGTGTTACTGAATCTGTTGGTCATGGCTCACTGATTTTTGTATACAGTGAATCTATGCTCTGAGCGTATATCTGGTTTCCCCCTATATTTCTGCATCTGTTGATGGTTATGATTGGGGGCATTTTCTATCAATGGGTCCTTGGACAATTTTGGTCACATATGCAAACATAAGAATCCTTGTTCAAAGGGAGCTTTCATTCTAATGGGAGAACACAGTACATAAAGGAAGAGAAGGTTTGGAAGTGACTAGAAACTGGCATGGAAAAGGCAAAAACTCACCTATCAGAACCCCTGGTCCCAGAAGCAGTGTCCAGGTTCTGTTGGGATGGGGATGAGGTATTAGGGTTTGGAAATGGCCAGGAAGTACGAAAAGAGAAAACAGAATAGCATTCAATAAATACAAACTGGATATATAAAATCCATGCATGCATGCATTCATTCATTCATTCATTCATTCTTCAATGTGCATTTTTAAGTGCCCACTGTTTTCCCAGCACTGTGTCAGGTGCTTACTAGAAGTAATGCTGAGTTTTGAGTTGGGGTGGGGGAGTTGAAACTCAGAGAGAGCCTTGGATTAGCTGAATTTTGGGGCTGTGCTTCAACTACCCAGAGAAGAATGCTGGGAGAACTTGGTCTCCTGGAGAAGCCCAGGTGTTGTCAGAGTGGGGAGGGCGACTCAGCCTCCAGCTGTTGACCAGCCTCACTACTCCTTTGATGATTGTCATCTTTGGGACAAGCTGAAGAACTGAAAACTCAGCCCCGGGGTGGGGTGGGGGGGCATTACACATCCCTTGGCAATTCTCAGTAATCCGGTGGCTGAGTCATTCCCCATAACTCTGATGCCCTGTAACTTCTGTACCGTATTTCCAAGAGTACTAGCTGCCCTTCTACTGGGTCTCTCCCTGCCGCCCCCTAGCTTTTTATGCTAATAATACAGGGTGTGGCAGAATTAAGATAGCTTGTATCTATAAATTCGCTTAAAAAATAACAACCAAAACCAGATTCTCCAAGTGTACAAAGTATCATTTGGTCTTCTCGGATAAGCTCTATGTGTGGCTTGAACGCTGGATGGGGAATTAATAGAAGTCAAGGCAATGAGCTTTTATTAAAGGCTTGTTCACTGTGTTAGGTGGCTACGAGGAAAGGGAGAGGCAGCTAGGTGATGAACTGGATGGAACACAGGCCTGGAGTCAGGAGGACCGAAGTTCAAATGTGACCTCAGACATTCGACAGGTACTAGCTGGGTGACCCTGGGCTAGTCACTTAACTCCGCCTTAGTTTCCTCATCTGTCAAATGAGTTGGAGAAGGAAATGGCAAACCACTCTCTTTGTCACGAAAACCCTTAATGGGGTTACAGAGAATCAGACATGGCTGAAAAATGACTTAAAGGTGCTTTCTGGGTCTAAATCTACATATCTTATAGGAGTATTCTAGACATATAGGTCAGCCTGTGCAAAGGTGTGGAGGTGGGAAATGTGTCATATGCTGCAAGTAGGCTAGTTTATCTAGCAAGACAGTATGTAGAATGAAATAATTTGACACATATGTCATTTGAACCTCACAATAACCCTGTTGAGGTAGGTACTGATACTCCTCTTTTATAGATGGGGAAACCAAAGCCTTGGAGACTTGTCCAAGGTCACACACCTAAAAGGCTTGTTAAATGACTTGTCCAAGTTCACTCCTAGCAAGTATAGGAGGTGGGACTTCAATTCAGGTTTCTCCTGACTCCAGCATTGCTGCTTTTTTTGGACTCCACTGATCTGCCTATCTGGTGACTCCCTATATCCCAAGGATAAATTCAAATCACCTGACCCAGATGAAGTACAATCTTTAGGTGCTGAAAGAACTTGCAAGTATAATCACTGGGCCACTATTATTGATATGTAGAAGATAATGAAAAATGTGAGTACCTTGAGATTGGAGAGGAGCAAATATCATGAATTTTAAAAAACGAGTCTGCAAAAAATAGACTAATAAACTTGACTTTGATTTCCAGGAGTATTCCACAACAGATCATTAAAAAGATGGTTGACAAGTCTTTAAAAAAGGAAGTAGTAATCACAATGGGCCAGCATGGCTTCATCAAGAACAAGGGATTCCAGACTAACCTCATTTTCATTTATGACAGGATTACAAAACTGATGGATGAAGGGAATGCAGTGGATGTAGTTTTCCTAGATTTTAGCATACCTTTTGATAAAATATCTCATAGTATTCTTGTGGAAAAGATGAAAGATAAAGTGACACTTTATACCTTTATCTTCTGACACTCTCCTATTCTATCCCTTCCATCTGCTGTGTAAGCTCCCCACTGGGCCACAACACACAGAATGTGCTATAGGGAAATTTTACCCCTACCCTTTACCCTCAGTTCTCCTTATGGCTACAGACTCTGCACTTGGGGGCAGTGATTGCTGAGTAAGAGCTCTAATTCTCTTTTTTTTCCTTTTGGGTGGGACAGAGTGAGTCACACAGGATGAGCAGGCTTGGAGGGATTGTGATTTTTTTTTTATCAGAGATCTTATTACATTACCTTTTTAAAAAATGTTTTTCAGTTAAAATATATTTTTCCCTCTTATCTCCTCCAATGGAGGGGAAAAACCTTATAACAAATATGCATAATCCAAGAAAACACATTTCCCACACTGGCTATGTCCAAAAAGGTATGCCTCAATCTGTGCCCTGCATCTATTACCTCTCTATTAGAAGTGACTGCTACACTTCATCATTGATCCTCTGGAACTGTGTGTATGTTTTTAAAATTTCATTCATTACATTATCTCTCCCCCACCATTCTCACCCATATTTCTTCCAAACTCCTTCACTTCTGTGCTGGGGCCACCATCCTTCTAGTCACCCGGGTATTTATAAACTCAGAATTATCTTGGATCCCCATATTTCTACTCTGAAACTTGTGGTTTTAAGAGACTTGTGTAGGGCACTCAAAGACTGAATGAATTTTGCAGGGTGACACAACCAGCATGTGTTAGAGCTAAGACTTAAACCTGGGTCTTCCCAGTTAGGAAGATAGCACTCTATACACCATACCTTGCTGCCTGTCAGTACATATATATCATTTATAAAAAAGTAAATATATACATATTAGGGGAGCATGCTCAAACTATTTTATCAATTTATCTCTGTATCTCCATATCTATCTATCATCTATCTGTCCGTCCATCCATCCATCCATCCATCCATCCATCTATCCATCCATTGATCCATCCGTCCATCCATCTATTATCTATCTATCATCTATCTGTCTGTCTATCATCTATCTATTTATCTATCTGTCTGTCTGTCTGTCTGTCTGTCTATCTATCAATCCATATCTGTATCTCCATCCATATTTATGTATGTATCTATGTAGCAATCTCCTGAAAATGGCATATGATTAAAAAAGTCTGGAGACTACTGGATTAGATGCTAATATACTAAGAGGGATACAGGATTGGTGCCAGCAGAGAGTTCATTGGCTCAATGTTAACCAGTATGAGATCTGTAAAATACTTAAGAGATCTGTGCTTGGCTCTGGGTTATCTGACAGTTTTGTAGTCAAGAGAAGAGAAAGGGAATAAGCATTTTTAAAGCTTCTATAGTGTGCCAGACACTGTGCCAAGCACTTCTACCTATATTTTCTCCTTTGATCCTCTTACCAATCCTGTGAGATAGGTAGTGTTAACCCCATTTTTCAGGTAAGAAAACTGAAGCAAACAGAAGTCACACAGATAGTATCTGATGTTGGATTAGAAACCAGGTCTTCCTGACTCCAGTTCCAGGGCTCTGTGCATCATGGAGCCACCTAACTGCTCATGACTTGGCTAATGACAATATGTTCAAGATGCCAGGTTGGAAGGGATAACAGACGTGATGGAGTCAGGATCCAAAAAAATCCGGCAGGCTAGAACACTGAGCTGAATTTTGTTTGATAAGATTCAGTGGGGATAAATGGGAAAATTCTTACACATGAGCACAGAAAGTCAGTTTCACAAGTAAAAAATGGGGGAGAGGAGAGAGTTATTCTTAGAGAGTGGTTCTTCTGAAAAGGATCTGGGGGTTTAAGTGGTCTGCAAGCTCAAAAGAAGTAAGCTGTGCGATGTGGTAGTCAACGAAGTGAATGTGATCTGGGGCTCCATTCAGAGAGTAGAAACTCCCAGCAATAAAGAGAGAGCATTCCTTCTGTTCTGTATCCTTATCAGTATTGTGGAGTATTGTGTTCAGTTATGGACATATTTAAAAGGATGTTGATGAACTGGAGAATGATTCAAGATGGGCAAGCAGGAAGGATGGTGAAGAGTCTATGTCTTATGATGATGGGTTGAAGGAATCAGGAATGTTTAGCTGGAGAAGAGGAAACTTTGGGGGGTGGGTGGGTGAGCATTTGAAGGGCTGTGGCATGAAGGAGAGTGTTAGCCTTAGTCTGTTTGGCTCCGGGGGCAGAACTAGGAGCAGTGGGTAGAAACTGACTACAGGCAGATTTGACTTTGATGTTGTGAACATGTCGTAACAAGCAGCACTGTCCAGAAGTGACGTGGGATGCCTGGGAGGTGTGGGGGATGGGCTCCTCTACTCTGGGGGTTTTCGTGTAGAGGAGAAATGATCCCTTCCTGGGTATTTTATGGAAGGGAATACTTCCATACATTGGGACTGGAAAAAATGCCTGACGAGGTCCCTTCCAACCTGAAAATTCTATGATTCTGTGAAGGAGGGTCTGCAGCCTTAGGGAAGACTAGGACCCAGGACAGAGCCCAGCCTGAGGGGCACTTTGGACTTATCTCTGTCCTAGAGCAGCCGTGGCAAACTCAAGTAGAAATGAGGCCACCAAATCACACCTAAGTACCCCTGTTGCTGCTTATTGGCTTAAAAAGCCCCCACACGTTAGCATTATCTATGCTCTGTTGTATTTTTTATTTATTTTCTTAAATATTTTCCAATAACTTTTTTTTGTTGTTGTTGCTTTTTTGGAGGGGGGAGGCAGGGCAATCAGGGTTAAGTGACTTGCTCAAGGTCAAACGGCTAATAAGTGTTAAGTGTCTGAGGCTGGATTTGAACTCAGGTCCTCCTGACTCTAGGGCTGGTGCTCTATTCAGGGCACCACCCAGTCGCCCCCTTTCCAATAACATTTTAAACTGGTTCCGAACCCTGGCCACATTGTGGCCAGCTGGGCACTTGACACCTCTGTTCTGGAGTCCTTTACTGTTAGTCTGTGCTTTAAACATCTTGTTTACACAGCATTCCTTTTTGGTCACACACTGGCCTGGATCTGCATGGAGTCTCACAACTGGAACCAACTGTCTAAGAGGAAGATCTGATATGGGTGGAAACATACTTGAGAATGGTTTGAACAAATGAGTTGGTAATGATCTAACAATTCAGCTACAGTTCAATGAGCATCTATCAAGTGCCTACTGTGTGCCAGGTATCTTGCTAGACATATAAAGGCAGGAAGGAAATCATTCTTGCCTTTAAGGAGTTTATATTTTATTGAGGAGAAAATAAACGTACACAGACACTTTAATGCAAAGTATATTCAGAGTAAATTGAAAGTAACTGGATGGGGAAGGGAGGCGGAACCATGAAGGTTAACCATCAAGTTAACCATCAAGGGTTGGGGGCAGTAGTTTGAGTGCAGCAGGAAAAGCCTCAAGTAGACTTCCAGAATAGCTGAACCACATCACAATCCCACCACGAGGGTATCAGGGTATCGGGGTATCTGTCTTCTCGAGCCTCTCCGCTATGGATTATTTCTGACTCCTGTCATCTTTGCCAATTTTCTGAGTGTGAGGTAAAACCCCTGAATTGTTTTGATTTGCATTTCTCTTATAATTAATGACTCGGAGCGATCTTTCATGTGATTTGTTAATAGCTTGCAATCCTTCTTTGGGGAACTCTTTGTTCTCATTCTTTGATTACTTACCCTTCCCAGCCCCTCATTATAAATATATTTTATTGCTGACTTTTGTTTTAACTTTGGGATCATTTCAGGATCATTTCAGCCTTTAGAAAAAAGAAAAACAATTAATAAAAAACAACCAATAGGTTGCTGACACCTGACAATGTATAGACACCATTCCTCCCTGTTAGTCCCCTGCCTCTTTGCCCTGAGGAAGCAGGTGACTTTTGTTATCTGTCCTCTGAGACCATTGTTCAACTCCCTCTATTTTACAGAGGAGGAAGCTGAGGCTCTGGGAGAAAGAGGAAGTGACTTGCACATGCTCAGAGAGGAAAGAAGTGTCAGAGTTGGGATCTGAACTGGCTTTTTGACTCCAGGGTTAAAAGCAAAGAGCTGGCCCTAATAGGAATATCTTTTTCTTGTATATGTAGCCTTTGTAAATGGGCTCAGAAGCGGATTACTGAAGAAAAGGTCTGAGTCCTTCTGTAGTCACAGGTACTTCCTTCAAGTCAGTGGGGCCCCTTAGAGTGATAGCTCTGAAGGGGACAAGATTCATTTATGGCTATAATAGTCATCATATTTATTAAAAGTACATATGTCTACCCTCTTCCCTGCAAGTGACCCAGTCTCACTTCTTTATAGCCTGCTGTGTCATATATTAATCAATCAGCAAACTTTTTTTCATGTTTATTTTTAATTTATGGAATAAAACAAGCATTTCCATAACATAATATAATGAAGAAGATGATTGCACATGAAACTGCAATTCTATTATGTGCAACTTGCTATTCCTTTTAAATATAGTAAAGTTAGCATGGAAATATCTCTTTTTTCCTCTCTCTCCCTCCCTGTCCCACTGTAGAGATGGCTACCATCAGCAAGCATTTTCAAGGACCTGCCATGTGTCAAAAAACATCCTAGGTTCTGAGAACACAAAACCCAAAATGAAATAATAAATCCTGCCCTCAAGGAGCTTCAGTTGTGTCTGATTCTTTACGACCCTGTTTGGAGTTTTCTTGGCAAAGCTCCTGGAGCTGTTTGCCAGCTCATTTAACAGATGAGGAAACTGAGGCAAACAGAGTTAAGTGACTTGCCCAGGGTCACGCAGGTAGTATCTGAGGCTGGATTTTAACTCAGGTCTATCTGACTCCAGGCCTTATCCACTGTACCACCCAGCTGCCATATGTGTGTATATATACACAAGTATGTATATATATACACACATTTGTATCTATACACATATATATATATATAATATGTAATCTCTTGAGATATCTAACATATTGTGAGCTTCTTGAGGGCACAGACTGTCCTTTGGGTCCTTTCGTATCCCTGGTGCTTAGCATAGTACACATGGTAGACTTTCAGTGTGTTTATACACACATATACATGCACATCTATATCTATACCTATATGTATTGTAAATTCCTTCAAGACAGGATCTATTTCATATTTATATATATGTATATGTGTATGTATGCATATGTGTGTGTGTGTGTGTGTGTATGTGTGATTCCTCTTTATAAGTTGCAGAGGAAATGTCCAGAACTGGTAGTTCCCTGTACTGATGAAAGTTCATGGCTGGTTCCCCATTCTCTATCCTTTATAATCTACAGTCCTCTGCACTGATGGTTTATAAGGCTTTTGGGGATCTCTTCCCTTTTGGAGAATTCTTCCTACCTCGCCCCCACCCTGAGTTTTCCCTAACAAAGAAGTTGTTTTATTTAGCCTCTGCTTTTATAGGCTTGAGGTTTTCAGGGCACATCTAGACCTGGTTCCTGGCAGCTCTAGTATCTTGTGGTTTTGGCAGATCTGGCTTCTCCACCACACCCCAAGACCTGGCTTTGAGTAAGAAATGTTCCCCCAAAGCTCTCCGAAAAATGTGACCCAGGAGGAGCCACTGGGGAGGCATGCTACAACATTTTGTCCAGTCCAAGGGTGGGGAGAGAGAGTGAACCTATTCTTGCCTGTGATCCAAACCAAAGGAGATAAACATACCATAAGGATCTGAATATAGGCTTCTTCTGAATATAGGCTACATTCCTAAAATGATTTCTCTTTGGAAAAAAAATGTGAGTGTTCTATTAAAAAAAGATTGCATTACCATAATAAGTATATTTATTTTAAAGGAATTAGAAGAGATCTCAGTGGTCAGTCCCAAATCTAAAGGACCCCTCCCCTCTCAATAACACTGCAAGTTGTCATTCGGCCTCTATTTGAAACTTCCAAAATGTGGGTACTCAACCCCCACCCCAGAAGCTCATTTCACTTTTGGATATCATTCATCTCCAGATACCACTCCTGACTTTTTACTCTTGACCTTGCCCCTGTAAGAACCTTTACCTTTCCTTTCCTTTCCCCCTTTTTTATTGAAGAACTATTATCTAGCCACACATCCTCAATTTTGTACCTGTGAGGTTGGTTTTTCTTCTCTTAACTCAAAGATAAAGCTACACTTAATCTCACCTTAGAGTCAACCTAATGCTTCTGCCTGTCAAAATGTGCCACCTGCAAATTTGATGAGCCTGCTGCTTATGTCTTTATCCAAGATATTGATAGAAACGGTAAACAGCACAAGCTGAGCCTAGATATCTGGGGCATTTTCCTGGAGAATCATTTCTTACCTTTCTTTCAGTTCAAGTAAAGATTATATAGACTCACCCATGCCTGAAATATCGTCCTTTCCTCATTTTTCTCTCTTAGAATTTCACTCTTAACGTGCCACCTTTATTGGACATATCTTGATTCTCTTCTGCCTCAAATGACCATTATCTATCTATCTATCTATCTATCTATCTATCTATCTATCTGTCTGTCTGTCTGTCTATCTATCTATCCATCTATCTATCTATTTGTCTGTCTATCATCTGTCTGTCTATCTATCTATCATTTAATCCATTTGTTGGTTTACATATTGGATTTCTCCCTCCTACCCCCATCATAGTGTTAAGGAAAGATTTTTTTCAACTTGAAGCAAAAATAATTGAGGGCAAAAATAAATGATGTTGTAGTCTGATTGCCAATACATACATGTGTGTAAGAAGAAAAGACACTTGGCCCTCTCTCTCTCTCTCTCTCTCTCTCTCTCTCTCTCTCTCGCTCTCTCTCTCTCTCTCTCTTTTTGAGGGCAATTGGGGTTAAGTGATTTGCCCAAGGTCACACAGCTTGTAAGTATGTCAAGTGTCTGAGGCCAGATTTGAACTCAGGTCCTCCTGACTCTAGGGCCGGTCCTCTATTCACTGTGCCACCTAGCTGCCCTTGGCCCTGATTCTCAAAGAGTTTGGGTGGAAGATGGACACAGCAGGGAAGGGACCCTAAGGATACCTGGGGGTGGATGCTCATGTTCTCATTTGGTGGGGACTTAAAGAGGTTCAAACACTGAGACATGGAGATGGCAGTGTGTGTGTGTGTGTGTGTGTGTGTGTGTGTGTGTGTGTGTGTGGTAGATTTTGCCCCCTTGAATGTTAGCACCTTGGTGCAAAACCCTCTTTACCTCACCCTAATTGCCGTTCTCCCTCCAATAGAGTATGGGGCATCATAAAGTGTACTATTGGCTGTATGTTCAGAGAACCTGTTTTCAAATTCTGGCTCTGACATGTAATATCTGTGTGACCTTGGGCAAGTAATTTCATCTCTGTGGGCTTTTTTTTTATTCCATAAATTAACCCATATATTGTTGGACTATGGGCTACAGATATTTGATAAGAAGATTTTACTGGTCTTTCAATTCCTTCAGTCTTCTGATGGCAGATTTGACTGTGACTGCAGAGGTGATATTGTAGGTCCATGCACCACCAGCTACTGTTTTCATACAAGATCCACAATGCCAGATACCCATAGCCTGTCTCTTTATTTTGGTCTTGCCACGGAAGGAGCAGGTATATGTGGCATGCTGGCTAATTTCAATTTTCTTCACCATTTTCCTGAGGGATGTACCATAACGTGTTCCATATTTGCCAACAATTCCCACCTTCTTGGTTATTTTAGCCATGTTAGTGGCGCCGGGGCTGGGGCTGGAGCTTGAAGAGCATCTCTGTGGGCTTTAATTTCCTCAACTGTAAAATGAAGGAGCTGGAAGGCATGTCCTCAAATCTAGAACTTGAGGGCAGAGGATAGTTTTTTGATAGTTTTTTTTTCTGTTCCCCAGTTCCCAACAAGTTCCCTTTCATGTTCCCTCTTCTCCCATCCCTATAGTAAAGTTTTTGTTTTGTTAAAAAAATTTTTATCTTTTCATTTCACTTTTTTCCACCTAAATATATTTATCCCTTCTCCCCTCCTTAGAGATTCCTTTATAACAGAGGAAAAAAGAAAGAAAAGAGAAAAAGCAATAGAGTAAATCTAACCAACCTACTAATAGAGTCTGATAGTATATCCCTTGTTCCATTCCCATAGTTCCCCGCTTCTGTAAAGAAGAGAGAAAAGTGCATCTTAAAGATCTTTAGGACCAAACTTGGTCAGCACCATTGGACAGTGCTTGGTCTTGACTTTGGTGGTCTGTTTTGTATTGTTCTTTTCATCTGCATAGTGGGAATCACTGTGCACACATATGTATGTGTATATATATATATATATACACACACACACATAAAATATATGTGTGTATGTGTACTTATAAAACACATGTATGTGTACACACATGCACAATACACATATACATGTATGTATATGCAGTTCTGCTTATTTCATTCTGTATTAGTTCATGTAAGTTTTTCCATGTTTCTCTATATTCTTTATACTCATTTCTTAGATGATAATATTCCATAGAATCGAAAGAACTTGTCTCTTAATAATGTGATAATACTCCATTATATTTAAACTGGTTTGGTCCAGAAAATGGGCATCTACTCTGTCCAAAGGTCCTTTAAAACAGGATCAGTTCTCATTTTTCTGGAATAGTAGAGGTGTTACTGCTTAAATGCAGGGGAATGGGCAAGAAGAACTGTTACAGTCTGTTCTAGCCAAGAGAATTGGTTATCTTAGGGCTCCAGTCTTGTTATTATTATTATTTTTTGCTTTTTTTTTCTGAGGGGGGAGGGAAGGGCAATTGGGGTTAAGTGACTTGCCCAAGGTCACACAGCTAGTACGTGTTAAGTGTCTGAGGCCGGATTTGAACTCAGGTCCTTCTGACCCCAGGGCTGGCACTCTATTCACTTCACCACCTAGCTGCCCCCAGTCTTGTTATTTTTAAGGAGAATCTTGATTCTTGTGTTCTCCTAGGGAGAACACTCCTGGGAAGAAAGACTTCTGAATTGCCTGTATAGAACGTCAGGGCTTTCTGGGGGGCTCTATTGAAGGTTGATAGTGTCCAGTGACTCTGGAAAGGATCCAGGAGAGACTGGTGGAAATCCACTAGGAGGTCTCTTCTCAATGAGTAGAAAAAACAGTCTGGGCCCCAGTCCTCTCCCTTTCCTGGATGTGCAAAGCTCTCAGACGTGTTTACCCTTGGCCACCGGGGCTACTGCTACTGTTGATAATGGCAGTTCCACTAATTCTATTTTCCAAATACCTGTTGGGCAAATATGGACCGAATGGCTTATATCCTGGTGACTCTGCCCCGTGTTCTTCAGTTGGGGAAATAGCATGGCTGTACCTGGAAGTCACATTTGGGAACACGTCCCACAACGCCAGGTGGACAGACCCCATAGGAAACAATGCAGCATAAGCCCATACCCATGATGGATTAGCTATTTCAAGGCATGAAGGGAGGAAACGGCAGTATCTGAGTTCCTGGATCATGGACTTGGTGGACTGCTCGCTCTAGGAAGATCATAGGATCTTGGGTTCAAAGCTGAGAGGTTTTAGAGGCCAGCTGGTCCAACGCTGGTCTCATTTCATCTATAAAAAGAAAGAGTTAGGCTAGAAGTATCCAAGATCCTTTTGAACTCTAGACTGGTGATCTCAGAATTGCATAGAATGGTTTAGCTGTTCTCCAATCAAGGGGCATCTGCTTTGTTTCCAGTTCTTTGCTGCCACAAAAGGACTTCACACATTTGAATATCTATCATGGCTATTTGTGTCCTTGTCTCTCTCCTGGCTAGGTTGGAAAGTCCTCAATAAGTATGAATGCTGTCTTAGTCATTCATTTTTTAAACCCCAACTCTTAACACCATGCATGACACACACAATAAATATTTATGGAATTGAATTATGCTCTATGCCTTGAAAAACAAGCAACCTCTCAGTAACCTCCACCTTTTTGTGGGAGCACTAATGCCAAATAATAATAGCTAGTGTTTATGCAGTGGGGCAGCTCAGCGGCACAGTGGACAGAGAGTGGGTCTAGAGTCAGGAAGATGAGTTAAAATCTGGCTTCAGACACTTATTAGCTGTGTGACCCTGGGCAAGTCACTCCACCCTGTTTGCCTCAATTTCCTTGTCTGTCAAATGAGCAGGAGAAGGAAATGGCAAATCTCGCCAGTATTTTTTTTTTTTTGCCAAGAAAATCCCAGTAATGAAGAGGTTGACATGACTGAAAAGAATGAACAATTTATATAGTACTTTATAAAGTTCTTTGCAAATATTTCATTTTCTCCTCATAAAAACCGGGAGGTAACTATTATTATTATCCTTATTTGACAGATGAGGAAACTGAGTCTGACAGAGGTTAAATGAGTTGGTCAGGGTCACACAGATCGGAAGTGTCTGAGATCCACATTAATGAGATTTTGAAACATTGAGACATTGGAGAAGAAGCAGAAACCTCAGGGGCTATTTCTAATTTCAAGTATTTGCTGGTCATTTCCCCCATTGTTTTCAGCGATCTTGCTCCTTTCCATTGTTTATTTCTTCCTAATGAAGAAAAGTTGTTGTTTTCAGTGTCTGCTCCTGCTTCAGGACAATGCCAGGGAGGGGAGATCACAGAGATGGAACACTGAGCCTGGAGAGAAGACTTGGGGGAACATGAAAGTTGACTCTAAGCATTAGACAGATTATTATCTGAAAGAGGATTAGACTTAATTCTATTTTCCCTCAGAGGACCAGAACCAGGAAAAAGGAAATAACTCTGAGAAGCCAATTTAGGCACAATGGAAGGAGCTTATACTTATTCCTTGGAGCTGTCCAACAATGGAATGGGTGGCTTCAGGAAGGAACAGGTTCTGCTTCACTGGAGGTCACTGAGTCTGGATGACCACTTGTTTGGTGTGTTATAGTAGCGTAAACTCCTGAGGTCTCTGAGGTTCTATGATGCTCTGACTCCGCATCCGTGGTTTTCTTGTTGAGACAGCCAAGTAGATTTTAGTGATTATTAACCAGTCAACCTTTATTAAGCAGCTATTCTGTGCCAGGTACTGTGTGAAGTACTGGGGATACAGAAAAGTAAAAGACAGTCCCTACCCTCAAGGACCTTACAATCTAATGGGGGTAGACAACACACAAACATATACAAAACAAGCTACATGCAGGGTAAATAGGCAATAATTAAGAGAGAGAAGACAGTAGAATTAAGGGGAATTGGGAAAGGCTTCCCGATGGCATTTCAGTAGGCAGAGCAGAGGAGGAAGTGAGTTTCAAGTTTTCTTACTCACCTTTTCTAAAACTGTTCTTGTTTTCAGTATTCACTGACTTTGTGCTACCAATTCTGTCTCCCCAGGGACCCTGTTATGATCCCCAGCTTGGGTCTTTCTTCCTTGGTCAGCATCCCACGCCTCAGCTGTTTCCTTTCCTCTTCCTCCCTTGCTATCCAAACTTACAGGTCCTGGGTCCCATTCCCTTCATACTTGGCTTTTTGCTAAACAGGCTAGTCCATAATAAAGTGTTAGTAGGTGTTTCCAGGGCAACAAGTTTGAATTCTAGATATAATAAGATTTGGAGCTGGAAGGGACCTTAGAGGTCATCTAGCCTAACTCCCTCACCTTACAGCTGAGGAAACTGAGACTGGCAGAGGTAAACTAATTTCCCCAAGACCACACAAATAGTCATTTTTGACCCAGATCTTCTGATTTATACTGCCTGTGTACCTTTGGTTAAATCACCTAACTTGTATGGGCCTTGTAATAGATGGTGGCAGGCAATCTGGCTTCAGGCACTTATTAGCTGTGTGACCCTGGGCAAGTCACTTAACCCTATTTGCCTCAGTTTCCTCATCTATAAAATGAGTTGGGGAAGGAAATGACAACTACTCCAGAATCTTTGCCAAGAAAATTCCAAATGTGGTCAACAAAGAATCAGACATGACTAAAACAACTGAACAACAATTTCCTTATCTATATAAAAGTGGGGTTAGATTAGATAACCTTTGAAATCTTTTTCAAGCTCTAAATACATGATATGATGCTATCACCCCAAATCCAGTGTTTTCCCACTTTCCAGATCAGTCTAGACAGAGACACAAAACTTTCACTCAAATGAATGGTGCTAATGGTAGAAATTTTGGACATAGTGGCGAGTCTGTGGAGAAGATGCCTTTTGGTGGTACTGATGTGTGTGTGTGTGTGTGTGTGTGTGTGTGTGTGTGTGTGTGTGTGTGAGTGAGTGGTTTGTTAGTGTCCTCCTCATCTTGTTGCACAAGCAGCTGCCTACTGGGTTCATGGATATTCTTCAGGCTAGACTGTTTATGCTCATGGGAGAGAGGGAAACAGTTGATAACCTGCTACCGCTCTATGTGGGAACATTTATTGCTATTTGAATTACCAATGACATATCAGAAGGTGGCTCTTTTTCACTAGCCCAGTAATGGGAGCCAGGATTTATTAGGGCTGCCAAGTTTAATAAACCTGTGTTTTTCCTTTTTAAAGCTGCTATACTGAGGCTTCCTTGCAAGAATCCTCCTTTCTACCGTTACTTCATAATTTATTCAGGATTTTCTTAACTGATCCATCAACAAAACTGTGAAAGTGCCAGAGAGTAAAGTTTGTTTAATGATTACTGATTTTTTTGCTTTGTTACAATAACTTCTGTTGGAAGGAAACAATTACCTTGGGCCTTGATGCCCAGGCTTTAAGTGTGGTCTCTTTTTTGTTGGTTTAGATGGAACGCCATTTTCAAGCTCTCTTGCCCTCCATGATATCTGCACTAGTCACATTCTCATCCCCAGGTCCATATGGCGTGTGGAGTTCTGGTCTGGAACATCCATCTTGGGAAGATGTGGTGGTAAGAAAAGTGTTTTCCTTTGATTCTGTAGAAGCATGCCCTTTAATAAAAAGTTTTAACCTGGCAGGGATCTTAGAGATTATCTGAGTTCAATGCCTTCATCTTACAAAGGAAACAGGTACAGACAAGGCACTTAAGTCACTTGCCCAAGGTCACACAAGATGAAGAAACAGGCCCAAAGAGAGGAATTAACTTGCCCAATGTCACATAGTTAGTTGGTAGCACAAACAGGACTCTAACCCAGGTTCTTTGACTCTAAAATCAGAGCTTGTTCCATGCTGCACCATGCTGTCTCCTTTAGAAGATTAAACACACTTTTCCTAAGCTCTTAATAAACTTATTAGCTTCTCTAGGATGACTGACAAGTCATCCATCCATCCATCCATCCATCCATCCATCCATCCATCCATCCATGCATGCATCATCCATCCCATCTATCCACTTACCCAACCAGCATTTATCGAGAGTCTACTACTTGCTCAGGGCAGATATACCTATATAACAATCATGTCAGTAGATTCTACCACTACTGTTATCGAATCTTTAGAATAATATAACTTACAGTTACTGTGACTGTATCTTTGAAATACTGTAACTTAAAATTGCATGTTACTGTACCTTTGGAATCTCGAGCAGCCCCAAACTTGGCTGCACTTGTCAAAAGAAGTCACGACTGCTGTCTTCTCATGCTGCCATCCAATATCTCTGTTTCTCTTCCACAGCCAAACTCCCTTCTCACTTCCCAATCCTCAACTCCTTTCAGTCTGGTTTCTGACATCATCATTTGACTGAAATTGTTCTTTACAAGGTTAACAATGATCTCTTTGAATTAAAAACATTTTTGCAATGAAAAAGCATTTATTTTCTCTCTCTCTCATCCTCTCTACCTCCCCACTGGAAAAAGAAAAATACTAAGGATCTCTTAAATTGCCAAATGTGACATCCTCTTCCCATTTCTCATCCTTCTTAACCTCCCTGCAATATTTGATACTACTGACTACCCTCTGTGCCAAGACACTTCCTCCAACCTAGATTTTTTTTTTGACCTTGCTCTCTCCTGATTCTCCTATCTGTCTTGATATTCCTTCTCAATTTCTTTTGCTGGATCATCATCCATGTCCTACTCCCCAGGGCTCTTTTCCTTTGTTAATCTCATCAACTCCCATGGTATATGTGTGTGTGTGTGTGTGTGTGTGTGTGTGTGTGTGTGTGAGTGTGTGTGTGTGTGAATGTGAGAATTATCATCTTTATGCAGTTTCTAGATATCCAGTCATGATTTGTCATGAACTCTCTTTAAAAAATCATTTATTTACTTATTTTTAGTTTTTAACATTCACTTTTCTAAGATTCTGAGTTCTAAATTTTTTCCCTCTTTTCCCCTCCCCCTCCCCAAGATGGCATGCAATCTGATACAGGCTATACATGTACAATTATATTAAACATATTTTCCATATTAGTCATGTTGTATGTAAAGAAAAATTAGAACCAAAGGAGAAAAAAAAACTATGAGAAAGAAAAAAAACAACAAAAAAGAGAAAATCGTAGGTTTTGATTTTCGTTCAGGCTCCATAGTTCTTTCTTTGAAAGTGGATAGCATTTTCCGTCATGAGTCTTCTGGAGTTGTTTAAGATCTTTGCGTTGCTGAGAAGCACTAAGTCTATCAGAGTTGATCATCGAGCAATGTTGCTGTTACTGTATACAATCTGCTCCTGGTTCTGCTCACTTCACTCAGCTTCAGTTCATGTAAACCTTTCCAGGTTTTTCTGAAATCAGCCTGCTCTTCATTTCTTATAGAGCAATAGTATTATATACATTCATGTAGTTTGTTCAGCCATTCCTCAGTTGATGAGCATCCCCTCAGTGTCTAATTCTTGGCCACCACAATCAGTCATGGACTCTTGTTCTGTCTTACCAACTTTGGCAATCTTCAATCAATTGCTCAGTCAATAAACATTTATTAAACACATACTATGTTCCAGACACTGCTAATTTCTGGGGAAATGAAGACAGAGTGAAAGCAGTCTCTGAAAGCAGACTTCCCAAGCTCATGATTTCCCAAGTCAGACTTATTCTCTTTATTTCTCTCTCTCTCTCTCTCTCTCTCTCTCTCTCTCTCTCCCTCCCTCCCTCTCTCTCTCTCTTTTGCTTTTTAGAGGGCATTTAGGGTTAAGCAACTTCTCCAAGGTCACATGGCTAGTAAATGTTAAGTGACTGAGGCTGGATTTGAACTCAGGTCCTCCTGACTTCAGAGCTGGTGCTCTATTCACTGCATCACTTAGCTGCCCCAAAATACCATTCTGTTTTGTTTTGTTTTGTTTTGGCTTAGACTTAATTCTCTTTCCATCCAAATCTACCCTTCTCCCTGTCATCCCTTCCTATTTGGAATGAGGGCACTATTCTCCCAATCACTCTCAATCTGTAACCTTTGAGGCATTCTTGACCCTTCACTCTTTCTCCCCTCCCAAAGCCAACCAACTATCAAGTCTTACTGATTTTACCCCCGCGACATCTGTCACATCCCAAACCTCTCACTCACATAGCTCAGAGCAGATCCTTTCCACTCCACAAAGCCACCATCCTGGTTCAGTCCTTTGAACAATCAATGAGAAAGCATTTGTTAAGTACTACTATGCATTATGCATAGTATGCTGGACACTGGATGTACAAAAACAAACAATCCCTGTCTTCAGGGAGCTCATATTAGAATCGGAAAGTATGAAGACTGTTAGCTGTACACAAACAGATAGAGGACATGCTTAGGGAGGCATTGGTTGGCTTCGTGGGTGGCGCAGGGACCAAGAATCCCCCTGCCCTGATTTCAGTACCTTGTTGTCCCTCTGAACCATTGCAGTAACCTCCCAATTATCCTTCCTGACTCCAGTCTTTTCCCACTCTGATCTTGTTGTTGTATGTCCTTTGTTCTTGAAGGAAGATGGTGACATCAGGGAGGGGATGCCATGACATGCGAGTGAATTGGATGGAAGTGAAGGAGGGCTGGGCAAAGTCACCAGTCTCACTGTCTCTTCCAGAGTCATCTGGGTCCAGTGGCCAGATATGGATCAGGACGACCGGAGATGCTCCCTCCCCCAACTCTGATCTGTCCATCCACACAGCCGCCAAACTGATATTCCTGAAGCACCGACCATGTCATCCTTTTGCTTGAGAAGTCCCAGCCGCTCCCTCTTGGCTTTAGGATAAATGCAAAATCCTCTATTTGGCATTTAAAGACCCCGCTGGTCTGGCTCTAGTTCACCTTTCTAGGTCAATGACCTCTAGCTGTACTTTATCCACTTCCTTTTGGAGCCAAATTGGCTTACCTGATGTTGCGCATATGGGACATTTCATCTCCTATTTCTGGGCCTTTGCGTTTACTAGAAGGTCATCCCTCCTCATTTCTGTCCCATAACATCCCTGTTGTTGTTCAATTGTTTCAATCACATCTGACTCTTCATGACTCTGTTTGGGGTTTTCTGGACAAAGATACTAGACTGTTTTGCCATTTTCTTTTCCAGCTCATTTTACAGATGAGGAAAACGAGGCAAACAGGTTTTTAAGTGTCTGAGGCTGGATTTGAAATTTAGGCCTTCTTGACTCCAGGCGTCTATTCACTGTACCAGCTAGCTACCCCCCCACCTTATCCCACCCCCAAACATCTCTAGTTTCTTTCAAAGCTCAGCTCAAGCACCCCGACATCTTGCTCCTATCTCCCTCCCCCAGCTCTTAGTGGCCTTCCTCGCACCTCAGACTGATTTTATTTATTTCGTATATATTTGATATGATACATATGTATATAGTATATGTAATATGTTATGATGCACTCATTAAATTCAGAATTTTTGACAGTCTTTCCTCCCCCTCAGTTCTCTTAATGAAGTCTCCTTAATCAGCCATTTTCTGCAATTATCCATTTACTTTGAGTCAGGAAAAGAGGGAAATGCAGTAGAAAGGGGACTAAACTGGAGATGCGAGAGAAGTTTGGGGCTGAATCCTCAGCATTTCAGAGCTGTGTGATTGTGGCCAAGACGCAATCTGAGCCCCAGTCTCTGCATTTGCTAAAAAGAGATGGAGGTGAGACAAGCATGATGAAGGAGGCTGAGGAAGAACAGTCACACATGGTAGCAGAAGAGCCAGGAAGCCTTTTCGCTATGGCCAGGGCTTTCAGCTCTGATGCTTTCTAAACCTTTACTGGTTTACTTTGGGCAGCTAGGGTGGTTCAATGGATAGAACATTGGCCCTGGAGTCAGGAAGACTCATCTTTGTCAATTCAAATCCGATCTCAGACACTTACTAGCTGTATGACCTTGGACAAGTCACTTAACCTTGTTGGCTTCAGTTTCCTCATCTGTAAAATGAGCTGGAGAAGGAAATGGCAAACTATACCAGTATCTTTGCCAAGAAAACCCCAAATGGAGTCACGAAAAGTCAGACACGAATGAATATCAATACCTTCACTAATCATTGAAATAGAAAAGTCACTGGGTTTGGAGACCGAGAATCTGGGTGTAAATCTTGGCTCTTCTGCTTGTCAGTGAGTGACCTTGGGGGAGGGACTTTAGCTCCCTGGGCCTCAGCTTCCTCCTCTAGAAAATGAAGGGTTAAACCAGATGATCCCTTTGAGAGGTCACATAGTGTAGTGAGTTCGGAAGCAGGATTCAATAGAACTTGGGTTCAAATCCTGCCTCAGCATAACTGTGTGACCCTGAGCAAGTTACTTCAGTGAGCATCAACTTTCACCTCTGATAAATGGATATAATTATAGCATCTACTACCTTTCAGGGTTGTTGAGAGGCTCAGATTGAGATTATATTTGTAAAGCGTCTTGTCAGCCTTAGGACGCTTAATGTGAACTATTTTGTGAGTCTTTTTGAGCTTCGGGTCCTATGATCTCACAAGCTGCTGGTAATACAAGCAGTAGCCACTTGGGATTGTTCAGAGACTCCCATGGGCTAAGGCTTTGTGACTCCATTAAATGCTATGTAGACTGTGAGTTATTCTTGTCTTCCCAAAGGGAGGTCTCTGAAAGGAGAGGGGACAAAGGGGCTAGGAACCCCAGAAAAGAAACCAAACCAACTAGCTCAGCTTCCCAGCTTATCCATCTCCCCGTGATCTCTCCCCCAGCATGCTGCCTACTAAAATGCTCTCTGAATAAAGGACATCCCTTCCTAGGAGACAGCACCGGCCTCTTAGACAGATTGTTCCTGTGGCCTCACCTGCTGTTTCCAGCCTGGAGCTACAGGCTCTGTCTGTCTCTGGTGCTGGTGGGGTGAGAGGAAGGCTGAGGCTCCAGGAGACGGCTTCCAATAACAAATGAGCCTCCTGGGACGTGGCACATCTCACAGCAGTTGACCGTCAGCCTTGCTTGGAGTGGGAGAAAGCCCTGGAGTTGGAGGGGACTCTGTGGATATTTTGTTCTGGGCCAAGAAGCTCCCAGTGGCAGCTAGGTGGTGCAGTGGATAGAGCTCCAGCCCCAGCCCCGAATGCAGGAAGATCTGAGTTCAAATTCCACTTCTGACATAGTAGGTACTTAATGCATGTTTATTGGATTGGATGATATTGGAGAACAGCAAGAAGGTCAGTATCGCTGGATCATAGGGAACAGGAGGAGGAATTGCGTTTTACACTCAGATTGCCCAGGGACTCTGTCAGTCATTCCGTCAATTAGCATCTGTTAAGCATTTATTTATTCCAGTGCTGTCCAGGAAGTAGTTTATTCAGAATTGTTGCCACATTGCCTCCCCTGTGAGACTGCAAGCTCCCTGAGAGCAGGGACTGGCCGTTGTTTTTAAAGTACAGTGCCTTAGTAAGTGCTGACACCTGACAGAGAGAGTCCATGGGCAATTTGAGGAAATTTAAGTGACTTGTCCAAGGTAACACAGTAAGTGGTGGAATCAAGATTTGAACTCAGGTCCTCTGACTTCAAAGCCAGAGATCTTACTCCATAAAGCCAACATCTCCCATTCCAGTGATGGAGACAACATATGTATGTACAAGATACATGTGGAGTAAAAGTAAGGCAATCTGAGAGAGAAAGACTCTTGCTTGTTGGATGGGCAGAGAAAGAAGACAGGACCTGGAAGCTGGGCTCTCACCTCTGCTCACTGTGACCATAAGCAAGTTCCTCGACCTCTCTGGTCCCTATTCTTACACAGTCTACCTTCCAGGGTGGTTGTGAGAGAAGCTGGACGACGTATTTGTTGTTATTGTGGTTATTCTGGACCTATGATTGATAAGTGTGGGGAACTGCCAGTGCCCACTGAGATGAGCAACAGCTCTAATTTACAGAGATCTGAAAGGCGAGTGGTCACAGGGTCAGTGTGTGAGTCAAAAAGGGGACAATAATAACCACACAGAGAACATTTATGCTTTAATCCTCAGTGTTTTCAAAGCACTTTATACGCATTCTCATTTGAGCCTTACAACAGCCCTGGGAAGTAGGTGCTGTTATATCCCCATTTTACAGATGAATAAATCGAGGCAGGTGGCAGTTAAGCAACTTGCCCAGGGCCACCCAGATAGTAATCATGGGGGGCCTTAATTGAACTGATGTCTTCCAGGCTCCAGGATCAGCACTACTGTGACTCCGTTCACTAACCATGACATCACCTCTCCTCTTCCTCTTCTTCCTCCTCTCCTCCTCCTCTTCCTCCTCTCCTCCTCCTCCTCTCCTCCTCCTCCTTCTTCTCCTCCTTCTCTTCCTCTCCTCCTCCTCCTTCTCCTTCTCTTCCTCTCCTCCTCTTCCTCCTCCTTCTCCTTCTCTTCCTCTCCTCCTCCTCCTCCTCCTTCTCCTTCTCTTCCTCTCCTCCTCTTCCTCCTCCTCCCTCATGTTCCACACCCATGGGGCTCCACCTTTATAAAAATGAGAGGAGATGTCTTTGCTTGTCTCTTCTCCAGAGTCAAGTCTGGCCGTTGTAATTAATTACACAGCCCTGTCACCTCCATCATCGCTCTCATTGCGACTGCTCTGGCCTCGGTGCCAGCTTCTCCTCGGCTCCCGCCAGCGTGGCTGGTGGGCAGAGTTTGCCAAAAGCTAGCACATTTTCTCCACTATAGTGTTGCTGTGCTGAGTACCTTGGGCTGAGGCTGTGTCCCCTAAGCCGTGCTCTGCCTGAAGGTTGGGCATCAGAGGGTTCAGATCTGGCTTCACCTTCCACCCTCCCCAGGGCAGCACAGGTGTGTTCACCTCGTCTTATATAGCTCTTGTCTATGTCCGCTTCTCACTGCATAAGAGACAAACGTGTAAATGTGGTGTAGTGGGAAGGACTCTGAGGACCTGGGTTCAAATCCTGGCTTTGCTATTGATTATCTGCATCACCTTGGCCAAGCCTTCCTTCTTCCTTTTGTAAGTCATTAGAATAGGTGAGTATTAGATTAGGAGGCAAAGGCTTCCCTATTGAATCTCAGTTCTTTTACTTACTGCCTGTGACCTTGAGCAGCTCAGCTTGGCTCCTCGGGCCTCAGTTTTCCTGTATATAAAACAGAGGACTGGACTAGCTGGTCTCTAATGTGCCTTCCAGCTATGATCTTATGAGTTTTGGATCAGAGGACCTGGGTTCAAATCCTGACTGTCATTTGCTACCTGTCTAATGTTGGGTAGATCAGCCTCAGTTTCTTTATATATAAAATGAGGGAATTGGACTAAAAGGCCTCCGAGATCCCTTCCAGCTCTAGCTCATTGATTACGATTCTAGTTGAAGTCACTTAGCTTCTGAGGCCCGATTTCCTCATTTATAAAGGGCATACGCTGGCCTCAATGAGGTCTCCTCTAGCTCTAAATCTATGAACTGATAATACCCTGCCTAGATCGTGAGCTGGTATTTTAATCTTCTTGGTATTCTCCACAGTGGCCTTACACACAGTAGGTGCTCGGTAAATATTTGTTGAATGAGTAAAACAGTGAGGGTGAAAGAGAGAGATATCCCAGGGAGAAAGAGACTTCTTTGTCTGGCTGAGCAGAAAAATATGCTTTCCCCATTCCAGCTGCCCCTGGGTCAGTTGTTTCAGCTGTGACTTTGCCCTTTTGCTTCAAGCTGTCTCCAAAGTATTTTAGACCTCGGTGCTTGGGTCTAAACTTCTTCTCCTTGGGACACCGCAGGTGTGTTTATTCTTCGTGCCCTGAAGCTAAATTGTGTTTCCTTCTTCCTCTTGTCTGAGATGTCAGGGTGACCCGAGGATGAAGGGTGATCTTGGGGCACAGGGCTGTGTCTTAGGTCTCAGTTGTTCCTGGATGGGATTGATCCCAGAATCCATCAGTTGTTAGATGGCCATGTTTTATTTGCTGTCAGACAGAAAACAAAATAATAATGATATATGAGAAAGGGAGGGAAAGAAGGAGAGAGGAAGGAAGAGAGACTCTTGTGATTTACTGCATAAATAGAAAGGCACACGTATTTTAAAAATGGGTCAGGAAGCCTGCAGAAGATGGTAGTCGATCTAAAGCTGGAACCTGATGGACTTCAGAAGTTATCACTTTATAGGTGAGTAAACTGAGGGTGGGAGGGGAAGGAGCAAGTAGTTAGTAATGCAGGCAGGATATCCCATGGCTTCTGTTAGAGATGGTTGATTTGGTTCAACCTGCATCTGAAGAATTTTCTCTGAAACCTGATAGGCACATGGCTGCTGAGCCAGAAAGAAATCCCCACCAAAGTTTTGTGCTGGTTTTGCCTGGTGGTCTGCAGTGACTGGGCAGTACATCCTGTTTTTGGACATGTCTAAGTGTTAGGATGATTCTTCCTTACCTTGAGGTGAAATCTTGTTGTTCAATTGTGTGCTATCCTCTGTAAACCCCATTTGGGGTTTTCCTGGCAGGGACAGTTGAGTGATTTGCCATTTCCTTCTCCTCATTTTATAGATGAGGAAACTGAGGCAAACAGTCTGGGGAAGGCATCAGTGACCGGATGGGGACCCCAGCTGGGTCCTGAAGGAACAAGAGAAATGCGCCAAGGAACATGTGAAATCTCTGTTCTCTTCTACACAGAGAAAGCGATCGTTGTGTTGTCCCCAGCCCTGATCTGCACCCAAAATATCAGACTGAAAGGCCCATATCCTTGCCTTGCTTGCTCACAACTCCAGGGTAGGAGAACACGGGCGGTGAATTCTTCTCTATTTCTTCTTTTCTTTCTCCTAGAAATTCTGCACTAACTAGAACTCCCTAAACCTTGTTTTCTTGAAGCTTTCAACAGATAGAGGGATGAAGACACCTGTAATTCACAGTCACACATACAAAATACACTTATATACAGACACATGTGCAATGTATAACACATAAGATATATACATAATGGGTACCTGATGCACACACATATATACAACACTCATGCAACACATCCTCATACACACACAATTTATAACCCATGTGCTCACATCATATAATACACATGCACATGTAACTTTATATATATATATATATGTAGATACATCCACACCAATACATGTATATATAATACACTTTTGTGTTTGCACACACAACATATACTTATAATTCACACACAACATCAACATGTACACACAACACAAACACATATTCCATCTAATGCAGTGTAACACAATTTATAATACAGCACAATATAGAACACACATAGTCATATAATATACATGTATGGCACATGTGCAACAGTATCCCACAACACCAACATGCACATCCTATATAAACACACATGTAATACAGTGTACAGGGTGTCCCAGAAGTCTCAGTGCAGCTTTAGCCTTTGGTGGCTTGTACACTCACCCGTTGTTTAGTAGCCTTTTGTATACCCATCCTTACACAGAGCCAGCTTGGTGAATTTGGATAGGGTTTCCTTGCTGGCAGGACTCCAGGAGGCAGCATCTATGTTGGGTTAGTGCTTCTTGCAGAAGGAAATGAGCCGATTGAGGGAGACCAACAAAGAGGACAGTCTTTGGGGCGTGTGTGCGGGGGGACCAAGGACAATAAAAGGAAGAGTTACCAGAGCAGATGCTAAAAACAGCGTCTAGCTTTCTAGGTTCAAATGGGAGGGAGACCCTGGTCTGGTCATACTACCTACATATGAATCACTGGGTAAGGAGGGCCAGCCCACCAATATACGCTGCCTTTCCTATGGAGCAAATCATACGGTGTGTGAAGGGGCTTTGTTTTTTCAATGCTGCCCCTCTTTTGAGGGAGATAGCAATAGGAAGAAACTTCAGTCTTCTCTTTCAACCAAGAAGAAAAACTAAGGTTTTTTCTTTACCTGCAGTGTGGGAGAGCAGAGTAATGGATCTGAAGACAGAAAAACTGAGAATGAAGGAATAATGCCGGCTTTGCCATTTATTGTGACTGTGTGACCTTGGGCAAGTAGCTTACCCTCTCTGAGCTTTGGTTTTCTCATCTGTAAAATGAGGTTATTAATAACTTTTTACTTGCCCCTCATAATCCTAACCCCATCTTCCCCATCCCTCACTTGGAAGTCATGTTCTCCCGCAAATACACTCAATATATGTGACTAAAGGGAACTCACACCTACAGTATTGGGGGATTCTGATGTTAGCCTACTCTCTGTCTTTGCTGTTGTATTTGTATTTACAGCACTTGGTACAATGCCTGGCCTGTATTAAATGCTTTTCCATTGATTTATTCATACTCTTGGGGTTCTCCTGCAGCTCCCTCTGGGTGCAGTTTTTCTGCCGTGCAGGTCACTTGCTTGATTGCTTGGTACTGTCTCTATAGATCAGCTCTTGACTTCCAGGGTTATTTCCCTCTGGAATCCACAGTCAGCTCTCTTCTCTACTGCCAGAAGTCTCATTCCTTAAAGCTTTTTCTTGCCTGGGATGCTGCTCCATCTTGTTTCTATGGTTACATAAAGAGGGTGTCTTTGCTCCCTGATGGATGTATCTCGGCTGGGTTTCTTACTAGAAAGAGGAATTCCACTGCAAGACTCTACATTTGTTGTGGGGCTACCGTGGGCTTAGTCACATTCTGACAGGAGCTTTGACCAACATGTTCCATTTCTGATTTGGATTGGTTTGCCCATCTTTAGGCAGCCTCTTTTATTTTCTGAGAACACTGACTCTCATCACACACTTAATCTAATTCAATAATCTTACCATCAGAAACCCTAACCAGCTGTGTGTGTGTGTATGTGTATGTGATATCTATCCTCTTCATCATAGAATTCCATCTCCCTTCCCTGCATTTCCTTGGGTACACCCTTTAATAAAGAGCTTCTGTGTCATTGGAAGTGGTTTGAGTATGGAGCCCACCAGAAGGGACCAGGGTATAGGCTCGGGTCCACGGAAGTACTCCAGTCTGGTAGATCAGGGAGCTCTGTTGATGACTACCATTAAACACACATATACACATAAGTGTGTATATATATTCATAATGTTTATGTAAGTATATTTATTTTTAATTTGTTTTTTATATAGACATGTAAATATGAATTATATTAACAGAAGCCTATGGCATATAATAAATAATATATGTTATATCAACATGGAAATATACATTACACATTATAAATACATTGTAGATTATTATTAAATTATATATTTATATTTGTATAAATACATATAAAGGAGTTATTGCCTCCATTGTCTACATGTAACTTCACTGACTCCAATAGTACAGATAACAACTTATTCTCACCCTCTACAGTTTTCATCAGTGTCCTTCCAATGATCCTT
The DNA here is from genome assembly GCA_028646575.1 of Pseudocheirus occidentalis. Lineage (NCBI taxonomy): Eukaryota > Metazoa > Chordata > Mammalia > Diprotodontia > Pseudocheiridae > Pseudocheirus > Pseudocheirus occidentalis. The sequence goes on from CM053593.1 coordinate 361,290,290, forward strand.
CACAGATGATTGACCCCATGTATGGAAGGCCTTTGAAGTCTGCCTACATTCTCAGGGCACACTTAGATTTTCCTTTGCTTTTGCTACATGACCTCCCTCTAGTCATCTGTTCAATACTTTCTAGAAAATGTCTAAATTTGGTTTAAAATACTGAGAACTAGAGGGGGCTCTAGGACATCATCCAAAACTGAGGTCATCATTGTCTAGAGGAGGTCAAGAGGTCAGTGACTTGGAGAAAGCCAACGCTAGAAGGGGCTCACCAGGTCTGCTCTTTTCCTTTTCTAGGGCCCAAGGTCACACAGGTAGGAAGTAGAAGATCTGGGATTCATAGGATCATAGACAGAGAGTCAGAAGGGACCTCAGAGGTCATCTAGTCCAATCCCTTCATTTTACAGATGAGAAAACCCAGGCTGGGGTGGCGGTGGGGGCTCAATGACTGCCCAAGGTCATATAGGTCATGAGGGTCAGCCCATAACTCCAAGTCTGATGCTCTTTCTACCATGCCATGTTGCTGGATATCTGGGGTGTTCAGGGAGCATCAACACCTCTGGTGGGAGGGGTTATTAGCCCTTTCCAGGGCTACTCATTTACTTTTGGTGCTCACCTTCATTCAACTTTTACCTGTGGCTCCAAGAAGCTATGGCATGTTCAGCAGCCACACCCCAGTAAAACTGTGTTGGCTGACAGGCTACACCAGGCTGAGGGTAACTGACAGGCCTCAAACCCATTGGCGACTTAGGAGGGTGTGTACCCCAAGCACATGAGAACTTCCCCCAGCAGAATGGGTGGATGAGAACAATTTGTTCCTATGGCCATGAAGGCACCTGAAGAAGGCACTGTGGAGCGCTTAGAGCTGGTCAGACATTGAAGATGCCCAGGTCATCCTCTGCATCCCAGGCCTGACTTTTGTCCTGCCATTGGACTTTGGTAACTCTGAAAGAGGGAGTGAGGCTGAAAATTTTGTGTAATTTTGCCTCACTTACAGCCAGTTCCCACCCAACTCAAAAGGCATCACCCATACCAGTTTACCATTTCATTATTTTATATTTTGATCCTTTTATTGTTTTATCATCCAACTATTTACCACTTTATTATGTTGCTATTTCACTATCTCTCTATTTTACATACCGTGAAATCCTGTGGCAACAGGTGAGTGACAAAACAACAGGTGTGGATACACTGGGAGCTGTAGTCACAACCCTGCACACAGGTGGCTCAGGCCATAGAGTCATCTTCACACTGGACTGAAGCTGTAGTGGGATTCATCAGCCCCCTGGGTGTCTAAGCAGCCTCCTTAAGGAGCTCATTGATCTCCTCCTGGAATGAGGAAGGGGATAGAAAAAATATCCTCAAAATTGTCTGCTTCACCTAACTGCAGCCTGCTTACTGAGACAAGCAGGGATCTTACCCTGAGGTAAAAACAAAAATAAAATGTACAAAAATTTTCATGAAGATGATTCCACTTACCACTCAAGAATGTGACTTCAGAAAGGGCCAAGGAATGGAATAGTTGATGTGATATTTGCTGCTCTACAACTCCAGGAGAAATTCTGGGAGCAGAACAGAGGTCCGTACACATTTATTCATCTTTCCAAAGCCTTTGATACTATCAGTCAAGAGGGTCCATGGAAGATCATGGTGAAATTTGGCTGCCCAGAGAAGTTGATTAATATCGTACACCAGTTTCATGATGGCATGTTTGCCCTGGTTCTGGATAATTGGATGATGTTCTTGTGATTTCCCAGTCACCAGTGAAGTGAAGCAAGACTGTGTGCTTGTTCCTATTCTTTTAGCATGATATTTTCAGTGATGCCAGATGCCTTCAACAAGGATGAAAATGGTGGTAAGGTCAACCAGAGCAGCCACAGTAAATTAGTTAACTTGAAAAGGTTACAAGCCAAGACTAAAGTAGAGGGAAGAGTTGGTGCATGACACATTGTTCACAGATGATTGAACATTCATTACAGACTCTGAGGCTGAGATGCAACGAAGTATGGATTGATTCTCTGCTGCTTGTGTTTATTTTGGCTTAAAAATTAATACCAAGAAAACACATGTTCTCCACCAGCCAGCATCACACCATCCATATGTAGAACCATTGGTTACAGCAAATGGAGAAATTTTGAATACTGTGGATAAATTTACTTAGCTTGGTGGTATACTTTTCAGGGATGTACACATTTTTGATGAGTTTAATGCAAACATTGCTAGTTAGCTCTGTGTTTGGGAGGCTCTGAAGGATGTGTGGGAGAGAAGAGGTATTAGGCTGCCTACCAAACTGAGGGTCTGTGGAGCTGTTGTGCTGACCTCATTGCTGTATACCTGTGAAACCTGGACAGTCTGCCAGTGCCATGCCAGAAAACGGAATTGCTTCCATCTGAATTGTCTGAGGAAAATGCTGAAGATCAGATTAGATACCCTACATTGAGATCCTTTCTTGAATGGCACTGCCAAGCATTTATCTCCATTAGGCTGGCCATGTTGTTCAAATGACAAATGTATGTTGGCCTGAAAGACTATTTCATGGATAACTCACACAGGGCAGGCCCTCATGTGGTAGTCAGAAGAAGCGATACAAGGATACTCTCAAGATCTCTCTGGAGAATTTTGGAATCAATAGCATGACATGGGAAACACTGACAAAGGACTGCCCAGCATGGCGTGCCCACATGAAAGAAGGCACTGGGCTCTAGAAGTGAAGCAGAATTTCAGTAGCTCAAAAAGAAACACGAGATGTACAAATGTAGAGACATCTCTACCCCAAATGTTCACATGAATCATTTGTGTCCGACATGTGGCAAAGTCAACCAGAGCTTGGGCTGGTCTGACCAGTCACTGCAGGACTCACTGGATCTTGACCCCGACATCATGATGTCATTTTGGTACTCTAAGAATAAAGGATAGCAACCGACCTCAATGCCATAATCGTGGCTTGCAAGATATTTCTTGAATCTGCTGTATGGAAAAATATGAATATTTAGGTTTAGATGAGCAGATTAGAGCTGTTCATTTCAGGTTGGGATTTGTGGCTCAGTTTACATCCTTGGCACTTAGTAAATGCTTGATATTCCATAAATATTGACCTACCCATGAGCTAAGAGCCACTGAGGAGCTGCAGCAGGTGGAAAGATTTGAAAGCCATCAACTCCTCCCTATTTAGCTTTGAGGGAGGGTTATTGTTGATGTGCATGAAGATGGATCGTAGCTCTGAGGATGTAAAAGATGAGCAATGACTAATGTTAAAGTGGATGGTGGGTGAATAAAAGTGAATTCTTGCTTCGAATAATTTTTATTGGAGTGTTTCAAATGTGGGGTGAGCTATGGCAGCAAAACTCACACAGGACCGTATAACAAGCATACACGTGTCAAGCAAGCCATGCATGGAGCTCTATTTCTGCTCTGTTTTCACTTTGTGCAGTTAGTGCTTGGCTGTGGAGCACACGTGCTGCTTTTCATTCAATAATCCTGAAAGACTTTGTGGAAAAGGCTGCTTTCTCCCTCTGTTTTTCTCACTTTGTAAAGAGAGGCATTTCAGGCAAGGACAACCTCTGGCAAAAATGGGGATGTAGGTAACAAGTTAATTTTTGGTTTTCCATTTGGGTCCTCTTATAGTAGCTTGATACTGGCTTGATCCTTCCCTCCCTCCTTCCTTTCTTCCTTCCTTCCTTCCTTCCTTCCTTCCTTCCTTCCTTCCTTCCTTCCTTCCTTCCTTCCTTCCTTCCTTCCTTCCTTCCTTCCTTCCTTCCTTCCTTCCTTCCTTCCTTCCTTTCCATCCTTTTCTCTCTAGCTCTCTATCTACTATACCAAGCTGCCTCTTATATACAGAAAAATAAATATGAAATACACAGAGTGATTTGGTAGTGGTGGACACAGTGATGGGGAATAGAACACCAGTAACCCTAGGAGGGAGGTGTGCAATAAGAAAAGTCCTCCTTTAGGGGGTGACATCTGGACCCCTTAAAGGGACCTTATAGAATTATAACCTGAAGAGCTGCAAAGGACCTCAGAGGTCATCTCATTTTATAGATGTGAAAAACTAAGTCCAAGGGAGCTTAATGATATACCAAAGGTAAGACAGTTAATACCTGGCAAGGGAGCGACTGGAAATCTACTGTTTCCTTGGTCATTTCTAGAAGTTGTCAGTGAGGAAGGAGGGTATTCCAGACACCAGAATGTTCTGTACAAAAGCATGGAAGTAGGGGGTTGAATGTTGAGCTCTAGACCCAGCTCTTTTCTCTCCCCTCATCAAAGCTCTAGACCTTTGTCTGGTTTAGTGAGACTTTCACTCACCAAGAGACACAAATGAATGACTTGACTTCAGTGATCATTAATTTGCTAATGGTAATTCCTGGTAGATAAAAGCTTTAATCAATTCTCCCAGTGGACTGATCTAGGAGTCATGTGTCTGAAAAAGCCTTAAGGAGCCAGATGGATAAGATTTTCATCTGCACCGGGGATTCTTAACTTGGCATTTGTGAACCTAAAAAAAGTCTTGATAATTCTATTTCACTATAATCGGTTTCTTTTGCAACCCTGTGTACTTCGTTTTATGCATTTAAAAATGTTATCCTAAGAAGGAGGTCCATAGGTTTCACTAGCCTGCCAAAGGAATTCAGTTCATAAACAGAGATTGAGAATCCTTGATCTGTGCTGATTCCTGGTTGGAAACTATTATCTGACCAAGTGTTCTGAGTCCTGGAAAGAATGGGACTTGACAAAGGTTATCTCTTTAGGGGTCAGGAGCAATGCAGGAATTTGGATCCTCTGGAGACAAAGCCTTTATCCAAGAAATCTCTCTAATTTGGAGAATTTTAAACATCACAGCAAGCTGGTAGAATCTGGGGCCATGGGAAGGATCTCAGGGTCCATTACTGAGCCATATCTCTGCCTACACACTTTGCCCATAAGGCTAACCTTGACAGCAGCCTCCCACCCAGTAGTGTGTTTATAAGAGGCAAGGGACCCCGTTCACAGTCTCACAGCTACTTTCTAGTGGTCCCTAGTGACCCATCTCCAGGTCCAGTCCTCGGTAAATCAGCTGGTTTATCCTTGCCAGCTTATCTGCCTTGTGCCCTTCTGCTTCCCTTACCTCCCCCCCCAACCTCCTAACTCTCTGTATCATGGTTATAGGGTGAATTCTTAGGGGAAACTGACATTGAACCAGAAAGTTCCTCTTTTTTGTAGAGTCCACAGGGAGTTGGATAGTAACTGCTTCAGAGGTCTGAATGACAAGACCAAGAACAGCAGGTGGAATCAGCGGGTGTCTGTGTATTCAGGCCAGTCTGCCCTTCCTGGGCATTGAGGTCAGAACCAGATGTTTGTTGATGACACTGAGAGATTCAAGCGATATGTGATGGCCAAAGAGAAGCCCAAGAAAGGTCAGAACTTGTTAGTTCTGAAGAGAGAACGAACGTCTCATTTATGGTTTGTAAACAGTCAGCTCTCGATCTCTTCCTTTGCGTTGGGAGGTAGGGGAATGGATGACGAATCTTTCTCTCTAGTTTTTCTTCTGTCCTCAGAAATGGATGCCTCACACACATACATCTAAATAACATTTTTTTTCCCCTAAATGCCCTTTCTTCATAACAAGCCTAGAAGACAGAACCTATATTCATGGACCATACTGTCCATGGGGTTCTCTTGGCAAAGATACTGGATTGGTTTACCATCTCCTTCTCAAGTGGATTATGACAAATAGAGATTAAATGACTTGCCCAAGGTCACACAGCTGGCAAGTGTCTGAGGCTGGATTTGAACTCAGGTCTTCCTGATTCCAGGACCAGTATCTTATCCATTGAACCATCTAGTTGCCTCAAGGCCAGTTTTATATATGAGGAAACTGAGGCTCAGAGGAAGTGAAATGAAACTACCTAAATCAGTGGTTCTCAACCTGTGGGTTATGTTCAGTTTGTAGCAATGAAAATACATCCTGCATATCAGATATTTGCATTACGATTCATAACAGTAGCAAAATGACAGTGATGAAGTAGCAACTAAAATAATTCTATGGTTGGGGGTCACCACAACATGAGGAGCTGTATTAAAAGGTCGTGGCACTAGGAAGGTTGAGAACCACTGACCTAAATGAAACTAACCTGGGTAGTTACTGGCAGAAGCATCATTTGAACTCAGGTCCTCTGAGCCCAAGACCAGCACTCTTCTCATTACAGCGTTATGTTTTTCATTATACACACATACATATATACACACGTACATATGTATACATACATGCCTATATAAATATTTTTATTAGCATCTTTTATTTTTTTACATTATGTAGACTTCCCCCTGAATCTTTCCCCCTTCTCTTCCCAGAAAACTATCCATTATAATGCTTTTTTTAAAAAAGAGGAAGAAGTAAAAAAAAAAACAACTTGGGCAAAATCAAGTTATTGAAAAAAATCCTTCTCTTATCTGTTCTTTAGGTCCAAGTTTGTTCTTTATAACTTTCCATATTCCTTTTCAGCTGATCTGTGGTCATTGTTCTTTCCATTTCTATTGCTATAGCCATTATATATTTTACTTTCCTGCTTCTGTTCACTTCCCTTTGAGTCAGCTCATGCAAGTCTTTTCATGGTTCTCTGTATTCATGTCTGTTTGTTTCTCATAGCCCAGTAATATTATATCACATTCATGTACCATAATTTGTTTGTTCATTCCTCAGTCAATGGGCATCTACTTTATATTAACTCACTTGGTACTCCCTTCCAGTTCTTTCACAAACAGTTAATTTAAGTGGATTCCAACCCAATAAATATTTGGCTTTCCCCCCCGCTGATTAAAAGAAAAACAGCTAAAAGAGCCAGGGGAAAATTAGAAGAGAAGAGAAGAGAAGATGGGGAAGAAGGGAAGGACATGACAGAGGTATTAAAGTATGTAAACCTAATTGGTAGCTCAAAAAATGACTTGCCCTTGGTCTTGTTATTTCCCCCCTGAATACAGTAAGAGATGTGTAGCAGTCGAGGACTTGGGATTTGTTCTTCTCTTGGACTGACTGGGCTCTAGCATATAGACAAACCAAACTGTGTTCTGTCTCAAATCATCCACCCACTGGTTGCTTTGTGCTTTACTCTCTAGACTAACTCAGAGACAAGGAAGGTGTCTTTGCTTCTGAACTTTAGGGGCATATTCAGGTGCTTTCTGGCAGGAGATTGTGTTTATCCTTTCCCTGGAGTGGGGAAAGAAGAATGAGGCATAGAAGATGCTAAGTCAGAGACGGACTTCATAATGACCTGGAGAGGCTTATACAAATTGATGCTAAGTGAGAAGAACAGAACCAGAAAAAATTTGTACACAGTCACAGATACATCATATGTGTGACGACCAACCTTGATAAACTTGACTCTTCTCAGCAATGCACAGTTAAAAGACAACTCTACAAGTCTCAGAATAGAAGGAAATGGCTACATTCAGAGAAAGATCTAGAAAGACCAGAGTTTAAATGGAGACTGAAGCAATACATGCTATCGTTCTTTTTCATGTTTGGTTTTGTTTCTTTTTTTCCTCCTTGTTCACTCCGTTGGTTACAACCCTTCTATACAACCAGACTGTTGTACAATGTGAAAGTATTTGCAGGTCTTATACATGATTGCATGCTGCCATGGAGGGGAGGGGGAGGAAAGGAGAGAAAATTTGAAACTCAAGAGATTGTGCAACTGAATCTTGTAAACTAAAAGCAAATAAACAAATCAATGAAGAAAAAAAAGATGCTAAGTCAGGTGACCAGCAGGAGGAGTAATTTATATAGACTCCTGGGGAAACTGAATTGGTTTGTGATGCTGATCTCTATTCAAGATCAAATACCCAGGAATGACTCCAAGCTGGGCAAACTTAACACAAAGCAGGTAGCATGGGAGGTTAGTTACTGCCCTGAACTTTGCTTTTGCTGTTGGGAGCAGGCTAGCTTTCCACTGGCTGCAGGGATTAGTCAAGCAATGTCAGCTACTCCTGAGTCCCAAAGAAACACAGCCAGACCTTTGCCACCTCTCTCAGTCACTCTCATCCTCTGGCTTTTACCTGAATCAGACCTTTCTAAGACAGAGCAAGACAAAGTTGTCCTCTCTGGGACTTTCCCAGTTTTTCTTTCCACAATTCTTGGCTTCCACTCTAGCTTCTAGTTCATTCACAACATTAGAATTCTTTCAAGCCTGAAATGTGAGCCAGCCATTAAAAAAAATGCGTTTAATCTTGTTATTGCTTTGTTTGTTTAGAAACAATTCCTCCCTCTTCCCCAAGCCATTGAAACATCCCTGGCAACAAAGATTAAAAAGAAAGAGAGAAAACAAAACCAAAGTTGGTTTTCCGGACTTCCTTTATGTCCTGGATAGAATCCCACCTTCCACAAGAAGTCTCTCCTAATCTCTCTTAACTCCAATGTCTTCTTTTTGCTAATTATCTACAGTTTATCCTATTTGTGCAGTTATTTTCATATCATTTCCCCCATAAGACTTGCTCCTTGAGAGCAAGGATTACTGTCATTAATAATGATTTTTTATTTTCTTTGCATCATCAGTGCTAAGCACAGTGCCTGGCACAGTGATCATTTATTCATGGACTTGGCTCCAGTGAACCAACATATTAACTATGTCTTACAGCATATGCATAATTCTGTACACATAGAGTCCAACTTCTGCAATGAATGGAGGGAGGTGTCGAGCCATGAGTTGTAATGCTGATTATTTCATGTATGGGCTGTCCTCTCAATCTTTCCCATATAGTGGGTGTCTATCCATAACTTCTTTCCCTCAAGTCCGCTTCAATTATCATGGGGCTTGTGAGTATGGAAGGTGAGGAGACTGAGGGCATGGTGACCTGTCTTAGCTGCAGGCTTGTTCCTTCATTTGATCTTCTCTGTCTGGCTTGGAGGTTGGTCACCATGGCAACCACCTTATCAGCTTGGTAAAATTAGCTATGAAATGGCTCTAAAAAGGACTTACATATGTGGATGTGTGTGCACATATACATTTGTGTATTAAAAAAGCAGTAAGAAGTCAACCTTCCAATATGACTCATTCCTTAGCCTAGAGTTTGCATGTGCTTTTGAAGTTGATAGAGGAGTCTGCCGCCGCTGGTACTGTAGCCAAGAGAAGGGGGCAGAATAGTGTAAAGAGTGATCACTAGCTCCAGAGATGCAGACCTCAGTTCTAATGCTGCTTCTGATACATATTATGGGGAGAAATGGGGCAAATCATTTAATCTCCCCAGGTATATGACCTCTGAGGTCCCTTCCAGCTCTAGAGCCACAAGTCTCTGAAACACCGAGGGAGAAAATTTCAGTCAGTGTTTGTCCACTGAAACCCTGTTCCTTTTCTTTTCTCAATTCTCTTATGAGACAATGTAAGGAGCGTGTCTGAGTTAGAAGGAAGCCATGCTGAACAGCACGTGACTTTAGAAACAACAAGAAATGCCCATTAAAATACCCTCTTGGATCCCCATCAAGGTTTCATTTTTTTAATTTTAAAAAATAACATAAAGAAATAAATGGGTTCTTCAAGATCATATTAAAATAGATGGAAGAGTGAAGCATCGATCTCTGGCACATAGCTTTGCACCCTGTAGTCACTTAATAAAGGCTCATTGGATTAGATTGACTGGCTTTTGCCTATTTGAATATTATATTCCTTTATTATTGAGGTCTTTTTTTTTTTTTACCTTGAATGTCAGAACCAAGAAGAAAGTTTTCATACTGAAAATTTTTTCAGTTCTTTTTGGCTCTCTTCCCATCCCTCTCCACCCTTGCTAGTGTCAAAGGTATTTAAGCCATCTGCTCAAAGCACCTGTTTTTTACGTTAACTTCATTCCTAATATTCCGTTTTTCCCTTCTCTACACAGAGACAATAGAATCATAGATTTAGAGGAGGAAGGAACATACTAATAATGCTAATAGCCAGCCTTTGTATAGTGGTTTAAGGTTTGAAAGGATCTTTACATGTGGTATCTCTCTTAGTCTCCATCATAACCATCTAAGGTAGGTGCTATTATTAAAATCATTTCATAGTTAAGAAAACAGAGACAGATGAAGGTTAAGTGAATTGTCCAAGGTCACATAGCTCGTATCTGAGGTAGGATTTGAATTCAGTTTTTCCTGACTCAATCAAGTGCTTTTTCTTTTTCTTTTTTTAATATATATATAATAAATGCTTATTGACTTTATTTCATGATCAATTTTTTTCATCATTTACTCCTATATTTCTTGGGAGTTCCTCATTAGTTATGTGTTGTAGATTGCTTGTATCTCTCTTTTTAAAAAAAATATAAAATTTTTATTTATTTTCTTGTTTACATCATTCATTTCCATGAGATTTTTGAGTTACAAATTTCCTCCCTGTTTTTCCCCTACCCCAACCCCAAAACAGCGATCCCACTATACCACCCCTTGCCCAATCTGCTCTCTTTTGTGACCTCCTCCAACACCCCTCTAACTTTCTGGTAGGGCAGGGAGAGTCTCCCTACCCCAGTCCCTGTATATCTTAATTCCTAGCTGCATGTATTGTAGAGCTTTATATTCTAGATTCCTTTCAGTTCCTCCCTTGTCACCCACCCCCACTGGAAGGACAAGCAATTAAATACAGGCTGTACATGTGTAATTACACAGGACATCTTCACAGTGAACATATTGTGACAGTCTGATCATATGTCCCTCCTTCCTATCCCGCCCCACCCCTGTTCTGTTCTCTACTCTGTTCCTGTCCCTTTACTGAAGTGCATGCTTCCAGCAGCCCTCCCCCAGACCCTGCACTCCCCTCCATCATCCCGCCTCTCATCCCCATGTCCCCTACTCTCCTGTGTGCCATGATATCCAGTTTAGAGTTTATGTCATTCCTTCCCTAAGCCAAATTCAATGAGAGTAAATGAAAGTAAAGTTGTAACAATTATCCCTTGCCTCTTCTATATGGGATAATTAATCCCATTTTGTCTCTTCCTGTCTCCTCTCATTCTAGTCCTCTCCCACCTCAGAATTTCACCTTTAAAAGGATCATCCCTTCGTATACAATTGATCTTGGACCCTCTATGTACACATATACACACATGCTCAGATATGTATTCATACACATATATAGCCTCCTATATAGATATATGTGTAAGTATATATATACACATTTGTATTCCATTCACCTATTCTCATACTAAGAAAAGTTCATTTTTCCATATTGGCATGTACATCATTCATTTTCATGACAATTTTGAATTACAGATTTTCTCCCCATCTTTCCCCTGTCCCAACCCTAAAACAGCAATCCCACTGTAAAGCCCCTCCCCTGCTCTGCTCTCTTACTTTCTGGTAGGGCACAGAGGGTCTCCCTATCCCGGCCTCTGTATATCTTAATTCCTAGTTTCAGGTCTTGCAGAACTTTACATTCTAGATTCTTTCAATTCCTCCCTTGTCCCCCACCCCCACTGGAAGGACAGTCAATTCGATACAGGCTGTGGATGTGTGATTATACAGGA
>CM053593.1:361302237-361349062 GCA_028646575.1 Pseudocheirus occidentalis
TCTCTCTCTCTCTCTCTCTCTCTAAATCTGTGATCTCTGATAGTTACAACTCTACCACTGACTTGCTTTGAAACCTTGGCTTGGTCGTTTAACTATTAATTTACTGCGGAATTAGGACTAAGTACTTATGCCAGAGTTTCAAGAGGATGATCTCCCTGCCTCTTAATATTGGTGTGAATGACCAGGTCAGAGAGGGGCAGGAGGTCCCATGTCTACGAACACATGGTTCCGTTGTTTGTTTGGTTGGTTTGTCTCTTTTGTGTTCTTTCCTAATCGTAGGTGAATGAGTATCTTCAAATAGAGTAGAACAGGTTACAAATGTATGGGCTTTGAAAGGTCAGAAGAGTTATTGGAGGTCCTCTCAGCAGCCGGCCAGTAGCAGACACCACTGGAGCCAGTATTATCTGAGTCTGATAAAGAAACTTCCCTGAAAAACTATCTGCATGACCCAGTACAATGGGATTGACCTAGAGCTAAGAAAACGAGTCATTCGAGGAGCCAGTCCAGTGGATCAAGGGATGATTCTTCTTCCTTCCCTCCCTCCCTTTCTTCTTTCCTTCTCTCCTTCCTTCTTTCCCTCCTTCTTTCTTTCTCTCCCTCCTTCCCCTTCCTTTTCTCCTTCCTTTCTTCTTTTCTTCCTCCTTCCCTCCCCTCCTCCTTCTCATTCTAACACTGCCTACACTTCCCTCCCCTAGGACAGGGAAAAGAGTACTGGATTTGGAGTCATGGGTCAGACTACTCACTCTATGACCTTTCTTTTCCTCCAAGACAGTGGTTCTCAACCTTCCTAATGCCGAGACCCTTTAATATAGTTCCTCATGTTGTGTTGACCCCCCCAACCATAAAATTATTTTTGTTGCTACTTCATAACTGTAATTTTGCTACTGTTATGAATCATAACGTAAATATCTGATAAATAGGATGTATTTTCATTGTTACAAACTGAACATAACCCACAAGTTGAGAACTGCTGCTCCAAGAGATGTTAGACAAGTCACAACTGCCCTGTGCCTCAGTTTCCTCACCTGTAAAATGAGTTCTAGATAGCCTCTAAGGGTCTTTCCAGTTCCATATCTATGATTGCATGAATTTTCCCCATCCTTTCCCACCTTAAAAAGGTATTTCAGACATCAGAATGATAATCGAATGAGAGAACATTGGAGAAAATTAGGTGTCTAAAATAGAAGAGTAATTTCCACTCGATTCTTCCGACTGCATGAAGCTTTTCTGCCGCCCTTCCCTTTCTCTCCTCTACATGAGCCAGGCATTAAGGAGATATTATGCTTGTAAATTCCCAAGATTCATAGCACAATAAGCTAGACCCAAGCAACTTGAGACTATAAAAGGCCCTGTGCTTATTCAATGGGGCAAAGTTTCTGCAATAGTTTAGAGATATTGCTCTAGACCTCTTTGTTCCTTCCCAAACTGAGTGGCCTTCTCCTCTCTGGACCGTAAGAGGTCCACATTTCACCCTGTTTAGTAGAATTTTTAAGGTTTAAAAACAATTGGTGCAGAGAAAACAAGGCTGGTTTTGTAGTCAGACAGCTGGAGAATCAATGGCTGACTCCCTCATTTACTAGCCATAGCACCTCTGGCCATATAATTGTCTCTCTTTGGACTTCAGTCTTCATCTGGGCAGCTGGGTGGTGCAGTGGGTAGAGCACTCTGCCTGGAGCAAGGAAGGTCACTCAGAATCCTGTGTTCAAATCTGGTCTCCGACTCTTGCTAGTTGTATGACACTGGGCAAGTCACTTAACCCTGCTTGCCTCAGTTTCCTGGTCTGTCAAATGAGCTGGAGAAGGAAATGGAAAACCACTGCAGAATCTCTACCAAGAAAACCCCAAGTGGGGTCACAAAGAGTCAGACATGAGTGGAACAATTCCACAACAACATCCTCAGCTGTAAAATAGGGCTAATAATCGTGCCCGCCTCCTAGGGGACCAAACGAGAGCATGCGAGCCAGCCCTGAGGTGCGATTCCACACCTGGAGCATTGCCCTTCCTTACCTTTACTTCTTAGACTCCCTTGCTCCCTTTCAAGCCCGGCTCAGGCACCATGTTGAACACCGAGCTTCTCCTCATCCCCCCAATTGTTACCGTTCTCTCCCTCTCCCTCCTCAAATCGTCTTGGATGCACTTAGATGTTTGTATCTCAAAGAATGTAAGGTCCTCGAGGGTAAGGACTACTTCTCATTTTGTCTTTGCAGCTATTGTGCCCAAAACTAACTGAAATCCTCCAGTGGATCTGGGGCCATTCCCTCACAAAGCAGATTGTTCCGTTCACACCCACCTTTTCTGAGCAACTCTTATCCTTACCTTCCCATCAGCTCACCAAAGGCGGCCCCCTCTATGTCCTGGAGGCTGTTCTCAATTTCTCCAGATGTCACAAAGAGGCCAGTGGTACATGGCGCCTGCCCCGAGTCTCTCCCCTCTCCAAGCCAACCTTCACTCTGCTTACAAAGTCATTGAATATAATGACCAAGTGATGGTCTGACCAGGTCACTCCTCTGCTCAGTAAACTCACTTGGCTCCCTATTGCCTTGTGTATCAAATATTAATTCCTCTTCCTAACCTGGCTCCCTCCCATCTTTCCCATTTTCTCACATTCTCTTCCCCTCTATACATTCCATGACCCAACCATGCTAGACTACTTGCTGTTCCTCACACACAACATACATGCATATGTCATGTCTTCGTGTCTCCCATATCTGGAATGCTGTCCCTTCCAACCTTTGAACCCTTGCAATATCTGAGTTTCTTTAAGACTCACTTCTAGTATGGCTTCTAAAGAGCTCCCCCCATCCACATCCCCAGTTTCTAGTGCCAACTCCTTCAAAGTGACCTGTATTTATCTTGTATCTTTATTTTTTTTTCTGATTTATGCATGCAGTCTCTCCCATTAGAATGGAAACCCCTTGAGGGAAAGGACCATTTTTGTTTTTGCTTTGTATCCTCAGCATTTAACTCACTGCCTGGCACAAATAAACATTTAATAGATGATTATTCATCAATTGATCCCCTGCAATGTGACCAGCCCATCTCCTTCTCTGATCATACATTTTCCCAGTGTTACCTTTGATTCTGGTTCCTTCTTGAAGTTTTTCATTCATTATATGTTAAAGCTCATCACACCCCACACAGGCTTCCCCATCCCCCTCTGAGTGATGCTCATTATTACCGCTTCCAAGACTAGTTTTCTATGACTCACAGTTATATAACATCCATAGAATGCTAGAATATTTATTGGTGTGGGCCATTGCGTCTGGGAGAAGTCTAAGAGCTTTGTAATTTCCCAAAGGCAAGTCAGTCTATGATCCTTCTCCTGTTTAATTAATAGACCAACTTGTCCACTTGTGTTGTCTGTATAAGATCTGTCTGCCAATGTGTAAATTGTTCAAGATGTGTCTTTGAAGATTGAGATATTTATATATGTATATAGATGTGTAGATGATGTATAGATGGCCAAGACATACCTATAAATAGATATATGAATTGTCTAGATTGTCCAAGATATGTCTTTCTAGATATATAGATTAAGATATATTTATATGTTTGTAGATTATATATAGATGTCCAAAATACTTCTATATATGTGTATAGGAATATAGATTGTTCGGTTGAGATATATCCATATCTGTATAGATACATAGAATGCCCAAGAGTTATCTATCTATATATCATCCAATATAACTATATATGTATGTGCAAGTTATATAGAGATATATCTTGCACAGACAATAAAATTTCATTCATACACACCCACATGTCTATCTGAGTTCTATTGGTTATCCATTTAACTACAAGTCATAAACTGAACAATAGACGTTGTCCGTCCATTTGGTTTCTTCTGCATGACTGGCGAAGCCGGACTCTTTGGAGTGGTTAAAGATCTCTTCCAGAAGGCTCTGCAATGTTCCAGGGCTTGATTTTACCCACAGATAAAAGCATCTAGAAGACTCCACTCTCCTTCCTGTTCAATTTGGATTCTGTCCTGGATCGCCCCCATGAAGGTGATGATCCCCTTTGGTGAGCCTATAGCTACCTCCTTATATCTTGCCTGGAATTTATAATCAGTGGGTCATAGAGCAAGGCTGTTTGCTTGTTTTAGTCTTGTCTGACTCTTGGTGACCCCATTTGGAGTTTTCTTGGCAAAGATTCTGGAGTGGTTTGCCATTTCCTTTTCCAGAACATTTGACAGATGAGGAAACTGAGGCAAACAGGGTGAAGTGACTTACCCAGGGTCACACATCCAGTAAGAGTCTGAGGCCAGATTTCCACTTAGGTGTTCCTGACTCCAGGTGCGGCCACCTACCTTCCCTAGAACAACGGTGTCTCTGGTATGTCTTTTAGGAAATATTAAATGATTTTGACATGTCGATGGGAGAAAACATTGGATCTTAAGGTGGCATTTTGTTTTACCAAATAACATCTTTAAAAATAACCAACAAGTGATTGTCTCAGTGGGATCTTGTATTCGTTACATCTTCTAGTCAATCGTGCTGTACATACTCGTGTGTACGTGTTATTGCCCTGATAGAACACAAGCTACCTGGAGGCAGGAACCATTTGCTTTTATCTTTGTATCCCCAGAACATTGTGCAGTGGCTGGCGCATAGGCTGATTGATTTAAATAGGTCAGGATGGAGTTGGTTTTAACTACACGTTTTCTTATTTTCATTCTTCTAGTTTTGTATTCATTTTGCTCTTTGCTCTTAACAAGTCTGTGGGTTGACTGTGTGGAGAAAGCAGATTCAGGAATGATTTCTTTCAACAGTAATGAGTTGTTTCCTGTCAATTAAAACATAATGAGCTTCATTTGGGGCCCTGAACATGGTAGATGCTTTGAAATATTTGTTGGACTGATCTAGAAAGGGCTCCTTGAATTGTAAACATCATGGAAGAGTATCTTTTTTGGAGGTAGAGGGGTCAAAGGGATGGCTTCTCTTTCTTCTAATTCAGAGTAAGAGCTCAATTTCCCCCCCACCCAACCACGGACCATTCATTACCAATGCTTGAGGTTACACCAAATGACCACTCTCTCTTTTTGCCCCATCTAGAGAAATCTCATGATGTAGCCAGTGTCTTGAATTCTCATAATGGTCTCTAAAGGTGGAAGGAGAGACAAAAGTCATTACCACAGATTTAAAGGGACCTCTCAAATGGTCATTCTGTCCATATTCAGTCTCTAAGCAAGGGAACTTAAGTTATTCTAAGGAAATGACTGTTTTACTATTAATGATGCCTGTGGAAGGTCAGCCTGGAAGCCTCCCTCCCTCCCTCCGCAGGTTTTCATGCTAAGACTGAAAGCTGTTTTCTCTTGGGCTGTCCACAGAAGAAGTGAGCAAGCCTTTCTTGAAACATTCTAAGTGGTACTACCATTTCATTATAAAAATAAGATTTTTAATGCTCCTCAAATTACCCTGTCTCCAGAGGAACAGTTAATAATCAGACGCATTTGTTCTTCATTTTCATGCATTTATCACACTTCAGCTCTGAAAAAAGATGCTCTAATTAGCAGGAGAAAGAAATGTCTGAATCTCTGTGTTGTGGCTACAGAGTAATAACTCAGAGGGACCAGAAGGGGAAAGCTGTTCTTTCTCACCAGAGGGTCACCCAGAATGCGAAAGCGTCACACACATAAATCTGCCCAGTGTGGGGTCCCCATTGGCAGGGGACAACATCCTCCTCATACTGGAATGTAATATACTGGGACTAACTGGAGTCAACCTCCAAATGCCAGGCATGCCAGGACGTTGAAGAGAAGAAGGTCCAAGGGTTCTCAATGAATTGCTTTCTCTCCTTCCTTTTCCCACAAAAGAATGGAGAATTTATCCCCAGGTCCCTAAACTTCCAGTCATGTGGTTCCCCTTAGGGAAGAGTTGTCCTAGGTCGGAAAGGGGATCATTTCCCCATCTGTAAAATGAAATGTTGGTGTTGGAAAGCACTTTAACTTTGGATTATAGATTCTAATCCTTTCGCTTTCCAGAGGAGGAGGAGGAGGATATATTATTGGCAGAGACCAATAATCAGGTGCCCTGACCTTAGTCACAGAATCATCGATTCAGAATTGGAAGGGACGTCAGAAATCATGATGTCCAACTCCTTCATCTTACATATGGGGAAATGGAGGTTGCAGAGGAAGAGTTAAGTTAACTGGGGCAAAAGGTTAAGTAACTCGTCCAGAATCGAACTACTACTAAGAATCTATGACAGGGTTCTAATTCAGAACTTCTGACCAGTTCTCTGTCCGCTAGATTTCTCCTCCCACCCTGCTACCGTGGCCTCCTCTCTATCACAATAGATCATTAACGAATAGAACCAGCAGTCTTATAATGTGTTTAGAATAAATTGAATTAAGCCATAAGAAAAGCAATAATAACAATAATGAAATGAATAAAATTAGGTCATGTATAATAATATAACAACAATAGCACAGTAAAATCAAATAATGAAAATGATAATTATAGGATCATAGGTTAAAGCTGGAAGGAATGTTAAAGAACATAAGTCCAAACTTTCATTTTACAGAACAGGAAACTGAGACCAGAGAGGAGAAGTGGCTCACCTAAGGTCACACAAATAATTAATCAATCAAGAAGCATTTATTATGCACCTACTATTTGTCAGGACTAACTTGTACTCTCTTCCAGGAAGAGTCAAGATGGTCTGATTCCAAACATGACAGTAAAAGCCAGGTGCCTACAAGCCTTCAATGCCCAATAACACAAATTTAAAATTACTTTATATTTCTACCATCGTTTTTCATCAAGACAGTGATAAACATTTATTAAGTGCCTACTGTGTGCAGAGGAGGCATCTAGACGGCTTAATACATAAAGTGCTGGGCCTGGAGTCAGGGGACCTGGGTTTCACTCACTAACTGTGTGACCCTAGGCAAGTCACTTAACTCTGTTTGACTAGGAGGTAGGCAAGTGACTCAGTGGATACAGCACTGCACTTAGAGTCTGAAGATCTGAGTTCAAATCTGACCTCAGACACTTACTAGCTGTGCGACTCTGGGCAAGTCACTTTACTCTATTTGCCTCAGTTTCCTCATCTGTCAAATGAGCTGGAGAAGGAAATGGCAAACTACTCCAGCGTCTTTGCCAAGAAAACCCCAAATGGGGTCCTGAAGCATTGGATTCAACTGAACAACTGAAGAATTCTGTCTTGAGGCCTAGAGGAGACAAAAAATTCAGATGGAATAATGTTATAGACCAGATCTTCCAAGATCTCTGCATTGGCGGGGGGGTTCTCACCTTAATTCTGTAAGGTCAGAACAAAGGCTGGTCTCCCCATTTTACAGATGGAGAAACTGAGGCTTGTGGGAGTTAACAGAGCACACCACTGCACATTTGTTCAAGTTTTCCCAGAAGACATGTCTCTCTTGCGTTGGGAACTGCTGGACGATGGGGGCGTTGCTGACTCAGACCGTAGCCAGGCCCTGGAGTCGGGCTTCTGAATTATAGACAAGCTCAGTGTAAATCACAGGGTTCCCAGGGAGCCTGACCGTGGTTTGAAGGACGGAAACATAATCACCATAAAGCATCCCAGGAGGACTTTCCTCATATAGCACATGGCTCGAGGACACACGGACGGAGGCTTGTTTTCTCCATGTTCCTTCATTAGTCAAATTCGCCATCAGTCTGTCGGACTGAACTGGGTCATCCATCCAGAACCACAGGAATAGTCCTAAACACCCTTTCCTTCAATTGAAGGAGAGGAAGTATTTATTAATTACTATCACTAATTTATTAATTACAGATTTATTACTATGTGCCGGGCACCATGATTTGATCCTCACGACTGCTTGAGAGGCTGGTCCATTTTGCCATTCAGGAGACTGAGGCGGGTCAAATGTCTTGCTCAGGGTCACACAGGTAGGAAGTGTCAAAGGCTGGATTTGAACTCGGGTCTTCTTGACTCTAGGCCCAGTGCTCTATCCACTGAGCCACTCAGCTGCCTCAATAATGGGGTGGAGGTGTGCTGTGATGATCCTCTGGGGTTTTTTAATGTTCCCAGAAGTTAGTAGAAGGCTGTGGGTTGGTAGAAAGGGAGACTTGGAAGGGACTTAAGTGGCCCCTTTCGTTTTTTTCAAAGAAGGCTGAAGGCCAGACTTCACGTCAGAAGGACATGACTGGGCTGGTGATATGTTATGGGAGCACAGGTCCGGAGCAGGAAGGGACCTCAGAGACCAGCGGGGCCAGTCTCTTCAGTCTGTGGATGATGAGATTGAAGCCTGGAGCGGTTCATGGACAGATAGTGACACTGATGTTGAGTGGCATCAGCTCCAGATGGAAAACCCACTTGTCCTGAGTCCCAGCTCATGCATATAATGATGCCTATCAGAAAACCAGATCCTGCAGGATATTTTTGCCCCCAGATACTCTGGGGATAGTTTTCTTCTCATTTCTCCAAATCTTGTAACAGGGGAAGGTCAGGGGAACTTCCTGATCTGCGAGACCGAGGTACCTTCCCGGGAGTTAGGAGTGCCCTCTTTGGCCCGGGGAGAACAAGTGCTCTGATCCCTCAAGAAAGGAGCCAAGAGGAGCCTCTGGTCCCTCCCAAATCTGACCCAAGAGTCTCCCCTCTCCTGTGACCCCAGGCCCAGAAGGCAGCTGCTCCCAGGCAGCTTTGCCTCGGCTTTCAACATGTCTGGTAGGTTTTTGCAGGTCAGTTTTCACAGCTCCCTGGGGGCTTGTCCTGGACAGTCCAACTTCCTTCTCTTACCCAAATGGAATTTAACATTCAGAGCTAAGGGTCTGGGCAGGAAGGAAGGGTTTCGAGTCACTGCTTCCAGCCTCCACCCCCAGGAGCAAGAACGGCCCATGGCACTGAGCCCTATCCTCAACTGTGGGACACATACACATACACACACCCCAGAGGCTCACACAATCTATTGCACACACATTCTAAAGTACTATATTTAAACAAATTCTCAAGTACCCAAACACAATCTTTTATGCCCTTATGCTCTTATACAAACATTTACACAAATCTTGCACTTCCAGCCATGCATCATCACCAACACAAACCCTCCTACACTTAGAATCACTCTCCCCACCCCCACTAGTCAGTCTTCAGCATCTGTGTTTCGGGCCCCCTTGTCCTGAACCAACAATGATATTTCATATTCACTAAGAGCAGGGGTTCTTAAGCTTTGATTGTGTCATAGACCCCTTTGTCAGGGTGGTGAAACCTATGGACCCCTTCTCAGAATCATGTTGCAAAATGCACGCTATTGCAAAGGAAACCGCTTCTACTGAAACAGTTATGAAATTAAAAGCACAAGTTCATGGAGCAGCTCCCCTCTCCCCTCAAGAACCCCCGAGCCAGGCTGTCTGAAAATTCAAAGAGCTGCACACACATTAATTACTTGGGAGAGATTATGAATCCTCACTTACTGTGTTTTGCTTCAAAAAACAAGGCAGGATCTTCCTTGCCTAATGCCTGCATGAAATTCTCCCAAATCCCCTAGAAGTTCCACGAGATGGACAAAAGTGGCAGGGCCCAAAGATGAGCCCTTTGGGCCCAGGTGGCACCGACCATCTCACCCCTTGCCTCTTCCCCTCCCTGCACTTCTTTATTGCCCCTGCGGCACTTACGCAGATTTGGGAGTGCAGAGGACTCAGAAGCTGGTCTGGTCTGAAGGTGGCTGGTCTATCAGGATATAATTGGACAGCCCCTGCTAGCCTTGGGGCTTGGAAAATCAAAAACAGCAACAACCACCCCCCAATCCAGCCTTTCCATTTGCCCTTGTGTCTGTTGCATCAGGCACCTGTGGTCCTGTTACTGTCTCTGCCACAACTGGGAGACACATTGCCTATGGTGGGCCAGTTCCTAGTGTCTACTGGGAAGAAGCCTTGCCTGGGAAGGCCCTCGCTCAATGAACCTCCAATCGTGGGGCCCTGGATGCTGGGCCTGGAAAAGCTTTTGGTCCTCCCGCCTTGTCATTAATTACCAAAGGCACAGGTTGCATCATACTCCTCTCCAGCTCAGCAAACTCTAAGGGCTCCCTTGGACCTTTCAGGTCAAATACAGTTATCTCAAGAAAAGCTAAACTTTCCACAGCGCTTTGCAAATGTCAGCTCATTTTTCTCCTCACCATGGCTCTGGGAGGCAGGTACTACTACTATCCCCACTTTACAGATGGGGAGACTAGACTGAGGTTAAGTGATTTACCTAGTTGGATTTGAACTCAGGTCTTCCTGACTCCAAGCCCAGCTTACCCACTGGGCCCCATTAGCTGCCTCTGGCATTAAAGGTCTACCTTTCCAAGCTTCTGCATTATTCCTCTTGGATAACTCTTAAAGGAAGACCTCCCAGGTCTCCATAGTCTTCTTCAGACATGGCACTCCATCCCCCCTCTCTGTACCTTTATTTGCGCAGGCCTGGAACACAATCCCGCTGACCTCTACCTCTTCAAATACTTAGCATCCTTTAAAGCCCAGCTCATGGACAAGTTCTATAAGGAGGCTTGTCCTGATCCTCCCCAGTGCTGCTCTCTTTCCCCATTACCTTGGATGTGTGTGTGTATGTGTGTACTTAAATGTCTTCATATTGTCTCTTTTGATAGAATGTAAGCTCTCTGAGGGTAGGTTTCCTTTCTTTTTTTTTTGTTTCCTCAGAATCTGGTATCCCATACCTAGTATTTATATAATAAATGTCAATTGAGGGATTGATTAATTGATTGACATTGGAAGAAATCAAGGGCCAGACTGGGGCAGTAACTTGTCCAAGAATTTGTACCCAGTCTGGGTCACATCTCCTGACTCCTCCCCAGCACTTCTCACTAGCCCACACAGCCTGGGTCTGCCAGGCTCTGACTGGAGCCGAGCCAAGGACCTACCGATCAATGAGTAGCCCTGTGTAGGGATGGAACCCAACTCTGTCGTCCACCTGGCACTATGGCTTTGGGCAAATCACTGTAGCTCCAGAGGTCTCAGTTCCCCCTTTTAGAAAATGAGGGAGTGGGGACAGCTAGGTGGCACAGTGAATAGAGCACCAGCCCTGGAGTCAAGAGGACCTGAGTTCAAATCCGGCCTCAGACACTCGACACACTTACTAACTGTGTGACCTTGGGCAAGTCACTTAACCCCAACTGCCTTGCCTTTCCTCTTCCAAAAATAAAAAAATATTAATAAAATGAGGGGATTGGGGTTTTCCCCCTTAGTTTGGAGTTCCATGATTCCTAATGTCCATTACTGTGAGTGTGTGTGTATTTGTATATATGGAGGGGGGGTTTCAAGGGTTTGGGGAGAATTTGTGGTGGGGGAAAAGGAATACGGTTAGTGAAGAAAGAAGGCCACAAGAAACCAGCTCTAGACCTGGAAGGGACCTCGAAAGCTTTCTAGTCCAACCCCCTCATTCGGTAGGTAAGGAAACTGAGCCCCATAGAGAACAAGCATCTAAAGTCCCCAAGCTATGAGTGCAGGGTAGGATTTGAACTCTGCTCTTATGAAAGCCAGTGTTCTTTCTGTTAGAACACACTGCTTCCCCTACCCAGTGAGTCATCTCTTGGCAAGCTATTTTTAACATTTCAATTCATTTTTCAAGACTGGACTATAAAAATTCGCCTTTAATGCTGTTCTATTTTTATTTTTAAAACATAGCAAGGACTTATAAAGTCACAAAGGAAAAACCAGATTTAGAAAATATAAATATTATATTGATAGGAAATTGAAGGAAATTAATACAGAATCAAGGCATGGTGCCTCGGCTGATCATTTCCTAAAGCACTTATTTCAGTTCCTGCACAGAGTAGGCACTTAATAAATGTTAATGACAGACAGGCTGAATAACCTGGGGTGAAGGATGAGAGGATCTCTGAGCCTACCCCCTCTAGCTTCAGATCTGTGATCTTATGAAAAGGAATTTGGGGGTTGGGGGAGCAACCCTCTGATAAAATTAAAAATCTTGACAAATAGGTAGGCATCCCCATCCCCCTCACTGGGGCAGTATTGCCCCCAACTATGAAACAGGAGAGACATGCTTCATACATGAGTTATACAGAAGTAAAGTTGGGGTGTGGATAGAGGGCTAGCCTTGGGACCAAGAAGACCCAGTTTTGGGTCCAACCTCAGACACTCATTTCACCCAGGGCAAGTGACTTAACCTCTCTTTATCCCCAGGCAGTTATCTAAGACTTCATTACTACAGAGAAAAGGATCTATATTAGTGGAGGGAGATCCCCTACCAGGGAGGCGCACACAGATGGCATCAAAGGCCCAACCTCCCCTCCCCTCCAAATTGCACTATTTCTATTATTCAGTCATCTTTTAAAGTCATTTCTGACTCTCTGTGACCCCATTTGGGATTTTCTTGGCAAAGATACTGGAGGGATTTGCCACTCCCTTCTCCGGCTCATTTGACAGATGAGGAAACTGAGGCAAACAGGCATGAATGACTTGCCCTGGGTCACACAGCTAGTAAGTGTCTGGGGCTAAGTTTGAACTCAGGGAGATGAGTCTTCCTGACTCCGGGACTACGGCCTGGTGTCTTTGCAGTACGGTGCCATCTGGCATTGTTGAATTGTAAGTTTTAATATGCTACAGAAGACGTGGGTCATTATTTTTTAGTTGTTGAAGAAACTGGTCTAAAATCCTGTCTCTGTCATTTGTCACCTCTTTGAGGTGGAGCAAATAATTTTACTCTACTCACCTCGGTTTCCCCCTCTGTAAAACAATGGGGTTGCCCTCAGTGCTCTCCAGGACCCTTTCTAGCTGATGGAGTCAGGGCATGTGGGACCCTGGTTCACAGATTTAAAGACAATCAGACCCTAATTTTAATGTAAGGTCATGGAAAGGCCTTCAGAGAGCGTCCGCTCCAACCCCTATATTTTATGGACAAAGAGACTGAGGCTCAAGGTCGGATAAATGACAGAATGAAGATCTGAATCCAGGGACAGTGGATAGAGAACCAGGCATGGAGTTAGGAATACTCATCTTCCTGAATTCAAATCTGGCCTGACACCTACTAGCTGTGTGACCCTGGGCAAGTCACTTCACCCTGTTTGCCTCATGTTCCTCATCTGTCAAATGATCTGGAGAAGGAAATGGTAAAGTGCTCTAGTGTCTTTGCCAAGAAAACCCCAACTGGGGTCATGAAGATTCAGAAACAACCAAACAACGTAATTATCTGATTCTGTGTTTTTTAGATTTAGGCATAAGGCTGCAAAAAAAAAAAATGCCCTCAGATATTATTACTGGGATTAGGGGGGAGAAGAGGTGGGATGACATTGTGAGTGTTGGCTGTGGGATGGAGAGCAGGGGATGGGTGGGAAGGACCAAACGGAGAGGAGGTGGACCCTGGGGCAAGAAATGTGGGCCAGGCCCAGAAATGCATATTGGAGTTGAATGAATGCTGGTGGCCCATCAGGTCTGGAAATGATTTTGTAGCTGAGTCAGGTTCAGGGATTGGGAGGTTCCTCTGGGACATGCAGTCAGGAAGGAAGGGCACCCTGCAGACCAGCCTGGGTGAGAAACAGAACTCCCCAGATGTGCCTTCTTCCCCAGCCAGCGCAGAGCTGGAAGGCCCGCCCGTGTCCTCCAGGCCTCAGGCCACCCAATGTTCTTCTCCTAGACCACACAGGCCCTCAATGCTATTTCATTCATATTCAACCATCCATCCATCCATTCATTCATTTATTCCTTCTTTATTCCATTATTTCATTCATGTCTCAAAGATTTTGCAATAGCTAGTGTTTAGTTTGTGACTCATTTTCCAACATTCCCATATTTGCATAGGGATACAAACTGAGGCTAGGAACTCTGTTAACTCATCTGTAAAATGGGAATGGAATGGAGTGGAATGGGATGGGACGGAATGGAACGGAACGGAACAGGACAAGATGGGACGAGACGGGATGGGATGGGATGGAATGGAATGGGATGGAATGGAATGGAGTGGAATGGAAAGGAGGACTGTGGGGAACAGTTCATTTTGACTGAAATTCAGTACTTCCTTCTTAACATGCAAGAAGAGGGAAATTAGGGCTAGAGATCAGATGGAGGCCAGTCCCGTTGGATTGTTGGAGCTGGTCTTGGTTCTGTAGGGGGAATGAAGTAAAGGCTTATCCAAGAAGCCTTTCTGCAAAGAGCAGAAAACTCATTATAAACCATTTCTGAATTCAGTAAGTTACGTTTCATTAATGGAGTCAAACAATACATCAGCCAAAGCAATGAGAAAATAGGGGAGATTATTAGCAAACATCTCCAACAAATGCAGAGTGGAGATTAAATTAATTTTACCACTGACCCCACTACCTTTAATATATATGATAATGGTACTATTAATAACGACTTTCCTGAAATCCACCTGGGATTTAGGTTTTCCAGGTAGGAAAGGATGACAGGTAGAGTTATTGTCAGGGGCTTTTTAAGGGTGGGTTTCCTTTGGATCAGAGGATAATGGCCGTGTCAGCCCAGGGACATCCAGATGGAATACTCCCAGTGGAGTCTGTGCTTGACTGGGGAAAGAAGGGAGGAGTGGAGACTGGCATTATTTATATTTTTTCTCAAGGAGGAAAAGGAGTCCTGAAGTTCAAGGGATTTTGTCCCAATGGCCTAGAATCATGGAAACCCATGCAGCCTGCTTTAAAACACAGAGCAGGTATTTCTGAAACTATTTCTTCTCTGCAGGAACCAGAGGACTCTGGATTTTCCCACAAAAAGCAATAGATTTTGTGAGATGCCATCTGACAGTAAAACAGCTCTCAGTCTTCTCCAGGATAGAAAAGTGGGGAGGCTTCAAGCATACTCTTAGCATACATCCAGAACTATGCAAGAGAACTGAGAAATGAAAAGACCTCTGTGTGAACATATGAGTCTGGGATCTCTTCCTTGGTCATTTTAACTGAAATTCAAGACTTCCTAACTGACATGCAAGGGAAGGATTAGAGATTGGACTGTGGTAGCTGCTAGCTGAGGCCCAAGACTATCTGTTGATGGCTGGGATTACAGAAGGAAGAACTGAGACCATGAGTATGCTTTACTGAATTCACCACACCTAGAGACATGAAAAACAGTGATTAGCACCCCAGAGGTGAGTCTGGAGCAGCAGGGGCCAGTTATTATTAAAGCCAATTCTCTCCTCTAATACTTCCCTTTGTGACTTTGAGAGGGTTCCCAGACATGCCACATCTTTCCTTAATGACCTGCAAGAAAAATCTGGGAAGGTAAGCAGGAAGAGTTTGGAGAGATACTTGGAGACAAAAGGCTCTACATGGTAGGAGTGCCTAACATTTTTCCTTTTATTTTTGCAATATTCCATAATTGTTGTGGCCATAGTATGTGGAATATACCTGTGCCTTGTGAATTTTGGGAAGAGGTTGGGAAAACTTGTTCAACAGAGAGAGAGAAGAAATTCCAATTTCAGGGTGGGAGTTGCAGCCACAGATTTCTTATCTTTATTTCGGTAATATATCCTTAACTGATTTTAGTAATCTTGTCCTCCCACTTGAATTTAGAACCCAACCAGCACCATCACTTAATGTCATGTAACTTAGTGTTGATGGTGGGGAATAAGGTGGTAGGGATTCTAAATATTGGCAGGGTGGCCACATTCCGGTGGTGAGTAGGAATCCTACAGTCTTTGGGAGGCTCTGTCATGCATCTCTGCCAGAAGTGGCTCCTGGACTGGTCCCTTAAGGACCTCACGCCCTGGTGGAAATCTTAGGTATTGCACTCCTTCATTGGATAATTCATATAGTGATATACCGCCTTTCTGTAGGTCTAAAGGAAGCAGAACATGAGCTGATTTGGAATGCTTGTACTGCCACTGCTGAACTTCCCCAAGTGTCTCATTGTGTACCCTGACACATATTACATAATGTGTTATTCACAGTTCACAATTGTCCCAGAAATAATAATTTAAAAATTCCTCTCATTCATATACATTTACAATTTACAAAATGCTTTTCTCAACATAATTCTGATGTAAGTAGTGACAGTATCAGCATTCCATTTTTCAGATTAGGAAAGTAAAGCTTAGGGAGGACAACTGATTTTCCCACAGTCATGTAATAAGAGAGGTCAGTATGGTATGTATTGGGATTGAGGTACCAGGGTTGCAATTCTGATTCTTCTACTTTCTAGTTGCTTAAATTTTATTATTTGGCCAAGTCATCTCCCTTCACTTGGTCTAAGCTTCCTCATCTATAAAATGAGGAGACTGGACTTAAATTTAGGGGGTTTAGACTTGAGGTCTATGAACTAGTTTTTAAAAGCACCTTGATAACTGTATTTCACTCTAACTGGTTTCCTTTGTAATACTACGTTATCTTATTTTATGCATTTAAAAAACATCATTCAGAGAAAGGGGTCCATAGGTTTCACCAGATTGCCCCCAGGGTCTTCAGGACCTGAGACACACAAAAATGATGATAGGCTCTTGGCCTAGGTGACTAAAGTGCCTTTCAGTTATAAACACTATGACCTTCTGTGATCAGAGCTGCAGAACAGGATTCAAATTCAGGTCAACTAGACCGGGACTCAGACACTGGAGCATGCAAGGGTATTCTTGCCCTAGTGAGTCATTAAAACCTGAAAAGGTGAGAGGTCACAGAAACCCAGTGCTGTCCAGTTGTCCAGCCAGCTTTTAAAACAGCCCCTGGTGCTGGGTGAGGGAAAAAATCAAGGTCAAGGAAGGATAGATGATAAGGGTTGGTGAGCAGCAGTTCCCAGCAGAGGCACAAGACAGGGTTAGGGTCTTGTTGGTCAAGACCTGGGGAGGATCCGCCCCATCTCAGTGGTCTAGAGTTTCACTTGAAACAAAAAGACAGCAGTAGCAGAGGCAGGAGGGCCACTGACAGGTGACCCTTTGGCCTGAGCCAAATCCAGCCCTGCTGTGGCTGCCAAGACACAAGGAGCCCAGGGAGGGTGGAGGTTGGCTCTCAACCAGAGAGTTCTGGAGCTCACGGGGTGGGAGGATCAAAGGGAGGGTGGCACAGGACAGAGTCTTCAGCAGAGAGGACCTTGGGAAACAATTCACCACCCTCCTCATTTACCTTTGGAACAGTAGCTTGCCCCAAATGGCTCCCTGCCCATTTTCTGCCCTGGATTCAGGAACTGAGTCTCTCTTAGCTAAGATTTATATGCCAACAGCCTCCCTGCATCTGGCTTTTTGGATTTTAAGTAGGAATCATATTTTGCAAGAGCAGCAGATTTCCCAGAATGGACCATGAGGGCTGTGGAAGTCCCTTGTGCCAAGATGGGGGAGTAGCATACTTTTCTTTACTTTTCCCTTGGGCATCTGGGTGTGGGAACAATTGGTACTACCTTTTGTAAGGGACTAAAGAGGGGTCTCTGAAGAAGCCACTGGGTCCTTGGTAGAGGGAGATATTACAATTCATCCTTCAGAATAACCAGAGGACAATAGATCTAGAAGGAGAAGGATCTCAAACACCATTGCCTTTCATTTTATAGAAGTGGGAATCAAAGCCCAGTGAGACTGAATGATTTGCCCAAGGCTACATAAAGTCACAGGTAGGATTTGAACTCAGATTTTAGGACTCTACAGCCACTATTCTTTCCACTGTACCACTGCTCCTTCCTTATTCATAGATTTGTTCTTGTCAGTCCTCTGTTCAAAAATATTCAGGGGCTTTCAATCACTTCCCAAAGAAAGTTCAGATTTTTTTTTGCCTGGCATTCAAAGTCTGCTACAAACTGGAACTGCCTTTACATAGCTCATATGACATTCTTCTGTGCACTCTATGTTCCAGTAAAAATAGACTAAACTCTGTACTCCCTCTCTAGCCAACATACCCTATGCTTTCCCACCTCTGAGCCTTTGTTCATGCCATTCCCTGTGCCTGGAGTGCCCTCTCCCTTCCTTTTCATATATTGAAATGCTACCAAAAGCATAGTTGGACTTAAAAGGAAGATAGATTTAGAACCAGAAAGGAATTTAAAGGTCATCTAACCCAATCCTATCATTTTACAGATGGAGAGACTGAGGTCCAGAGAAATTAAGTTATTTCTATACAAAGTTATTATATTGCAAAGTCGAGACATTCCAAACCTTCCCTTAATACCGGGCAATTTTTCTAGAGCAACAGAATGGTGCTCCCTACAATCCACAATCCCTATAATACTTGTTGGGCTTAGTTTAATGGACTTCCTAGCAATTGGAGCTGTCCAACAATGGAGGAAGTTACTGGTAGAGTGCCTGGTCATTGTAGGGGGATCTAAAATGCTAGATACTCTAAGGGGATTTCATTTGCAAGTATACCAGAAGTTCAGCCATTCCCCAAGTGATAGGCACCTCCTCACACTCAAGATCCTTGCTACAACAAAAAAGTATTATGAATATTTTTTTACATGGGGTCCTTTTCCCCTTTCTTTGCTCTTTTATATTCATATTCTTTGGGACAGGGCCACTATGCATTACAAATGAGAAATCTGAATGGAGGAGAATTATAAAGGATGGCATCAAAGACATTGTGAGTAAGAAAGAAGATAGTCTGGCCATGGCAGAGGAAAGACGTATTGATTGCCAGTCTGAGAGCTCCATCAGTATTATCAAAAAATCCAAAGAAGTCAAGAATCTGCCTACAATGTAGAGATGGTCATCTGGCCTCTGCCAGTTTGGAGTTGAGGTCAAACAGTCTCTTCCTGCTTGACATCATCCCATTTCAGACTCTAGCAGAGATCCTGGCCTTCTGTTACCTTAGCCAGGCGCAGTTTCTGTGCCAGATATAGGCTGATCAAGAGGTTGGTGGAGCTCAGGGGGCCAGGACTGACCATGGTATGTTGAGTAAAGGGGAAGGGTTTTGAGTTACCCAAACCCTGCTCAGAGGGATCTGCTTTCTTCAGCAGTCACTTGGCACTGCCTGGGCTTTCTGGGAAGGGACTGAAATGTCCATGTGACGAGGGGATCATTTACCTCCCCCATCTTGGGATTGCCAAAGGCAGAAGAGCCTGTCTGATTTAGCAACTGAATTTGGTCAGGAATTCTTTGCCTGGGACCAAGCCTCCTTTGAGTTTTAGGAAATGGGATTTACCCCCAAAAGGTTGTTAACCTATGACTCTCCTCTCTTTAGAACAATGTGAATTTAGGGTTAGGCTGTGTGTCAGAGGTTTGGGAAAGACCCCCCCCCCATTTCCTACCCCCCTTCCCCCCCTCACCCGCTGGCTCAAGTGGAATTCAGCTTAGATCATCTCTGTTCTGCTTTGAAGAAGAGATGAAGATAAATCCATCAGCATGGGTTAACTGTCACTCTGGAATGCCAAAACCCTTTTGGTCCAAATTGTCTTCCTGGATATACCTCCCCCATTTCTTTGCAGAAGTGTATGTGTATATATGGGAAGTGAAGGCCTGGGTAAGGTCTATGGATGTGGCATATTGCATACATTATCAGACTTGCTAGAAAAGTTGGCTGGTTATACTTAACTGTTTACCCACCTTTTTAAAAATAAAATTCTTTGTTACAATGGGTGGTTTGCTAGGTAAGGAGAGAGGAGGGATATAGTCATAAATTCATATAAATTAAAACAAAAGATATATCAGAAAAACACAAGAAACATTTTAAAAATTGTATTGTCTTCCATACCTCAAGGCCTATTTCCCCAAATCACCTTGAAGGGTCTGGCAAGTTGGGGATGGCAAAAAGCCATATCTTTTGGAAAAATTCTCTGTTAATTTTTTCTGCTTCAGAGAATGTTGCCCATCTCCCCCCCCCCTTATTACCTTTACCTCTCCTGGAAAGTGCCACATTTATTAACTCCCTCAAATCTTCTCTTCTACTAGGACCACAGGATTCCCAGTAGAATATAAGTTTCTTGAGGGAAGGCATGGTTTTGGTTTTTGTCCTTGTTTGACTGTTTCCTAGGATAATGCTTTGCATGCAGTAGGTGCTTAATAAATGATGATTGAATTGAAGTTTAGAACTGTATGGTATCTTAGAGGATTTTTTTTACATACTTACACATCTTATTTTACAGGTAAGAACCCAGGAGTAAAGTGATTTAAAGTGACACAGGAATTAAGGCATAGGTCCACTGTCATAATATCCAGTGTCCTTTCCACTTTAGGCTGTATGTAAGATCCCTGAGGGCAGGAACCTGGAAACAGGGACCCTTTGACATCCCTGACCCAGCCCCAGAAGCTAGCAAAGTGCCTTGGCTTTGTCAGTGATTAATAAGTGATGAGCTGAATTACTGAATGAATTCACAATTCAACTCTCCTCTCTTCTCTCCCCCCATCCATCACTCCTCACAAGTACACTCTTCTGGTCTGTAGGTAATAGAATAAATTTGTTATAACACTGGCCTCAAGGTAGAAGGAAATTTAGGAAGGAAAGAAGAAAAAACAAGTACTTATTACATAGCCGATACTGCCTTAAATGTTTCACAAATATTATCTCATTTGAGCCCCACAACACCACTGAAAAGTAGGTGCTGTTATGATTCCCTTTTACAGTTGAGGAAGCTGAGACAGAGGCTACGTGACTTGCCCAGGGACACACAGCTTGTAAGTGAGACTGGATCTGAACTTCCTGACTCCAGGCTCAGAGCTCCAGCCACTGCACAGCATCGTATAAATATTTTGTATTTATTTTGTATTCTCTCAGTTATATGCATGTTAACTCCCTCCCTCCCCATCCCCAGGTTTCCTAAGCTGCAAACTACTCGAGGGCAGGAAACATTTTATTTCTGTCTTTGTTTCCAAACACGGGACACAACACAGTGCTTTGAATATAGTAGGTGCTTAATTAAAAACTTGATGATTGATTGATTGAAAACCTATGAGAGCGAGAGAGACAGAGACAGAGACAGAGAGAGACAGAGAGATAGAGAGACAGAGACAGAGAGACAGAGGGGGGGGAGGGGAGAGAGAGAGAGAGAGAGAGAGAGAGAGAGAGAGAGAGAGAGAGAGAGAGAGAGACAGACTATAAGTCATCTACAGAGAGAGGATAACTGAACTCACTAGAGTTGATGAGATCACCAAGTGAGATAATACAGAGAGAAAAGAGAAGAGGGACCAGACAGAGAGGAGGAAGAACAAGAAAGAGGGAGGTCATGAAAACCGAGAGAGGAGAGAGTATATAGGAGGAAAAGATGGGCAGCAAGATGAGATGCTGCAGACCATAAAGCTTGAGAAGGAGCCATTAGGTTTGGTAATTAGGAGATCACGTTTGGAAAGGGCAGTGGCTCAGTGATGAGGTTGGAAGCTGGGTTGCAGAGGATTTAGAAGAGAGTGAAGGATGAAGAAATGGAGGTACCCAGCAGAGATGACTTTTTCAAGAAATTAGCAAAGGAGAGACTAGATAGAAGTAAGTTAGATGGTATTTGAAGATCTAGTGAGCATTTTTTAAGGATGGAAGAGAAATGAACTGTATAGGCTTCTTGGAAGTAACTAATAGACAAAATTTAGAAAGTGGGGATGAAAGTGGGGACAATCTGTTGGAAAAGAACGAGAATTGGACCAAAGACTCAGCATGAGTGTTAGATGTTGGTGAGGAGATGGGTCATCTCTTCATCAGAGCCTGAAGTGAAGGACATAATAGGGGAAAAATGACAAAGGAATGTGTGAAGAGGAAAAGACAAAGCTTTGGCAAGTGGACTGAATATTTTTGTGAAGTATGAGGCAAAGTCCTTTGCTGAAAGGATCAGGAGAAGAACGGTTTGGGAGACTGGAGGAGACAGGTGAAGGCTTACTGTGATGGGTGGCATAGTCTCACCGCCACAATTCTCTAAATCATCACCAGCCTTGTAAAAAAGGTTAAATTTTTATTATTATCATGTGGAAAAGTTTCCCTATATCCATAGCAGGCGTGAAATCCATTCTTTGTTTGGAACTTAAGTGACCTGGCATTGTTCTAAGAACATTACAGGGATCTACATTTCAATTCATTTTGACCAACATTTATTAAACATCTACTGCATACAGACTCTCTGCTAATGAGAGGACTACACAGATGAAAAATGAAATAACTCCTACTTCACCAGAGTTTGCAATCTAATGAGAAGGCTATCACAAGAAATAAGAGAAGGCGGGATGCGTCAGGGGCTCTTAGAGAATGAAGCAGGGAAGGTTTCATGGAGTTGGTGGCTCCTGAACTGGGCCTTAATGGAAGAAGATTTCAAGGGGAAGGAGTGAGAAAGAAGTGAGCCCAGGTTAGAAAGATGACCTGCCAGGTTCTCAGATGGAGGAGAAGGAAGGATGGAAAGTTGAGCTTATGAAGTGGAATCACATGAAATAAAG
This sequence comes from Pseudocheirus occidentalis, assembly GCA_028646575.1. Lineage (NCBI taxonomy): Eukaryota > Metazoa > Chordata > Mammalia > Diprotodontia > Pseudocheiridae > Pseudocheirus > Pseudocheirus occidentalis. The sequence continues at coordinate 361,324,443 of CM053593.1, forward strand.
ATGGAAAGGAAGGTGGGAGCCAGTGCCTAGCCTCTAGTAGGTGCTTAATAAATGTTTACCGACTCACAGACTTGGATGGCCTTTAACACCATCAGTTTCCTGATCTGCAAAATGGAAATAACAGCAACCATCCTTTGTACTCTTGGGATTTTTGTGAGGATCATTCAAACTCACGGGATCAGAACATTTAGAGTTGGGAGGGACCTTAATAATCATCAGGGAAGGAATCAAGGCAGATTTCATGGAGATGGTGCACCCTCTTTTTAACAGGGAAGGGAATTAAGACCTAGAGATAAGGAATGTGAAAGCATTTTGCATTTGTTCACTCTTTTCAGTCATGTCCAGCACTCCCTGACCCCATTTGGGATTTTCTTGGCAGAGACACTGGAGCGGTTTGCCATTTCCTTCTGCAGTTCATTTGACAGATGAGAAAACTGCAGCAAACAGGATTATGTGACTTGTCCAGGGTCACACATCTAATAAGCATCTGAGCTTAGATTTGAACTCAGGAAGAGAAATCTTCCTGATTCCAGGTACTATCCACTCTCCAGGTACTCGACCCACTTCACCACCTCGCTGCCCCTAAACACATTGCTTGTTAGCTCTGAAGTATTACTTAACCATAAGGGATGAGTTTTATTTGGCAAGAACGGGAAAAGAGGAGTCTGGGTGTAACCGATATTCTTTGTGCTTTCTGAGGAGGGAGAGGAACCAAAAGATTGAGCCTCTGCTTCCATTGTTTATAACAAAATGTCCATCCATACAGTACTTTAAGGTTTTCAAAGCCCTTTCCTGTGAGGTAGATGGTAGTGCAACCTATTATCATTCCCATTTTACAAAAGGGGAAACTAAGGCTCAGAGAGGTACAAATTCGCACCAGTCAGTCAACGGCAGAGCCCAGATTATATAACCCAGCAATTTATACACTAACAACAACGTCATAAAGACAACTTGGGAGGCTACAAGGACTCTGATCAGCACCATGACCATCCATATTTCCAGAGGACCAATAGGGATGTATGCCATCCATCTCCTGACAAAGATGTGAGAGACTCAAGGTACAGGAGACAGATTTTTAACATGATCAATGAGATATTTTGTTTTGTTTGACTATGAGTTTTATTACAAAGAATTTGAATTTTTTTCTTTCTTTTCCTATGAAGTGTCAGCAACAGTTGGAAAAATGGGGGTTGGCTGAAGAGGGGGAGGAAGAGGGGGAGACTCTATTGTGGCTCCTGATCTAGGCAGGGCACCTGTGTTAGACTCTCCCAAACCCAGGAATGGGGGACCTGATAGAGTGTCAATGTGTCTATACAGGGTACACAGATGTCCCAGGTAGGGTCCCTCTTGTGTCTGTGAGTCTGCTGTAGAGTCCCTAGGGTAAGAGGAAGCTCCCACCAGGGTCTCCTTCCCAGGGACTATGGCACTATATCATGCTGGCAAGCAGCTCCATGGTGACCCTCAAGCACCAATAGGTATTTGGCCACTTCCAGGTCCAATGTCCATAGCAATGGCCTGTAACTCTCTACTGCTTTCATATGAAGGGAGACTGGAGTGTGTGTGTGGAGTGGAGTGGCACCCTCTCTCATCCCTTCATCTGATTCCAATACCAGTGACTCCACCTCTACAAAATTTATAAAACATCTTGTTCAACCCTGAAAGGGAAGTGGCGCTATTTTAAAAAATTTTCATTTTATAGATAAAATAACTGAGGCAGGGGTAGGGGGGGGGAATTAGCAAGTAAATGGAAAGACCAAGATTAGAACTGGGATCTTCTTGTCCCACAGTTCTTTCTATGTCACCATGCTGCCTATGACTGGGTGGGTGGGTAGACAGGGGCAATCCCTTGGGGTTAGTTGCTTGATCAGCTTTGTAAAGGTATTTACGCTCTGACCAGAACTAGCATCATCCCAAAACACTGAGGCTCATAGTTCTGGCCCCTCCCCTCATCTCAGACTGTTTTGTAGGCCATCCAAATTCAGGTCTTTGCAGCTGCCAACACTCCAGGGTTGGTGCCAAGCTCTGGGAGACTTTTTGAAAAAGGAGATTGCTTCCCCCCACACCTCCCATCCCTCCTTCCCCAAAGGGCGACAGAGTGGGGCAGAGGGCAGGGGTGACTACAGCTCGGTCCCCCTCCCACTCTACACCTGCTCCTGGCTCTTCTGCTGCTTACTGACCCTCTAATGACTGGAAGCAGGCAGGTCAGGTAGCTGCAGAGACCGGAGGCAGCCCCTAGTCTGGGGCCAGGAGCTGCCTGATACTAGAGGGGACTTTTCAGAACTTAGACATTTACAAATGAAACTGGTTCATAGGCTATAATCTCAAAGCTGGAGGAAAGAGCAAAAGTTATCAAGGTTGACCCTCCCATTTTACAGATGAGGAAACTAAGGCCTAGACTTTTCCTGCATCCTTTGCTACAAAGCTCCTAATTCTGACACATTTCCAACTCTGGTACATTTCTGTACAGGCTTTTAAGGTTAGTCCTTGAATATTCATGAAACTAATAGCTGACCTTTATATAATACCTTCTGAGTTAACAACACACTTTTTGCAATTTTTAAAATTTAATTTAATTTATTTTTTTGCTCCATGTTAAATTGCCATTTTAGCAGTTATTCTCTGGAGGTAGACAGCACCTTCCTTCCTAGGTCTGCTGGAGCTGATTTGAGTATTTATAATGTTCAGAATAACTTTGTTCCTGTCTTCTTGCATTTTTATTGATGGCCTTTGTAGGTCGAGAGGCAGTCATTAGAGAGCTTTGGGTGACCCCGGACAACTCATTTAATTTCTCTAAGAGACTAAGGTGTTGAGGAAGACGCCTTCTGGCATCACAGATCCAATCTCCCCTCAAAAGCTTTTGTCCTTACATCACCTCCATTTTTAAATATATTCTCCTGGCCTTACCCTGTGAGCCTCCCCTTCTACCGGTAACAACAGCAACAAATCAAAAGGAGAGGGAAAAAAAAAACCCAGTTCCTCAAAACCATGCAATACACAACCCAGTGTGAAAGTTTAAACAACATTCCCCATCCATAATCCTCCACTTAAGCAAAGAAAGGACAGAGGCACATTTCCTCAGCTCTTCTTTGAACGGCAAGCTTAGGGTGGAGATTGTATGGAGCTATGAGAAGAGGCTTCACCCTGGTGATTCTGAAGACCTGAGTTCAAATTTCACCTTCAATGTTTACTCCCTATGTAACCTTAGGCAAACTACTTTTCCTCCCTGGGCCTCAGCTGATTCCACTCTAAAATGATGGGCGTTGGCTTCTATGGTGACTCTGATCCAAGGACTCTGAATCGTTATAATCACACAGCACAAAGTATACTTTTCACAAATGATTTTCAAAAGGCTCTGAGTTAGACAGGGCACGGTATTAGCCCCCTCTTACAGATGAGGAAGCTTGAGGTTCTGAAGGCGGAGGACCTTACAGCAGAATCATAGATTCTCAGCTATGGGGAGAGTGTTTAGAGGTTGGTTAGTCCTTCTAGCACCTGAAGCATGAATACCTTCATAGTTGTTCATTGTTCAAGCCCCACGTCAGGGTTGGGTCTAGAGTTGAGGTTTCCTGACTAACCAGTCCAGTGCTCACCTCTATGAATGGGCCACACCGTGCATGAAGTATTAAACACTGGGCCTGCACCTTCAAGGCCCTGGACTTGGAACCAGGAGCAGTCACTAACTTTTTAAGTGACCTTCCCTAAGCAAGTCCCTTTTAGGTCTCTGAGGCTCAATTTTCTCCTCTGGCAAATGGGAATAATAACATTTGTGCAACCTACTGTGTAAGGTTGATGAGAAGCATTTTAAAGTATTATATTGATATAATTATGATTAATTCAATCCCAGCCCTCCCAGCTCCCCAGTGCCTAACACAGTATTGTGCACAATTTCTTTGGGGGCCAGATCAGCTATTTCCTTGATGGAAGGAACTCCAGGTGCTGAAACTCCCTCTCCCAGTGCAGTAACTATTCTGCCACAGTCTTAGAGCTTTATCTAGAACATTGAGAAATCAAGTGACTTGTCTAGAGTCACAGAGCAAGTAAGGGTCAGAGCCTTCCAGCCTTCAAGCCCCCATACTCTGCTGCCTTTGAAATGGGCCAAAGGAGGAGTTGGCGATACCAGGAACTGGGCAGGTCAAAGGACATCTTGGGGAGAGAACTTGTTGGAAGTCTTCATGCCCAGTAAAGCGAAGGCCTTCTTATAGGCAGGTGATGTTCATAGTGTGTTTAAAGGGTGCACTCTCTCATTGAAAAGTCACAGGACAACCCTTCAAGGTAAGCCCTACAAGCATTCTTACACACATTTTATAGATGAGGAAACTGAGGGTCAGAGGGATTTTTTTCCCCCAGGGTCCCACAACTGGTAAGTGTCAAGGGCAGGATCAGAATTCAGGCCCTCATGATTCCAAATCTAACACTTTCTCCATTATCCAGCAATACTTCTCTGAAGATCTGAGCAAGACCAGCTGCTGCCCTGCCCCATCATGGCTGGAACCATCTGACTCATCTCTATATTCTCTTGAATGGAATATAGCTATGTGTGGGACTTTCTAAGACTATGGGTTGCAGAGAAAGTATCAACTTGCATTGGTAGAGAGATTTTCCTCATCCAGGACTTCCCCACATCAAATAAATCACAGATCCCAATTGTGATCCCTATATGAGGGATAGCAGAGGCTATGGGATCCTTCTAGGGACAAAGCATGAGCCTGGAAAAGCTGCTTCCCCCTGGGAATTTCTAGCAATACAAGATGATGGTCCTGGTACTTCTCTAACCAATCACCCCACCTACAGACCAGAGCTCTGCTTCCTTAGCAGAACCAGCCCCAGGGGAGGGTGATGCCCTTGGGGGCATTTCAGTTACCCTGCCCCCTTATTCAGCAGGGTTCAGTCAATCCAGGCTATAAACCATTGACAGATGTTGGTAGGAATCCACCAAAGAGTAGAGGCCCACCATGTCAGGGTGCAGGGATGCCTTGGGATGGCAGTAGCACACACTGCATGGTTAGAAACCAGGAATAAGACCAGTGCCATGTTCCCAGCTGGACAGTCCCGGTGAGATGATTTCCCTGGAGAAGGATATAGTCAGAGGTATCATTATTTTTGATGGTCTGTTCAGATAATTCTGAAATTTAAGAAAAAGACCAAAAAAAAAGGAAGGAAGGAAAGCTGCTTCTCTCCTTCGCAGGGTTTCATCTTTCACGGCTGACTGTTATCTTGTCTCCTGCTGTTTCCTCTTCCAGAGGATGTGGGAGCCTTGATTATCAGAAGGCAGAGATGCTATGGCCAGGCTGACAAAAAGTGTTCCAACTTTGAAAAAAACACCTCTTCCCCCAAAATCAGGATGAGGGAGATGGGAAGAGAGTTTCATACTGAGAGATCACTTCCCCGAGGGTCCTAATGTACCTGTCATTTTCCAATCGAGTGTCTTAATGATGGCCAATTGATGTCAAATTCAGATACCATCGGTCTAGTTGGCCAGCTTTCAGAAGGAGATCTCTTGTTAATAATGGAAAGGTCTGGGCCCCCCTGCCCCAACCCTGCTGTCTAGGAAAGGCTTGTGTCAGGTGATTCTCCATATAATTAGGAAAGAATCTTGATTCAGTTCACTACAGCTTTGGAAAAGGCGGCAAAGTCCCACAGAGTGAGGGCTCTAGTTCAGAGAGCCACCAGTCTATTGGAGAGTTCTTCAAAGCAGGCCAGTCTCTTTTGATTTCCTAGTTCAGTATTTAGCACTGTTTGCTGTCAAAGCTTCCCCTTACAATGAACCTGAGGCCTCTTTGTTGTGGTTTTTCTTATTCTCGGCTGGTGGTGGGAGACAGTGGGAGACGGTGGGTCCCCATACTGTGTACAGGAGCTTATCTATGTCATTGAAGCCAGCTATGAAGTATCTGATAAATTAGCAGGTTGTCAGTTTTCCATATGAGGAGTGAGCTCCACACCACAAGAGATATTCAAGAAGAGACTAGATGTTTAGGATGCTTGGAGAGGATTCTTGCATAAGAGAAGGAAACCTCTTAAGTTCTTTCTAGTTCTAAAAACAGGAAAATGATTAAACTAGCAGACTGGTCTGTCTGGTCTCAATCCACCCATCCTCTGTGCTTCAAATTCATTGGAGAGAGTATCCTGCCTCTGCTGAGTTCAGAGACTGACTATTACTCTCACAGGCACTTATTAGCTGTGTCAGAGGAAGCTATCTCCAAAGGGAGAAGGGTGCATTCTTCACAGAGGACCTCAAGTTAGAAGTGACCTGCATTTGGTTGGAAAGGAGGCTGGACATTCAGTCTATATATTTTCTGCCCCGCCCCCGACTCCAGTCACCAAGATCTATTTCTGATGCCTCATTATGGCGTGGGGCTGACTTAGGGTCTTTAAAAGGTAATGCAAGCAGAGGACAAGCTCTGGCAAGGTTTACCAAACTAGAAAGGCTTAGAGCATCGGCCCAGGACCTTTAACAATCTGTCCTTTATGCCAGGAATTCACCCCCTCCTCACCAGACTGTGGCTCTTTGAATTCCTCCAAAGTGCAGAAGCAACACCACCAAGATTCAAACACTCCTTACACATGAGAAAACTGAGGGTCAGAAAGGCAAAGCTGTATGAAGCCTTTCTCAATGCCCTCTTCAATTTGCCTCAGTCCAGGGTGGGGATTCCAAGAAAAGGCTCTTTTTGACTCTTGTGATCAGAGTCAATCTTGTGATCAGATCAATATGGTGGGAGCCTTTCCCTAAAGAAAAGAGAATCAAGCATCTTCTAGAATTCTCTGGCTCATTATATCCTCTACCCTAGAGTTCTGGGAAAACCCAAAGCCAAAGCTTAGATTTGGTTCATGCCTCAGTTCTCCCCTCAAATGGATAGACAATGTCTCTTCTAGATTCAGTACCCAGTGTGCAAAAGAAATATCAGGTATAGGACAGTTATTTCTTTCTTTCAAAGCAATGGAAATGCTTGAGACAGAACACAAAACAGAAGATGTGGCCAGGGGCAAGATTCAGTCTCGGGCTTGTTAAGTAAGCGTGTTTTCTAGCTGCTTTGTACTGGAGTTGTAGCTATAACTGCTTGGGGTGGAGGAGGAGGGAGAGAATCTCTTCACCCCAACCTCCATCCCAAGTGAAGGAAGTATGAAGATGTTGCCATAATCCCAAGTGATATGTTCAAGAGTGAGAGTAGAGAAGAAGGAAGGAGAGGGAGGGGGAGGAAGAGAGAGAGAGAGAGAGAGGGAGGGAGGGAGGAAAAGAAAGGAGGGAAGGAGAGGGAGAGGGGGGAAGGGAGAGAAAGAGAAAGGGAGAGACAGAGACCGACAGAGACAGAGACAGAGACAGAGAGACAGAGAGGGAGAGACAGAGACAGAGACAGAGAGAGGGAGGGAGAGGAAGAGGGAGAGGGGGGAGGGAGAGAAAGAGAAAGGGAGAGACAGAGACCAACAGAGACAGAGAGAGACAGAAACAGAGACAGAGAGAGGGAGAGAGAAAAGGGGCGGGACAACCCCACAGTCACTAGGACTGATAAAGGATTGATTCCTCATCCCAAAGGACAAGACCATTAGCTGTGGGTCAGGACCCATGCTCAGTTTCATGGAAGCTGCCTTCCCCCCAGCCCAGCACAGCAGCTCAAGGGGTTCACATACACTTTATACAGACTTCGAATGGCCCCCAGAGCTATTCGTTGCTCTTTCCATTATATCCCACAGCATTATGTAAGTTTGTAGAGGTCAGGGGCTCTCTTACTTTTGCCTTCTGTTATCTGCAAGGTCTATTATAGTTCCTGATTCATAGTGAGTGCTTAATTAAAACTTGTGGATGGAGGGATGGAAAGAACCTTGGACTAAGAGTAAGAGAGCTACACAAGCTAAGTTTTCACCACAGGTCAGCCACATACAGGCTGTGTGACTCCGGGCTAGTCGCTTCACCTTTCTGACCCTCAGTTTTCTTATCTGTAAAATGGGGATAATGATGTCTGTCCTACACCTCTCCTAGGAATCTCATGAGTGTGAGATGAGATAGTGGATATAGTAACAATAACAGCTCCCATTTATATAGTGCCTTAAAGTTTGCAAAAACCCACGCATGTAGAAATTTATTTGATCCCCACAATAACCCTGGGAGAAAGGTATTATTACGATCGTGCCCATTTTACAGATGAGGAAACTGCCATACAGAAAGGTTAAGTGACTTGCCCAAGGTCACACAGCCATTAAGGGTCTGTGGCAAGATTCAAACTCAGGTTTGTCTGACTCCAAGTCTCAGGTCCTATCCCCTGCGTCACCGAGCTGCCTGTCAAGTTCTAGACAAGTGAAAGAGAGAGAGAGGCCAGCCCTTTGTGCGTTCCGTTCAATTCAATAACAAGCATTTTTATTAAGTACCTCAAGGCCAGCGGGAGATATTAGAAATACAAAGACAAAGAATTAAAAATTCCCTGTCCTTTTTACACTCTACTTTTATTAGAAGAGGGACAGAGGGAGGCAAATTGAGTCCTACTGGTTTTTCCACAAGTGGTGATGAATTTACTTTATACAAGTCACACTCTCCTAATTAACCTACACATACACACACACTTAGAAGAAGAGTAAGAGAAGCTGGCTGGCCTCAGAAGGCACAGTCTTCAGAAGCCAAGGGCCAGAGCAAAGCCTGGTGGGGGATGGGGGTGGGGATGAGGCATTTGTTCTTTAGATTTGGGCGTCAGATAAATATTTTCTTAGGGTGATGGCTAGCCCTGAATGAGGAACCCCAGGGTCGTTTAATTAAGAAGCTGATTGAAAGCTTCAGGTTTCTAGGATACCAAACAGAGCCTCATGCAACCTTTCTCTGTTCCAGCGTGACCAGAGGCAGGGCTTCTGTGTACAGGACTCTGAATCTGGATCCTTCCACCTATCCATCAGTCAATCCATCAACAAACATTCATCAAGTGCCTACCAAGAGGCCAGGAACTGGGAATACAAAATTAAAAAAAACGAAACGGGGTCTCAAGGAGTTCACACTCATTTAGTGGAGAGTTTGTAATGAGAAGACCTGGGTCTTTATCCTAGTCCTGCCACTTACTAGCTGGAGGATCATGAGTAAATCTCTCCTCCTGATCTGTAAAAAGAGGGGTTGAACTAGGCACCTGCCAAGGTCCCTTTTCCCACTGACATCCCATGATTCTTCCCCATACTTCAGAGCCCAGGGAGAAGCAGAGATGGGGGAGCAGTCAGGAACCTCAGTTCCTGACACTGTCTAATTGAATAGACTTGCCACAGGGACAGTAGTTGCCATGGTGAAAACCCTACATGGTCAGGTTTGTGAACAGCCAGGAAAAATGCCCACAGTGCCTGTGGGGGGAGGGATGAAGGCCGGTTCTAAGCCCGGCTTTGTCAGATGCTTCCCATGTAACTATTGGCAAATCAGTTCCTCTCATGGAACCTGTTTCCACTGCTGTAATATGAGGATATTAGGATAGGTGACTTTGAATGGCATTGGCAGGGATGATACCCTATGGCTTTGAGAGGGTCAGAAGGGTATCCCAGGGCAGCTTTACTCCCAGCTTCCAGGATAAGAAAAGGGAGAGACTTGTAGCCGCTGAGATGACCAGTGAGCCAAAGGACAAGCATCTTAACAGAGGCCCGGTGCCCTAGACTTGGAGTCAGAGGGTCTGGGTTCAAATCTTGCCTCCAACACTTACCCAGTGTGTGACATTGGATGGGTGGGTTACCCTCAGCCCTGAATCTTATGATTTTGTGACAAGGATCCAGGGCAGGTGAAATTCAATTTAGATGTGTCACCACCAGTCATGATCCTGGAGGAAGCAGCTTCCAATCAGAAGGAAAAAGGAAGATTTAGGGAAGCATGGTTAATAAATTAATAAATTAATTAATTAATTTCTAAGAAATTAATCCTCAAAAGCAAGGACCAGGTCCCTTCTCTGCTTGCAATACTTTCCTGTTACTGCAGATGAGGTAGAGCCTGTAGAGGGCCTAGAATCAGGAGGAGGGCTTAAATCCTGAATCTGAGGTTGGGTGACCATGGGTGACCAATTACATTACCTCTCTGAGTCTCAACTTCCTCATCTATTAAATGGGTACAACACTGGCACTGCCTACCAACAGAGAGAGGACTGTTGTAAACCAGAAAAGTTATCAGCATCATGATGCAAGTATTAGAAGGGCAGCTAGGTGGCACAATGGATAGAGCTCCAGGCTTGGAGACAAGAGGACCCGAGTTCAAATTCAACCTCAGACACTTACTAACTGTGCTACCCTAGGCTAGTCATTTAACCTTGTTTACCTCAGTTTCCTCATCTGTAAAAATGAGCTGGAGAAGGAAATGGCAAACCACTCCAGTATCTTTGACCAGAAAACCCTAGATGGAGTCACAAAGAGTCAGAGAACAATATATTAAAGAAAGAGATTAGAATTTTTTTTGTTTAGCCTAGAGGCAGAATAATGGGGACAATTTGCAAAGAGGCCAATTTGAGCTCGATGTCAGGAAAGACAGCCCAGCAATTAGAGCCCTCCTGAGCGGAATGGGCTGCTTTGGGGGTAGTGGTTTCTTCTTCTTTGGAAGCTTTCAAACAAAACCACTTGGCACGCATACGAGAGTGAGGATTCTTTTAGGATGGTGGTTCTCAAAGTGTGGTACAGGAACCCCTAACAGTCCCTCAGATACTTTTGAGGAATCTTTTAGGCTAAAATAATCTTTATAATGATACTAAAAGATATTTTCATTTCTCATATGATAAAAATGCATAGATATAACATATAGAAACAAAAGCTCTTTGAAGGGAGGCCCTCAAGAGTTTTTAAGAGTATGAAGACCACAAAGTTCGAGAACCACTGCTTTAGAACAAGGAATCTTAGACTTTATTGCATGTCATAGACTCCTTTGAAAGTCTAATGAAGATTATGGACTCCTCAGAATAATCTTTTTAAGTGTTTAAACTAAAATACATAGGATTACAAAGAAAATCAGCCCCATTGAAATAAGGCTGATTTTTTTTTCCTCATCTAAGTTCATGGACTTAAATCCTGACTCCAAGATTGTGTGACTGTGGGACAGTCATTTTACTTTCTACAGACCCAAGATTAAGAACTCCTGCTTTGAAATGTAAGTTGAATTAAATGATTGTGGAAAAATCTTGAAACTCTAAAATTCTATGATCTATGATCACTGCTACCAAGAACACCGCCATCTCCGATGCTATAATCACCACCATCGATACCAGTATGTCTATCATTGTCATTATCAAGAGTATAAATAGTACCAAATAGAAGTAGAGAACTGAACTCTCAGGTAGGTCTGAGTTCAAATTTTACCTCAGACACTTACTAACTTTGTGACCCTGGACAAGTCACTTAACCTTTCTGTACCTCAGCAACATGCTTTATCAACTTCACAGGGTATCATATGGATCAAATGAAATCATGGCTTTGAAAGCTCTTTGAAACCTGTTAAATACATTCAAGCTATTACCATTACCAACATCCTCATTATCCCTGATGGATCTGTGATCTCATTACAAGCTTTCCCTGAGGAGAATTCATCCATATCTGACCATCCCATGCAACGCTCACCCATGTCTTCACCAAATTTGACTACATGAAGCCTGCCAAAGCTCTTCCTTGTACTCTTTGGCCATACAGAGGACAGTGGTGGAGCGCTCAGTCCTTCCACTGGTTGTCTGTTGCTTCCACAGCATCTTCCTTTTCAATGATAAATTTCTTTGATGATATTCTCTCCACTACTTCATAATTCTTCATCTATAAGGTGTTTCAGTCTTCTCAGATCCACCATGTGCCTCACCAATGCCACTCAGGTCATCTTCAGTTTAGATTCTTAATAAACTGGACTCATAACCTTGTGATGTTACTGGAAAATCACTGGTGTTTAAAAGATGAGCCCTTGTTTCAGGGAACAACTTGGGGTTCTTGAAAGAACTTTGTGATTTCCCCAATGCAGTTCTTGTTGTTCTCTTGAGGCACTTCAGACAGAAGACAGAATAGGCACATGACTTGGAATTAGGGAGACCTAAGCTGGCCCACTCTGAGAATCTCAAGATTCACAAATGGACACATACAGGTGAAAAACCCTTTAAATATGAATTTGAAGGCTGTGAGAGAGTCTTTGCAAACAATGGTAACAGGAAGAAGCACATGTATGTGTATATGTCCAACAAACCCTATATCTGTAAAGTGTGTGCCAAGTCTTAATATACAACTCAGCTTTCTTACACAACACATGAAGGTTCATGAATCTCAAGGGTCAGATTCCTCCCTGCTGCCAGTTCAGGCCATGAATCACCCACCAACTATGGCTTCTGCAAACGGTAAAGAGTCTGCTAAAATCCTTCATTCCATAATTCAGATTAGCCCCAATCACAACCCAGGACTTTGTCCCAATTTTAACTGGTGGTACATCTGAGGACAAAAATAAATATTCAAAACCCTATTAACTATAGGGCAGATAAAAGGAAGGAAGGAAGGAAGGAAGGAAGGAAGGAAAAGAAAAGAGACCAATCCAGGTAGAAATGGAGAGTTTTTTTCATAAGCAGCCATCTAGGGCTACATCTTATTACTTACAGTTAGCCAAGAAGGTCTTTGGCAAGGTCTGGCAAGATCTCTGGAGTGACCTTACCCTGTTCTCAGGATTAAGAAGACATGTTTTGACATTCAGATTAATTTTGTTTATCTTCTAAATTCCGTGCACCCTCAGCTCAATACCCTAAATCCTGCTGAATTGATCCCTTCATTTTAACACTCTGGCCCGGTGTTTTTCTTTTTCTTGAGAGGAAGTTTAAAAAAAGGAGCATGGGTGGGGATATTTTCAATGGTATGATGTTAAAATATTGAGAATCTTTCTCTAACTGGGTGGTGATTGTTTAAGCTCTTATAGTCTTAAACCATCTTGCTGTCGTGAACTTTTTTCCCCTCAAATCTCTACACTTATGAATGTATTCTTGCCTAATGCTGTTGACACTGCTGAGTATTTGGGTTTGGGTTTTTTTTTCTCCAGGATGAAGCTGTGGCATTGCTCTACACAGATGGTGACTGTCTAGTCTGCAGTAGCATTTTGTAATAACCTTTTCTCTCTTGTGAATATGTACCCGTGATGCCAATATTTATTGTTTGTAATTTAATTATTGATGCAAGTGCCAGGAACTGAACAATATTTATGGAGACAAACTCTATACAACTTTGAATTATAACTGGTTGGTTGGTTGTCCTTTGTTCTCTAAGAGAATCAAAATGATGGCAATCTTTTGGAGCAAAGTCCAGTGACAAGGTATAGCATTAAAGGTCCGATCGTTGGGGGGAAGAGCACTATTTACACTTTCGAAACTACAGGCTTCTTTTTCTATTATTATTATTTTATAACAGTGCTCCCCTCCCCCGTGCCACCCCCCACGCATTGGGGAGGAGTGAATTAAAGCTGGTTTGGTAGGATGGGCAGAGGGGAACTCATGCAGATTCCTTTTTCTTTTTTTGGTTGAATTTATTGTCCTTGTTGCAAAGTAGGTTACTTACAGTGTCTGTTTCAATCTGGGAAGACCCTTCTTTTCTTCTTTAGCTCATATGAGTGTTTTATGTCAAATTTAATATGTTTGCCCTGGATTCTTGGAGTGCAAATCAAATAAAGTTAATCAATGCAGTTAGTGACCATGGCATCTCAGTCTTGCACTTCAAAGACTGCAAAGCTGGATTTAAATGTCCCTGTTCTGCCTATGTAAACAGAAGGTAACAATGAGTTATATGTCCCTTATTTTCTCTTTCTCTTGCATTAAACTTGGAACCTTGCAGTGATGTGGAGAAAGGGGAGAGGATGAAGAGGAGAAGAGAGGAGAGGAGAGGAGAGAAGAGGAGAGGAGAGGAGAGGAGAGAAGAGAGGAGAGGAGAAGAGAGGAGAGGAGAAGAGAGGAGGGGAGGAGAGGGGAGAGGAGGAGAGGGGAGGGGGGGAAGAGAGTTCCATATGCCTATATATCTCTGTATCTATATTTACATGTATGTATTTACATATACATATATGTGTCTATATTTACATATATCTATCTTTACACATATGTGTGTGTGATGTATGCATTTTCAAGAAGCTAGCATGAGTTTGAAACTGTTGGTGAGTGAAAAGGGCCAGTTTGGGGGTGGCTAGGTGGTGCAGTGAATAGAGCACTGGCCCTGAAATCAGGAAGACCTAAGCTCAAATCCGGCATCAAACATTTAACACTTACTAGCCGTGTGACCTTGGGCAAGTCACTTAACCCCAATTGCCCTACCCTCCCACCTCCAAAAAGAAAAAAAAAGGCCAGTTTGATGTGTTTGCTTTTGCTTCAAGAGCTTCTTAAGAGAATCCTAGTTTATTGAAATTCTCCATGGCGAAAGTGGATTTACTTTGCTGTATATAATCTCATCCCCAACTATCACTCTCTTATGTATACGCAATAGTAGTATGTGTTATATTACATATGTAGCATATGTAATATTGTGTGATATATATGTGTGTGTGTGTGCATATACCAATAGCCATTATGATGATGATAGTAACAACTGTGTAGAGACATTATAGAAAGAAAAACTAGCATATTTTAAGCCCCATGATTTGTGGGCAAAGATATAAAGACATTTTTCCATTAAAATTCATAACATAAAAAGAGAAGAGCTAAGCACACACTGCTTCAGGCCCTCACAGGCAGCATGACTCTGGGTGAAGGGATTCATCTCTCGGTGCCTCGGTTTACTCACTGAGGCTGTCAGACTCTGACTCTCGTCTAGTGTCTCTTCTAGCCCTGCATTTGTGATCCTCTTCCTTTTTAGTTCTAGAACCAAATCACTATCTATCCGAAGTGTCCATGAAGAGAGAAAGATTATATAATATGTATACATACACGCATAGATCATATGTGTATACACGTACATGTATGTGTTATGTTTATGTGCACGCATGCATGTTTATAGATCACCTATATACAATATGTCTACACCTGCATATACGTCTATATTATGTGTGCATATACAATGGCAAACTCTCCAAGCTGTTCACCAAATTGTATTTTACGATTGGGACCCGGCCATCCTCGGATGTCTGCTTAGTTCTTCCTTCAAGGTTAAAGTGATCACGGATCTCTTTTAGGAGATCGTGCAGTATTTTGGAGCTCCATGATATAAGCACAATGTCATTGGCATTGACGCGGGCAGTGGCAGCAAGGTGGCACTGTGGGTAGAGTGCTGGACTCGGCGTCAGGAAGACCTGAGTTCAAATGCTGACTCAAATACTAGCTACGTGACTGTGGACAAAACACATAAAGTCTCTGAGCCTCAGTTTCCTCCTCTGTATAATGGAGATAATAATAACATGGACCTCACAGGGCTGTTGTAAGTAAACATACGTAAAGCCCCGTGCAAACCTTAAACTGCTGTGTAAATGCTAGTTATTGTCATCTTCACTGTCATGATCTCCACAGAGGAGCATCTGGAGGGCTTCAGCATCTATAGGGGACCCTCAGAGTCTTGGTTTCTCTACTAGATTCCCTCCATGACCGTGGTGAATTCCTTTGTCAAACATTCATCTCCCTGTTTGGTGCCTCCCCTTATGTTAATAAATCAGAGAACTGTCCAACAAGGATCTCTCTGTTGTTTTAATGTTCAAGAACTATTATTTAACTTTGACATATACATAAACAACCTCTTGTTGGAAGAGGGCCTCTTAGACAATGCTTTATTCCACGGAATCAAAGGCTTTATCATATTTTTTTAGAGCAATAAGCATCAGAGGATCTTGTATTCTTTACATCTTTCAGCCAATTGTGTGATGGTAAATAAGTCAATCAGTGGATAAACATTTTAAGTGCTTCCTAAGCACTAGGCACTGTGTTAAGTGCTGGAAAACATGGTCTGCTGTTGGATCTCACTGGCAGAAGTCACCTATTCCCTTCTAATACCTTCATTAAAGATGCCCTCTATTGGGACAGCTAGGTGACAGAGTGAATAGAGCACCAGCCCTGGAGTCAGGAGAACCCAAGTTCAAATTTGACCTTGGACACTTGACACACTTACTACCTTGTGACCTTGGGCAGGTCACTTAACCCCAATTGCCTCACCTTCCCCTCTCAAAAAATGCCTTCCATGTGTGGATTATCCTCATAAAATTGTATGCACGTGGATCAGTATTTATGGATATTCTCTTGGTCACCTTTTCAGGCAGATGGGTAATCATGACAAGGTCTGAGATTTTCCATATCCTAGACTTCTTCCTTTTTTTTCCTCGAGAATCATTTCCTCAACACCCCCAAAATTTTATTTCTCCAACATGTACCTCCTCTGTATATATTTAGTCTAGTCCAGCAGCTTTCCCATCTCTGTTTGCTTAGGCCATTCATCCATTCCACACCCCATTTTAAAAATTATGAATTTGATAGACACCAACAAATTTGACCATTTCCATAGGTAAAGAAAAAAAATCAGCTATGAAACCATGAATCTCAATCATGTACAACTTTTTTCAAGTATCTAATATATTTGACATGGTGATTGCAATACTCTCCTGCTTGTCCATGTATCCATGAATTTGTTCTTTTTGTTATGCATTGTTTAATTAATCTTGCTGTTTTTCTTTTTATGGACATCACCTATATTACTCCTCTTGTAATTCTCCCCTACCCCCAACCATAATCCCAACAAAATAAATGCCATCTTTGTAAAAAAAAAAAAAGAACAATCAGACTGAATAGATCCATACTTTGGCTATGTCAGAAAATGTATGCCTCATTCTACACCTGTCATTTAACACCTCTCTGTCAAGAGTTGGAGGGATGATTCATAAATTCAATCCTACTCATCATTCAACACCATTTCTGCTTCTTCCATAAATGCTTCCAGAATGAGAATCTACCTTTGGGAACTGGTTTTGATTTTTCTTGGTATAAGCCTTCACCCCACTCATTGTAATTACAGAAGACTCAGACAGTTCCAGTGAATCAGTCAATCAAAGTATAAACTAACTATGAATAAAACTTGACCGGTTTCCAAGAAATAAAGCACTTTGGTCATTGGATGAGAAGAGATGATGGCATACAGGAAGCATCTTTGCACTGGCTGAAAGTATCAGATACACCACTCAGCCTATGCACAACACAGCAAACCAGTTCAAAATATTGTATTCTAGAGGCCAGTCTAGATGAAATGATTCCAACCTAGTCACTAAAAGGGAATTGCTTTGGAAAAGGAGTTTCTCCCCCCCCCCCTCACCACTTTTTAACCCCACCCCCACCAGCAATCATTGACTATCTGAGTTGGAATAGTCAACGATAGAGAAAGTGCTTCTAGATATGTGTGGAAATACCATCACCCAAGGATGGCAGCAGTTTGGGGGAATGTGCCCCCTAATCACAGAGAGAATCATCAGCTGTGGAATCTAGAAAATCTAGAAAATCCTCTGAGTCCAGAAAGGAAAATTACCTAAGGGGACACTCTGTAAAGGGAGAAGAGGTCTTTCAGTAATCAGGAGCCTTTACCACATGGGGCCTCACCAGTATTTTCCTAAAAATTTGATCCCATTCTCTGCAGGGACCTTGTACATTCCACTCCAAGGTTTGGAGGTAACGTTTTGTACCAGCTGATCTTATTGTGCTACCTTAGTCAATATATTTGCAAAAAAAAAAGCTAATTGAGGCCACTGGGTGATGATCAACAGGACAGAGTACTGAAACCCACAGCCCCTCAGGGTTACCCCCCAGACCCCTGAGGGAAGGAGTAGTCACTTTGTTCTGCAATCCACACTATGGGAATAGCCTTGGAAAGGATGCTTAGCATCCCCAACACTTAGCACAATGTTTGATACACACACAGTAAGCATTTAATGATAGTTGACTGGCTGATGTACCCAGGTGCTAGAGGGCAAACAATGTTTCATTTCTTCTGTATCCCGCCCCACCCCAAACCTAGCACAGTGCTTGGCCTGGTAGCTTATTAAGTTCTTCTTGATGATTAGTTGATTGTCCAAGGTCACACAGCCAGCTGATGGCCGAGTAGGGCTCTTGACTCCAAATTCCCACACTGAAGTAAGTAGACTACACAGTGACATGGAGATGACAGTAGTCCTTGGAAACAGGGAGGCTTTTGTAGGATTGCCACTGATGGTGTAGGCTTAGAGGCTGTCAAAGTATTTCAGGGATTCCTGTGAAGTTTGACTCATTCTCCAAATTACCATTACATAAAAGTCATCTTGTCCATGCCCCTGGCCCTGGGGAGGGTTACACCTGAGCCACCCAAGACACAGTCATCATTCTGCCTTCTTGAAAATGTCCAGAGAAAAAGATAACATGGGATGACATATTCCAGGGTCTTAGAACTCTTACTTGGTCTGTACAGAAATTTCTACCCATGTCTAACCTAGGTGCCCAACCCAGAGCCGCATGTGCTGTGGTGAAGAGGGTGCTGGAGTATGTTAGGAACACTGGCATTTGGACTAATTAGGTGATTCTGGACAAGTATCTTATCTCTGAGACTCAGTTTCCTCATCTGTAAAATGGTAGTAATGACATTTGCCCCATCTGCTTCAGAGAGCTCCTATAAGAAAAAAATTCCTTGTAAAACTTAACATGCTATGGAAACATGAATGCTTCTGAGTTAGACTCCTCTGTCTTCCCTTGGCCATTGGGGACTTGAGGCCCAAGACTGAGATTCCCAAAACGCTGCATGCAATATTTCTTTTCTTCAGACCCAGGAGTAATACTGCACTTTACTGCCTCTGTCCAGGGTTCTTTAATGTAGGTAGAGGCCTACAAAGATAACTCCATGAGTAGAGTGCGTATCAATCATTGACACCCCCTGCAGGGCAGCTGTTAATCACACTTACTCTTCCCATTGAATGATGTATCTTTTTTTCCTTTTTTCTTCTTTCTTCTCTTTCTTAAAATTTTGGTTTTTGGTTTTTACAGCTCCTAGTTCCCCTCATATTCTTTTTCTCCCTCCTCCAGAGTTATCCCTTGTAACAAAGATATTTTTTAAAGAAAAAGAGGGTTCAATAAAACTGATCAACAGTAACAAAAATCTGATGTTATATGTAACATTCTGTAACCACGGACCCCCACCTTTGCAAAGGAGCAGGTCTTCTCTCCTCCTCTGCCCCTTTCTGTCTTCTTCCCTGTCTATAGAAGCAGATAAGTAACAGAGTGCAATCAGGCTGCGGTCAAGAAGACCCGAGTTCAGATCTGCCAATACTTAATAGCTGCATGACTCCACCTGTCCAGGCCTCAGTGTTTTCAGCTGTAAGATGGGAATGATATTAGTTCCTATTTCATAGTATTGTTGCAAGAATCAAATGGGATCTTTGTAAAACATTTAGCACAGTGTCTGGCACATGACACGCATTTAAGAAGTGCTTGTTCATGACTATTATAGACATGTGTCACATGACTACGCATGTATAACCCATATTTAATTGCTTGCCTTCTCAATGAGGGGGATTAAGGAGTGAGGAAGGGAGAGAACTTCTCACACAAAACTTGAAAAACAAATGTTAAAAACATTTTTTACATGTAACCTGGGGAAAAATAAAATACTAAATAAAAGCTTAAAAAAGAGTTAAGCCAAAAAGTTATTTAAAAAAAAGAATTCACTTCAAACAGAGAAGAAACAAAGGAAGTCATTAGAAAAATAAAGCTTGTTTCCTTCCTTCCTATTCCTCAGGCACCTGAGGATCTTGCTTAGGCCAATTAGTGACCTGCAAGTCTGGAGACACCACTGGCTCCCGCCCAGGTGACTGTTCTTGGAAGCTGCTGGGTGAAAAAGCAGCCCAGCACAGCTTTGTCTACTGAATGTTCCTGGGTGCAGGCCTCTTGCCCTAACTTGAATAGCTTTCAGGTGGACCAATTAATTATCTTCACCCAAAGAAGACAGTTCCTCACTGTCTCCTGGATGATGAAACCATTACTGAAAGTGTGCACACTCTTTTCCCTGTACTACAGCAATTATAGGGTTTGGTCGATGGGAGAAGGCACAGGAGGAGTGGGTGCAAGGGGATGGGCAGGGCCCATAAAGGCGAGGGAAGGAGTGAAGGACAACCATAGAAAGCCTGCAGGGGTGGGTCACCCAGGGAACCTAGATGGACTATGTGTCAAAGGAAAGATCTAGCCGATGGCATGAGACCAAATGGCCCTTGATTAGGCTGACACATCAGGGAGAGGCCAAGCAAAGGTCCGCCTTTGTTTTCTTCTTGAAGTTCTTGGTTTCCAGCCTTTCTAGTCAGTATGGCCACACAGTCAGCCTCCTATAGCTAAGTGGTGCCTATAGAAGCCCAGCATGGGCCCATTACTAGCCTGGTATCTCTTCCTCCTATACCTGTCAGCTCCCTCTGTCTCCTTCCTTGCCCCTTGGGGAGTGGTGGCAAGGTTCCGAAAGTCAGCTTCCCACAGACATCACATCAGCTATTCTGGCTCTCACCAATTCCTGCAGGGCAGAACCTGGACAAGCCTGCACTGGATTGGCATACAGAGAGTGAAAGGTGGAGAGAGAAAATTCACTTGAAAGTGTCCTTATCCAACCATACTGCTGAATCTTTGAGGCACCAGAGAAAGCACCTGTCCTTTCCTTTAGCTGAGAAGCACAGTGAAGGAAGGTGAGAATGGGAGCTCTTTTCAGGTAGGGACCGCTTCATTCTTTGTATCTATCTCCATAGCCTAGCATGGTCCTTGACACATAGGGGACAGATAATAAATGCCTGTCAAATTTAATTGGTTGCCATTTTGGAAAGCAATTTGGAAAGAACCCCCCCCCCCAAAGTCACTAAAATGTGCAAAACTTTTGATCTGGAAATATTGCTACAAAGACTTATATGCCAAAGAGATCAAAGAAGAAGGAAAAGGATCCATTTATAGTAGCTATTTTTGTAGTGGTGAAGAAATAAGAAATTATAGTGCCAGCCTATTGGGGAGTGGCTAAACAAATCATGGCAAATTATTGTAATGAACTGTGACCTCCTTAAGGGCAGGGACTGTGTTTTGCCCTTTTTTTGTATCTCCAATGTTTAGTACCGTGCCTGGCACATAATAGGTACTTAATAAGTATTTATTGACTGATTCAAATGATGAATGGGATAGTTCCAGAGAAATCTAAGAAGACTTGTATGAACTGATGCGATGTAAAGTTGAACAGAACCAGGAGAACAAATTATACAATAAAAACTGCATTAGAAAGACAAACTCTGATTGATTTAAGGAATTCTAGGGTTGGGATGATGAAGCATACTACCCACTTTCTGAAGGAAAGGTGACAGACAGAAGGTACAGAATAAGACATAACATTTTCAGATATGACCAATATAGGAACTTGTTTTGCACAACTCTATATATTTGTTACAAGGACTTTGGTGGTTTTTTTAATTGAGTGGGAAGACAGGGGGAGAAAAGAAGAGGAAACAAATGCTTGTTAATTTTTTTAAAAAGTAAAATAAATTTATATCTTAAAACTTTAAAATTTAAATTGCCCATGACAGCTGGTAAGAAAACAACCATATGCAGTTTTCAGATAAAGAGATTAAAGCTACCTATAATCATATGAAAAAATGCTCTAAATCACTACTGATTCGAGAAATGCAAATTAAAACAACTCTGAGGTACCACCTCACACCTAGAAGATTGACTTATATTATATGACAAAAAAGGAAAATGATAAGTGTTGGAGAAGATGTGAGAAACCGGGGCTCTAATGCAATGCTGGTGGAGTTGTGAACTGATCCAACAATCTGGAACTAGGCTTAAAGGGCAATCAAACTGCACACCTTTTGATCCAGCAATACTGCTACTAGGTTTGCATCCCAAAGAGATCATTAAAAAGGGGGAAAAGGACCCACATGTACAAAAATATTTATGGCAGCTCTTTTTTTGATAGCAAAGAATTGGAAATTGAGGGGATGTATATCAATTGGGGAATGGTTGAACAAATTGTGGTATATGAATGTAATGAAATACTATTGGAAATGATGAGCAGGCAGATTTAAGAAAGACCTGGAAAGACTTACATGAACTGATGCTGAGTGAAGTGAGCAGAACTGGGAGAACATTGTATCCAGTGAGAGCAACATTGTAGCAATATCAACTATGATAGACTTAGCTCTTCTTAGCAATACAAAAATGATCCGAGACAACTCCAAAAGACTCATGATGGAAAATGCATCCACATCCAGGGAAAGAATTATGGAGTCTGAATGCAGAGCAAAGCAGACTATTTTTACTTTGTTTTTGTTTTTGTGTCTTTTCCTTTTTGTTCTGTTTCTTCTTTCACAATTTGACTAATGTGGAAATATGTTTGCATGATTGCACATGTGTAACCTATATCAGATTGCTTGCCATCTTGGGGAGAGGGAATGAGAAGGAGGGAGAAAAAAATGAAACTAAAAATCTTATAAAAATGAAAGTTAAAATCTATCTTTACATGTGATTGGAAAAAAATATCATTTACAAAAAAACCTATCAATATGTAACATAATAAAAGAAATCATATGTAAGTGATTAAGAGGAAGAGCTGAATAGTAGAGTCAGAGGACCTGAGTTCACATCCTGCTTCTATCATGTATTCTCTGTATGACCTTGGCCAGGTCACTTTGCTTCTAGGGGGCCTCTGTTTTTTCGTCTGTAAGATGGAAGAGTTGGACTCTGTGGTCTTTCAGTCCAGCTCTAGACCTATGATTAGTAACCATAGAGTACTCAAGTAGGGAAATAGGCGAGGGCTAGAGTGTTCACCCATAAGGATTCTTATCATTTGGACAGGCTCAGGGTTAGAAGACAGCCCCATATCCCAACCCGCATTCCCATGAACTAATCCCTGTCCTCCAGTCTTCTGCTCTAGAACAGTTACCACTGCCCTAGCTGTGTAATGAGTCTGGACCTTGATTAGACTTAGGGTGTCCAATTGGAATTTCTCTGCTTTAGGAAAATGACACTAACAAGCACATCAACAGCAGCTGGCATTTTTATCACTCTTGCAGGGTTTCAAAGGTTGCAGTACTGCCATATTTTCTCTCAAGGCAGCACTGGGACATAGGCATGGGGCTGTAACTAGGGCACAGTGGCTAGGACTTTGACCCACAGTACTAAAATTTAGAGCAGAGATTCTCAAACTGTGCCCTTCAGTAAGACCCTGTCAAGGAGTCCACAAGGTCAGAACTATTTTCATCACAATACTAAGATCTTGTTTGCTTTTTTGACTCTTGTTCTCTCACAGGTGAACAATGATGTTTTACTTCAGAGGTTCGTTGACCTATGAAATAAAGATTTAGCTGGACACAGACTGAGTTACTCTCTCATTTGCAGAATTACACTTTCACCTTACAAATGATGGGATTGGACTTGCTTTTTCTCTCATATTTATCTGGTAGCAGCACCAACTAATCATAGAAAATCTTTGGCATGAATACTGGACAGCAAACACAGGTGGAGCTGAAATATTTAAAGCACTAAGTAACTTTTGGAATCTCACAATTTATTCTGAAACTGTGCTGATATTCACATGGATGGTACAAAAGTCATGGTGGCTAAAACTGTAGGTGTGGATCAAGGCAACAATGCCAAACTGAACTCTCCCCAGCCATACACTTTCAATTAAAAGAAATGTCAATTTCACTTAAGAATGTCCTTGATGAAGCAATCAAAATTACTAATTTTATTCAATCTTGACTCTCGAGGACATGTCTTTTTAATGTTCTGTGCAACAAAAAAGGACATGCACAATAAACATGCTTGCTGCATACCAAAGCATGATGCTTGTCTGGAGGAAAGTCACATAAGTGATTGTTGGAGTGGTGAACTTGACCAGATGTTTCTTTCACAAAGCACCATTTTGACTTGAAAGAATAACTGACAAAATATGGTTATTTGGCAGCATGGATATCTGGTAGATAATTTCTCCAAAATGAACAAAATGAGCCTGTCCCTTTGAGGAAAAACAAATGATCTTATTTGTAGCTGATGATAAAATTTGAGTTTTCAAGAGAAAATTAGAATTTTGGAAAACTTGTATCAGTCACCGTAAGTTTGATACCTTTTCACTACTTAATGATTTCTTTGATGAGACTGTTACTGATATTAACAAATGTGAATTTTTAAAAATTATATTGTGAGCTGTGTCAACATTTGGAAGATCTGCATAAGTTGGTGAATCAATATTTTCCAAATGGCCACAGCATATTACAAAATCATTCCTGGGCAAAAGATCCATTCAAAGTGCAAGGGGGGAGGGGGGGAGCCAAGATGGCGGTGTAGAAGCAGCAAGGTCCCCCAGCTCCCACACCGCCACCCTAAACACCCATAAAATATGAGCCCAGACAAAGTCTAGGAAAGTCTAGGACTCTCAGACTCACAAAAATACAGAGAACACAGCTCTCGCTGAAGGCAGCTCGGCAGCAGGGACTCAGCGCAGCAGCCAGAGTGAAGGCTGGAACAGCCAGAAGCCGAAGCCTAGACCGCGGCCAGGCCTGGGACGGTGGGAAGGAGCTGAGCCGAGCCCCGCAGCAAGTCAGCAATGGTTCTACAGCCTCCAGCTCCTCCACATCTGCCAAGGCGTGAGGAGCAGGACGGGAGAGAGGCAGCTCCCACCACAGCGGAGCAGAGACCCAGCCAGCTCAAAACCGCAGTGGCCAGGCAAGACCTCAGGGCGGCCAGGAGGAGCAG
>CM053593.1:361349562-361372123 GCA_028646575.1 Pseudocheirus occidentalis
AAATAAATTTTAAAAAAAGAGGCAAAAAAAACAGTGCAAGAGAGACCACTGGATTTTAATGTAACAGAGTAGGAAGAATTCACTGATATTGTTTCATATCCCATATTGCAACTAACCTTTAAAAAAACTACTACTTGTCCAGTTTTACTGTTTTAGCAAAGAAAAATATCCACAATTATCTAAAAAGACTATTAAAATACTTCTTCCTTTCCCGACTTCATGTCTGAGTGAGGTTAGATTTTCTTCATATACTTCAAGCAAAGTAACATTATGACAGTTTGAATGCAGAAAGCAGAAACAAGAATACAGCTTCTATTAAATCAGATGTTAGAGATTTCCAAAAATGTAAAGCAATGCTAGTCTTCATTCATTTTTTTCTTTGAAAAATGTAGGGATGACCTGTGTAATTACACATGTACAGCCTGTATTGAATTGTTTATCCTTCCAGTGGGGGTGGGTGACAAGGGAGGAACCAAAAGAATCTAGAATTTAAAGCTCTACAATCAAATGTTAAAATAGATAGATAGATAGATAGATAGATAGATAGATAGATAGATAGATAGATAGATAGATAGATGGATGGATGGATGGATGGATGGATGGATAGGTGGGTGGGTGGGTGGATGGATGGATGGATAGATAGATGGAGAGAGAGAGATTATTATTATTAACTACATGCAACTGGGAATTAAGATATACAGGCAGTGGGGTAGGGAGACCCTCCCTGCCCTACCAGAAAGTTAGAGGGGTATTGGAGGAGGACATAAAAGAGAGCAGATTGGGGGAGGGCTTTACAGTGGGATTGCTGTTTTGGGGTTGTGGGTAGGGGAAAGACGGGGAGAAAATTTGTAACTCAAAATCTCGTGGAAATGAATGATGTAAACAAGAAAATAAATTAAATAATTAAATAAAAAAGAAAAATGCAGGGATTTTCTCTCATAAAATAAGTTATTATGTTAATGGTTAAAGGATTTGTTGTTGTTTTTAATGAATTCATAAATAAATATTTTAAATTTATCTATTTTAAGTTTTAATACAGTAAATATTGCTAGATATAAAATACATAACAGAAGATGTTTGAAGTCATCAGTAATTTTTAAGAGTATGAACGGGGGCTGAGAACAAAGCATTTGAGAAACACTGATTTAGAGGGTGCACTTCTTTGGCAGATTAAATTCCATTATGGTAACTAATTTCTCCTATTTAATGAATTTATTTCAGTTACTTACATTACTTTGACATCATGATTTACAGTCAACTCGCAGGAATATTTTGCACTGCTTGTCCCAGGCAGAACAATTCCAGTTACTTTCTGGTTGGGAGTCATTATTTGCTCTATTTTACAGAGAGAGGAATCAAGGCTTAAAGAGAAAGTAGGTGACTTGCCCAAGATCACCTGGTGTAGGATGTGGACGCACATCTTTCCTGACACCAAGACTAACTTTCTGAAAGAAAAAATCTTTGGGGTGTAGAAGAGCACAACAAAAGTCACTCAGGGACAAAAAATGGGCCACTTGGTGCAGTGGAATCCATGTTGGATTTGAAGTCAGGCTGTTGTTGTTCAGTGATGTCCAACTCTTCATGACCCCATTTGGGGTTTTGTTGGCAGAAATACTGGAGGGTTGGCCATTTTGCTCTCCAACTCATTTGACAGATGAGGAAATTGAGGCACAGAGGGTGAAATTACTTGCTCAGGGTCATGCAGCTAGTGTCTGAGGTCAGGTTTGAACTCAGGAAAATGAGTCTTTCTGAATCCAGACCCGGCACTCTATCTACTGGGCCACCTTGGGATCAATCCCAATTCTGGTACATATCATCTGTGCTTGAGGAAAACATTGAACTGTTCTGGTCTCAGTTTCCTCATCTCTAAAACAACAGTATTGGATTGGATAACATCTAAGGTCTCTTCCAGCTTTCAATGTCTTAGCCTAAGAAATGGGTTGATTTGGACTCTGAAAGTGGACAACAGAATTGCTATCTTCAAGGTTCAAGGGCATAAATTCATAATTGGGAAACCCCAGATGAGTTTGAGCAAGAGGCCATGTCAAGTGTGAAATAAACAGCTTTCCAGGAGAGTTACCCTTCCTTGGGGCTCAGGGAGTAGGAGGGACCTTCTGATAGAGGGACTTCCTGGGCGGTGTTTTAATTCAAGCCAGCTGTTGGTCAGCTCTCAGCTTTTTCAAGGAGACCCAAACAAGGGCAAACAAGAGAAAGCAGAGATTCCAAGTAGATGTAAGAACCATCTTTTCTTCCCTGCAGGTGACAGAACGTTGGAATGCACTACCCAGGAAAGCTGTGAAATTGCCCATCTCCACAGACTTTAAGAAGAACAGTTTACTGCCTATCTGAGATGATTTAGTCCTTCATTTTCTGCATGGAGGCAGATTGGCCAGGTGACCTTCTGAGGTCCCTTCCAGCTCTATGAATTTGCATCCCTATGAACATTCCTGGGACACAAGGAATTCACTGGTAGGACCTACAGAAAGAGAAATTGACCTAGACAAATTGTGTCTTATCTCAGGTCACAGCATTCTTGTGTGTGTTTTTACCCTTAAAGATCTTTTATTAAGGTGTTTTTTTTTCATGTTAAATTTTTTACATTTTTAAATAACATTCCCCACTCCCAATCCCTCCACCAGAAGGTACCATGGAACAAATTGTTTTCCAGTCATTGGCACAGAATGAGGTGGGTATCAAGTGGAGGATGTAAATCACATCAGCGAAAATTACAACCCCAGTGCATTGGTAAGAGCTCTGAACTTGGGAGTCTGAGGATTGAACTTCATTCCCAACCCTGTCGCTAACTACCTGGGCAAGTAATTTCTCCCTGGGTTTCATTTGCTTCTTCTGTAAAATAAGAGACTGAGTTTAGATGGTCTTTGGGGTCCTTTCTAATTCTAAATCTTTGTACACCCTGTGCCTGGCACATGGCAAGGACTTAGAACATTCTTGTCAAAGTGAATTAAACTGATTGGATTAAGGATAGGCCCAAGCTGAGAAAACATAGTAACTTCATGCAACTGAATCTGCCCTAGGTTCATCCTGAAAAAAAAAGATACCTGAGCACATTGAACCTAGATTCACCAATTCGTTAACCAGCATTAAATAATTAACAATTACTGTGTAGCAAGGCACTGTCCAGGATACTGGAGATACAGAGATTTTTTAAAAATAAAAATCTTGCCTGCCCTCAGGGAGCTTACATTCTATTGAAAAGAAGCAATATGCATATAAATAAATATATTCAAGAGAAGTCTAAGGTAAACACAGGTCACATCATAGAAACATGAGCCATAAGAGCCATAATCACTCTTCCATATACATCCACGCATCAATGCAGCAGCTCTTAGCCTTCCTCAGAGCAGCCTAGCCCAAGCATCCAGATTTCCTGCACAACGCTGCCCAAGCCCTCCCTAGAGGGTCCTCTGCATAGGGTGGTGGCTAGAAAGCCAAGCCCAGAGCCAAGAGGACCTGGGTTCCTGCCTGTCCTCTAATTCATCCTACTCTATGTGACCCTGCTGCCCCTTAACCTCCAGGTGTCCTACAGAACTCATGAAGTTTCAGGGAGTGACAACTTGCTTTGGTAGAAGGACTTTTTTCATATGAGCCTTCCCTCTCCCAGTGAAGTTCCAAGTTCCATATCGATCCCAGGTTGTATGGTATTCCAAAAGGCTCAGTGCCCATTTAAGCAATTAGAGCTGACCTTTGCACTAAGATTTTTGGGACATCCTATATAGACATACGCACATGCATATAGTTTTGTTATTATAAAGTGTGTTGCTGTGTATACACATATACATACATATTTCACATATATGTATGTGTAGCTAGATGTCTATGCATTTAATTGCATTGTATAGAGGCATATTCATGCATATGTGTATATGTGTGAGATATATACATCTATGGATACAAATGAGCACACGTGTATTGTTTGCATGTGTATAGTTATGCACACATATGCACTGTGTGTAATGCATGCATTGTACATATAAAGGCACGTGCACACATAGATCTATACATGTGGGTACATGCTACTATACACAAGTGTTCACATGTGTGTATATGCAGAATCATGTATCTATACATGTTTGTCTATACTACATGCATTGTATGTATAGGTGTGCATTTACTTGGGTTTATGTATGTGTGTGGTGTGTATGCATACATGTATATGAGGCACCACATGTACATGCATGAATCATGTGTGATAATATAGAAATACACAATGCATGCTTTGCATGTAGAAAGGCATGTGTGTATATATGCATTGTGTAGAGTTCTGCTGTCTAGAGAAAGGCATTTGCACATATGTATACATTTGGGTGTATGTCTACGTATACACAAATATATGCATACATGTGTGTATAATTCATATGATATGTACATGTGTGCAAAATAGTAAAAGAATTAACTATATGGTGACACATGCATGCATATATTGCATGATGTGTGCAAATGTGTGCATTCATGTGAGCACATGTGTGTTGTCTACATGCAACATGTGCACACATGCACACATCACATGCAATAAATTCATTGGATTATAGCAGCATGTACATGAACAGCATGTGCGTGTAGACCATGTACCTATAGGTATGCACATACATGTGTGATATGTATACACACATGTGTATGTGCACATGTAATAAATGTGTTGTGTGTTGAGAGGCACGTGTGTGCATATACATGTATATTTGACAAATCCAGTCCTGGCTATAACAGTTATACCCCATGTGATCTCCCGCATTGACCTTAGCTGTGAAAGGCAGAGAGCCCCTAAGGCCCTTCCAGCTACACGATCTCATCTGGTCCCCATAACAGGTCTGTGGGTTTGTGGGGAGGAGGGCTTCTGGATTTATCAGTGCTTGAGCAACCCCCTGCCTTGGAAAGCTTGGACAGGTATCTGACTAGTTTTAATCTCTTACGGTTCTGAGATAGAGGCTCCCAGCCTAAACCCCCCACTCCTCAACAGGCAGATTGAGTCATCTCAGCAGCTTCAGAAAGGAGACTGCTGATTTACACTCATCCTCAGGACCCTCCAAGAATCTAGCTTGCAGGGTACAGAGAGAAGTTCGTGGGAGGCACTCCTGACACTGGCAAAGAGTTTGCTCCTTTGGGCATCTGGCCTTCCAATCTCAGAGAAAGAAGACAAACCAGGCCAAGGCCACACTGTTCTCCATGAAGCCTTGGGAACATGTTCATCATAAAACATACTGTTTGGAGAAAGCGGTCCAGAGGTGGCTTCTCAGTCTGTAAATAGGTCAAGCAGAAATTGGCAGACAAAGCCACATTGGAGTTGGAAGGAAGAGAGATGGGGAGGGGGAGTAAGGCTCTGGGCCAGAAAGGAAAAGAGTGGGAGGTGAAAAAAATCAGGGTCCTAACTCAGGATCCCAGATCTCAGGCTAGAAAAATTTAAAAGGTCCCTCAGCCCATGCCCCTCATTTTGTAGATGAGGAAGCTGAGGCTCAAGGAGATTCAGTGACATGTCAGAGGTCATATTGGTAGGAAGCGTCATAATCAGAATTTTAATCAGGTCCTCAGACTAGGGTGGCAAGGTTCATCCATAGGTGGAGAACTGGCCTCAGACTGAATTCAAATTCTGCCTCAGATATTTACCCCAGCTGTGTGACCTTGGGCAAGTCATTGAGCATGTTTGTGCCTTGGTTTCCTCATTTGTAAAATGTAGGAATTGGCCTTTAAAGGACCTTACATCTCTAAAGCTGTAATCCTAGTCAGAGGCAATTCTCTTTCCATTATACCATACTACCCATTTAAATCGGATTGCTTCCTTTCCCCAACAACTTTGCTAAGCCAAAAATCCAGGAGACCAGGCAAGCCCAGCAGGCTCTGACTACAAGTCTAGGGTGTCATGTCATGTCCAGCCTGAGCTCTTCAGTGGGAGCTGAGGGAGGCAGATGTGTCCCTCCAAGTGGCCTCGGTCATGCTGTGGGCACATGGGGGTAATTCGAGCCTCGCCTTCAGGACTGGGGTGGGGGAGAATCTCAGCGAATTCAAAAAGCTGTTTGAGTCTTGCCCAGTGTTGCCATACAGATCACGGCAGTGTACTTGGCTGCTGTTCAACTTGGGGTCCAGGCCAATTTGGCCATTGCTCTCAGCCCTTAACCAGTCAGCTTCACAGTTGTTAAGAAAAACAAATCTATATCTTGAAATGACTTTAGATTACTGCTGGAATTAAGATGGTCCAAGGCCAGCTGAAGGGTTTGAGACTGCGCCTTGCCCCCTGGGACTCTTGTCATGGCTTATGTCCCTGGAGAAGGGGGTCCTGGAGCGAGCTGACTTTATCAGCTCATTCAGCGGTGAGCAGGCTATGGGGGACTGATTCCTATTCATCATGAACACAGGAGGCTGACATAAGCCAGAAGCCTGATTCATTCATTCCTAACTGGGGATAGGCATTTACACAGGACCATGAATTTTGAACTGAAAGAGAATTTGAGAACATCTCATCCAAATCCCTCATTTTAAGGGAGAGGAAACAAGCCCACAGAGACTAAATGTCATGCCCAAGGTCACATAGGCAGAAGTGGGTTTTGAACCCAGATCCTTTGACTCCAGAGCCAGTCCTCTTTCCACTGTACTAGACTATCATTAAAATATGCAAGAGAAACTGGAGAATTACAACCCCACACACAAAAGATATAAAAACCATTTTTCCAAGCAAAAAAATGGGACCACACAGCACACCACCATCATTCAGCTCATACCATACTGCCCACACCACAAATACATATGTAAATTCTGGGTACACACTCATAGAAGTACTCAATATAAGCTACATTTCAGGCAATTTGGAGAGTAAATGAAATGTTTCTTTAGCCTGGGTAAATATTATATATAATATATACATATATATGTATATATTATGCATTTTTGGTGGCTTTCAATCACCACTTGTGACTGCCACATATTTTTCTTGCAATGCTTATAGACTGGAGTCATTTGTTCAGTATTTGCTGAGCTTTGAAGATTTCTCAGGACATCTAGGTCCATGGGATCATAGATGTAGAATTATAAGGGATCTCAGAGGCTCAGGGTCCAATTCCCATGCCTGGAACACATCCCTCTCTTATGTGGGGCATCCAGAATGCTCAGTCAGCTTCAAGATATTCTGGGTGTCCACAGCCACTAAGAATGTGAGCCCCCACCAGTGTATGCTTTTTCTCTAGCCAACCAGAGGAAACAATTAGAAATAATTAGTCCAAAGGCCTTTCGTGAAATTATATGGTTTGTGATAGAACATTTCTCTCCATAAACCTAGGGCACACCCACCAATATACACAACATCAGTAGAGAGAGAAGCCTGCCCAGAGGCCCAGAAGCAACCCACATGTGAAGAATATGTGTGGAGAGGCAACTCACATCTCCAGTTCCACAGGACCCTGGATGTCTCCTGGTGATACCACTCCACTACTCTCACTAAGCCTGCCCTTTACTGCGGGCTCTCCCTTGCACTGTCTTCTGGGCTTACTTCTTCAGGGACAATAAAGTCTTCTAAGCTTCAGTCTGCCAGCTGACATCTCTTTGGAAGAAGGGTCCTTAAGGACCTCTTTTGTGTCATAGACTCCTTTGGCAGCCTGGCAGATCCTATGGACTCCTTCTCTGAATCATGCTTTTAAAGGCACAAAAGAAAAAAAAAGAGGATTACAAAGGAAACTAATTATGTTGAAATATAAATTTGGGGAGGCTAGGTTTTCCTGGTCCAGTTGGACCAATCTTAGATTAAGAATCCCAGCTTTAGACATACCACCAGAGCCAGTCAACAAAAG
The DNA here is from genome assembly GCA_028646575.1 of Pseudocheirus occidentalis. Classification (NCBI taxonomy): domain Eukaryota; kingdom Metazoa; phylum Chordata; class Mammalia; order Diprotodontia; family Pseudocheiridae; genus Pseudocheirus; species Pseudocheirus occidentalis. The sequence goes on from CM053593.1 coordinate 361,357,353, forward strand.
TCAACCAGACAGTTCCCTGGACCAAGATGAAGCTTTTACTTTACAGCCCCTATTTCTGTGGAATGGGAAGAATACATCAACACCCCCAATTACAGGTCACTATCTAGCCTAGGGTTTCATAGTACTAGGTGTTCCCAAGGAGGCAGCTAAGTGGTACAATGGATAGAGCACTGGGCTGGGAATGGGGAAGACAACTTACTGAATTTAAATCCAGCCTCAGACACTAGTTGTGTGACCTTGGACAAGTCACTTCACCCTGTTTGCCTCAGTTTCCTCATCTGTCAAATGAGTTAGAGAAGTAAACAGCAAACCGCTCCAGTATCTTCACTAAGAAAACCCCAAATGGGACCACAGAGAATCAGTCAGGACTGAAAAATTACTGAACTACAAGAATTCCCAAGATCCTTTCTAACTTAGCATGCAAATGGACTTGATCCAGAAAAAAGGCCAGCTGAAGAAACACATTCCTGTCTTAACAATCAATTGATTAAGTGACCGACAAACATGTATGATGCACTAACTACATGGCCAGTCCTGTGTTAAAGTTCGATATACTAAGATAATATGAAACAGTTCCTGCCCTCAAAGAATTTACATTCTATCGGGGGAAAAACATACATATAAATAATTAAGTATATTTCATGTACATACCAGATGAAGACAAGGCAAATTTTGGGCTGGGGACAGCTCCTACAGATGAGGAGGATTATGGAAAACTTCATGCAGTAGGTGGTACTGACACTGATTGGGCACATCTGTTAGGAGTATAAAGCCTGATTGCTTTGGTGCCATATTTTGTCCCCAGAAACTCTAACATAAGGTGAGGTAACTGAGCCCAGAAGGTGACAGGTTACAAGTGGCAGGGCTGGGATCTGAACCCAGCACTCTCTCCATTACACAAGAAAGCTGCTAAGGATAAGACCAAATATTTGAGACTGGGACATTTTGGGGGAAATTCAGCACTCTTGGGCATTGTAACTACAGTCTCTACTGGGACAAGAGCACATGGGTTGACTCAAAAGAATGAGCCTCTCTCTTGTCTGGACAGTAAAGACAATCAATTGCTATTCTTCTCAGATAGTCCTTATCAGTCACCAAAAGTGCCTGTCATGTAAGCCTGGGGCCAACAGAACTCTACTTCAGAGCCAATACATGTGGGAGGGAGGGGCGCATTTCCTCCCTGGGTGGGTGCTCTGCCCATTTCTCCCCAAGGGGACCACTATCCTCAAACCTTGCATAATGGTCCTGTAGAGATCCAGGATGCAATAGCTTCCAGGATTTGGAGGTTTACACAGCCTCCTTCCAGCCATGGAGCTACCACCCTACCACCTCCTTCCTCTTGAGATGATCCTCTATTATGCCCTGCCCTCACCCCCTGCATTAGCCCTAGGCATAGTTTCTTGGAATCATGGCTCTGTCATTCCAGCATTACCTCATGACAGATGGGTTTCCATTACTTTGTTTCTAGTTTCCCTTCTCCACTGGTGTCATCCTAAAGAGTTTTTAGGAGATGCTCTTGGCTCTTTGATGAGATTTCAGACCCCTCCCTCTCCCCTTCCCCCAGTATCATCAGCCTCATTTTCAATTCACCTCTCGGACAATGTTATTTCCCCCAGAGAGAGTCTCACAAATAGATTTTTCTCATCCAGTTATGTGAATTCTTCTCACTCCCACCCTCCCTTCTTCATTTGTCCCTCAACAGCATCAGTTATGAATTTGGAAAGAGAGAGGACCTGGTTTTAGGTCCTTGCTCTTTTCCCTCTTTGACCTTGGAAAATAAATCTCTGGATCTCAGTTTCCCTCACCTATAAATCGAAGGGATCAGACAAGTTAATCTCTTTCTCTTTAACTTTAAAATGAATTTTAATGCTATTTTTTGTTTTTATACGATCTCTATTTCCCAACATATCCCTCTCCTGTCTCCCAGAACCATCCCTTATTAAAAAACGTAAGAAGAGGGCAGGGAAAGAGGGGAGAGAAGCAGGTCAACAGAATCCTTTAGGACATCAAAATAACCCCAACATTATAATGTTCACATATCTCTTTGGGACATTGGAATTTGGTTTGGACTGTCCATTCACACTGTTGTTAGTCACTGTGTCACCGCCTAGGCTTCACAGGTTCTGGGTGAGAAGTACCCATGGGAGCCATAGACAGTCTTAGCTAGGTTGCCTTCAGAAAGAGCTGGTTTCAAGTCCTACTTCTGACTCTTGGTCCCTTGTAACCACAAGTACATCATTTAATTTCTCATTTCCCCCAGAAACTCTCTAAGGTTTTTGAGTTACAGATGAATTATGAATCTGATGAGTGGAGTTCCTAAAAATGATAAAGTCATATGTATGGGCCAAAAAAACCCAAACCCTCCTCCAAATATAACAGCTGAGCTCTTTACATACATTAGTTCCTTTACCTTTCAAACCAACCCTTTGACAGAAATACCTACTGGTATTTTAGAGAATAGCAAACAGACTCATATAAATGACACCAACTGCTAAACATCTGAGGCAGGATTCAACCAGGTTTTCCAATAGAAAAGGATCCCTGTAGGCTGCATATTGAAAATCACACATTAACATCATCTATGGTGTAGTGTATTTTTCTTTTGTTAAATGTGTCCCGGTTACATTTTAATCTGCTTCTAGTAACAATCCTGAGTTCTGTTGGCTTAATAGCCCATGGAAAGCAAGTCTGACACCACTGTACTACCTCCCACTACTACAACGATGGTGAGGATAATACCTTGCCTTCGAGACTTCATTGCGCCACCTGTGTAACTTTGGTTGTCACTTTGCCCATTGATTACCTTTCACAGATTCTGTGTATATCTTAATATACTTATTTATATGTCACTTCCTCCAACGGAGCATAAGCTCCTTGAGGGGAGATGTGTTTTTTGCCTTTCTTTGTAACTTAGACAAGTCCCTGGCACATGGTAATATAACTAATGCTTGTCAACTGACTGGTTGAAAGTTGAAGTCCGAAGTCCTGGGTCCCCATCTCACATCCCCTGACCTCAGTCCCTACTATCTCCCTCTGACGAATAAGTGGCCCTACTTCCTGTCAAGGCTACTCTAATCTAATAATAGTAATACAAAACTAATATATGCACCTTTGAACCCATTCCCTCTTGCTTGCCACCAGGTTGTCTCCACTATCACAAAGTAGGTTTTCTATAATCTTCCGTCTTTCCATTTATGTACCAGCCCTTTCCCTGATCCCTCAAACATACCCAAAGATCTTCCCTATCCTAAAAGCAAACAAGCAAAAAAATCCATCTTCTCTAGATCCTATGATCTTTGCTGACTGTTGTCTTATATCTTTCCTCCTCTTTTCAGCTAAACTCTAAAAAAAAAATTTACCTACACTGGAAACCTCCACTTCTAACCCCCATCATTCAACTGGATACAAAGATATTCCATTGGGAAATGGCTTAACAAATCAGGGTACATTCATGAAATGGGCTATTACTCTACAGTAAGAAATGATGATGAAATCTTCAGAGACATATCAGAAGATTTCTATAAAATGCAAATTATATATTTTATATATTCCATAAATATATACTTATATTATATATGCTATAACATTTATATATTATATATTCTATAACATATATTATTATATAGTATATAATGTCTATTAAAAAGATGCAAACTGAAGCAAACAGAACCAAGGAATCAATGTACATGACTCCAACAAAATAAACAGTAAGAACTATAAAACAAAATCAAAAGCTATGAATTATAATGACTCAAACTGGCCCCAGAGAAGAGTTGAAAAAATGTTCCTGTCTTTATTGAATAGGTAGGGGAATTATGGTTGTGTGATGAATTTTGTGTATGGTTTATTTATTGTCTGTTATCATTAAATTGTTTTGTTTTTCACTTTTGCTTTTTATTCTTTGCTACAAAGAATGGCATCCTGGGGGAGGAAGAAACATATTCAGAAATGTCTGCAATATAATAACTGGGCCCTAATATAGTTTTTAACATTATAGGCATCGATCATGATAATACTTAATGGAATGATTTTGGAGAGATTGTGGAGTTTACCTAGACATTCAGTAACTGGTTCTGGTTTTCTAACTGCATGATTAGAAGACTTTCAGTGGCTACAGTTGTAGAACCAGAATTGGGGGCATCTTTGTAAAAGGCCTTAGTTGGCCTCAAACACTCTCCTATTTGATTACTATCTCTTGGTTTAACTCCACGGATAGCATCTTGGGAGAGACAATACTCTAAGGCATAAGTTCCTAAACTGGACAATACTGTCCCTGGGAGATTCTGGAATGATGCAGGGGGATGGTAGTAGCCTCAGGGGCAATTGGGAGGCATTGAATAAAAATAAGTGGAAGTATAAGAAAAAAGAGAAGAGAAGAAAATTTTGAAAAATCATTTGTACATATTTCATCTGTTGTGTAACAGTTAAAGTCATAGTGATTACATTATTTTCCAAATAAACATACAAAATGCAAGTTATAATCAGTTATAATATGACCAATCAGTGCTCAAGTCCACTGATAGGTCTTAACAAGCAAGCGTTTGCAGGAAAGTGTATCACACATTGTCAGGAAGTCCAGCATGCATCAGCAGGAATATGTGTGTGTAATGACTTCTTCATAATACGATACTATATGGCTACATGACACAATATTGCATCATCAAATTTTCAATGCAGAAAAAAACCATTTTAAAATAAATTATTAAAATTATTAAGATGCATCATTTTTAAAAATGTACATTTTATATTTCAAATATATATAAATACAATATATTATAAATATTTAAATAATAAATATCATAAATAAAATTATAAATAAATATATAATATATAAATATTATATAAATATATATTTTTTAAATGATGCAATTAAAAAAACCTGTTGAAGGGTTAAAGAAAGTAGATTTCCAGGGACAGCGATAACAAAAAAAAAAAATTGAAAAGGGGCAGCAGGCCAAATAAGCTTGGGAACCTCTGCTCTAAGTAGCAAGGCCTTGGGCCCTTCCCACAGATATCTACATGTGGCCCCATAAAATGGATTTCAATCTTTTGCCTCCAAATTTGTTCATTTCCATTTTAGGAGAAGGGACTGGAGCTTTGAAAGGTGGAGAGAGTCAATCCAGTCAATCCAACATCAGTGATCCAAAGAGTAAGGAGTAACTTTTAGGATTCAGCCCACTGGTAGCTGAGATGGAGATTCATACAATAGTCAGGCCATATCTGGATGTGAATTTGGTGGGACTGATACTTTATAGGAAATGTCCTAAGAATGAGCTTTTTCTACCTAGAGACTAAAGCAGGATAAGGGAGAGCGTGCCCCTATGGGGTTGGAGCAAATGTTTGTGTTTTGGATCTTGTTATATCTTTGAAATACCATCTCATTGTAAAAACTGATTGATTATAATTGGTTAAATGAACTAGGAGCTACTTATTGGCACCTGGGGTGGGATGGGGCTTAAACTGATAACATCCCCAGCCTCCAGTCCCTCAGGGGAATTCTAAAACCCTGATTGGGAAATGTAGCCAGCCTTGCTCTGGAATTGTGAGCCTGAGTACACTTACAAATGAATAAATAGAATACATTTTTTGCATTAAATGAGGACTGGATTAAATGATCTCTAATGTCTCAAATGGGTTCAGTGAACCCATGAAAACTCCTAGTGTCAAATTCATAGAGTAGACTTCCCAGGCTGCCCCTTTCCCATTTGGAGAGTCCATAAGCAGTGCCCTTAATGCCCTGGGCCTTAAGGCAGACACAGCCACCTCTGAGGGAAACCCCAGTGCTCCCTGAAACTGTGGCCACACCAAATATCTCTTAGGAACCAGGTTGGGCTATGCCCAAATACTTGTATCTCCAGACTCCTTGGCCTCATGTGGTCCCTTGACTTTGGCAGAAACACTCACATCTGGGGCACTGGTGATTTGTGCAAATCAGAGGCTGTCCATCTGGTTCATGTCACTTCTCCCTCCTTCCCTCTCCACACCCTCCCAACATGGAGTTTACCCACAAAATCCAATATGGGCTTGGACTCAGCCCCTACTTTCTCTTCCTTGGGTTTCCAAGTGGTCCTCGGCCAGCTGTGATTCCAGAAGTCAAACAGCTTCACTGTTGATGTAAGGATGGTCTCTGGCTGGGAGGCAGCAGAGAGGCGAGGGATTACAAACAGCCTAACAGATGATTTAATTAAGGCTTAACCTGAATTTGGACGATCCAAGCTTCTGGCCTCCATCCCGGGCTGTGGGCTTGGCTGTCGGCAAGGCCAGCTCAGTGACCACTGACCCCATCTCTCCTTCTCTCCTTCTTCCTCTCTCCTGGAGACTCCAGAGCACTTGTCAGTCAGGCCAAGACATACAGGGATCATCAGGCTGCCTTCTCCCTTTGGTTGTCATGCCATTCAGCTGCTTTCAATTCACTCCTCCCAGTTTCCTCTCTTCCTGGGATATGTGTGGCCTTACTGACCAAAGGGAAAGGCCCCAACCAAAGGGGGAAAAAAAACCAAACTCCCAAGGGATGCTGAACTTGGTCAGTGGGGCAGAGCTTTGGGTTGGGGATCGGGAGATATGATCCCAACTAACTCTCTGTGTGTTCTAGGGGGAGTCATTTACCCTCCCTAACCCTCAGTTTCCTCCCCTGTACAAATTATGGGATGGATGCCACATGGTCTCCAAGGAACCAGAAGTGACATTTGATGCTGCAAAATTCCTGAACCGCAAACACGAGGATGGTTCCAAGATGTGTTGGCCGCCATGGGCTCAGATGGCGCATTCATTTACACTTGGTGATAGGTTGCTTTGTGAGTGTTCTAAAATTATTTTCTTGTGTTTGATGAGTTTTCTTAGCTAGATTATTCAGGGATAAATGTCGTCTTCTGTCTCTTAGAGGAAGATAGAAAGTTAAACTTGGATTTGCGGTAGACCTGAGTTCAAATCCTGGCCACTTAGCTTCTCTGACCCTCAGTTTCCTCCTCTGTAAAGTGAGGGCCTCTAAGGTAGATGGCCTCTAAGGCACCTTCCAGCTGTTGCTCTATGACCCCATAACCTCTCCTTGCCTCAGTCTCCTCCTCTGTAAAATGACTGGGTTGGACTAGCTGACTTCTAGCTCCAGAGCTATGGAGACAATGGGAGTGGAGAAGCATTTTCCAGCTGCTGTTTTTCCCCCAATCCTGCCCGCCCTGGCTGATGACCTTCAGGGACTAAGGCAGTAACAATAGAAAAATTCCTCTGATGTTCTCAGCCTGTCTTCCAACACATTCCACAGAAAGAGTTGTACCAAGTATGGACAGGAATGTTCCCAGCTCGGCTTCTCCTTCATCTTGGGGCGGGGCTCACAATTACCAGTGTCCCATCACACACATACACACACCAGGGCAGAACTCAAAGGCTACTGTAGAGACAAAGAGAACAGAAAGGGCCCCAACAGGCCACGAAGATGATCAGACTTACAAATGTAGCCGGTCAGAGCCATGAGGAAGCATTATACCCAACCCCACCCCCACTCCCCGGTCTGCAGAGGGGAAATCCCCCACCCAGCGGCATCAAGAGCCTTCCCCAAGGCCCACAGCAAGGGAGCAGCCTGGTTGGAGCTGGGGCCTGGGTCTCCTCTTTCCCCTCCTGCCACACACCAGCTGCTGACATCCACCTCTCACCCAAGGCCTTCTCAAAGCAGCTTTTTGAGAAAAATATTTGACTTTCTTTTTGTACACCACAGACACTCTCCAATATTTCTGTCTTCTATAGGCTTGCCCCAGGTTCCTCACCTTAAAATGGGGCTAATTACAGCACCCACTTCGCAGGCTTGTTAGTGTGAACATCAAATGACATCATCTTTGTGGAACCCTTAACACAGTACCTGACACAGAGTGGGTGTCTTGCAAAGGTTTATTCTCTTTCTTTGTCCAAAGACAAGCAGTTAAGCAAGATCTATCTACATGGCCACTGTTTCTAATAGTATATGCAACTTCTGGCATCTGTAGACCCCCACCTCTCTATTGGGAGGAAAGATAGGTAAATGAGAGAGACAGACAGAGGCACATAAACAGAGAGACAGATAGATAGGTATAGACAGAGACAATTGGGTAGATAGATCAATTGATAGGTACAGACAGACAGACAGACAGCTAGAGATATACAAAGACAAGTAGGTAGGTAGCTTGATGGATAGATGGGCAGACAGACAGATAGATGAGATAGATAGACAGAAAGATACATAGGCAGACAGATAAGTAGATAGATATCTATCATATAAATGTATTATTTATAATATGTATTACAGGGAGAGAGGACATTTATTAAGCATTTACTATGTGTTGGGCATTCTGTTAAACCCTGGGCATACAAATACAAGATTTCCTTATCCTCAAAAAGCTTATATTCTTTTTGTTGCTGTTGGCCCTGGCTCTCCCCAGCCCACCAGGCTAGATATACAGGGGCTCCTCACAGCTCCAGTCTCACTTGGATCAGCTCAAAGCTTGACTTACCCTATTTGCTTCCCCTTGCACAAATTTAGGGGCCTCCTGATCCCAGGGACTTACTGTATTCATGATGAATTAAACATACCCCACTCCCACCCTGGCAGCTAGGCCCACTGCAGCTCAAAACTTCACAGCTAAAATGTTCCACCAGTCTCGGCCTCCCCAGGAGGAGAGGTGAAGGGCCTGCATCACTTTAGGCAGCCAAGAGCTTGCATCCTAAGGGGGAAGACACTATCTAATGATATTCTGGGAGGGATAGAGACACTAGGGAAAAGAACACAGAATTCTGGGAACTTGGGGGACACAAAATACTTCAGAAATCAAACTCATTTCTATCAATTTCTATTTCTGAAATGATCTTCTACCAACTACTGGTGTTGAATTTCAGAAAAAAAAAGTCTACATCCAAGTTGTTGTTGACCTGTCCCTCTCCTTGGCCAAAAATAGTTGGGTTTTGATCATTGGCATTATTTATTTTATTGATTTTTTTAAAAAAAGTTAAACCCTCAGCAAAAATCTAAAATGACCCATGCCTGTGGTCAGCAAGGTGAATTTGAGGACAGGATACTAAAGTTTGTCTTCAGTCTCTAAATTCTCCCTCCACACATACCCAGTACATACCTTTCCACACCCAAATGTCTGAATCCTAAGGGATTTTAGAGGTTAACTAATCCAACCACCTTATTTTACAGAGGTGACATGTTGTAACTTGCATGGGGCAAATGGGGCTTTGTCCCAGGGTCCTGGCATTGAAAAGGGAGGAACATGGTAACTTTATCCCCTGCAATGGCTGCCATCAGCATCTCCTAGAGCTCCCCTCTCTTTCAGTCAAATTCCTTTTTTAAAAAAGCTGTCCTCACCTCTATTCCTCTCCTTTTATTCACATCACGACCCTTCACAGTCTGGATCCCAGCTCTCCTGAGCTCTAACTATTAAACATTTTCAATTCTATATCTTGTGAGTATTTCAAACTTAATGTGTCCAAAACAAAACTGGTGCAATGAATATAGTTCTGTTCCTGGAGTCAGGAAGACCTGAGTTCAAGTCCAACCTCAGACACTTACTAGCTGTGTAACCCTGGGAAAGTCAGTTACATCCTGTTTGCCTCAGTTTCCTTATCTATGAAATTGGGATAATATTAGCTCCTACATTGCAGGGTTGTTGTGAGGATTAAATGAGATAATAATTGTAAAGCACTTGGGTGTTATATAAATGTTAGCTATTATTACCTCTGTTCCATAACTTCATGATTTCTTTTAGGGTAACACAACCATTGTTGGCACCCAGGTTTGCAGCTTCTGGGATATCCTCGCCTCTTCATTCTCACCACTACCACCACCAGCACCGGTAATCATAACACTCTAATGCAAATATCATTTTCTCATATAAAAAGTAAATAGTTTAACTTTATCAAATCCCTTACAATTGATCTTTCATATTTGCCTTCTTATGTTTCTTTTGGTTCTTGTAAGTCAAATTTTCTGTTTGGTTCTGGTTTTTTTCCTCAAAAATATCGGAAAGTCCTTTAGTTCATTAAATATCTATTTTTTCCCTTGCAGGATTACACTCAGCTTTGCTAGGTATGTTATTCTTGGTGGCAAACCCAATTCCTTTGCTCTTCAAAATATTATGTTCTACATGCTTTAGTCCAGTGATTCTCAACCTTTCTAAAGCCACAACCCTTTAATTCAGTTCCTCATGTTGTGGTGACCCCCAACCATAAAATTATTTTCATTGCTACTTCATAACTGTTATGAATCTTAATGTAAATATCTGGTATGCGGGATGTATTTAAATTGAACATAACCCATAGGTTGAGAACCTCTGCTTTAGTCTTTTAATGTAGAAGCTGCTAAATCTTGATTAACCCTGACTGTAGTTCCACAATATTTGAATTGTTTTTCACTAGTTGCTTGTAATATTTCCTCCTTGACCTGGGAGCTTTGAAACTTAGCTGTAATGTTTCTGTGAGTATTGATTTGGGGATCTCTTTCAGGTGGTGATTGGTAGACTTTTTCAATTTCTATTTTACCCTCTAGTTCTAGAACTTCAGGACAACTTTCTCTAATAACTTCTTGAAGTTTAGTGTCTAGATTCTTTTTTCTTGTCATAACTTTCAGGTAGTCCAATAATTTTTATATTATCTCTCCTCAATCTGTTTTCCCAGTCAGTTGTATTTTGAATTAGATGTTTCACATACTCTTCTATTTTTTTCATTCTTTTGATTTTGTTTTATTATTTCTTGATGTCTTATAAAGTCATCTAGCTTCCCCTTACCCAGTTTTAATTTTTTAAGGAGTTATTTTCTAAGACTTCAGAAGAGTGAATCACCAGCAGCTATGGTGGTTTCCAGACTTCTCAAGCCATAAACGCCAAAGAGAAAGTAAAAGGTCTGTAGGGAACTCTGTTGGAACTGAGTGAGAGAAGAGCCAGTCTGGCCCCTTCCCCTAGGGCAACAGAGGTGGTGAAGATCTGGCGGCTGCAGCTGCTGCTGCATGGCTTCCTCTGGAGCTCCTGGCCTACGTATCATAGGTGGACCAAGTGACCATTCAGAGGGCAATCAATCTTGCTTTGACCTCAATGGATTTGGGTTGTAGACTTGGGTGGTGGTCCTGGGGTGAAGAATATTAGCATGCTGGTGGCTGTAGAGAGGAATTATTTTCTTCAGTAAGTTTTTGGATCTTTTTCCAATTGATTGGCTTTATTTTCATAATTTCCTTGCTTTTCTTTCATTACTCATTTATTTTCCCAATTTTTCCTTAACCTCTGCTATTTGATTTTTAACATCCTTTGTAAGTTCTTCCAAAAACTATATTTGTGACCGTTTTACTTTTTTCTTCAAAACTTTACAAGAATTTGTTTTGTCTTCTTCTGAGTTTGAATCTTGATCCTCTCTGTCACCCCAATAGCTATCTGTGGTTGGATTATTTCTCTGTCTTTTACTCATTTTTAATGGTATATCTCTTGGCTGTTAACTTTATGTTAGAGCTGGGTTCTGTTCTTGGGGTGTGAGAAATGATGTCTCAGGTTTCAGGATTTTTATGATGTTTTCTGAGCTATATCTGGCGGGCTCTGACTTCTTGGTCCTTCCAGTTTTCTATAATCCAATGCCAGGTGTAGTCACTGCTCCTCTAGCTCGCATTTTGGTCTGTTAGTGACCTCAGATACTCTTCTCTGCCCCTGAGTCATAACCAGGCCCCCTGCACCACTGCCGCTGCAAATGCTCTTGCTCCCTGAAGACTCCCAGGCAGCTGCAAGTGGGAACTTACCCTTGTGCCCTGGAACCAGAACCAGGGGCTATACTGTCCTGCCAGTGACCACAATCAGCAGGACTCCCCCCCTGCCTGCCCCCATCACTCCTCTCCAGCTACTCTCACCAGCATGTGCTTACTCCTCCTTGCCTGTGGCCACATCCCAGATCTGCATCTGGCCAGTGTTCCAGGGCCCTGCACTCAGGATTAACAGGATCTCCATAGTCTTCCCTCATCAGTTCCCTCACCCCCACATGGTCTATGGGATAAAACCTCCTAAGCTAAGGCTGCCATTGTCTATACGGCAGCCCCCAGGCTTTGCTGTTTGGTGACTCAGTAGTGTTTGCCAGGAGTATCTGCACCCCAGTCAAGCCAGACCACCACCCTAGGAGGTCAGATCTTCTCTAATGTCCTCTGAAGTTGTCTTAGGTTGGACAGCTGTTTTACTCTGACTTTTAATTACTTGTGCCATTCTTAAATGTAATTTGAGACATTGTTTTACATCATTTGTAAGAGAATTTGGGGAAAGTCAGGTGGTTTCCTGCCTTATTCCACCATCTTCCCACAATTCCTCCAGCTTATTTTACAGATGAGGAAATTGAAATGGAGTGAAGTGATGTGCCCAAGGTCACACTACTCGTTGTCTGAGGCTGGATTGGCCCTCAAGTGTTCCTGACTCCGGGCCTGACACTCCAGGCCACTCCAGGCCACTATACCACATCACTGCCCTAAATTTTGTAGATCTGTTATCTATTATAGTTCCTAAAATACCATCTCTACTTTCTTAGTCTAAATTCCATTCCTAGCCTATTTCTGGCCTGAACCCCTACCTCTCTTTGCTTTTCTCTTGGCCTTTAATCCTAACTAGATATTTTTGCCCAAACTTGCCTTGTAGGTGCTGACCCTTTAAAGAACTGAGCAGGCTCCAAACTTGGCTTGTGGCTTCTAGTTTGGGCTGACATCCATGCAGATGTTGGCTGCATCTACCAAACTCACAGTATCTGCACACCCTTTCGAAATATTCAAGAGGCTCGGCCCATTTAAAAAAATAAAAATTTTAGTGTAGTAGAAAGAAGACTGAATCTGGAGCCACTAGATCTGAGTTTGAATCCCAGCCCTCCCTTCTCTGGGCCTGATTCCTCCCCTATACAATGAGGCATTAGACTGTATGTTCTCTAAGGGTCAGGCCTATGCCCTCTGAAACAATTTGTATCGGGGGAAAAAAGCAAGTCACCGAACTCCAGGACATAGCAAAGAAATGCTTTGACATTTTTCCCCTTTTAAAAACACAACCCGAATGTCATTAAACTATCCACTTTACTTTATAGAGGCTTCCTCACAGGCCTCAATAACTCCGGGTCGACTGAGTTTTCCATTTTTTTTCTACAGAACTACTTTCCATTAAAAGTGTCTGTCAACTCAGCAAAGCAGGAGCAGAGATGCCTGGGAGAGCAGAATTAGTCTGTGAAATGTTAAACATGGTCTCTTGGCCGACTCTGCTCCCGCTGCCAGTGTGGGGAACTGGGAGCTGAGCCTGTAATGCTGTTTTTTGAACTGGGTTGTGTCTTTTATGATCTGGGTTGATGGGGCCCTCCCTCCAGGCTGGAGAGCTCACTGGTATGCAGCTTCAGAGAAAGCCAGAAATCCTCCAGCAGGAAGGAATGGAGTCCCAGAAGATTCAGAACTGGAGGGCACCTTCCCTACCTCTCATCCTCTTTTTCCCATTTTCTCCAAGACCACCATCATTCTCTAGTCATCCAAGTTGGCAATATTGGCATCAGCCGTGATGCTTCATTCTCTCACCCACCCCCCATATTCAATCAGTTGCCAAGCCTGATAAATTCTACCTCCACAACATCTCTTGCACCAAGCCCTTTCTCTCCACTTACACCATGACTGCCTTCATCAACTATCTTATAATGTCCTAACTTGGTCTCTGCGAATCCAGTCTTTCCCCTTGACGATTCATCCTCCACATAGCTGCCCAAAGTGATATTCCTAAGGCAGGGAATGCTCAAGAGTCTTGCATGGCTCCCAGTTTCCTCTAAGATAAAATACAAACTCTTCTCTATGTTATTTAAAAGTTCCGACCTACCTTTCCAGACTGATTATACATTACTCCTTCTCACCCAGTCTACCTCCAGGCAAATTGGCCTATTTATTCTTACATGTCTTTGCATAGGCTTTCTCCTGTGCCTGGAATGTTCTGACTCCCTAACCTTCCCCTTTTTGGACTCTGAACTCCCTTTAAGGCTAAAGTCAAGTGCTACTTTATTAAAGAGGTCTATCCTTGTGTTCTGCTAGTTGTTAGTGTCACACCCAAATCACTCTGTCTTCAGTTTTCATATATTCTCTATGTACTTATGTATGACCATGTTATATCATCTCCCTAGAAGAACATAAGGGCAAGAACTGTCTTGATTTTGTATTTGGGTAAGTCTCCCTCTTGGCCCCTTCCTAAGTCAGTACTTGCAAATTTAAAAGCTGGATTCCCAAGGGTGGGGGCGGGAAAACAGGTTCTCATGAGTTCTAAGTCACCCTGCTGTACTGGGTCTGCACTACTAGAACTATAGCTTGTGAGTCCCATCAGTGAACATTAAGTATAGCAGAAATGGAAAATGAAAAATATTGGAGGGGATGTAAAACACTAATACACTGTTGGTGGAGTTGTGAACTGATCCAACCATTCTGGAGGGCAATTTGGAATTAGGCCCAAAGGGCTATGAAACCGTGTATACCCTTTGACTCAGCAAAACTGCGGGTAGGTCTGTATCCTAAAGAAATCAAAGGAAAAAGAAAAGGACCTGTGTGTACAAAAAGATTTATAGCAGCTCTTTTTGTGGTAGCTAAGAATTAGAAATTGAGGGAATGCCCATCAATTGGGGAGTGACTCAACAAGTTGCAGTATATGAATGTAATGGAATACTATTGTTCATTAAGAAATTATGAGTGAGAGTATCTTGCCACATAGGAGAATAGGGGGAGGGGGATGAGAGGGGGGTGATGGAGGGAAGGGCGGGGTGGGGGGAGGGGTGTGGGAAGCATTCAT